>JANVCC010000018.1:17169063-17285618 GCA_025345505.1 Todiramphus chloris collaris
AAAGAAAGAAAGAAAGAAAGAAAGAAAGAAAGAAAGAAAGAAAGAAAAGAAAGAAAAGAAAGAAAGAAAAGAAAGAAAGAAAAGAAAGAAAGAAAGAAAAGAAAGAAAGAAAGAAAAGAAAGAAAGAAAGAAAGATTTTTAACCTGATGATGGAATCATGTTAAGAATTGCTTTTTTAGTTTCATGTGGAAGCAGAGCTTCTCAGAATGTTTAAGAAAACATAAAATTTAGGGAAATTTCACAATCTCAATCAAAACTTGCATTTGTAACATCAGTTACAACAAATGTATTAGGTGAGATGCTCAGGACTCGAGTTACAGAGTTCATCCTTCCAGATGAAACCCAGTGACACAGCCACATGTTACACAAGCGAGTTAGACGCAGCACATTAAATTCTTCTTCCATTAGACAACTACAGCTCTCAACCTAAAGAATCTTCTTCTCCACTGAGACATCTTCATTAAAAGAGTGGCAGTAGTAAAATATTGCAAAAATATCAGCTAGCTAATAATTAAGACTTTGCCTTGATATTGAAACTATCTGTCACAGAACAAGATATTCCACAACAGCTGCTATAGTGTAGTCTGATGTACAAGTATTTGCAAGAGTGCTGGGGTCACCAGGAGGTCCTGTGTCCTCATCCGCTTTGTCATGGTCAGATCCAATACCATGTAGCTGTGTAACACTGAAAAAAAGCTACGAGGAACTTTGTCTGAAGCCACTCCACCTTGGTTCAGGGGCTGCACAGCCCTCACCTTGGTCATTGCCTGAGGAATAGTGGAGTGTTGTGGCTAGATGTGTACCTTACTGATTTTGATCTGGTCTTGCTCACTTGGTCTTCTGGCTTGATCTTGGACAAGTTCTGCCACTATAGATTTGCCTGGACATCACTGGTCTCAGCTGACCAAGGTTACTGTGGTAGCCCTGTTCATCTCACCTTGTTTGAGGGCTGTGAGATGGGGCCTGAATCTGTGAATCAGAGACTGACATTTTTGTAATACTTTACTTCTGTCACTCTTTTAATGAAGATGTCTCAGTGGAGAAGAAGATTCTTTAGGTCAGGGCCTGCAGTTGTCTAATGGAAGAAGAATTTAATGTGCTATGTCTAACTTTTGCTTGAGTATCCAGTTGTCCTCACTGTCCTCCCAGGCTCCCGGTGTCTCTGGTCTTGCAGGGAAGCCCCAGTCTTACAGCTCTTGGACGAGACTGTCTTCTGGACTAAAAATAATTTCTGTTCTGTTTTGCATTGCAAACAGAATAATTTTTATTATATATAGTCATTGTGATGGCTAATTTCTTTATGTAGACCAGACCTATATGGATTTCCTAGTTTTAGGATTGGAGATTTGGTGGAGAAAATTTCCCATAACCTGGAAAATCCTTTGCAATATGGAAATGGTATGCAGAAAATAAACAATAAATTTGTGTGAAGCATTTACAATTAAGCCAGACAGAACAAAATTGACCTCTTTGGAGATTTCACTATGAAGTAAAAAAAATAGCCTGTGTTGCCAAAAGTTTTCCTAGTGTTTGCTGGCATTGTGGGTCAACCTTGTCATCTCCTGTTTTGCCTTGCAAGTCAAGTAGTGTTTGCAATTTCTTGTGGCTTTTATGCAATGTAAACTATAATGTGGATTTGATACATTTTCCTTTGCATTGCTGAACAGATTTCAACCAAGTGCTTAAGAAAGAGGAAGTCAGTTTAAATAACTTGAAATTGAATGAAAAATTGGCAAGTCTCTGTGAAGAAATACCAGAATGTTTCTTATAAAAAATACAAAAACCAGTCAGCATTTTATCAAAGACAGCAAGCAGGATAGCTCAGGTGATTGCTAGTCTGTTCCCTAATACCAGTGACAGCAGAATAATGGAAATGGTTGTAAGGAATTAAATTTATAAGGAATCGAAGGATCAGAATACATTTAATGCCAGCCAACATGATCTAATGGAAAACAGGTCTTGTCACAAAAACCTGAATTCATTCTTTGATGAGATTACAAGTTTGTTTGACAAAGAACCTATGTAGACATAATGTGCTTAGAGTTATGCCAAGATTTTTTCACTTCCTGGGGTAGAAGAACTACAGTGCTAAACTATGTCAAGAAGACACACATTAAACAAATTTGTAATTGGTTGACATTTGAAAAAGTATCTGTCTATGGCAAGCCATCATCAAAGAGAGAGCTTACTGATAGAGTTCTGCCAGAATCAGTGTCAAACCTGGCTCTATAGAACAACTTCAACAGTGATTCTAAGTATACAGTTGCTAATGATAAAGTTTTCCACAAAGATTAGTGGAATAATAAATAACAATGGGAACAAGGCATTCAAGAGAGACATCTGCTCTGCAAGACCCACGCTTCTGATTAACTTATTGAAAGGAAGACTCAAGGTATGGTGATTTCATTGCAAATGAATCTTCATGGGAAGAAGATGATAAATCCAAAAAGACAGTTTAATCTGGAAAAAGTGAGTGAAACAAAAATCAATGATGTAAGCAAATTCACATTAGAAAAATTAGGTAGAGACTTTCAGTAGTCAGGTTGATTACCATTGAAATAAATTGCCAAGAGAAGTATTTTAGTCAAATACCTCTTGCTGGATTAAGTGCAGAAATGATCCATAGTAGTTTCTAATGTATAGGAAATCAGAAAAGATATTCTAATGTTTCCGTAAACACAATAAATCTCAGAAGGTTGATTAATCATACCTAAAATTTCACATGTGTTCTGAAACTCCACTGTTTAGTTGGAAGATCAAGTCTAAAGGGTTCATATCTTCCTCTTCCTGAGAAACCTTTTCCATGGACAGAAGCGGCCATTCTTGGAGATGAGAATGAACAGCTGGGATGGATGGACCAAAATGCTTTCAATCAGATCTTCTGCCAAAAGAATGGAAACATAGCCTAAAACTGTTCACAGACATCCTTTACCATCCTAAACAGGACTTGCATCATGTTTTTCTGTTCTTGCTCATGCAGGTGACATTAACTGCCAAAAGTCTGTGATCTCCTTTATGGGAGCCACAGCTCAGGGGAGTCAGTAGGAGTTTTATGATCTTTAGATCAGAATCTCAGCTAAGGAACAAAACTGCTATGTGACTAATCTGATATATTTTAACTCCAAACTATCAGGAATTTACAAATACTTATGCATGAGCTTAACTTCACATCCTTTAAGTGTTGCCTGTCCTTCTAACTATGACAATAAATGCTATCACTAAAATCTCACAGAGTATCAAGATCTACAGTGGGATCTAGTGAAAATATCCAAATAAATAACAACATAGTAATAAGTTAATCTGATGACATGCTTTAACCTGATGACAGACTTTCATGGAGCACTTGAATATAATATGTATTTAAGACTATGATGAACACTCTGTTGTTCTAGAGACCATCAAATTATGGTGACACTAGAAACACAGTTAGTGTGGTAGATTCCAAAATTATGATTTTTAGCAGGAAGACACCAGGTTCCAGAAAATAGCTGCCCTGCAGGGTTTTTCAAAGATTGTCTGTGTTGCTCAATATCTTTTAAGTTGCCTTTTCCCTGTTGTTTCTGGTTTTCATAAGATCTCCGGCAGTTAAGGAATACAGATCTACTGCCTGGATGTTTATTCTCTATTACAAGTTTTTGTCATTTAAAGAAGCCACTCTAATCATAAGAACACTGGAGAATCTATCTTCATCTTCACTGTTTCCATTACTTTTAGGAAAGCTTGATAGTCATAGAGGCCCTAGCAGTTTACAGTTTGAAGCTTTCTGGCATGTACACTGCAAAAAACTATCTCCAAGGGTTCCCTCCTAAATTTCTTTGCCAATATATGCTGATAGTAGGGTGCAGAAGAGCATTGGGGACTTTTAAACAGCCAGGGAAAGGGCTGTCTCTACTCTGCGAGAAAGTAGATGCAAATTTGGAGAACTGGTAGGGTGTCACAATTCCTAATGGATGGTCTTCAATTGTATCTCAGTTAGAAGACAGGTAAAACAGAGACAATCATTGCACAAGCCTACCAGAAGCTAAAATCACAAAAATATTAGGATGGTTGTACTGGTACAGACCAAGGGCTTACTTAATCACACATCCTGTCCAAGTCTCAGAAGACAACAGTGCCACCCTGGCCACTGACTACAGGCACCTCCATTTCTGGAGCACGCAACACCCCTCTGTGTAGTAGCTGAGCTTGTGTGTCTGTGTTGTCAGGGGAACCATGGGGAGCTTCATGACTGTCTTTAAGGCCTGTCCACTAAAATATACATAGTAAACAAGTCCAGGATGTAGCACTTGAACCTTGTTTTGTACGTGAAAAGGCTGACAAATACAGGGGAAGAGAAGTGTTGGTCAAGAGTATCCCGAGGAACACAAGGAAAGTTAAAAGCTTAGTTGCTCTGTGGTCAAAGGGGTTGTCCCTAGGAAATGCTGGAAGCCCAAGAATCATCTTGCATGTGAAGCCTCTGAAGTACCATGTTGTTTTCATGTCTTCAAAGGATCTCAGAGCATGGCTGCTTGGAAAGTAGAGTAGACTCTAGTCTTGGCACTGAGTCCTTATGAATCTCCTTGTCTCAGACTGGAGATATGCTACATAGGAATGTGTCATGACACAGGAAGGACACAACTAACCATCTTATGTTTGGATAATTAAGACTGTCAAGTTGTCCATTGGCTGGATTTTACAGGAACAGGTCTTCTTACTTATAGTAATACTTTCCTTAACATCAACTGCACTGGAGGGATTGGGTGTCTGATTTTCAGAGAATGCAGAGCTTCATGCAAAGGTCAAAAATTATGGTCTTTATGGGTATTCATGTATTGTACTGGTATATAACATAACAAAAGTGATCGATTAGAGCCTGTAAACATGCCGGAGGGAGAGTAAGGACGACAAGAAGAAGAAGAAAGAAGAAGAAGAAAGAAGAAAGAAGAAAAAAGAAGAAAGAAGAAAGGAGAAAGAAGAAAGAAGAAGCTGTTAATACTCACCTGTTAATATTCTGACTACTCTTAAATTTAGAGTGTCTGGAGCCCATTGTAGTTTGAATATTTCTTCCAAGTACTTTTTCAGTTTCTTTGCAAAATCCTGTAAGCTACTTGCATCAACAGCACTCTTCAGTGAGGAGCATCATGGGTCTGCTGACTGTGGAGCAAATTGCTGACACCCAGGGCTATCTTAAATGAAGGAAGAAAAAAATCACCCAGAACTGACAGTATCTGAAACTACTTGTGCATGACTCATGACTTAGGTAGTCCTGTTCCTAAATAAGAAGATGAACATGAATGATTCTTAGCATGCCATGCAGCATTCATGGTAGCACTATAAATTCCTTCATTTGGTAGACTGCCTTAATTCTAAATCTTTAGGAATTACACTTGAAGCTTTTCCAGCACCTTTCAGCCATCTTCACATTCAGCTGGTAAAGGGACTTCAAAATCTTTTTAATCACAGAGTGCTGTTTACAGACAGTTGTGTCACCCTTACACCTGCTTTTACTTGTATCAGACTGCTACGTGGATATGCAGCACCTTTAAGAAATATCAATAGAAACTTTGGTTTAAAATGTTTTTGAAGCATTGTTGAGTATTCTTTTTTTCTGCATTGATGTAATTGTTTTCCTTCTGCTATCAGTGATGAATATATGTTAAAATAAGATTAAAAAAGACTGGCTTTGAAATTCTTGAAAGCTAGATAAGGACTTTGACACAGCATCTGTAGAAGTTAAGTTAATTTTTCTTTATTAATTTTTAAACAAAAGATTATTACCTTCTGGAATACTTGAGGACACTGTCTTGAAGACCTTGAAAATATTGAGTGTTGGGTCTCATTAGTACTGTCAGGCAGCAATATAATGATTTGACAAGTGGCTCATGATTGGAAATCTTTTCAATGTAATTCCTTTGTTTCATATTTTAAAGGTTATTCTGAACAAAGTAAATGTGCAAACTCTGTTTTTCACAAAATGTATCAATATTAGAATAGGAGATCGCTTTGCAATTTGAACTAGTCGAATTGGTCTGCCAGCCCAAAAGGCCATAGTAGAGACCTAGTCTCAGCCTAACTTTTACTGAATCCTGCTTTCTTAGATGGAAAGGAGATCTCAAATTCAATATTGACTGCAGTCCAATAACCTTTGGACTCCCAAAGTCTCTTCAGGTCAGCAGTACAGTGTATTACTGTAGTAGAATGAAAGAGTCAGCACAGAGAGGAAGTGTTCCCTCTCCTGTCACTGCTGCTTAGCTTGGTGGTGTCTTAAGACAGAGAAAGCATGATCCCTCCATTTTAAGTACACCTAATTCAGATACATCGTGATAAAAATGTGAACAAAATTGTTTATTCTTCTGAAACTTTATGCAACTTTTTCATTTTATATTTCATCTCTAACAACTATGAGGAAAAAACCCACAAATACCTGAACTGAACAAAAGCCCAGCTATATTATGAAAGCCTACATGTTAAAAAGCAGATAGTAATTTTGCTAGATTAACATAATATCCCTTTAAGCAACCTAATGTTCAATTACATCTTACTAAGTTTGGTCTGAAACTCAAAAGTCTTTATAGTCTATTTGCTGTAGACTCAAACAGGGAGGCAATCAAAATTGCTAGCAATCCTGAAAATGTAGGTCAAGATGTTTATATCATATCACAATGAAGATTCATTCTTAGATCTTGATAATAATAATTATTATTAATTGGTATAATGAAATCATTGAGATGTCTGCTCTCATACCATTTGTTGAATAAGTCAGTTTAGGAATACTGCCATCTGTTGTTATTTACCACTGTCATCAGAGACAGGCAAAATTGAAGTCCTCATTTTTAGCAGTCTGGAGATGATGAATATAAGTCATCAAAACATACTGGGAAAAAAAACGTGCAATAATGGGAAGAAAACTGATATGTTCAAGTAAATAACTGTATTGCATCTCAACACTGAGTAGTTAGGACTACATAGCTCCAGAATATACAACAGAATCTAATGAACAAACCCTTCACTTATGACAGTGTCATACAAAGTTATCGAAGAGTTGTGGGGAGGTATAACAGTAATCTATTGTTAAAAAAAAATTAAAAGGTTCAAAAAAAGTTTAATTTCCTGTAATGTACTCAGAAGTTTTCACTGCAGCTATTCACCTAGACTCAGTTCTCTGTTACTTAATCTTCAATAGTCCTGGATAGAAGAATGGGTTTCTAATTTAAATTTTATCCAAGGGAATGTGTAGTCCACAGTCAGGTTTCTCCCCTGAGATATTTTTCCATACCATTAAAGGTGGGGGTCCCTGCCTAAGGCTAAGCCCAGCTTGAGGTAACCTTTGGGATAGACTTAGGACTAGGAGGGACGTCAACTCTAGAGCCTCAGTGTCAGTAAGGCTGCAAAAGGGTCACCTGAAATCTGTTTTCTAGGAATACACAACTCCTCTTTTTCCACATCAAAGTTCATCCCACAGACTCGCGCTCCAGAGGTCATTGACACACCTGAAGCATAAGGCTTCACCCCATAGCGGTGCAGTGTCTTCTGCACACAGGGATGTTCAGGGTGCTCAGTGCTAGGCCTTTCACTACAGAGTCCTAGCAGAGACAAAGCAGCATGGCAGAAGAATATTAGCCCCAATTTTTGTTTAGATGATGGACTGCATGGTATTGTTATATTGGTGAGCTACTAATTTTGCAGTCCAGGCCTGTTTCTCCCATCATCCATAACAACTGCCATGGGAACTTGAATGTAGTTACTACATCAGCGTGGTTCCATTAAACACAGAAGGCTAAACCTGTACCAGAAGCATTGACTGATGGAATCAAAGAAGGAAATCCTAGCAGATTTAGAGAATATTTCTTATGTATTTATTGTTAATGACTCAGATTTTCAGAGCAAGACAAATTCTCTTGAAAATAGCAAGGTTTTGGAAACACCTCTTCATTTAAAAATGCCACCTTCCCTGAAATACAGTTTTTAGCCATTTAATACTCCACATGACAATATTTTAGTACCTTCTGGGACACTTTGGTTCTGAAATAAGGCTGGATTGTACCTATGCACCAGGTTTTGAGGCACACACAAAAAATTATATGTGGCTTATTGTACTACTTTATGCAGTCCTCAAATGTAACTGTAAATGCTCCATTTGAATAAAGAGTCTCTACCTGTTTGGCAAGACCCTATTATGTTCCAAATAAATTTTTGGCCTGGTCATAGTCTCTTGATAATGAACTGCATAAAACAAGGATTAATTCATTGTTAACTGCTTTATCTCAAACTATGCAGACACTGCAAATTCATTTGCATTTCAAAGCAGGGATTTGCCCAAAATATTCAGATTGACTTGAGAACACCTGCTTTTCAGATGCAGCAAATAACATATACATACTGTTTCTAAAAAGCAAGCTTCATTCTTATAATGAAATTCAGAATATCAGAAACTGAAGGATGGAAAACGGCAATGATAAATAAAATTGTTTTTTAAATGTGTGCATTCTAGAGATTTTTATTATTTTTTTCTCTATTCTAATGCACAGGCATACATTGGTGGTTGAGGCTTTTGCCAGACATTTCTGTTCCTTGAGTCACTGCAGGAGTGGGACAGAAGCATCAGCAAGTGGGGAGAAGCGTGGGGTTTACAGTGCTCTCGCACATGACTGGCATCTCATTGTGGAGCCGCACAAAGAGCAGCTGCAGAGGTAAGTAAGCATGCTGCCTTCCAGCTCTTCATCTAGCTCATACAAGGAGACAGCACATTAAAGGAATATGAAAGAAAAAAAAAATGCAAGCACAGTATTTCAAGCAGCACCAGCTGAAATGTAAAAAACAGATGAAAACCTTTAAGCCTTCTGCCTTCTGCACAGTATGCATAGGAAGCACAGAGGGGAGGTGTGACAGGGGGATTGGAATGATGTGGCTGAATTTTTAAAAGCATGTAAGTAAGCATCAGGACATGTTTGTCTGTAAAATGCAGAATGACACAGTGGGTATTGCATTTTTCAAGGATACAGAAAACTTCAATTCTGTCTTTTCTGAGAAGTTTATCTGACTGAACATTGATATCTACCACGGAGGCATCTGAGTTTGTTATCTTAGCAATGGAAAGAAAGAAGTATTTTTTTGATTGTGGTTGATTTGATTTAATTCAGTTATGTATATTGGGAGGTGATGATTCACCACCAATAGGTGACTATATCTCTGGTATTGGATCAGAAGAATTCTTCCTCTGTCTTCTTGAGACACTAAGCTTTTGTAGTTAAGCCTGACATGCTTCAGTTATTCCTTGATGAAGCAGTGATATTTGTCTCAAGGAGAAAAACAAATCTTAACCATTTATTTTTAAGGAATACTTGGATAGAAGGTATTATGTATTTACAGTTCCGTAAGTATAGAGTTAACACAGTTTTTAATAATCAAGGCAATGTTATAAGTCACTGCCAACCAAAAGAAGTTACCCACAATGCAGCTGGAAAGGGATATGAATCTTTATACATTCAGTGTCATAATCCTTTGTAATATCTTTACTGAATTTCAGAGAGATGTCTCCAATAGCTTTCTTGCATTTCACATGTGAAAAACATTAAGTATTTGATTGTGCCAACCTAAATACTATGCCTGTAGAATCATAACACTTTGGAAGAAAATTTTGCCTTTAAATTGGTCATTCAAGTCTAAGATAGTTTGAAAGACATATCAGTTGATACCTGCTCAGAAATTTAAAGGAATTATTTATTTGACTTGAAAATTTAAAATTTTAAATTTTAAACTTGAATTTTTGGGACCATCAGGAAAATTTCCCTCATGGGGAAATTCTCATGGGTCTCATTCATTTACACCTCAAACTTCTACCTCAGACACAAGCTGGCAAGATGCTTGCAGCCCCAGAAGAAAAGCTGTGGACGTAGATTAAATTCATCCCATCAAAATGGAGGCCAAAGGTTAAAGCACCTGTTTTACAATGACAGTCAACCATGACTCTGGAAGCCTAAGGTCAGCTGTGGATCTGCATAGCCTTCTGGAAGAGTCTGATTCTTCAGGTATGAGACAGAGACACTGAGATGAATATTTCCCATAACTTTCCATTATTTCTTATAATTGACCTCATTGTACGGCCCAAATTTTAATGTAATGATACCAAACCCCTATTTCTGTAGGTAATCCTACAACCACTTTGACCTTCTGAATTTAGAGGTACATTAGCAGATAAACATGAAAAGAAATGCTTCTTCAGTCATGACATACTTCTTTATTCTAAGGGAACAAGGGGTTGGTTTATTACTTTTTTTTTTTTTTCTCTAATCACAGTAGGGGGGTTGTAGATGACTACCTGAGGTCCCTACTAAAATAACATATTCTGTGATTCTGTATCTCTGTTAGTAATCACTAGAACTAGAGTTGTCAAAAAATTATTTTCTACCTTGTAAGGGAAAAACTAAATTCAAAAGAAAGAACTTAGTCACAAAAAAACACTGGCAAAAATCACTTCATAAGAACAAAAAGGACAAATAGTCAAAATATTTTTTTTTTTAAGAAATGACATGTAGGAAATAATTTAGGATTGCTTAACAAAATCCAATGAGATTAAACCTTTTTAAAAACTTTTTAAAGGTCAAACTGTAGTTTTCAGTATCGCTTAAAAAGTCAATTGTCATTGCAGTTTATTTCAACACAAATTTCTTTTTGATTTGTCTTAATCTTTTTTTTTCTACTCTGAAACTGGAAGAGACTTTTGTTGGGATGAAGTAGACTACATATCACATCCAGGTTGGAGACTTCTCTGAAAGACAGACTGCATTTCAATCAGGCTTTGGTGCTAAAGGAGTTACTGGGTGAAATTGTACTGACTAAGTTAAGCAGGAGGTCAAGCTACATGGTTATAATGACACCTCTGGCCTTAAAAATCTATCTCTACCCGCATAAATAATGCATGAGGCATTATACATTATACACAATAATGATATGATTAATTAGCTCTGATTTCCATCAAAAGTACAGCTTCTAGTCTGTACTTATCAAAGTTGCTCCTTCAAAAAGGAACAACTTTGAGAAATTGAGGATATGAAGAAAAATGTGAGTCGAAGTCTTGCATAGGATGCATATTCGTGACCTGGTTGATAATTTGCTTTCTGTCTTATCCTTTTTTTTTTTTTTTTCCTGGCTACTTCTAAGTAGAGACCAGAATCAACTATGTGAGACTTGTTCATGTAGAAATTCTTGCTTCTTTTCCTCTATGCCAGTTTTTCTCCAAGTTCTTAAAGGAACTCAGTGTTTACCCACCAATGCAATTACCCATGTCCTCAAAAGTGTTTAGAAATCATGTAATCATGAAACACAAGAGTTAGACTTTCAAAACCGTTCTCTTTGCATAACTTATGTTTTGAAATTCTTATCTTTATAGACACATCTGTGCTTTGACTCCAGTGAGGGTAAGGATTAGAAAGACAACTATTCAAAACACAGATGAAATGCCACTAAGAAATAATGGTTGTTTGAAGGTAGAGGAGGAGGAAAGTTCTGCAGAAAGACCACCCCACCAGTAGACTGAAGTACAGAAACTGGGAGGTTTGAAATGAGTAAACATGAACACTCCATCAAGCCTGGCAGAGGTTACTGTGAGCACACAGGCTTGTTTGCGGGCTCATTTTTCTGGTAAGAAAGTAAGCAGCACTTCAGAGGCATTCTCCAGGCTTTTCTGATATGTCAAAGACACAATTGGCATTGCTCTTACAGATGAAAAATTAAGCTACAGAGAAAGGTTGGTCAAATCACACAGAAGTGGAAATCAATGGTTTCCATTAAAACCATTGGCAAAATTTAGACAGATTTCAGTAGGAAGGATGTCAGTGCCCACAATATTTCAATATGTACTTCAACAAAAGTAACCCTTTCCAAAAGATATTCTATTAGAAAATATCTGAAGCCAAAAAGAAACATCTGCACAAAGTCTTCTTGGAAAATGCAGGAAAAAAGGAGTCCAATATTAATTATTTTTAATAAATGTCAGTCCACATCACAAGAACTTCTGTTTCTACTAGAAAATTGTAGAATGACATCTGTCAGAAAAAACAACAAACAAACAAACAAAACCCAAAACCACCACCAAAACAGGCAAGCAACCAAAATAAAACAAGAACTCAGAAAAAAATAAAAGGAAGGAAGAAAGGGGAAATTTTAGGAGTTATAATTGGAAAGCTTAAAACAGTCAAGAGGGTGCTTGCATATCAGAAGGGTGTTACATGGCATGTGGTATATGGCCTTCCATCAAAATGAGGGTGTAGTCCTGTTCCTGAGGTACCACTAAAAGGTTCAGTAATGATTTCTGTAATAGTCTGGTAAAAAAGCAAGGTCCAGATGCTATGCCACCCACATAATTTATTCACCTATTTCCAATGAATGTCACAGAAAGCTAAAAGCTTCTCTCTGATATTACCTGACCCTAAAGATGCCTGAAATTTATTGGGACCTTCCTGATCATCCTGAAAATTCCACAGGTGCCTCAGATTTTGTTCCTACATGTTGTTAGGAGCACCAAGCTGTGAAGTTGGTGCTGATTGCTGCTTCAGGGACAGTGTGATGAAAAGTTCAAGTGTAGAAGTGCATGGAGTTGCAGCTTTATATAGTTTTTAATTTGTTGGTGTAGATATCATTCCTACCCCCACACTGCAATTTTCTTTCTCCTCAGTTGTGCTCTTACAACTGTCTATGGGGCTTTGCTGGAAATGGGACCCCTGTTTGGGAAAAACTTTAGACAATAACTCTTTCAATAAAGCTCACTCCTGTGGTCTGGCTTACAGTTATAGTCCATGTGCTATTTCATCAGAAAAACTAAGCAGGCAAAAATCCATGATGAGAAAGCAGGAATGAGATGGCAGGAGGGATGCAAACATGATGAACAGTCTTTGCCATGGGAAGGAACTGCAGCACAGGTTCCCTGAGGGATGCAAGCCACCGGTTCTGCTCTGAGCATGCCAATGATTTCCTGCTGACAGTGTTGTGGTCATGTCAGTCAAGGCTGCTTTTTGTGCAATAGTCATGAGGATCCATTTTGCAGCCAAGATGTACCCATGTATGGCTTCTATGCCTTGCCTAACATGATGGGACCTAAGACATATATTTTGAAGAATATCAGAATAACCAGGTACAAGGACATGTCCAATTTGTTGAAGCGAGGCTTTATTGAACTGGACATTTGATTACTTCTGTTTTTTTAATAATGGCTGTGAAGTGTAAAAGAAGAGCAACAATGAAATATCTGTTGTGTAGTCAAACCCTGCTTGAACTGCGAAGGCTTGAATATTGGAGTTGAGATATTTGACTGGGTTGAATTTTTTTTAAAACCTTAAGGTTCTTCTCTGTGAATCATCATAAAAGAAACTGCTTTTTGAGGTATTTTCTCTTTGTAGGACTGCTTCTATAGTGAAGTTTAAGCAACACTATGAGCAAAACTGCTATTTTTATGTCTGAAATATGAAACTCATTATATTTTTAAAATTAGTCTCATTAGTGTAGTTCTGGTCTTTCTGTAGCAGACAAGGATCTTCACAGCAGTGAAGTACAAGATCATGTGTGAGGCCTTCCTTACTGAAAACTCAAAATTGCTTATCTTATTGAGGTCAAAGCAGCAGTGGAAAGAGGGAAAGAGGAGTTGCAGTGGCAATGCCTGAAGTTCTCTGGTAAGTTGCCCTACGCTAAACACAGTCTATAAAACCATTGCAGCATACTGATTTGTATATTTTCATGCATTACTGTATTCCACATGGATACTTTCTGGCACAAAGGTAGATTAGAAAGAAAATAGATGTGAGGAGCACGGCCTGTGTGTTGATCTGCACAGTGCAAGTTGCCAAACTGAACTTTTGGGCAAGTATTTTCAGCTCCCAGTTTGGTTCACTTCAAATGGAAATGCACTTGAAATTGGCACAGCAGATGCTGGCACAAAGCAGTAAGTGGTAACCAAGAATGAAGTCAGGAATTTGTTATCAGAGCAAGCAGGCATCACAGAAGAAAATTGTTCACCTTAAGGACCAGAGAATTTATGTTATTCACCAGACACTGCATGACTGTATCTTTGACAGTTATCTTCTACGCCTTGTAATTGTGAACCATGCAAACATCTCTGAATGTCATTCTGGTTGTTTGGTTTTTTTCCTGTGGTGTTTGCCTGAGATATATGGTGTGGGATGAGAGCAAAGAAAGGGAGAAATTACTCCACTTTTGAACTCACTGAAAATCCCCAAAGCTCTTCAGGATATTGGGTGATGTTATCCATGTGTGTTTGTCTGGGGGTGGTTGTTTTTCTCAGAGGAAGCAGGGAAGTTAATTAGACTTCACTGAAGTAACAATGAAGATTTAAATCTCCTTCTTTTGCTATTCATGAGCAAATAGACTAAAGATGCCTGAACCTGATCTCTCTGGGGCACCACACACACGCAGCTGGTGGCTTTTACTGAAGCAGAGTTTTCTTAGTTAATGTTTTTAAAATTCTTTCAGAGCCTGCTTCTCAGCTGGATAATCTAAATATTTATTTACAGGCACATATATGTACTTAGAAAATTGATTGATTGGTGGAGTGACTGTCTGTATTTTCATTCTGTGGACATATGACAGCATCTTGATTTTAGTTATTTCAGATTGGCATTACATATTAAGAAACAACCAACCAAAATAGAAACTACTGTGCAGTATTTTATTCTTTTCTTTCACTTCATTCTTACAGTACAGGATCTGATTCTAGCCTGGGAAGGGATCTCATGGGTGATCTGAGCAGCATTTCCCACAGGACAAGAGCCTGAGTCACAACATTAAGGTGTCATAAAAGGCCCCTACATCACAGAGGTGCATTAAAACAAATCACCTTTTCTTAATTTCAGTCTGGGTGCTTTGCTAACCACTAAAGTCCTGCTCCATATATTCAGTGTCTGGAGGACAAACTGCTATGCAATGTACAAGTTACCCTTTTCCCTAGCTGATATGCACCAAGATAATCACCTCTGGCTTGGAGAAGCTTGTTACTGGTGCTCATGCTAGTAACTCGCCTGTCAGAATTTTTTCAGGGTAATATTTTTGTGTCAGAAAAACTCTGATGCACTGAGGTGGAGTCTCTTACAGGGAAATGCTGAGCTAGATAGAAATTTTGGTTAGAAGGGATGGTCAAGTGCACTTCATAATCTTTTGACAAAGTCAAACTTAGCAAGAGGAGAGGCTTTGTCTCTTCACCCACTTTTGCCCTCAGGCCATGGGTTGGCCCCTGCAAGCCCCTGTGCCTACTCTGACCACTGGGAACAAGGGACAGAGTGGGAGCCCAGGACTGAGCAGGGCTCTACCTCTTCTGTCCATCTTCAGGGTACAGCTGAGCGCCTTTCTCATTGTAGGGCAGCTGGATGTGGGCCCAGGGCTGTGGCAGCCAGGAGGCACTGACCTCGATGGGGAGCTTGATAAGTGTTCATGAAAAAACTCTCTGGATGTGGCATAAGAAGAAAACCTTCAACTTTCCCAAAATATTTATAAATACTGATTCTTGTTCAGCTGTTACCCATGATTTATGGGACAGGTTAGCCACTGCAGTTAGTGTCAGACAACCCCTCCAAAGCCATCCAGCCATGCAGTAACATTTAGTACTGCCTTAGATTTAACAAACATTTTGCATGAGGCTTCTTAGGCAAGCTAGACTTTTAAAATTAGACTTTCAGGCCACACAGCAGTTTGAATAATTCATTCTGCTGCTACATAAATGGCAGTTTACTAATTTCAGTTCCTGAACTTGACTGTCATAAGGAACCTTCTGGACTATTTCTCAGCAGTCCCTCCCTGCAGAGCTCTGTGGAGGCATGAAATTTGCCTTCCCTGGCTGCAACCATCACAGCCATTTCTTATATATATGTGCCTGTGTATTAATATAGACATGCAGCACACAGGCGGGCACACATCACTACACAGGAACAGCTTGGCATACTGAATGCGGATGGGGAGTTAAAGTAGCAAAGGGATGGTATGAATATACAATTTGGGTCCTTTCAGGAATATTTCAGAGAATATTTTAGATGCAGACCTTGGCTGTGATTTTTGTTTATTTAATTTTTTCACTAATACCATACGTCTAGAAGCACATAAAGAATCAAAAATAAAATACTCGAAAGAAAGATGTGTTTTGTTGGAAAATGGCAACCTGATACTCTTCATTGATATCTCCTACATTCAATTTTTCCAAATCCAAGGCCTGTAGAGCAAGGATTTTTTTACATTTCCTCCCCACAAAGGACTTCTTCACTCTAAGATCTGCAATGCTGTGACATGGACTTGAAACTGGGTCACTGGTAAAGCCTCTCTACACTCAGGACCTCAAAGCAATGTGCAATGCAAACTTGATAATTTATGAGCCCCAGACCTGACTTTACTGTAGCTCCTAGATCAGGAGTAAGAAGATTAAACCCCCAGGAACCCCCAGGATATTGGAATTTTATAGTTTCATATAAATGATCATGAGCTTGTAACCTCAGCTTTTTCAACGATTTTCAGTCTCCTTCCCGTGTTTGGAAATCTGGGTCAGTCTTCCAAAGTTTACAGTTTCAGGGTAAATTTGTCAAGAAGATTCCCCCTCAGTGGTGATCCCAGGATTGTCAGACCCTCAGACCACCTGATCCTTGCTTTTAGTAGCAGCAAAATAGCAGCAAAATTAGAAATGCAACTTTCAGACAGGTTTCAGAAGCATACATTCCTTCAGACCAAACAGGTACTTTGGAAATTTAGCTGTTACTGTGTCTTTTTTAGATTGCTAGAAATAAATACACATAGATATTGCCTAATTGTAGATCAAACTGACAGGCCTGAATCCCCAGTAGCAAGTTGGTATAAAGCAGTGAGGTTTTGAAGTGAAAACCCTGATCAGCTCCACATAGTGCACACTGGTTCTGTTTCCAGGGCAAGACCATGAGATTCTTTTAGGACGAAAGGACACAAGAAGCCTTGCTGGAGGTATGCACCAGTCCTGCTCCAACATCTGATGGGTCATAAGGGTCCAAAGTAGTGACTGGCCTTTGGACAACTTCAAACCGTATGTTTAGTGGTAACAGTCTGTCTATAATAAATTTAGTCCGAAGTAAAGCCCTTGGGCCACATGTGGTGCAGATGTAAAGGCCTCAGCAGCAAGGGCTTTGATCCACTGATCAACTTTTATTGTGCTGAAATGCATACAAATATAGATAAAACCTTACAGTGTTAAAACTTACTCTGCACTGAAAATCTCCAGGTTTGTCAAACCTGATGAGTCGTAATCTGTCATTCCTTCAAGGCTCATTCATGAAATGTAACAAGGAGATCACATATTGGGGAAAAAAAAAAAAAAAAAAAAAAGAAGTGACTTTTATAACCCATAGTGTCATTTACTTTCTTCTGTATGTCAGATGAATAAAAAGGGTCATTCTCCTAGGTATAATGTTACCCAGTGAGATAAATCTGATCCAGATTCTGTCTAACTTCAGATAGAAAACTTTTGGCTTCATTTTTTTTTATTTCAATTTAAATTAAACTACTCACCTATCATCTTGGTTAAAAGGACACGTTACTTAGTTGAAGATATCAGTGTGAAAATCCCCTTGTGAAACTCCTGATTTCTTATATTTATAATGAAATATATTGGCAAAATTAGTTTTGTTTATTAGCTTTGGAGGAACCACGTTCTTCATGCACTGTACTTGTTAGTCTTTATTTACAATCCCTCTATTTGAAGTGCTTCATCTGTTGAAGAAGTATAAACAAATGCATGTGACTCAAACTGGAGACTGTACACCTTTAAATTAAATTAAAGAAATAAAGTAAAAGAAGAGAAATGCAAGTACCAAGCCCCACAACACTTCAGTGCTCATTCAAGTTCAGGTGAGTGGCAGTGGCTGATAGATTTGCCAAATTACTTGGTCATCCCACTCTCCAGAGCGATGACTGAGACAGGAATTGCAGCAGCTGAGGCCACGCATTTGCTTCAGCTGTGTGCTAAGAAAGTCCTGTGTCCTTTTCCAGGTCCTCCATCTCATGGCAGGAGACAAGAGCCACTGTTGGAGGCCAGTCTAGTGTGTAAGTACAACTATAATTTTCTCCTATGTGGGGGCTTATGTGTGTCTGATGTTCTGCTTGATCATGTTTTCCAGCAGTTTCTGAGGACACTGAAGGAATCTCCAGCCTCTGCTGGAGGCAGCTGGAATAGGGACTTCCCCAGGCTGTTGTTCCTTCACACCCATCCTCCAAGGTTTGCACTGAGTGTGCCAGGTCATTTTCAGATCAGTGTGATATAAGGAAAAATGTGTAAGTGCTGCTTTGAGGCAATTGGCAAGCAAATGGATCACTTATGAGTTGTGAACAAGTTAAAAGAAAACCCCAAAACAACAAATTTTGAAGATAAATAATAATTTACAATATTTTTTTTGTTGAAAACCACTGCTACGTATTTCTGCATAACAAATATTTTTGAAAACAAACGCTCAGAATTTATTCACACAACCCAAAAATTATCCATATTATTAAAGAATATTATTGCAACAGGTACTCTAGCCAGCTGATTCTATCATTAAAGCAGCCTAGGCATATATAATGGTCAGCATGTTCCAGTGTCTCACCACCCTCATTGTAAAAAATTTCTTCCTTATATCTAGTCTCAATCTATCTTCTTTTGGTTTAAAACCATTACCCTTGACCTGCCACACCTAAAAAGACTGTCACCATCTTTCTTATAGTCTCCCTTTAAGTACTGACAGGATGCAGTAAGGTCTCCACAGAGCCTTCTCTTCTCCAGGCTGTATAACCCTAACTCATTCAGCCTTTCTTCGTATGAGAGCTGTTCCAGCCCTGATTGTTTTCATAGCCCTCCTCTGGACCTTCTGCAACAGCTCCATGTCTTTCTTGTACTGAAGATCCCAGAGTTGAACACAGTACTCCGGGTGAGGTCTCACCAGAGCAGACTTGTTCTGGTTTGAGTTAGAACAGAACAATTCTGTTCAATGATTTTACTTTTCAGCCAAGTAATTCTAACTAACTGCACTTTATGAAGTTAACAGCATGTTTTTGCAGACAGTGTCTGCTTCTATCAGTGATAATGCTCCATATTTAGGGTTACTATCAAGGACTGGTGTGCAGACCAAGGTCACTGCTGGATCTTATGTACCAAATTGGGGGTGCAGAAAGTAAAGGGCCACACCTGTGGTGAGAAGCAGCCAGGACAGGTGACCCCAAACTGACCGATGAGGTATTCCATCACATATACGTCGTATTCAGTACAAAGCTGAGGGATCACGAGGGTTGAGATCTCTTCTTCAATGGCCAGCATCTGAGACTTTGCCTGTTCTGCCTTTGGTTCTGGTCTGTGTGTTTCTGAATCCAGTTCCACAATCCAGCTCCTGACTACAGTTCCTGTCTGCCACTGAGTCCAGTTAGGGACTTCCCCAGTGCTTGCTCCACAGCATCTGTGGTGAAGATGACGTAAGTGCCATCAGGGGGAGGTGGGTTCAATGCTGATTTTGTGTATATTTGTATATATTCCATTTTATTATTATTTTCATCAAAGCTGTTCTAGCTGCCTTTTCTAATTGATGAGTCCCTCTCCCTTATTCACTTTCTCTTTCCCTTTGCAGAGGGGTTGACAGAGAGCATCTGTTATAGGTCTAGTGGATGGCCCTGAACCTAAACCTTGACAAGAGTAGAAGGGGAGAATCACCTTTCTTGAACTGCTGACCACACTTCTTTTGATGTAGTCCAGAATACATAGAATCATAGAATCATAGAATCATAGAATAATTTCTGCTGGAAGAGAACTTCAAGATTATCAAGTCCAACCTTATTCCTAGCCCTATCAAAACCACTAAACCATGTCCCTAAGCACAACATGTAACCACCTCTTAAACACTTCCAGGGATGGTGGCTTCACCATCTCCCTGGGCAGGCCATTCCAATGTGTGGCAGGCCATTCCAATGCGTGACAACCCTTTCTGTAAAGAAATGCTTCCTAATATCCAGCCTGAACTTCCCCTGGTTCAACTTCAGGACATTTCCTCTTGTTTTGTCCCTTGTCACCAGGGAAAACAGACCAACTCCTGCCTCGCTACAACTTCCCTTCAGGGAGCTGTAGAGGGCAATAAGATCTCCCCTCAGCCTTCTTTTCTCAAGGCTAAACAGCCCCAGATCTCTCAGCCTTTTCTCATAAGACGCATGCTCCAAACCCATTACTAGCTTGATAGACCACCTCTGTACCCCCTGCACCCTCTGCAGCATCTCAATGTCCTTCTTGTAGAGGAGGGCCCAAAACTGGACACAGTATTCAAGGTGCAGCCTCACCAAAGCTGAGTACAGAGGAATGATCACCTCCCTGCTCCTGCTCACCACGGTATTCCTGATATAGGTCAGGATGCCATTGGCCTTCTTGGCCACCTGGGCACACTGCTGGCTCATGTTCAGCCAGCTGTCAATCAACACCCCCAGGTCCTTGTCTGCCTGGCAGCTCTTCAGCCACTCCTCACTAATCCTGTAGCGCTGCTGCTGGGGGTTGTTGTAGCCCAAGTTCAGGACCAGGCATTTGGCCTTATTGAAACTCATGAAATTGGCCTTGGCCCAGCAATCCAGCCTATATAGATCTTTTGCAGAGCTTTGACCTTTTGGGCTGTGAAAGCACATTGTCTCATCTGAATTAAAACATGGGCAAAAGAATACTTTAGCTATTATATTCCAGAGAACTATAAGGACAATTAAGCAGGGAACCTTTAACACCATGATGTTGTGAGCAAAACTAGTGCTATACCAGAGTGTATAAACAGAAGCATATATAGTCTGCATCACTAGACAGACAAAATCCTCTTGGTACCCTCTGCAGAACTGCTAAGACCTCAAACAAACAGTTATTCCATTTGGTCTGCAGGACCTCAAGAAAGACACATACCCATCACAGAGAGCTTAGGTGGGAGCAGCAGAAATTATGAGCGTTATGACTATATTGCATGATATACAACTGTTTCCTGAAAGAAATGGGATTATTTAATCCGAAAAAAAGACCTGCTAACAGTTTTTAAACATGTAATAGGTTTCTGCAAAAAGAAATAGAAAAATCAATTTCTTTGTGTCCTTGGAAAACACAGTAAAAGGGGTATAAGGTTAAGCACTTGGAAAAACCTTCTAGGAACAATGCAGCATTAAAAGCAATAGTCTGGAAAGATTGAAGAATACGCACACAGAAAAGGTTTTTAAGAATTTATTAGGCAAGTGTAAGATAGGAGTGACAGGACAATGACATCCTGCCTTGCGACAGGTGAATTGACTAGATGATTTCTCAAGACCGTTTGCAGAATCACTCTCTATGATTGTATCTTTCCTTGATTCCTTTCCTTAAGCCCACCGTAATCAATGCTTGCTATTTCCTCTATCAACTGTTAATATCTTTTGCACTAGCTGCAGTTCAAAGTATAATCACCAGATAGGTGATGGCATTATTGCAGTAGCAGTTATGACATAAGCCACAAATGCTGTAGATTGAAAATCCTCAGGCACACATGTAACATTTTGCAGGATGTTTTTACCATGAGAACTGAAAGTGTGTGGTTTTATTTTTTAAGTCCTGAACTTCTAATGTCTCAATCTTGTAAACAAACAGGGCTAAAACAACATTCCCTACTTCGCTTCCCTCTTTGGGAAGGGAGACAAAAGCTTAACTTG
This sequence comes from Todiramphus chloris collaris, assembly GCA_025345505.1. NCBI lineage: Eukaryota > Metazoa > Chordata > Aves > Coraciiformes > Alcedinidae > Todiramphus > Todiramphus chloris. Next base: position 17,190,718 of record JANVCC010000018.1, read on the forward strand.
GTACTGCAGCTTTCAGGTGAGTCTTTGGCTCTGTGCAAATTTGGCTTGAAAGATTTGGGAAGAACTGACTTCAAAACAGGTTTATTGTCATTCAGCTACTAAGTGAAAAGCTCAGTGTAGCTGGGTGTAATACACAGCACTGAATTCTTTGATATTCTGTACTTCAGGTCACATTTACTGTTGTGGAAGTTATACATATAAATTCTTTCAAATGCTTCTGCAACTGTTTTCCTCAGCCTTCATGGATGTTATAGTTTCCTAATGCAAATGTATTCAGTTGTTGCCATATTTTTGGATTTGGAATTGTTTTCCACAGGCTATCTTTGAAAAATAATGAGCATGCACATTTTATTATTAAAATAACCCATTCTCATTACAATTAGCTGTGGAGGTTAGTGTCAGTGTTTTCTGACCGACAGTAATGTGTGAATTCATAACAAGATGTAGTACAGCCAGATTTTAGCATCCTGTCAAACACGTAAGTAGAATTTAATGTATTCAAATCCATGTTTTACAGTGCTCAAATTTACAAGCTTATTAGCACTGATGATATGGTTATACAAACCTTTTCACTATTTGTACTGTAAAATGGTGAGAAAAAATATTGGATAATTAATTACATATTCTTTCAAAAAGTTCTCCATCTATTTCCATTTTTCTCTTTCCCCCTAACTCTGAATAAGACTAATTCATCTTTTTTTTTCCTTACATTGTTATTACTCTGTTCCTACTATACTATTACTACCACTACCAGTTACACTGAACAGCTGAACTCAAGTGACATATTTTTTTCCAAATAGGTAAGACTGCAACTAGAGTTAAGTTTCCTTGAAGGAAAAATACAGTCTGTCCATCTCCTTTATCAGCTTCATGAATATTCAGGTAGCAAACATTGACAAATTTGTTTCTTTTAATTATATGTTACTTTATGAAAACTGGAGCTTTTCCTGTAAGATGTGGAGCTTGTGACATGTTTTTATTGCTTCAGATATGGATTACTGTAATATGTTGCCCCAGTGCTTAGTGTAAGAGCATTTGAAATGACATTCTGTATTGGATAAGGCTCCTTTCTTATAATGCGATGCTGTACAATGACAACATGTTTTATCTCTGTTCCATGGTATGTACTGCCATCAAGATGATTTTTGGGTAGAGTTTCAGATTACAGTTTTGGTCTGTTGTATGCAGTTCTGACTATCTGCAAGATTAATTCATTTACATGCAATACTTCAATTGCTAGTATAATCACTAATGTACCTGCAGTTACATCCTTAGTTTAAATGAGAAATATTCTTCAGTCAGGGTCCTGAAGGCTGGAATGCCTTTTTTTGCTTCATTCCAATAGAGCACTTTGTGGGTGAATGGAAGATTGTATGTATTTTTATGGGGAAGTATAAGAAAAATGTAAAACAGTCTTTATAACAAAAGGAAGAAGAGAAGCTTGGTTTTTGGTGTGATCAAGTTCTTCATAGATACCAGGACCTGCCGTTGGGGAATTTGACTTTCCAGAAATCTGAGTTTGACCTGAGCAGCCTCTGTTTCAGTTAACTTTCAATTTATCATATTTCAAGTCCAGGTAGATATCTGTAAAAATTACTTAGGAGAGATGCTCTGCCATCAAGCTTGCAAGGTCATCCTGTATTTTGTGACACTTCTTAAAACTGGTGAGTGAATTCCAAGGTGCAGAAGGAACATGTCCCTACCAAAGAGTTAGCAACAATCAAGTTTTCCAGAGTGGCATTTCTTACACCAGAAGGGCTGGGAATAGTGCTGTCCCTGCTTCAGCCTGTTCAGATCTAGCAAGGCTGTGGCTAAGACCCTTTATATGATTAATGCTCTGCACTTGCAGTACCAGATTGACTGTTTTGATAAATACAGCAAAATAAATCAATCTCTCAATCTCTCTTCCTTACAGTTTAGATTTATTACACCTAAACAGGAACTAGAATAAAACACTTTACTGTATTAGTGAATAACTAAAGCAGGCATATCTGAAAATATTAAAAATGGGGGATTTAAGACAGAAACTAATTTACAGAGAAACTACTGGGATCTTTTCCATCTCCATGTCTTCTAATAATAGTTAAGATGTTTAATTTTCCCTACAGAAACAGACATTTCTTTGCATTTATATTTTCATTAGGTGTGAATATACATAATGTAGGAATTGCAGATTATTTTGAATAATTTATTATTTTAGGTGAAACTTCATTCCTATCTCAAGACACTACTTAATTTTGATCACTGAAACAAGCTCACAGTCACATTTCTTCAAACACTTTTCAGAAGAGTTGACTAGAAGATCTCATGATAAACTAGCAGCTTCTTTCTGACATGTACCCACTGGCTACATCTCTACCCTTGATGTTTCTCCTCATTTGTCATTCAGAGCGATGTGTTCAGTACCGCTCTGACTAACAGGTCAGTGAGGTAGAATGAATTTGCTAACAAATAGTTGGGGCTGGTAGCTCTAAGGAAAACAGTGCATTGGTCACATCCTTCCAGGCTTACAACTGTCACAGTTGCAGAAATTGATGCATAAAATGGTCATGGAGAAAACCAGGTTTTCTTCAGGCTGAAGTAGGCTGAACAGTAATAATAAAATGTATCATATCATAAACAATGAGCATTACCTTACTTAAGGGACTCTTAGCACTTAAAACACAGGGGTTTAGTGTGTTTCACCCTGTAATGATCATTTAATATCGCAACTGGAAAATTATACACAAAAAATATAAATTAATTTAAGATAATACAGTGAGTCACTGTATATATGAATAGCAGAAGTTCTGCTCCATTCATGAATGCCATCAGATTCTAGCTAGAAAAAAAGGGAGCAGTGTAAATGTCACTAAAAACATTTTTGGCCTGAATTGGCTATATCAAGGATTCAGGTTTGTGAAACTAGAAAACTTATCTTTCCTCACAATGAATTTAAAGATCAGGGCCCTGGAAATATAAAACAGTTCACACCAGTGAAGACTTGTCCTAGAATAAACTGATGTTTTCTGTTTCTCAGTTGCTACTCCAGTTCTGAGCTTCTTCAACTGCATGACATTTTTCTGCTTCGCAGCATTGGAGAAATTAGATGTGGAAAAGAGCTTTTAGATCCCCTCATCCACCCTCATGACAATGCAGAATTGTCCCCACAGAATATTTATTAGTGTATTGTCCAGCCTAGTTTTAAATGTCACAACGATGGAGTTCTTCTGTTTCCCTTGGGATATTATTACATAGAGTAATAGCTTCTGTTTTCAGGAAGTTTTACTTACTCTTCAGTCTGAATTTTCCCTTACTCAGCCTTATTTCAGCTGTAAAACCTTGTAACAAACAAAACAATCCTTCCACCTCTTTGTAAAACTGAGAAAAAGAACAGTGTAATAACACTGATCATGCTTGATACCAAAAATATTTACTTACTGCTGATTTGGAAGAAAACAAAATGTGTGCAGATGCATATACCTTTTTATCCTGACTATTCTGAAATCTGAGGGTTTTTTGGACATTGACTTAAACTGGCCCAAGGTTTAAAGATGGATGTATTCCGAGCTCCACATTAGAGAGTGAAAGTGCTTCAAAATGTTCAGATATATAGATGATGAAGGCCACATCCCTAAAGACGATTAGGACTTGGAAAAATAATGAGCAGTGTAGAGATCTCCTTTACTGCAAGACTTATTTAAAAATCTGTCATGCTTGTAATCCTTGTGGTCCCTGGCATTTTCAGGCAGCTCCATAGGATATAGAATCATAGAACTGTCAAGGTTGGAAGGGACCTTAAAGATCATCTAGTTCCAACCCCCCTGCCATGCGCAAGGACATGTCCCACTAGAGCAGGTTGCTCAGAGCCCTACCCAGCCTGGTCTTAAAAACTGCCAAGGATGGGGCTTCCACCACCTCCCTGGGTGACCTGTTCCAGTGTCTGACCACCCATATGGTGAAGAAATTCTTCCTAATGTCCAACCTGAATCGACCTATCTCTAGTTTTAATCCATTCCCTCTGGTGCTATCACTGCCCGACAGCCTAAAAAGTCCCTCTCCAGCTTTCTTGTAGGCCCCCTTCAGATACTGGAAGGCCACAATAAGGTCTCCCCAGAGACATCTTTTTTCCAGACTGAACAACCCCAACTCTCTCAGGCTGTCCCCATAGGAGAGGTGCTCCAGCCCTCTGATCATCATAGAATCATAGAATCATTATGGTTGGAAAGGACCTCCAGGGTCATCAAGTCCAACCTTTGTCCTAGCATTTCTCTAACGACTACACCATATCCTCAAGCTCCACATCTAATTGGTCTTTAAACACCTCCAGGGATGGTGACTCCACCACCTCCCTGGGCAGCTTGTTCCAGTGCCTAACCACCCTCTCAGTGAAGAATTTCCTCCTAATATCTAATCTAAACCTCCCCTGACACAACTTGAGTCCATTCCCCCTCGTCCTATCATTATTAATTTGAGAGAAGAGACTCACACCAGCCTTGTTACAACCTCCTTTTAGGTAGTTGTAGAGGGCAATAAGGTCTCCTCTCAGCCTCCTCTTCTCTAAACTAAACAAACCCAGTTCCCTCAGCCGCTCCTCATAGGGCATGCTTTCCAGCCCTTTCACCAGCTTTGTTGCCCTCCTCTGCACTCGCTCCAGCCCCTCGATGTCCCTCCTGTGCTGTGGTGACCAAAACTGGACACAGTACTCAAGGTGTGGTCTCACAAGTGCCGAGTATAGGGGTACGATCACCTCCCTACTCCTACTGGTCACACCGTTTCTGATCCAGGCCAGGATGCCATTGGCCTTCTTGGCCACCTGGGCACACTGCTGGCTCATGTTTAGACAGCTATTGACCAACACCCCCAGGTCTTTTTCCGCCAGGCAGCTCTCCAGCCACTCCTCCACACGTTGCTGGGGGTTGTTGTGACCGAAGTGCATGACCCGGCACTTGGCTTTGTTAAACTCCATACAATTGAGCTCAGCCCATCTCTCCAGCCTGTCCAGATCCTGCTGCAGAGCCTTCCTACCCTCAAGCAGGTCGACACTTGCGCTTGTGTCATCTGCAAATTTACTGAGGGTACATTCAATTCCCTCGTCCAGGTCATTGATGAATATATTAATCAAGACGCGTCCCAAAACTGAGCCCTGAGGGACACCGCTTGTGACTGGTCGCCAACTGGATTTTACTCCATTCACCACCACCCTCTGGGCTCAGCCATCCAGGCAGTTTCTAACCCAGAGAAGAGTCCTCCTGTCCATGCCATGACCTGCCAGCTTCTCCAGCAGAATGCTGTGGGAAACGGTGTCAAATGCCTTCCTGAAGTCCAGGTAGACAACATCCACCGCCTTGCCCTCATCTACTAGGTGGGTCACCTGATCATAGAAGGGGATCAGGTTGGTTAAACAGGACTTCCCCTTCATGAACCCATGTTGGCTGGGCCTGATCCCCCCATTGTCCTACACTTTCTGTGTGATCACCCTCAAAATGAACTGTTCCATAATCTTTCCTGGGACCAAGGTCAGGCTGACAAGCCTGTAGTTCCCTGGATCATCCTTCCTGCCCTTTTTATAGATGGGTGTCACATTGGCAAGTCTCCAGTCATCTGGGACCTCCCCAGTTGACCAGGATCGCTGATAAATGGTGGAGAGAGGCTTGGTAAGTTCCACTGCCAATTCCCTCAGCACTCTCGGGTGGATCCCATCTGGCCCCATAGACTTGTGGGTTTCCAGTTGGCTTATAAGATCATTAACTACCACTTCCTGGATTATGAGGGGACTGTTCTGGTCTCCATCCCTATCTTCCAGTTCAGGGGATTGAATGCCATGAGAATAACCAGACTGACTACTAAAGACTGAGGCAAAGAAGGCATTAAGTACCTCAGCCTTTTCCTCATCCTTGATAACAATGTTCCCCCTTGCATCCAGTAAGGGATGGAGATTCACCCTAGTTCTTTTTTTGTTATTAATGTATTTGTAAAAACTCTTTTTGTTGTCTCTTGCAGCGGTGGCCAGGTTGAGTTCTAGTTGAGCTTTTACCCCCCTAATGTTCTTTCTACACAACCTAACTAAATCCCTGTACTCTTCTTGAGTAGTCTGCCCCTTCTTCCAAAGCTGGTAGACTATCCTCTTCCTCCTAAGTTCTGCCAGAAGCTCCCCATTTAGCCAGGCTGGTCGTTTTCCTCGCCGGTTTGTCTTACGACACATGGGGACAGCCTGCTCCTGGGCCTTTAAGAGTTCCTTTTTAAAAACAGTCCAGCCTTCCTGGACCTCCTTGCCCTCTAGGACTGTACTCCAAGGGACTTTTTCAACCAGTGTTCTAAACAGGTTGAAGTTTGCCCTTCGGAAGTCCATGGTAATAGTCTTGCTGCTTCCCCTCCTTACTTGTGCAAGTAAGAGGGGGATCATTTCATGGTCACTAAGCCCAAGATGGCCTCCAGCCACCACATTAGCCACTAGTCCCTCTCTGTTTGTGAGCAATAATCTAAGTCCTTGTGGCCCTTCTCTGGACACGTTCCAGCACGTCCATATCCCTCCTGTAACAGGGACTCCAGAACTGGACGCAGTACTCCAGGTGAGGTCTCATGAGAGTGGAGTAGAGGGGGAGGATCACCTCCCTCAGCCTGCTGGCCACGCTTCTCTTGATGCAGCCCAGGATATGATTGGCCCTCTGGGCTGCGAGAGCACACTGATGGCTCATGTTGAGCTTCTCATCCACCTACACTCCCAGATCCTTCAGGGCTGCTCTCAATCCAGTCATTGACCAACCTATATTGGCACTTGGGATTGCTCCGACCCAGATGGAGTCCCTTGCATTTGGCCTTGTTGAACTTCATGAGGTTGGCATGGGCCCACCTCTCCAGCCTGTCAAGGTCCCTCTGGATGACATCCCTCCCCTCCAGCGTGTCAGCCGCCCCACACAGCTTGGTGTCATCAGCAAACTTGCTGAGGGTGCACTCAATGCCACTGTCCATGTCGCTGACAAAGATGTTAAACAAGACTGGTCCCAGTACTGATCCTTGAGGGACTCCACTTGTCACTGGTCTCCACTTGGATACCGACTCATTGACAACCACACTTTGGGAACAGCCGTCAAGCCAGTTCTTTATCCACTGAATTGTCCATCCATCAAATCCATATTTCACCACCTTGGAGACAAGAATGTCATGCTGGACAGTGTCAAAGGCTTTGCTTAAGTCCAGGAAAATGGTGTCGGTTGCTGTTCCCCCATCTATTGATGTTGTGACTTTCTCATAGAAGGCCACCAGGTTAGTTAGGTATGATTTGCCCTTGGTGAAGCCATGTTGGTTGCAGCCAATCACTTCATTGTTATTCATCTGCCTCAGTAGTGCCTCCAGGAGGATCCTCTCCATGGTCTTACCAGGCACAGAAGTGAGGCTGACTGGTCTATAGTTCCCGGGTTCATCCAACTTTCCCTTTTTGAATATGGGGGTTATATTTCCCCTTTTCCAGTCAGTGGGGACTTCACCAGACTGCCATGACTTTTGGAATGTAATAGATAGTGGTTTAGCAACCTCATCTGCCAGTTCTCTCAGCACCTGTGGGTGTATTTTGTTGGGTCCCATGGACTTGTGTACTTTCAGGTTCTTCAGATGGTCACGAACCTGAACTTCACTTACAATGGGCAGTTCTTCTGTCCAATGCCTGCCATCAACTTTTGTGGCTCTGGGGTTGTGGCTGGAGCCCTTGCCAATGAAGACTGAGGAAAAGAAGTCATTGAGGACCTCAGCCTTCTCAGCATCACTTGCCACCAGTCTCTTTTATCACCATGGACAGAATGTAAGCAACAATGGTGGGGAGATCTCCCAGCCCTTCTCATCCTCTACTAGAAAAGTGAATGAGTTTGGATGAGGCTACACCTCAAAATTTTTGTTTTCTGTTCATATCTGAGACCATTCACCAAGGACCACGATCCTATGAGGAACAGCTCATCTCTAGTCCCATCATGATTCTGACCAGCTCAGACCCATCCATCATGTGCACTGGGGCGTACTGAGAAAACTTGGGTGAGGACTCCTCCATTATTTACCTTCTTCTCCTTTATTTTAAACACACACAAACACACACACACACATACACACACTCATTTTATATCTTGAGTGAAGACAAAAAAAGGCAGGCACAATATTTTCCTGATTTATTTATTTATTAGATTGTTTCTTTGTATTCTGTGTCAGCTTTATCTCCTTTTTCCCCACATCAGTTTTTTTTTTCTGGTTTGGTTTCAGCTCTCCTGTTTCCTGCTGAATCAGAAGAGAACTGTACTCCCTTGAATAGGAGCCTGAAACAGAAATTGGTGGAAATTGGAAGACCTGTCGTATTTTCCTATGCTTCTTTTTTAATGAGACAGCCTAATGGTAGGGGATATACTTATTCCCAAACAGGATTATGTCAGATAAATAGGAGGAATTTTTAAAGTTTCTCTATTATTCTGAGAGTTTCCATAAAATCTTGGCTCCCCTTTAAAGTAAGATTGAAAGACTTTGTTTGAAGGAACATCTTTTTGATATGCAGATTTTACTGGATATATGTGAGAAAAAAAAATACATTCTATGCAAAAAAGGAAAGAAGATACCTATTTATGAAATGTATTTTCTGTCAAAACTGGATTTTTATAGAACAATTTAATTGTTTCATCTTAACCTCCCAAAAACATTTTATTACTGCTGGTGTACTTAAATGCTTCTAATGTTAGCTGTGAAAAGAAAAAAAAAACTTGGGTGAATGGCTGGTAAGAGACATTTTTCATACATTTACTTTATTACTTCATTATATTGGGAATTAAATGTATTATAGCTTTCTAAACCTTTCTGAAGAACATCATCTGAGACTTGCAAAAGACTCAGGCTCTTAATTTACTGAACCAAAATTCTGGACTAAGGATTGACACTACTTCACTTTCCCTGAAAATCACATTAAGACAACAATCCCTTTCATAGGAATATCTACAGTCAAGATTCATACTGGTAAGTTGACTGCAATATGAACCCAAAAGCAGAAATTTACCTTGCCAGCTAGATTAACTAATATGAAGTGGATGTGAAATTTCAGAGGTGCTAGTACATAAAATCTTGTTTGAATTTTAACTGGTGTACTGTGCTTTCGCGTTTGAGAAATTTGGTAATGTGGATCTCACAGAGAGGGTTGGATACAGGAGTTGTTTGAAACAAAGCAGGATACATAATTTTAGGGAGAGAATGGAAATGTCTTGCTGGAGTTTTTGAAGCCATACAAAGATATTATCATTCTGGAATATGAAACCCATGAAACATTATATGAATCATAAAAGTTTGTGCATCTCCCCTTCAAAGGAATGAATCAGTCTTAGCAAATTTGGCACCGCATAGGTATTGCAAGCAGCTATCTGCTGGTGCTGCAGTGAGCTTCACCTGAAGCTGAACAACACAATCTTTCTTACAGAACCCATCTAAATAGGTTTGAGGTTTTACATTGAACATACTTTGAACTCCCCACATGTGATAGCACTTTGCTCAAAGGCAAATTCTCACAGGGACCTTACATTACGTAATTTAGATCCCTAATGTAATTATCAGGGCAAAGAATATACATGGGAGCAATGAAACTTGATCACTGAAACATTGCATTTGCAGTCTATGGTGTTATTCCTTACAGGAAGGAAAAGAAATCCAGGGAGTGCTGATCTGAATTTCAGAAGCAGATTCAGATTGATGCTACATCACAGTTGGTTAAAAGTAAGATGCAACCACTGCTGAGCTCCTAGTGGTCTGTCTGAGGCTACAGCATGAGGACTTCATATGAGGCTGCCAGGCATTTTCTATTGCTAGATTATAGTTGCCATGGATCTTTTGTTATGACCACATGTGGTTTGTTTTTTTTTGTTGTTGTTGTCGTCTTTATTTGTTTGGTTTTGTGTGTGTGGTGCTTTTGTTTTTGCTTGGTGTTTTGTGTGTATTATTAATTATTATTATTTTGCTTGGGTTTTTTTGTTTGTTTTGTTTTGTTTTGTAAAATGCAAGAGGAAAGCACAAGCTAGTGAGGGCTTTGCAAAATCATGCCAAACAGCCTGAACTGGAGAGAGGATGTACCTAATAATCACCAGCCCTGACTGAAAGGGGGAAAAGGAAGAATATCATTGTGGCTTTCAAATGTGACTATCAGTAGTGAAACTCTCCAGCTAGTCTAGATAAAACCAGAAACAAAAGGGAACTTGAGTTACACTAGAAGCAGCTTAATAGCTGCAATTATCAGCTGGGCTACCAGTTGGAGTTCCCACCCATCAGAGCCTGAGGTAAAACATGTCAGGGAGATAGAGTGAAAGGCCTGCCTGAAAATGCAAAACCACACAGCATTCACTTGCTAAAAGACTTGGATGAGCTACTCGTTCTGGTCTTTGTGCTCTTTTAAATACAACTATCTAGTTGTCTTGGAGACAGACAGGTGGGAGAAAAAAAACCCCAATCAAACAAAAAAAAAAAAAACCAAAAAACCACCCCACAAAAAATACATAAAAAAAAAAAAAAACCCCAAAAAAAAAAAAAAAAAAAAAACCAAAAAACCACCCCACTGAATATTCCTATCTCTGACTATAATCCCCTGTTATAGATCAGCTAAATAATAGTCTAAATACGAAATGTATAAAATATTAACCTGACAAACAGCCCTTCTTAAGTCAATGACATATGGCTGGAAGATGTGGGTAACAAGAGGTTCATTAAAATACTCTGGTTCAGCTGCAGCAGGAATGACAGAATAAAAGCATGACTTGTAAAATGGAAAGGGTAAAGGGATATTAACACTGAAGTGCAGTTGAGCAAATTCTCCTGGAAGTCTCACAGAGGCAAACAGCAAATGAGGTTGATTAAAATTACTATAATTGTGGTGACAAGTTGTGTGCCACTTGAACATCCTACTGTATGTAGTTCCAGATGCAAATTTGGTCTCTAATTTTCCTGTCCTTGAAGACAGTGATAAAACTCCTGTTGACTTCAAAGAAGAGTAGAATCAGACATTTCAATTCATAGGAAAGAAATAAATATCTGACTCTAATACGTAAGATCAGCCCTAAAATAGCAGCCTGAAAATATATCTTGAAAACATCACTGGATGCTTTCAAGATATATTTTAGGATATAATAAACTAATACTAATTGCTTTTAATATTTTCAAATAAATTGGAAAACTAGAGTTACTTCTTATTTGAAGTTTGAGTCTGTGTAACTAAATAACAGTACACATTTATATAATACTTTTCAGTAGCAATCAGGAATAAGTTTAGCATTTTCGCCGGTAGTGGCTTTGGAAAACTCAGCTCAAGCACAGTGCTTGGCTTCAGATATGTTAAAAGAGACTTGCTTTCACACTGAGCTCTCACCTTTAGAAAATCGGTCCTTTTAAAAGGATTTAAATCAAAACACTTAGAAGCAATCCAGATCCATTAATCACATCTAAAAATCTTGGCAAAAGCATTTGTTTTACCAATTTACACTAATTATGTCATGCTGTGTCTATGTTAATATACTTCTATTTAATTGTGAGGCAGCCACTGTAGGTTTCCCATCCTTAAGTGAGTGTATCTTAACATCCTTGAAGTGGGCAAATATGTTTTAATATCTGGGTTACTGAAGTAGAATTAACAGAGGTGCTTTGCCCCTAGCCTGTACTATTAGAATAAAGCCCAGATTTTTTACCATCAAGTGCCAGGATATTTTTCTCCTTTCTATCCTCCTCCCACAGAAGCCGCGTGCACTTCTGTCTTTTAAGTAGTGTTAAACCAAGTGTCCATATTCTGTAACCTGTTGCCCTCTTTAAAAAAAAAAAAAAAAAACAGAAAAAAAATCCCTAAGCTAAGTATTTGCTAGGATATTTTGCTATAAACTGTCATCAAAAACGATTGCATTAGTTATAAAAATTTGCATTGTCACAGTTACACTGAGATGGAAGAAAAGAAACTGCAGTTAGTTTACTGATTCTGAATATCCTGTGGACCTCATCTATTAACTACATTTCAGCTTTGAAATTGGTGCACTTCTCTGAGAAGCTGTGACATAATAGGCTGTTTATCCCAGAGTAAGTCTACTAGTCTACTGAAATTAATGGAACTACAGGGTTTGGGTTTTTTTTTTTTTGGTGATCTATGAATGACATAAGCAATCTTAATCATGTAGAAAGAGTAATAAAATCCTGCCTTCAGCAAGGGCTATGAGATTTGAATGCTATGAAAATATGTTTACAATGACTAGGATTTAAAAAAAAAAAAAAAGCCTGGCTCCTAATGAAAAATAGGCCTGAACATAGTCGAAGAGGTATTCAAGCTTGCGGTTAGGTTGATGCCAGATGTTGATGTGGAGGAAAGGGAAGTTGAGGAAATTTAAGAAAAATAGGTACATGAACCCTTAGGATATTGGGTTACCAGACAGCTGGGAGACACCTGGAAAATGGCTATTTAAATGTGTTTGAAGTACGGGTCTCTTGTAGAGTTGTTGGCCAGAGTCTGGAGAGCAGAAGAGGTACATCTGAAGCCTCTCCTGCTCCTCCTAATGCCTCCTGTCTCCCCCAGCCTGCAAGGGGCAACTTCCAGAACCCTGCAGTCCCTGGAGGGGGGCCAGGGGGACAGCTGTCACTCACAGACCGCTGGGAGTGAGTTGGTGCTGCATCCCTGCCTGCCAAGGGCAGAGATGGAGGGGTGTGTATGGAGCATGTTCAGAGAGGTAAAGGGACAGAAAGGGGTGGGAGTGTCTATATTAGCTTGCCTTTTTTTTTTTTTTTTTTTTCCCCATTTTTCCTTTATCTTTACATTAATGTGACTTTTTTTTTTTTTGGTCATGATTTGCTGATTATTTGGCATTTATTTATGTCATTACCCCAAATGTAATTTTGTTCACCTCTATCCAAAAGACTGCTGACAACTTTTATAGATTTCTTTTTTACAAGGTCAGAATATACATGTGCATGCCTACACGAATCACAAAGAAATATATAAAAACTAATTCACTTCTACGTATACTGTTTATATATGGAAGTACAATTTAATAATTTTAATCTCCAGTTGCTGAATTTTTGCTTTGAAGTTTTGAATAAAAATTAAATATTTCATTAAATATGTATGATACATATTATATATGATATAAATTATATACTTTATATATCTCACGGTTTTCAGAATTCCATAGAAAACATCAAAAGTGGAAAGTCAATGTATTGTAAGTGCTATAGAAGTGAGAGGGAAAACAGAAATCCATTGTTCATTATTTACAGAATTCACCCAACTTCTGTGATCTTAATCACAGAATCACAGAATGTTAGGGATTGGAAGGGACCTTGAAAGATCATCTAGCCCAACCCCCCTGCCAGAGCAGGACCTCCTAGAGCAGGTCACACAGAACATCCAGGAGGGTTTTGAATGCCTCCAGAGAAGGAGATTCCACAACCTCTCTGGGCAGCCTGTTCCAGTGCTCTGTCACCCTCACAGTGAAGAATTTTTTTTCCCATATTTATGTGGAACCTCCTATGTTCCATCTTGCACCTGTTGCCCCTTGTCCTATCACTGGATGACACTGAGAAGAGCTTGGCTCCATCCTCCTGACACTCGTCCTTTACATATTTATAAACATTAATGAGGTCACCCCTCAGTCTCCTCCAAGCTAAAGAGACCCAGCTGCCTCAGCCGTTCCTCATAAGGGAGATGTTCCACTTCCCTAATCATCTTTGTGGCTCTGCCCTGGACTCTTTCAAGCAGTTCCCTGTCCTTCTTGAACTAAGGGGCCCAGAACTGAACACAATTATTCCAGATGCAGCCTCAGCAGGGCAGAATAGAGGGGAGGAGAACCTCTCTCGACCTACTAACCACACCCCTTCTAATCCACCCCAGGATGCCATTGCCCAGTTTGGCCACAAAGGCCAAGAAAAAAACAATTCCACACTCAAGTAGGATTTATTGTGTCTCTACCAGTGACAGTCATAAAACATAAGAAAGTCAGTGTTTAGGGCACTTTTTCAGACTGCCCCTCCAGGGGACTAATTTTTTTTTTTTATCACAGGGTTCTCCTGCCTCAGTTCTCCACCTGTGAAATGGGAATATCTGTCTTTTCTCTGACTAGCATGAGGTGCTCTGAGGAAATGCTCATTCAAGGATATTTGGATATTAGTGCAATGAATCTGTATTAACATTTCAGAGAGGGCCAAACAGACAATATGAAGCTAAAGTGCATTAAATGTTTACTTTCTTCTTTGCTTTGTGGTTTTGCTTTTTGTATTTGCTTCTTGCCTCTGTCGATGATTTTGCTGAAGGAGTATGTTTCTAATTAATGAGAAGCCCAGTTTTCTGGTTGGGGCTCAGCATTTTAAGCCTAACTTTTGCTCTTACTATTGTTGCTCAGAAGCACACTACAGCCCCTAGGGGAAAGTCTAATTCAGACTTGAAATAGCCAGTTCAGATAGAGTTCATTTTAACTTAACTCATTTTGGGCATTTCTTCATGAGGTTTTGTCAAGTACAGAGCAAAGCACCCCAGAACCCAGGTTAATGCAGTGGTGAGTGGAGCACTTGCGCACTGTGTCAGCATCAGCTCAGGGAGGAGGAAGCTCAGACAGCACTCTTTCTCCCACACTGTTTGTTGCTATTCACACTTAGCTTCCTGAAGGGGTTATATATTCAAAAGTACAGGACATACTGGTTGAATAAGTTTGGAGATGATCTGTTAAAAGGGCCTTTGGTGTTTGAAAGGCTCTGCACCCTCTCCTGGTGAATATTATGTTGAAAACCTTCCTTAATCTGTCAAGGCTCATGGACTGAATGTTAAGCTCAAGACTGAGCACTGCACAAGGCTATGTTTGCAGCCTCCTTCCTGCTTCAAGACCCACTGTCCCATTCATAAATTTTCTTGCCTTACACTCCAAACAAGTTGTCTGCCATAAACCTCTACACCTGTCCCAAACCTCCACACATGGAGTCTCTGAGCTTATCATTAAGACATCTGTGGCATCTTTAAGATAGCAACACATTTTGATATTGAATGCTCCAAAATAAAATCTGATTTTATTTTTTCTTGTTCTTATGGTACAATACGTGTAGGTAACAGAAGCTGTCATGCATTTCATTCTCTACAGGAAGTATCTATAAAAATGCTGTTGCTGAGCATATCTACTTTCTGTAAGCCTTCCTGATGTACACTAAAGGAAGATGTGGCTCTGCTGTAAAGTGATCCAGTTTTGCAAAAGAGCACTCTGATATTACTGCATTTTAACACTGCTTGATGGGTTTATAATTGTATTTAGCATTTTAACTGGAAATCAGGAATGGGAAGTAGGTGGGAAAATATACTCATGGAGCCCTCCCTTTTATTGATCATTATGCACCAAAACTCAGAAGATGGGCAGAGGGGTGGGGGATCTGATGTCTGTGGACAGGTAGGAGATACTGGCACATTACTGATCATTCAAAACCTGCATTTTGAAACCAAACCAGCTGTGAATCAATTGAAAAGGCTGAATATTTTAATGCACCTATTCTGCTCATAAAAAACACTTACTCTCACTTGACATTACTGTAATTTCATTTACATTGACAAAAATAAAAATTACAAATGCAAGTCAAATTGTCTATTGCAATGAATGAAATGGCAATTCCATCTATTTAATTGGCAGGTACCCAATGTCTTTTTATTCTTACAATGTAGCAGCTGGGATCTTGTGAAAAGTAACAACTACTGTGTAATAGCTGCTACATGATATCATAGCTTTTACAGGAAGAAGACGGAGATTCACCTGGCAGAGAAGACATGGCTAAAATACATATAATTAAAATAAAATCTTTTATCCTTCCTATGCTTTGTGGAATAATTTTCTGGGTTACAGAGTCATTATTTCAAGTAGTCACTCCAGTATCCATTCTGTTGCTGTTAGTCCTGGTGAATAATCTATTCCATAAATAGCATCACTGGTAGAGTCTGAAGTCTTGTTCTTTCACTTTTCATACTGGCTCATTATTCATTACAAAAAGAAATGCCTTGTTGATCAAAGAAATTGTTTGCTGGGTAAAATACTACTTAAATTAGCAAATAGTGTATTAGAATTTGTCCATATTGGTTAATCTTTTTGTATGCTTAAGTCCCTAGGCTTCATGACCCTGCTTCTGGGTTTTGATGGGATAACTAGAAACTATTTTTAGCTAGACAGTAAGGAAGGATGAATACCAAATGCTACATAATTAAAGATATTGGTATGTAGTGTATTTTCATTTTCTTCTTGATATCCTAGCCCCCATCAAATCCTTCAAGAAGGAAGGATTAACAGGATACAGATAAGGCATGAAGCACAGATTAAAAAAAGCCTTGGAAGCTTTTTCTCCAAAGACCTGTGGCATTTTGGACAGCTGCTGAAATATCTACCATGGCTTTTGTCCAGTCCCACCACATCCCTTTCTTGATTTGGAAGCTCTCTGAAGCAGGGACTATGCATTTGGGGATCTCTGCCATAACAAGGCTCTGTTCAGGGGATTTGTGTGTCCCCATAAGCAGTGCGTTCAACAGCAATAGGTAATATCAATGCTTTCTAAATACCCAGACAGAGTCAATGATCCAAGCACTGCCTGCCAATACATTTCTGTGATGTCAGTGCAGCTTTGACTCTTCTCTGGAAATGGTTAGTATTCACCCTAGGGAATTTTTGGCCCACATGTAGAACCCCAGGCACCTGTGTGTTAACAACAAGAGTATAATGAGAATAGATAGTTTAAATAAATTCATAACTTTTAAGACCAGATGGATTGTAAGGTTATATGGTCTGATTTCCTATGCGTTAGAAACCATAATGTTTTTCTCATAAAATTCCCTTCACTGAGCTTAGTAACTAGTGTGTGGACAATGCATATTTTTCATACTTTATTTTTTTCATGTCTTTAGTAGCTACATCTGCAAAACCAGGCTGATTGTGTGTTTTGGGTTTTTTTTTTTTTTTTTTAATATCTAATTTTGACATCTACAGTAGGACACCAAAACACATAAAATGTTGATTTCTTCAGTCATTAACAAGTGTTGCAGCAAAGAAAGACAGTATTTGCAGAGCAAAACAGATGGTTCAGAGGACCATGCATCCTGTCCCATACACATTTTGTGGATAGTTACTTTGGACTAACTCTAATCAGGTTGAATTAATACACCCTGGCCCTAACAGCACCTGAGGTCTGCTTCTCCACTGTATCTTCCAGGTTTGATTTATTTTATGTAAAAGAGGGGCCAGTTTTTCTCTCAGAGTTTTTCTTACAATATAAGCCAAAGTACACTAAGTGCAGGTGATTTGATTCAAAAACACATTCCTGAAATGAAGGAGAGGGCAAGTGATTGGTTTGATGAGCTTTAAGACCAATATTCAACAGCACGAGTCTATAAAAGAGACTTGGAGAATAGAGGAAAAAGAAACAGGTTGCCAGGTTACCTAATGCCTGAGCCTCTTGTTCAGGTTTGCATTAATATAATTGGGTCAGAGCATAGAGTTTAATGACTGACAATTGTTTAGGCATGATCCCAAACATCACATGGGATAAAATCACAAGAAATAGGTGCATTATCCTACTGCTGGTGTGATCATTTTACATTTTTAGTGTTAGTTTTTCTGTCTTTTTTTCAATTATATAAAAAAACTCCAAAAACAAAACTCCAGAGTGGGCTACAGAAAGCTGTAATCAATATTCAGCAAGTGTTTTTAAATCCTCTACCTCTGAATGAAAGCACCCAGCTCAAATTTTAAAACAGGAGGACTGGTTCATGGAAATGCCTCAGAACATGGACAAGCAATTAGGTTAAACAACTGCCAAAGTCAACAAAATGAATGGAACTTCTTCCAAAACCAACTAACCACACAAATAACAGCAGAGCCATAAAGCTGCTTCTATGGGGAAAATGCATGTTTAACTGCAAATGACTTATATCAGGGGGTACTGGACCCCCTGATAATTTGTATATTCCCAGGTAAGGTGAATTAAATAGTCTGTCAGATCTGCTCTACTGACAGTAATTGTATTAAACTCTCCATAGTGCTACAAGTAAAATGTTACGCTCCCCTGTCCTTTAGAGTTTGGACACAAAATTGAATTAAGGAGGTAAACCAAGTTGTCAGTTGGTGGATGATAACCATAACTGCTCATAAATGTCTATATCAGTTTTAGTCAACCTTATTTGTGATGTAAGGGGCCTTAATCTAAACTTCAGAGAAAGAGGCTAAATTACATTAACGTTCATTTGCCCAGGCTAAGAGCCCAGACACAGAAACTCACTGTGGTGTGTTTTGTGGGCAGAAAAGCCCCTGACACTGTCTTCTGTATGTTTCCCTGTTGTCGAGGAAAAAATCCTCATGTAAAAATAACAGTGCTGTATAGCTGTTGAAATAGCTTATTCCCACAGGATGGAAAAAGATTAAACTTTGTTCGTAATAAAACAAAATTAAGAAACCTATTAACAGTGTACAACATCAATGAGAAGCAGAAATGTCCATGCAAAGAAGACAGTTTATCTATGAGCTTGGGTTGTTCACACTCAGTTACCATGAAGGCTTGATGAGGGTGGGATTTCAGTACAAGATCTGTCTGCTCCTGAGAGATGCCAATAATATTTTGGGATAGTCTCCTCTCTTTCCCAAGAAACTGCAGGAAAGCAGTCAGAAGAGACTCAACATTTGGAAGAGACAGACATGTCTGATATGGTGTTTGTGGGGAGAGCATCCTAAAACCGGGTGAAACAGTGAAGTCCTGTGGAGGCTGTGGCGTGCATGGAGATGGATGTGAAAACAGACAGCCAAAAGCAGGGATGGGGCAACTCACAGCTGGGAAGTCTGAGGAAAAGCACTGCCATCACACTCTTCCAGGTCAGGGACTGCCCTTCTTCCTCAAAACCAAAGAAACACTGTGTGTTTGCAGATACATAACACCACAGCACCTGATACCACCTCGCCAAGGGTGTGCAAACAAGCTCTGTGTGAGCACGGCAGGAGCAGATGCTAACACAGCAGCATGTCTCCAAGCAGGTGTAGGAGGAAGGTTCCTGCCTTAACACTCATAAAGCTCTGTTTCTTTGTACTAGTTGCTCTTACCTGTCACGCTGTTCCCCAGAATTTTCACCTCATGTGCTTATATTGTTGTCCTAAAATAACAGTACAACAGTGCATTAATGTCAGGAATGTGAACACATGCTTTTTTTGGTATTCATAGCTTGAAATTTTGCACTTGCCAGTATTGATTTTTCTATTACCGTTATGTAGTTTAAAATTTTGCCTACAAACTTTGTCCATTCTTTCAAATTTTACATATAGCTAGGAGACAATTCAATTTATTATATCAAAAGCTAAAGTAAAAACAACCAAACAAAACTTGTCAACTCCTTAATTCTTTTAGTGTTTTTTCATTCAAAGGCAAAAAAAAAAAAAAAAAAAAAAAGGAAAAAAATCATCCCTGCCTCCCAAATAAAAGCTATGAAGCAACTTAAAAAACCAAAAAAGAACTTTTTTCTATTGTTTCATCTTCTTGGGAGTTATTATCAATTTCTTTTATTTATAACTTAGCAATACATTCATTTTAATCCATTATTGACAAACTCCTTATTTACTGAGTGTTGGTATAGTTTTTCTCACTATATCTTTCAGACATGTTTCTGATAACAGTAAATCTGTAAGACAGGTAAATTGAGAGACATTTTTTTTCTGATGCCTCTACATTATGGAATAAAATCGATCATAGTAAAAGTTAACTAACTAGCTTTATTAGATCTGATTTAATTATTGGACTGACTAGGAAAAGACCTAGATTAAGGAAATGTGGCTGCCATGCTTGTTCCTTGCATCAGCTGGGAAATGGAAAGTGAACTCCACATGGAACTTACAAAAAATAGGAGGAAAAAAAAAGTTTAAAAAGAAAATACCCTGCAAGATGAGGTGGGAAGCCAGCTCATAGACAGCACGCATGCTGATTTTCAGTGATATTTTCAATGTAAAACAGTTGCCTAAATGTTTTATAGTCTGTAAGATCAATTGCTAGATTGGAGCAGTGTGTAAATGATTAATTACAACTGGTATTGCAGGTTGAGAAAAAGTGCAGGAAGGGCAGGCAGGTTTGGGAGTAGTCCCAGAGCTCTTCATGGCAAGGCTCAGCAATGAGAAGGTCTGTCCTGACGGTTGTCCTTCACTCCTGGTAGCCTTTGTCTCTGCCAAGAAAAGTCTGTGCTTCCAGGATGCTGTGTGGCTGTTGCTGGCATGCTGTCGAAGCAGTCCTGACGGTAAGAAGTGATGCTGCTTCCTGCCCTCACTGTGGGTCACATCTGAATGCCACGTCACACGATGACTCTTCATTTCCCATTAAGGTCCCAATTTTTAAGCTGTAAAGAAAAGGCTACACAGGAATATGCTCATCCTGGCCTCTGGACAATTATGCTGCTTCTTTCTGCCTAATGAGCTTTCTGCTAAAGCCCCATATTTCTGGACTCAACGTAGGCAGGAACATTTCAAGGCCTGATGGTACAGAGGTACCTCAGATCAACATCTCTAAGCAAAAGCGATCTCTTGGTGTCTTTGAGTTCAGCTAACAACCTACACATAAACAAACACTCAGGAAAACAAACTCGGAACTCTTCATGCCTTCAAATACCCTCCCTTCTTCCTTACAGCTTTTGAAAACCCAAAACCTGGACTGTTTGAAAGGAAAGGACAGTGCTGACAGAAGCATAGCCAAGAAATAACCATGCCAAGAAGGGGCAGATTGTAATATGCTGATTTCTTTGCAGAAGAATTAAAGGTACATAGGTGGAATCGCTTCAGGACAGCTGAGAAACCCCCCTGAGGAGATGTCTGGGCCAGAGGGGATGATCTGAAGAAGATGCAGGGAGGGCAAAGTATCTGGGCTGAGGTCCTCACAGGCAAGTCTGATGATGAGGTGTGTTATAGGAAAAGCAAATAGGTCAAAAGCAGAGGAAATGTTCTCTGTATCTCATATTTTCATTCTATTATAAATGTAGTTACCATGGCAGCACCAAGCAGTTTTGGGGTTTGGCTTTCTCTACAGACATACAAGCATCTTTTGAACTTCCCTCTTTTTCTACTGCCATATTAATCCCCAGGAGGATAGGCTGAAAACTCACTCATGTTTTCTTCCATGAGAAATAAATTAGGAATGAGAACAACAGCAACAAAAGTAGTATAAACTCTCCCCAGAAGCATAATCATACTATTTCTATCTTTTCTTCCAGAACATACAACTCAACATTTCCACTTCAGCACTTCAGATTTCATCATCAGTCGAATGGTCTCTGTACAGTTTCTGTTATATCCCCTCCTCATTCTGTTCTTATTACTCAGTTTTAGGTCAAGAAAAGAAATCCATCAACATCCATTCATATCTTATTCATTAACATAATTTAGCTATTTGTCTCACACATCAGCCCTCTTCTTCAGACTCCTCTTTGGTCACAACATAACTCAGGACCTTCCAGCTCTTACGGGTTGGGCTGGATGGAAAGAAGAGAAATTCCATATCGGGCTATGCCTGTTTGAGTCCAGCTGCATAATATGAGACCAAGCTCTCATATTAAGGCACCAAATCACTCTGACCACCAGCAGCCTATGGCTATGAGATATGGGGTACAAACCCCAAACTTAATGGTAAGAATCACTGATGCTTAATTGCCCCTAAAGAATTTTTCTTCCAGAGTAAAGTCGCAGAATTGTATTCTTAGTTGCTTTTATCTGAGTGTAAGTTGAGAGAGCAGCAAGAAAAGAAGTAAAATGTGACAAGAGTCTGCTTTCTATTGTGCTACATCTGAACTGACTACAGGATAATACAATAAACAAGATAACAAGATGAAAGAGAGCTTTAGAGGGCCTCTTTTCCATTCCCTGGTCCCAAAGGAGAATCAATTATTTCTAAACCATTCTTGAAAGATGTTGGACTAATCTGATCTTTAGTGTGGATGCCTGGCTATTCTCCTTACCACACCTATGGTTTCTAGGTAATTGTAGGGGGGGTCTAGCCAATTAAAAGCAAAGAACAAAGTAAGAAAGTCATAATAAACTGACAACAGTACAAGTAGACAAGCATTATATTTACTTAAGACTAGACCTAATTTTCAACATATTTTCAATTGATTTATTTATTAATTAATATGGCATATTAAGGCCACGGTGTTACCCTTGCCTTATGCTGAAATATACATTTCCAGGGCTTACTGTTTTCCCAGGAAAAAAAATGTTATTCAGCAAAGCCCACTCAAGAAAGCACTAAACCCGTCTTTTTGAAGATCCTTTATTGAGTTGAATCACTTTATTTATTCGGGTTACAGATGAAAAACATCTCATAATTTACATCAGCAGAAAAGGGGATTGTGGTAAAATTCAGTTTGGCATCAAGAATAAATAACTAGTGGCTGTAGCTAGTGGAAGCCACAGTGTCACAAAAGAGCAGCCTAAACGAATGTGTGGGTTTTCAGCATCTGAGAAACTGGACACCAGCTCCTAGGTAAGCATGTACTATGTAGTACAGGAAAGATGACTAACTCCACTTTTAAAGCCATACTTTTGCAGTGAGTACACTGCCTTTCTCCTCTTGCCCAGGAGGGATGTTTATTCAGAACTTAATGCAGATCCCTCTCTACAACACTGAGTGCTAATTTCTATTGATACACAAACCATCAGTATTCAGACACTACTAAATAACTGTAAATTGGTAACTTCAGTTGCTGAAGACACAAGCATTGTGGTTCTCAGTGTGTTTAAATGAAAAGAAAAAGTAAAAAAAAGTAAATTAGCAAATTAACTCTCTCGGGGTCTCCCCTCCCCAGTCAACAATATCAAGTTTTCAGGAAAAGGAAGCATGGCATTTGAAGACTCAATTAAATCCAAGCAGTTGGAATTCCTCATCAGGGTGGTAGGTACTTCTGAGGCTGCAAATCATTTTGAGAAACAGCTTCAGACTTGGAGGAATACTCACTGTGCTATTTTACAGTATACTGAAGATAAGGACCTAAATGTAGCTGGAGGGCAACTGCAGTTGGAAGGCTGGCAATGCTTTTCTATAATGTACGGGCTTTGTGTGTCACACCAAATAATTTACAGCTGTTGCATGAAGCATACATACTCACTGCATTGTCCTTCCACAATTAAAATATTCTTGTCTGACAGCTTTGCGGCCCATAAAGTATTCCCACATGTTTGAAAAAAGGAGGTCATATATCCCATGTTGTTCTGCTCCTCTACTCTTTTAACTGCAGTTCTGGGTTGGTGGTCACCTAAAGATATTTACATTATATTGGTTGTACACCTATTAATGCAATAGCTATGACGTGTAACTGTGAAGCCATTTTTATATCTTTCTGACAACTGTCTAAATCTCATCTTTCCTCATCTTTGTCTGGGTAAGTTCTTTGAAGATACAAACTTTTGAGCTCTTTTTCCTCCCCTGGACATGGGTTAGACAGTTACTTTACTGAAAACAACCGCTCCATGGATGCTGCAAGGTCTCAGCTTCCACAAGGAAAAGAAATGTGACAAGCAGTATTTAATCAGAATTGGCATCAGGCCAACAGTAATATGCCCATAATGTCCAGTGACTTCTCTATGAGCTCCAAACTATGATGATTTTTTATTATTCTTCTCTCTGTGTATCCCTGACAAAAAAAAATGCAAAGGAAAGACAGGGATTTAACTTGGAGAAGACCTTGTAAATAAAGGTGAAATTGAGGCTACTTATCTAACATTTGCTTCACAGGCTTGTGGTAGAACTGACATTTGGAATACAGGATAAAGTGAGGGGCAGAACTTCTGGGCTGTTATTTAAAATTATTTCTAACTTTGGAACTTTATGCAGCCTTTATTCTGTTTCTAGAGTGCTGGGAAGTGTTCCGTGCATATTGTGAGTGAACTGTGCTTTTTATATTAAACATTTATTGCACAGCTTTCTCTGTCTGCAAGCAGATAGATAATGGTTTAAACCATCCCCTCCAGATCTATGTTTCTATCAACTGCTTTTTTTTTCTTCTTCTTTTTTTTTTTTATTCTTTCAGAAAAGATACCTGAGCCATGGTTTCAAATGGGGAAGAATTCTGATGAAAAATGCATTAGGAAAACTAAAATGCTAATGTGCAAAGATAATTCCCCTTCTGACAGAAGGAAGGCGTCATGGACAATATTAAACACATGAGAAAAACATGAATTGTTCAGTAAACTTTGCACAAAATAAGTACTAGTTTTTTAAAACCAAAATTTTAATAAATATGGATAAACATGAAGCTTCATCATCTGCCTTGGGCTTGTCTTCCTCTGTGTCTGCTAGGACAAAGAGGTCACATAGCTCAGCCTCGCTCTTGTCCCAGACATCCCTGCATCAGCGTATTCATTGAGCACAATACTAGTATCTCTCAGAATTACGCATTTGATCTCATAAACATCCCTGCATTACTCAGCCACTGGTCTTTTCCACTAGTGAGGGGCTCCCCTCTGTCTGTTTTTCCCTTTGCTCTTTCACTGAGCTGACAGACGTGCGCTCGCATCCTGCCGGCTGGAGCTCAGCCACGTCGGCAAGCCCGTCTCTTCTCAGCAGGCTGGGATGTCAGGGACCTCAGTGTGAGACCATGCTGATGCATGATGCATGAGTGATCAATCAACAACCAGGAGTATGACGGGATGCACAAAATTTGCGTGCGCCAGTCACACAGGACAATGTGTGGCAATGTGCCAGTATGTGCATAAGGCTCTTGCACCCAGTCAGACTCCAAAGCAGGAGCAAACAGACAACCCAGTTATCTGGCAAAGGAGCATGAGGTGCCAGCAGAAGGGCTTGACAGATGAATTCTCATTCCTATGGAGTAGGGATGCATACTTGTATGTATCAGTTACACTGTGGATAAACATGTTCTGCACCTCAGAAACCTTGCTCTGAAGAAGGTTCAAGTGTCACATGAGTCACAGAAGACATTGGTTGTGGAAGAAAGTCATCCTAGTGTGAAGCATCTCCAATTAACCTTTGAACAAGTACCAAATGCAGATGAGTCTTTAAACATAATGCATGGCTAACTTCTCCAGAACAAACACAAAGCTACATGACAGAATATTATGAATGTAGATGACAAGATATTTAACTTTACAGAAGAGGGAAAATGCACATCAAAATTAGAGGAGCATCCTACAAGATGTTCATGGGTTTTATCATTTTAAATAAGGATATGCTTTTCATGAAAATGTGTCCAGTCTTCAGCTATCTCTAATAGTCATTATGTGTCTATTTTTAAATAAAAGAACAAGGTGAAGTAACAAGAAAACTAACTACAGACCTGTCTAATTATCTTTAATAGCAGTGATAATGCCTATATTAGCAACCACATAAGTGTCCCTTCCTTATTTTTGAACTTCAGTGATCTCCTGATAATGTATAAACCCTGTTAGCAGTTTCCCCAGGATTCACAAAGACATCCCTGCCCATATTCTCCCTGCATCAGCCAGCTCAGACAGCCAGCAGCTGTATAATGAAAAGGAAATGAAATTTTCCTGTTAGCAGCCTCCTCCAATTCAGAGAAACAGGGACAGACAGTGAATCTGCCTGCAGTACTCTCAGGGCTTCTCAAATGTTAAAACTACTTTCTTGGAGAGAATGCTTAAATGTGTCTCTTAGTAGACAGGTGAAACCATAATTCAGGCTGTGTGGCTGAACCTTTAATATATTCTTTTTGGCTGCTTTACCAGTTTCTTGATATTCAAGTCTCTATTGCTAGTTGTAAAGGGACGGGAAAAGGATGCATTTGCTGAAGTTCAGCCACTATGGAAATAATCTGTAAGACCAAGTGATTGAAAGCATCATGTTTTTTGAGTATACTTGCACATTTAGGAAACAAATAATCAATCTCTCAATACTAGGATGAGGCCTTTGATAATAAACTTTGAATAATTCAATTAAATTACAACTCAGTGATAAATGAAACAAACAAGATGAAGTGTGGGGTTTTTTTTTTTAACTTCAATAATTATTAATAAAATTAGAAATATTTATGCAATTAGGTCTTGTTTTGCTCTTACTAAGGAAATATTAACAGCTTCCAAACAAATTATTTCCTTCTTATCCTATCTATTGATCTGTCCTGGGATAAACCAGTACAGTTTAAAGTTGGATCATAACCCTTGAATACATCTGCAAAAATGTGATGTTGAAATATTTAATTCAAACTCCTTGAAGATATTATAAATTTACTTTCGATCAAAAGAGACCAAGATCCCTAATGATAATTAAAGTCCATTGATAATGTAAAATTGATTGATAACATAATGCTGTGATTACACTACTCATGAAAGTGTAGCCCTTGAAATAACTAAAGATTGAGTTGCAAACAAAATGAAGCATGGCCCAGGTGCAAGTTTGAATGTCAATGCTGCTCTACTATGTTTGCTTACTGGAAATATATTCTGGATATGTGGCTTGATATAAGATGCTTCTTGTCCACAACCATTTAGTGTAATGGTAAATCAGCTCAAAAATGGCAGTTACCGATACGGAAGAAGAAGGACAAGAGATGATCATTTGGTTTTAACATGCTTCCTTCTCTACTGCTATTTAATAATCTTTCAAAAAGGTCCACATCTTCAGATTGCACATAAGATACGACCAATTCACACTGTAACATTTTTCAGGATAGATAGCATTTTAAGAAATTAAAATATTTTCCCTGTTAAAATTTTTCCCAGCTCTATTCCCCCCGCCTGTCCCCCCCCTCCCCCCCCCCCTTATGTTCAAAAATCCTTATTCTGAAGGACTGCACTTTAGACATATTTCAGCCATTAACTATATGGACTTTATTCTTGCTGACATTGTGGCTTCAGGCTGTGCCAAGGGCCTGTATAATCTTGTTTTCCAAGACTTCTGCCTTCTCAGTGAATAACAGGAGGAAAGGGGAAGCCAGGTAAGATCCAGAATTTCTTTGAAGATTAAAGCTCTAGAAAGTGTGTGGTAATCCAACATCTGTTACTTGGTCCTGGAGCTGTGAAACTGTGCTGCTGCTGTGCCATCTGCCAGACAGTCCAGGAGGAGGGGAGACTGCTCCTCCGCCAGTCAGTGTGATTAAGGTTGTCTATGTGTTTGTGTTTGTATGCAGTGGGAAAAAAATGGATTTCACACTTTGTGCTTGGGCAACGCCATGTTCAATGTGTCAGAGAGGAGAATGTGGGTCACTTTACCTACTGACATGTGGGCAAAGCACAGGGAATAAGTAAGAAAAGCAAAAGGTCACACAGTTATTAACATACAAAATAACACCTATGCAATTCACATAGAAGTCACACATCATTCTGATTTTGTATTGGGGTGTAACCTAAGCACGATTAATTCACCACTGAGCCTTAAGGGATTTTTGGTTTGCTCAGCAGGAGTGATACAGACAACTGCACCCCCCAGGAAATGTTTAGTCTCAGAGGAAGGCATGAGGTCTTCATGTGAGTTACCAATCTTCAGCCCAGAAAGATTAGTACTGATTTCTGTACCTCTTGATGACTTTTCTCTGTATTAATATAGAGAATTTTTTTTTTTTTTTCTGTACATGTGAATAAGGCATAGCCTGTTTCAGCCTCACCACTGGTCTGTCAGCACACTCTGCCTACATGTGCAGTGACTGTGCAAAACATGCTTGTGTAGGTGCAAACCTTTTGGACTGATTCTGGCAGTAACTGTGTAACCTGAGTCACAAAATGAATGGGGACAGAATTTAGGACATCTTGTGTAAAGGTGCACTTGGATAGGGAATGAGTTGGTCTGCAGAAGAGGGGGAGAGTTCATGCCCACAAAGAAGTGCCTTCTAGACAAGACGTTTTACCATGCCCAAGTTATGAGCACTTTCACAAAGAAGGAACTGACACCAGACTTGATTTCCAGTGTCTTTGGCATGAACCTTTATTTATCATGAGGAAGAATCCATGGCTTCCATTAGGAATCCATCTAAGATTTATAGATTTGAGTTAATTTTTGTCTTTTGCTAGAAGAAAGAGATTTTAAACTTGCAAAACTTAGTGAATCATATGTAAAAAATATTCCACACTAGAATTAAATGGTTGTAGATTTTCCTTCAAACAAATGTTTAAATCTTTAGGGAACTTTCGTTCTGGAATTCTGGCAATTCCATTAATTGGCACCCAAGTCAGAGACCTGAGTGTCTGCACCTGCAGTATCTGGCATGACAAACAGAAGAGACTCTGGGCTGTTTGCACTGCAGTTCAGACATGTAACTGTTGTTCATGGAAACCTTCACAAGCTGGATTTAAACTAGCTAAATCCAGGACCAGTCACAGGGTAGTGATGGCAGGAAAAGCATAATGCTCCTCTAGGACATCAGTTGCATTTTTAGTAGGCTGGCAAGAAGGCTATGCTGAGACTAGTTCTTGAAGTTGCTAGTTAAAAACCATTTCAGCCATGTCAATACAGTTGTGATTATTAGTGGATTTTGCAGTTTGTACAGTCAGTACCCCCTGCACACAGTAGACAGTGAACTGATTTCAGCAGGGCTACAAAGAGTAACAGTTCAATTTGTGACAAGTAAGGGTACAAAGTGCCCTCCCGTACCTGCATACTGACATGGGAGGGTGGCATCTCTGTGTTGCTTTATCACAAAAGCAAACTTAAGGCAAGGTCTAATTTTCAGGCTTTCACTTCTTTTTCTGTTCTTCCAAATTAAATTGCCAATATTCCCTTCAAGCACCACCTCACTGGTTTTGTGTGTGCAGCCATACACTGGTGTTGACAGATTGACATTTGAGAGACCAGCTCTTCCTGCTGACGGGTCCTCTTCTTACGACGTATCAGGTGAGAAAGCTTTTGCCATTTGCTGACTAGCATCACTCAAGGAGGGTCAAAGAGCAGAATAAAATGGGAGAAGTTTCTTCATTCTGTGTCTGACAGCCTTGACAATCTGGCCCTATATTTAAAGAAACACAAGACATTAAATTGTATGTCATTTTGATGTTTCTGAATAGCATCTCTCTGGAGATGAAATAGTAATCATCACTAGAGCTACAGATTAGAAACTGATAGAAAAAAATAGGCATATCATTAAGCTTACACGCTCCCTTGTTATCTCACCACTTCTCATTCAATCCTTGCCTGCAAACAGAAGAAGGGAATCCCAGCACGGCTGCACTGCTGGGTTTGCATATAATCAGGTGTTGAAGCCAGCCTTACTTAGACCTTTTGTTTGGCTGTGGTCCCTACTGGATTTTTTTTCCTAAGATTTGTGCTTTCACCCTTGGATAATAACATAACAAATAGCTCTTTGTCTCTTTAGGTTTGTTCATATAGCTGGTATTAATATATTGACAATGTAATAAAAGAGACATACAAAGTATCCTCTTGTCTTCCCCAGCTACAGCAAAAGCTGTGGCAATTATTGCTGATGTGAAGCACTATCTGAGACTCCATCGGATAAATGGTGTAAAATGCAATTTTGAATCTCAGCTGTAGAAACAAAATAGACATCAGTTTAGACTTATGAGGATTACCTTCATATTTACTAAACCCCTTTTTATTAGGACATTTCTGGTGGTTAAAGTGAATATTTTTAAGGGTATTTTGAATACAGCAGTGTTGACGTCTTGAAAAAAACTAAACAAAACCAAATTGATTTCCAGTATGTTTTTCACTGGAGCTTGATTGTAAAAATAGTACATTTAAATGGTTCAAACACTCCTATTGAAAAGGTTGATGTTAAATGTGATTTTTCAAGAATTTATTTATTTTGTGTGCAGGACTTTGGTGTGGATTCTGAGGACAGCTATAAGCTTTAAATCTTCCAGAATCATAGTCTGCTGCTAACTAAATTCAGGATCTTTAATGCTGCTGCAAGTGAGAAGTCCTAGTATTATCTGCTCACAAGAAGTGCAGGTTCCTGTCTCCCTGCAGGATGTGAGCATTTGATGCAGCACAAGGTATACCTTTTACCATCTGATGAGGAAACTTTTGCTTCTCTTCCCTTCTCTGTTTCTTTCAGTCATATTCTGGCCTTGTCCAGGTTTTACCTGAATCCTCCTTTCTCATATCTTCACTGTGCTTCTCACTCTAACACATTAAGTACACCTACTCGATCATACTCAGTGAAACTGTCTTTTCAAATAGGTCAAATTTCTAAGTATATTAACATATGCCTTTAAATTTTGGTGGTGACATACACTTGAATTTTTGTCACAAAAATTACTGTGGATTCTCAAGAGGAACCAAAATCAGAGGTGACTGTTAATCTCATCAATTACAATCTACCACAATATGGTACCTGGTAGGGAGAAGTTCTTAAAATTGACTAGAAAATTATCCGTGTAGGAAAAAAAAAATAAAGTCACCAGCTAGGTTGTAATAAATCAAAGGTAATAGTGTTGACATGTAATAGTTCATATTCCCTTTTAATGAGGGAGTCCAGAATTCCATTGTTCAGAGCTGTGTTTCTGATTCTTCTGTAGACTCACGACCCAGGACAGTTTTCACAAGCATTAAAAGACTGAAATACTATTTACCCACATCTCAAAAATACATGAAACATAGTCACTGCTTTGAAACACTTTCAGGTCCACAAAAAGGACTCTTGTTTGAACTAGAATAAAAGTGCAAATAGTAAATTTTAGTAAAATTCTGATTTTACTGAAACAAGTGGGAGGTCCACCATTGAGTCTGCAGGGCTAAAACATACCCCCCTTTGCTATTTTGATGGTTGAGGATGAGAACAGACTTTGGCCAATTTGTGCCCCATTTGTGCAAGTCGTGTGAAAAACTTAAGGGAGTTAACAGCCTTCAGGGTTAGTGAAGTGAATGGGAATTTCTGAAAATCCAATATCTGTGTTTTCCCTCCCAGACACATCTTGTCATGAGGCAAGATTATTATTAGAGGCAACTTCCATGGAAGTGAGCTCAGACAACTGGTATCTGTGTATCAAACACCTTTAAAAGTGTTGTTAGGGGATGGAGTGAGGAATGCTACCTGTATCACCTTGATGCTTTGTGTCATTTTAAATATGCAGTATTACTGGTCCTGATAGTTCTTGAATCCTTTCATACTGTTTCCCCTACTACTTACTTTTTAGTCTGTTAAGTGATCCATTACTTTTATTTTTAAAAGATTCACTTCAGGAAGAAAGATGTTTACCTTAGAAAATACATATCAAGCCCCCATAAGAGTTGTACAAGACAGATTCACTTTCCTCCTCATTATATGTTTGTCATTTAAGGAGAATAAATGCAATAACTTGTCAGTTTAACACTTACATGTCAATCCTTAAATTACAGCTCTAGTACATCGTCACTGATTATTACCAAATTACAGAGATAGATCTCTAGATTCTGACAAAACTAAAACAAAACTGAAAAAAAACAAACCCCCAACAAGTTTTGAAATAATAGGAAAATTATGTGGAGACCAAACGTGTTGCTAATGGAGACTATTTTAAAGTTAATTCATTTTTTCAGTACTCTGAGTAAATCTGCTCTTTTTCTTTGAAAATTTGGAGTTTCAAAAAAGTCTTTAGAAAAAACCAGAAAATATTAAAGTAATTTTGATGATCTCTGTTTATCATAAAAAATTTTGCTTAGAGACAGACATTTAATGTTGGTTTTGATTTTATTTTTTGTTTCTTCATTTTTATTTGTTTGCTTTGTTTGGGTTTTTTTGTTTGTTTGTTTTTTTTTTTTTTTAGGAAACAGCAAATTACTTATTTGAAACTTAGCTGAAAATGTCTTCCAAATGTCATTTGACATGGGTTCATGTAAAGAGCTTCAGCTGGGAAAAAAAACCAATAGGACATAATTCACAAACCTTTAGAATCCCTGTGTTTTTATCTGATTGACAATTGGGCCTCTTCTCCATAGTAACTAATGCCAGGAGAAGAAATGGACACAAGTTGCACCAGGGGACGTTCAGTTTAGATATTACTAGGAAGAATTTCTTTACTGAAAGAGTAGTTAAGCACTGGAACAGGCTGTCCAGGGAAGTGGTGGAGTCACCATTCCTGGAAGCGTTCAAAATACAGGTGGATGTGGTGGTTTGGGGCATGGTCTAGTGGTTATGGAAGTGTTGAGTAGAAGGTTGGACTTTATGATCTTGAAGGACTTTTCCAACCTTAACGATTCTATGATTTTATAAAGCTTGAGGACCCACAGAGGTCATGATGACATCAGAGAAGAGGCACAGTCTTCCTTCTTGCAGGGTGGCCTGAATGGAAGCATTTGCAGCTGATGCTGCTCTAGGGTGTAGAGATAGGTATTGGCTGGTTGAAGGTCCCTTTGACCTGCCAGGTACCTGTCAGGGCATGATGCAACTTCTAAGATATGGTGAAGGTTTCTTCACTCTCACCTGCTGGCATTGTCCAGCTTCCCAAGCAACATTTAGATATTTTCCAAGCAAGATGAGTATCTACAAGGCATAGAAGTTGCACAGTCACTTTCCCAGACCATGGGGGGCCCAGAAACTGGGCTCCTGACAGCATTTTGAGAGAAAGCACCTGCTATTTTTGATTAGCATGCCAGCTCTCAGAGCTACACTTTATTTAATTAATTTTGGCAGCTAACAGAAATGACTAAATTAAAAAGAGGGGAAATCAACACATCATCTGTGCAAATCTATTGACTGATTAACATAGGTAAATGAGTTGCAAAGTGAATTTCATCTTCAGGAAGGACATGTTAGCTGCCTCTTAGACTTCATAATTCAAACCAAAATTCTAGTTATGATGTATGCATTTCTTTTTGAAGTAGAGATAAGCATTTCACATTTTTATTTGTTTATAGTCTTTCTGAACACAAAAAGAGGTTGCACAGATATATTGTGATGTCTCCCTTCTTGGAGTTATTAAAAATGAGACTGGACATGGTCCCAACCAACATGACCTTTCTGACCTTACTAGACAATCTCCAGAGGTCCCTTCCAATCTCAATAAATCTGTTATAGTCAAGTAGGAATTAGGCCTTCTGCACCCAAAAAACTGATGGGACTGATAGCCCAACTTAGGTGCACCTACACCAATGCACGGAGCGCAAGAGCAAGAAACAGGAGGAGATGGAAGTCCTTGTAGAGAAGGAAAACTATGATGTAGTCACCATCACAGAAATATGGTGGGATGATTCGCACAATTGGAGTGTTGTGTTGAATGGCTATAAAGTCTCTGAAAGGGATAGGACAGGAAGGAGAGGTGGTGGAGTGGCCCTTTTTGTTAGTGAGTGTTTGTTAGTGAACATCTAGAGCTTGATGATGATGGTGATAGGATTGAGTCTTTATGGGTAAGCATCAGTGGAAATATCAACAAGGCAAATATCATGATAGGAGTCTTTTATAGAACATCCAACCAGGATCAAGAAGCAGAAGAAATATTCTCTAAGCAGCTGGGTCAAGTCTCACATTCACTACCACTTGTTCTCATGGGAGACTTTAACTTACCAAATGTCTGCTGGAAACACAGTACAGAGAAGATGAAACACTCCAGGTGGTTCCTGGAGTATGTGGAAGATAATTTCCTGACACATCTTGTAAGAGAGTCAACCAGGGAAGTTTCCCTGCTAGACCTGTTGTTCACAAACAGAGAAGGACTTGTGGGTGATGTGATGGTTGGAGGCCATCTTGTGCATAGTGACCATGAAGCAATAATTTTCAATTCTTGGGAAAATAAGGAGGGGGGTCAGTGCAAATGTCACCTTAGAATTCCAGAAGGCAAATTTTGACCTGTTCGGAGACTAGTTGACAGAGTCCCTTGGGAGGCACTTCTGAAGGTTAAAGAAGCTCAGGAAGGCTGGACATTTTTCAAGGGAAACAGGAGCATCCTGTTCCAGTGTGCTGTAAGACAAGCTGGTGGGGAAGAAGACTGGTTTTGATGAACAGAATGCTTTGGATGGAGCTCAGAAAGAAAAGGAAAGTCTGTGGTCTATGGAAGAATGGCCAGGCAACTCAGGAGGACTACAAAGATTCCATGAGGCTATGCAGGGAGAAAATTAGAAAGGTCAAAGCCTAACTAGAATTTCATGTGTCTGTTGTCATAAAAAGCAATAGGTTATGGAGTAGATCATCCTGAGTGCCATCATGCAGCACATACAGAACAACCAGGTGATCAAGACCAATCAACTCGGGTTCATGAAAGGCAGGTCCTGCCTGAGTAACCTGATCTCCTTCTATGACACTTCATAGTTGAGGGAAAGGCTGTGGACGATGTTTACCTGGACTTTAGTAAAGATTTTGACACTGTTTCCCACAGCATCCTCTTGGAGAAACTGGCTGATCAGGGTTTGGATGGGTGTACTCTGCGCTAGGTGAAAAACTGTCTGAATGGCCAGGCCTAAAGTGTGGTGGTGAATGGAGTTAAATCCACTTGGTGGCCAGTCACAAGTGGTGTTCCCAAGGGCTTGGTACTTGAGCCTGTTCTCTTTTAATTTCTTTATTCATAATCTGAATGAGGGGCGCTCGCAGTAAATATGCAGAAGACATTTAGTTGGGTGGAAATGTTGACCTGCTTGATGGTAGGGAGGCTCTACAGTGAGACCTGGACAGGCTGGATCAATGGGATGAGGCCAGTGGTATGAGGTTGAACAAAGCCAAGTGCTGGGTCCCACACTTGAGTCACAACAACCCCATGTAATGTAACAGGCTTGCGGAAGAGTGACTGGGAAGCTGCCTGGCAAATAAGGACATGGGGGTGTCTGTCAACAGTCATCTGAACATGAGCCAGCAGTGTGCCCAGGTGGCCAAGAAGGCCAACAGCATCCTGGCCTGTATCAGAAATAGTGTGGCCAGAAGGAATAGGAAAGTGATTGTCCCCATGTACTCTGCATCGGTGAGGCCACACCTCAAGTACTGTGTTCAGTTTTGAGCCCCTCAACGACATTGAGGTGCTGGACTGTGTCCAAAGAAGGGTAACAAAGCTGGTGAAAAGGTCTAGAGAACAAGTCTTACGAGGAATGGCTGAGGGAACTGGAGCTGTTTAGCCTGGGAAAAAAAGGAGACTGAGGGGAGACCTTCTCACTCTCTACTACTACCTGAAGGGGGATTGTTCTTCCAGAAAACAAGTGATACAAAGAAAGAAAATGGTCTCAATTTGTGCTAGAGGAAGTTTGTAAATATTAGGAAAAATCTCTTCACTGAAAGGGTTATAAAGCACTGTTTCAGACTGTGCAGGGAAGTGGTAGAGTCTCCATCCTTGGAGGGATTTAAAAGATGTATCGATGTGGCATGTAGGGACATGGTTTAGTGGTGACCAGGCTGTGCTGCATTAATGGTTGGACTTGATGATCTAGAAGGTGTCTTCCAAACAGTATGATTCTATGATTAAATGATTCCTAAGCACTGCTTGAAAATAGAAAAAAATAAATTACTGTGGTTTAAAATAATGAACCAAAGATACAGAGTGCATTTTTGATAATACAATAATTACAGTAGCAAAAATGTAGCTGGTGGACCAGACTGTAATATTTGTCAAAATATAGAACAGATAGCTATTACCTAAGCCAGAGCTATCCTGTGCTCCGCCAGTGTATGAGAAGACTTCAGTGATGATTTCCCTACATCATACTTCCAAATAACTCCATTTTCAATTTCTTCAGACATGGGTTCCTGTTGTTATTAATGGCATGTGGCTATTAAAAGCCTGACCACATGAAGAATTTAATGTTCTCATTGACCCAAAGCACACTCAGGTCACAAGTCTGTTTCATCAGTTTTGTAATGTTTTGTCACATTGTTAATTTCGTGCTATTAATGATAACCTTGTGCTCTAAGTCCCAATATGATCTTGAATGTTTTGTTCAGCATTTGTAGAAACATAATAAATGCAAGTGGATGCTTGGCAGCAAGAGCTCTGTCAGCAATGCGGTATTGACATGTAACATCAAATAATATTTCCATTTCCTTAGAGAGGTTTTGTAGCTTGTTAATAGCAAGCTTTTTTTTTTTTTTTTTTTCCCCTCAAGTTTTGTCAGTGAAAAAAAGTTATCACAAAAGAATAGGGGTTGTCATTTTTGATACTAGGTTTTATATCTTGGTATAATGTCTCTGTTATATCTCAATTCAAATGTCTGATTTGTTCCTTTCAAATTTTAGGTGAAGATGCAGTCAGCTTGAAGGTGAAAAGTTATCACCAGGAAAATACAACTCATCAAGGGTTATATGTTTCTTGTTAATTCTATTCCTACCTATCACAGTACAAGCTCATTTTCAAAGAGTGAAGCTACAAAGAAGACAATAGTCTTTCAATCTAGAAAATAAGAAGTAGGAAAGCCGTAGGTATGTAGAAGACATAAACCTGCTTGTCTGTGGCAGAAGTAGATGAATGCAAGTGTGACCTGAACTATTAGTAGAATAAAAAAAATCCAAACTGACCATAAGCAGAGATGATGAGGTGAAATGACTCATTATTTCAAGAGGGGAGGAAAGGGAACTGTTGTGGTGCACAGAGAGTATATATAGTTTCAGTAGGAACCCTATGCACAGTATGGCCAAAAACAATTGGACTTTTCATAGGAAAAAAATTCTTTAAGCTACATACAAATGCAATGGTTCCAGTTTTGCTACTGCGATTACCAAAAGACATAAGCATGAGACCTCACCTGGCATACTGTGTCCAGCTCTGGAGCCCTCGATATAAGGACATGGACCTAATGGAGCAGGTCCAGAGGAGAGCCATGAAAATGATCAGGGGACTGGAACACCTCTCCTACAAGGGCAAGCTGAGGGAGTTGGGGTTGGTCAGCCTGGAGAAGAGAAGGCTCCAGGGAGACCTTATAGTGG
This sequence comes from Todiramphus chloris collaris, assembly GCA_025345505.1. Lineage (NCBI taxonomy): Eukaryota > Metazoa > Chordata > Aves > Coraciiformes > Alcedinidae > Todiramphus > Todiramphus chloris. The sequence continues at coordinate 17,227,439 of JANVCC010000018.1, forward strand.
CCTTTTAGTACCTGAAGGTGGCCTACAAGAAAACTGGAGAGGGACTGTTTACAAGGTCGAGAGGCAATGGTTTTAAACTAGGGAAGGGTAGATGTAGATTGGACATTAGGAAGAAGTTCTTTACTGCGAGGGTGGTGGAACACTAGAACAGGTTGCCCAGGGAAGTGATGAAGGCTCCATCCCTGGAGACATTCAAGATCAGGCTTGATGAGGCTCTGAGCAACCTGCTCTAGCTGAGGATGTCCCTGCTTGCTTCATGGACATGGGACTAGATGACCTTTGGAGGTCCCTTGCAACTCAAGACATTCTATGATTGATCCTATGATTGATTCCATGATTCTATGATTCATTACAGACCTGAAAAGTCTCGGACTTCAATCATTGCCTTGTTGTCCTAGTTGCTGTACAGATATGAAATTAATGAAGGTTCCTTTCCTGCTAAGCTCACAAGGTAAGTGTAATAAAAGAGGCAATACAACCTCACTAAGAGAATTATAAGGGAAAAGTAAAAGAAAAATTATACTCATCATATTAAGCAGTGATCTCAACGTACCAGAGAGCTGTGAGTTGCCCAAGTTTGTCTGATTTTTTTAAGGCATTCAGAAAACAGGGGAAAAAAGAAAAATACAAAATTAAGTTTAAGGTTGCAAACCTCAAACATGAGGGGACATATCAGAAAAAGCTCAAAAGTTATCTTTCAAAATATAACAAAGGGTATGGTAGGTATCACAGGTCAAGTGGAATAAGCCCTAAGTATGAATAAGCTTCTGGATTTGTTACAGATGCATCAGAAAATGCACAAGGAAGTAAGCCCCCTTTATGCCTTATGCAATATAAAAGGAGAAGGTGTTGGAGAAAAACAGAAAGAGGAATGACATGAAGGAAAAGGCAGGTTAAATAATGCATAATATTTTGTAGTACTTTCAGCTGTGTGAATGAACAGAAAAGATCTGTGCTTGAGTAATATTCAGGAGCTGTAGTAACAAAGAGAAAAGGAGTAAAAATTTACAATTGAAAGTACCTGGTATACTGTTTTTAATCTGGTAAGTACTCAGTACACTGCCCTTTATTCTAATATATGTGATTATCCAATTTTTGGTTTGTTGGGAGGCATCTTGGTTTCAAAAAGTCCTTGTGCATTTTTTATGGCTAAATCAGGTACAAGTTAAGTTCATGCTTTATACTGTACTTAGTCTGTTGAACAGGATGCTTTTAAAGTGGAGACAGGCAACTGATGATGTAAAGGGAAAAGGACAAACTAAAGAAAGTTTAGATCTGAAGTTCTTAACCCTGGATTATTCCAGTTGCTATGAAAATGAACACTGCTTTAGTAACAAGGAGATCAGATATACAGCAAACTAACCCACATATGCTCATTACATATCAGACCAGCATTTTCCTTGGAGAATCACAGAATTACCTAGATTGGAAAAGACATTGAAGATCAAGTCCAATTATTAACCTCACACTGACAAGTCCTTGACTAAACCATATCCTTAAGCACTGCTCAAATCTGAATAAAGCCTAATATTCTTTTGTGGTGAAACAAAAACATGTCCTAGCCCCAGGCAGCATAGTGACAGCCAGAAAAGAAGACACACTTAATGTGGTCCATACATGGGATGAGCCTGGTTTCATCCATGAAGTTTTGGGGATGTCTTTCTAGGACAGCAAATGTCAGAGCTGGAAAGAAAAATTATTTACAAATCCAATGACAAAGTGATTTAAGGTTAGAGCACACAAGCATGTGAAAATGTCATAAATATGTTCTTACTTTATAATAAGACTTTGAGGTTATGAAATGGATAGCAGTTTCACTTTGGGAATCTGAAATGCAAAAGTTTTCGTTCCTGTACAGAAGAGTTTACAAGGGACAAAAGCAGGCACATGTTGTGCTAATGGCAAGTCTTCCTAAAGACAAAGCATATTTACATTTATATTCTAGGAAAGCTTAGGAATGATCTTGTGTGGTCATGAACCTTGGAACTGAAATGCTGGAGGGGAGAAGAGCCCCTGAACAGGAAACAAAACAGGGATGCAGAAAAAATGGAGGCTGTTAAGCCCAAAGCCTGAGGAAGGGAAGCTGACAGTGGAGAGAGACTGTGCTGCCCACGGACTGGGGCAATACAGTGCAGTATCTGCATGTCAGAGCAGGGCACCTGCACCCCCAAAATGTTCTGGTCCTCCAGCAGAGCAGGGAGACTTGGTCCCAGTTAGGGACCTTTCTTTTCGGAGGGATATAAGAGAAACCAGTGCTTCGTAGTGTGTAACTCCAAGGGTAGGGGTGAGATTTCCAAATTTAATGAATTTGAGACCCAGGGAATGTAAAAAAGGAAAAGACTTGCTGTTCAACAGCTTCTCCAAGGACATAATTTTATCTGTTCTAGGAGAGTCAAGAGAAAACAAAGGAAGGATTCAATTCACATATAAATACACACTTGTACTGAAGACTGGGGAGAATATTATGTCTTAAATTATGAGTTGAAAAATCAGATGAACGGCATGAAGTGAAATAGAGTTAGCCATTTAGCTTCTTTTTGGCATAGCAAAATTGTGATTTCTTATGGATAATGTCAGCTAAAGAGGTAATTATCTAAGTTAAATATCATCCAATGAAAGCTCTTGGTGGGGTAGGAATACTGATGATGGTATGAAAAAAATAGCTTCCTTTTCCCTGTGTGGTTTCTTGTGTTACGTTCACTGATGCTTCAGTCTTGCAGTGTGTACGTGCTCACCCCCATCCATCCCATCCCCACATCTCACAGCTTCAAGAAGACTTGAATACTGCATCCAGATCTCAAAGTGACTTAATCATAAAAATAAGCTAAGTCCTGGGAACCAATCATTATTTTATTCTAGTTTCCAGTGTTGATATTATTAAAAAAAACAAAACAAAACAAAACAAAACAAAACAAAACAAAACAAAAAAACAAAACCTAACATTGAAAATAACACTGATATTTCTGTGCAGCTGGAGATGAAGTTTAGCATTAGCTGGGCTTGGCATGTCTGGGTATTCAGTGCCAGGGAGCTCTACAGAAGCTGTCATTTGTGGAACTGACACAGAGAGGGATACTGCACTAAACTGTTTTTCTTTCTTAAACCATTCCCTCTAAAGTAAGCAACAATCAAATGCTTATTATGATGTTGACCTACTTGTGAAGTGCCTTGGGAAATGTATTGTTATTCAAATATGGTGTTGCTTTTATTTTTATTTCATTTTAATTGCATTCTGTCATGTGCAAAACTTTTAAAGCATCTACTTCCTCGGCATAACATCTCCCTCCTTGCTCTTTGCAGAACAGGACTTGATTTTTGTAAAGGCAGAGCAAAATATTTTCAGTCACTTGTGAGTCTGAAGATAATAAAAGATATTCAGAGTATGTTTTATCAGTCTCTTTTTTCCCTCATTGTTAAAGCTAACTGTGGTCATATGGGTTGAAAGGAGAAAGAGCAAAAACTTGTGAAAATTGACTTGGGAATAATTCCCATTATGATGAAACACCTTAGCTTGAGCTCAGCAAGGGGAAAACAAGGTTATAGGTGTTCAATCACATCAGTTAAAATCCAAGTAGAATCCCTTCAACACACTTCTTGTGCTCTACATAATAATCAGGGTTAGCTGGTTTTCATTAATTAGGAGTTTGGACAAGGACTAGGGTTTGTTCTTGGAACAATTTGTGCAAAAAACACAATAAATTACTCATATTCATAATTCTCCGAGGCCTGAAGCCCTGTCTGAGCATAGAGTTTGTATTGCTTTAAATATGCAGGTTCATTTAAAGTAGTAACTGCAAGTCGCATCCCATCTTCCCCTTTTCAAACCCAGCTATAACGATATAAATTGATTATATCAGGATAGTTGATTCCAGTGAAGAAAGGGAAATGAACTATCTATACTGGTATTATCATACATATAATGTATGATAATGCACGATTCTACCTACACCAAAGGTTCAAATGGTCGGTGCATAATGTTTAAAAATAAATCACATTCTTAACTGAAGCATTTGAATTGATAGGAAAGCAGTTTTGATATGAAATCTAGGCTTGCCTTTCTTACCCTGAACACTATCACTAGAAGAAGCAAAGGGCTGTGGAGGGCATCAAATATGGGACTATTGCAATGCCGTTGGTATTTCTGGTGAATATGTCACTGATTTTAAACTTAGAACTTTGAAAAGGTTTAAATGAAGCAAGAAGATACTTCCCTCCCTTTCTGACCCTTTAAACAGTAAAGATAGGTTACTAGTGCTGCCTTTAGAAGTAGAAACAATTATTCTGATTTTTTTCAGAGCTTCTGTGGACATAGTATTTAACTTACTGACCTATTTCCATCACCCTAAGACAAGTTCAATATTATGAGGAGTTGTGATCATTTCTCAGCACACAGGGTACCACTGTAAATTTTTGGAAATCGCATTGCCACTGATCCTTGAAACACCTAAAGAATGTGCATTACATCTACTGTTTTGATAGATTATGACTAGCCAACGTGACCTTCTGCAGATCACAGGTCAGAGAATTTCATCCTTGTCGTACCTTTTTCTCATTCGGCAGTTTCTTCTTCATTAGAGAACAAGTGAAACAATGAAAGAATTACTGAAAAGAGATATACTAACAGGCAAGTCCAGACCAAGCCAACAACAGAAGCATCATAAGACACAGTCTATTTTCTTATATTCAATCCAAAAGGCTATGCAGCTTGAAACGGTAACACAACATCTTCCTTGTGTTATTTTTGCAAATTCTGACTGCAGCTGATTCAATATAAAAATGTTGTCTTCAGGTTTGTGACTTTGAATTAAAGGAAATACTAGTGTAGTGGTTTATGCATTTCCATTTTTTCCTTTTTTTGTAGCCTCTAAAATGTGGTGAAAGACTAACTTTTGTGTGTTTGTTATCAGAAGTTGGTAGGGGAAGAAAGAAATGCTCAAATTTTAATGGAAAACTTGTCATTTGTCTTGATTTCTTAAACACGTTTTTCACTAGTGCTGCTTTTCTGAGGATGTTTCTGTTCCTGCTTTTCTATTGAGATATGTTATTAATAATTCTTATGTCTAATGAAATCAAGTTAACATGGCTGATAGAACCAGACAGACAAATGCTCATCTTTTCTATAATGATTCTATAGACACTAATGAAATTTCCTTGGATTTGCACTATAAGATCTGGGAGCAGCCTCTTTCCTGGTTCTTGCTGCTCAAGTGTGTGCCCTCTCAAAATGGGACAGACAAAATTTTAATGTCTTCCCCCCTGCCAAATTTGTTTAATTTGCTTTTCTTTTCTTTATATTGTTCATCTGATTTAATGACTGACCTTTTCTTCAAAGATTCTTCCCCAGCTGCTATGAAGTAAATGCATGGAGTTATTGCAGCTGAACACTTTCCTCTTTTTCAGACCTGAAGAAATAGATTAATGGGGTGAAAACCTCTGAATAAAAAACTGACACCTCTGCTTTTCCTAAACTCACCTGCATCTGCTAATAATAGTCCTTGTTTTCCCATCATGCCTTCTTACTGTTACCACCTCTTCTTATCTTGTATACATATGGGCTTCTCATGCTGAGAGATGGGAATGAATGAGAATTAACACCAGTACATGCAAAATAATTTTTTCCCCAAAACCTCTAGATTTCATGCAAAACTACTCGAGGAAGTGCGAGAAAGACAGATATAAGTCTTGGATTATAGTCTTTAAACAGGGATATTTCTTATTGTCTATAATGGTTTTATTAAAAACCTCAAGTTACCCAAGCAACCAAGATTATATGATCAGGCTCTGAATAAGTTAAAACATCAGGGTACACAGTATTTTATAATTTCAAATATACCACTGTGTGTTTACAAAATATATGTTCTACAAATACCAAACTCACCAATTAAAATGTACAAGATAGCTCTTCAAATAACAACTTCTCAGCTGTTTAACCTAAGAAATGTCATGGTAAATGACATCTACAAAACACACGTTTTGACTTTACATTTCTAATGTATCCTGCTGGCTGCACGTTGCACATCCTGCGATAGCACTTGCATTGAAATCAACACAATGAAATGTGACGTGTCAGATCAATGAAATGAACAGCACTTCTCTGTGTGTAAATTGAAAAGGCATGCAGAAAGTTTATGTAGAAAGAATTGACAAACCAGATAAATTATATTGTTTGTGGTACTTTTTTCTGCCACTGATAACAAAAGATTTGGATGGGGCATCAAACAGTAATATGTCTTGGTCATTTTTATGTCTTGTAATAATCATTACCGGACAAAAAAAAAAAAAAAAAAGAGAAAAGATAAATAATTGCTTAGGATGGTAAAGGACTTAGTATTTATCTTCCTTTTTTTTTTTTTTCCATAGCTGATTTGCATGTTATCCTTGTTTGCTGCATTATGGTTTTATTTTCTGGCTAAATAACAAGAGAAAATATATTCCATTCTTTAGTAGTGTCTCTTTTTTCATCTGTTGAAATTAACTGGTAATTCCATTTAATCTATTATCCACATTTGCTTGCAATTATAAGATATATATTGTATATTTTCTTGCTTTAATATCACTTAACAATCTGCTACCTTCCATTTTTGGAAGTGGAGGTGCTATGGTTTTTCTTACTGCCTGCTTAGTCCTCAAAATATCACCAGTGACATCACACTTTCAAAGAAAATATAACGATTTAATAGTCATTTTTATCTGGGCATTGTTTTTATTTTGATATCTGATATTAAATATAATTCTTCCTTGGAATACTAAAAGAACATCATGTGAGTTAATCAAAGCATACAAGCACATTGCTGCTTAAGGCCTCGAAGACTATTCTATACACTCTTCATACTTGAGAAACAGCAAATAATTAAATGGTTCACTCTTTCAAACTAAGCTATTCTTTAAAAAAAAAAAAAAATTCAAAAACAACAGCCCATTCTCTTGCAGTAGTGTCTTTTATGCCTGTGCACAAAAACAAAACTAAACATTTTAAAAAATACTCCTTCCTGGAGAAGGCACATTGGGATTTAATATTTGCCCCCAACAACGGGTTCACTTGGCTAAGCATCACTGAGCATCAATGTATAAATCGTGCGCTCTCATTCAGAGCCACTGCATTTCCACAATATAAGTGCATGAGACCACATGCTGGTATTCTCCACAAAAGTCATTTGTTATTTAAATCAGAACTACAAACCTGCTCCCTCACCTCCCCCTCTCCAGCCCCTAGAGGGGCATATTCTCATTAACATTCTTAATGTTAATTGGAATTACATGTGCACATCAAGAGGAGAATATACCTCCAGATGTGATATTTGCCAGCTTCGTATTAAGCCAGGCTGTGTTGAAATAAAACACATCATTGAACATACAGTCCTATCATTATATTGAACAGTAATATACATCTTTATGTATAAAACCAGGTCTTACACACAGACAAGTTTAGTTCAGTATAATACAACCATAGCCTTCATTACTGTAGGATCTGAACTTGCCGTTTCTCACTTGTGAAAAATCCTATTGCTTATGAGGTATGTATAGGCTTATGATCCAGCACATTTTTCTGTAATGGAAATTAGTTGCAGATCTGAACAAGTTTAAAATGGTGACGAGAGCATGACTTAGATTCACTTGTTCAGAAAAGAAGCTGTACGGTTCAGCACAAAAATTAATTAAAAAAAAATTGCTGATTAGTGACCATATTTTCTAACCTCATAAAAATAATGAAATTTTGTTTGGAAAAATTGTCAATTCTCAAAATATAATTGTCTCAGAAATAAACCTACAAAATATAAAAAATAACCAATACAAAACACACTTTCAAACACCTTTACCTTTTTATATTCACTATGATTTTAGTTGTAATTATGTTTACACTAAGTTCCCTACAATTTCTATTTGCAAAATGTAAATACAGACTACATTAGAAAACAGTACAATCTGAAATATGGAAAACTCAAACAAATTAGTTTAATATTTGCAGAAAATTCATGATGGAATAATATTGTCTTTACTGAGACATTCCAATTCCATGTAACAGGAATTTTCTATTTTTATTTTTAAGCAATTCGCCCAACAAATCCTAAACATCTCCAACAGAATTAGATAAAAGATCAGTCCCAGAAGCAAAGGTCATATTTGACTCGAAAGGCATAAACTGAGGTTTCATTCCTTTGAAAAAACTCCCCTAATATTGTTACAGGAACATACATTGAAATAATGTCAAATTCTACTAGAAATCCTAATAAATAAAACCTTATACCGAAGCATCTCAGCTATAATTCTCTAAGGTTATAAAACAGATACATACAAGACACAATATCACAGAAAATGGGTTTGGAGCTGAGGAAAATATTCATTTAGTAATGATCTCTCTTCATGTAATGACATGCTAGGTTTAAGCCCCTGACATCTTGGAAGTGCTCGTGTAAAATCTGATTTGCCTATTCTTCCTCACTAGCAAAGATGGTCATCAAAACAAGACTTGTTTGGGAATAAGTAATGCAAATGTCACAACTACCTTGCTAATATTAGAGGAATATAGAAGAGATGTATATCAGAATGATTTTTAAAAAGGAGAAGCCAAGCCCCTCCCCACACTAAAATAATACATGGAATGACAGGTTTCAGGTATGTTGCAGTCACAAATGCATAGAAATGAGAAAAAGAGGGGAAAAAAAGGAAGCTTTTCTAGGTCATCTATTCCATCCATCTGTTGGAGTAAGATCACTCCCTACAATATACATGCTAGAGCGTTTCTCAGTCTGATTTTAAATGTCTTGTTTTCATCTGTTCAATTTGACCTTACCTATTTCATCTTGGGTAGTTAAAATGGCTGCTGTATAGTGCAGTAATTCAGAGTAATAACTAAAAAATTAAAAAAACATGCAAAAGTCCTCTTATCCTTAATGCAGATAATTTAGAAGATAATGTTTACCCACAAAAGATGAAACTGGGCAAATGATGCCTATAAGACTGTGCTGTCTGCAGTGAAGCATCATCTTTTACTGTATCATATGGATTAGATTCTGAGCTTATCAGTCAGATTCAAAGCTGAACTGCTTTGGGTCCATCTTACAATGCAAATATTGGGGGGTGGGGGATGCTCAACTAAAGTCTTCTGCGGTTAATGAGTTGCTATTTCCATTCTTATTAACTAAAATACCTTAACCACTTTGGTTTTTTAAACTTAAACAATTATATTAGATGTAATCGTTATTTTATTAACATTTTTCTCCAAGGATTTTTCTTTCTGATTATGAGTACTTTGCAATTTCAGACAGTATGATGGATGCTACTCTTCTATGACAAGAATTTTAACAGCCCTTCTTCAGCACTCAATGCACACCCAATTATGCGTCTGAGCTAGTAACCTTGAATTTATGTTGCCATGGCGACAAACTGGTCATGCATTATGGATTATCATTGAAATTCTACACCCCTACCTAGCATAATGAGAGTTGGGGACTTAATCAAATCAGCCATTCTGTGTGACACAAAGTGAAGAACTAGCTCTTATTGTTCAGCCTGGAGAAAGGAAGCAGGCCTGATGGAGTGGCAGCTGCAGTGCCGCAGCCTGATAGATTGCCCTTATATACATTTGTGAATGTATAGACAGATGGTTTTCAATGCCTGGAATTTCTGGCTTAGGAAGCAGCTGTTCGGGTAACCTCTGCCGTCTCACCTTGTTGTCATGGAACATTGCACCGAGACTGAGAATGTGGACGGGTACATTGACAATCTGACCGAATTTACGCTGTGTGGCACCCCTTTTTCATCCTGGGGTGGCAGGGCTGGGAGGGAGGCAGAGCAGAGGGGGGAGTGCTCCCGTGGGCTGAAGCAGGGTGCCTGGGCATCCTCCAAGCCCTTCTCCTGCCCTGCCTGCACAGAAAGGGATGGGGAAAATTGTTGTACTAAATCTTTCCTTGGGATTTCATCTTGTTTGTGTCTCCGCCACTGTCTTGAAATCATGGTGTGACGTGCTATTTGTACACAGTTCAGGCAACAGTAAAGGCACCTAGGTTTCAGATTGCCATACAGTATTTTGTTTGTGTCTGAGAGAGAACACCAGCTTTCCTAAGGACAGAGTTGAAGACATTTCAATGACAGAACAAAAATCAAACCAAATGGATATGAAAAATCATCAACCATTATATACTTCTTACCTCTCAGACTCCTTTTCTGCTTTACCACTGAAATTTCTCTCTCAAGTCTGAGATATTGTAGGAAGCTACAGGAACTGCTAGAACTCATAAACTCCTTTTTTTTTTTTTTAATAAAAAGCAGTAAAACTGTAGCCATTTCTATAAGAATTGGGCCATAATAAACATTTATAAAGCTTAAATCTGCTTATTGTATGTACCTGAGTGTTTTGTCCTACAGCAAAAGGAAGCTGAGCTATGCAGTATTACTCATTCGTTCTTATGATTATTTTTAATTATTACAGCTTTTTTGTTTCTCAGAATTATTTTTGTCCACTTAATTCTACATCACTCAAAGCTTTAAAAGTTTTAAAGCTTCAAAGATTCTGATTCCTTGAAAACAGAGGTATTAAAAACCCCTTAGTTTTCCAAAATATTAACTAGTCAATTATTCTGTGTCACATTTATATTTTGGAAGCCTAGATGTTGCTACTGTAATTTAGTCTATTTACTTATTCATATGTATAAGGTGACCATCACCATGGTTTCTGCATAAGGAGCGTTATGTGTCTGTCAGCCTTGCCATTACAGATTCACTAGACCTGTGATTTCAGTGCATGTAACGTTCTCCCAGAATAAAACCTGATATGACAGTAACGTTTCAAAGAAATACTTTATTTTAGATCTAACTGCTTCATTAACACCAATTTTATTTCTGCCTGTGTTTATGTTTCGATGTATAAAGTACATAGCATGCATATGTTATGAGTTTTAATTTTCAATGCATGTGCAGGAAGAGAATATTTCAGCAGACTTTTGAAACAATTCAATATACAGGTTATCCAGGAGCCTTGAGTAATCACCCTCTATGTATGTATGTGTGTATGTATGTATGTATCTATCTATCTATCTATATAAATATAAACAATCCCTCACCTTCTGTGAAGCTTTTTACTTCAAAACCAGTAACTGCTGTCCTGTATTGACCCATGCGATTGCAGTAGCTCCCTGGAAGGCTTTGCAGTCTATCCAGAAATGATTTGTGAACTAAAATGTCCCAGGAAAGCCTGTGCATGAGAGACTGCACCCACTCGGGGGCCTGATTCTACAAGCCCTCTTCCAGCTGGAGCCAAGGAAGCTGTTCATGCCCTCCCTTGGGGGTTTATTCTCCCAAGTAAAGATCCTGTCATGTCAATAAATCTGTCTTCTAAGCACACCCCAATCTTGACAGTGTAGTGGATTTCAATTACTGGTTGGTTACTTAAGGTGTATCAGGGGACTTTCAGAGTTTCTTGAAATCAAATACTATTTAAAAAGAAAAAAAAAAAAAATAAGAGAAAAGATTATTCCCAAAAATTATTAATTCACATGAAGATGACTTTGATAACACTAACTGTTTGACCTAGAGTCAGGAAGAAAATTCAGAGCTAGGGACTGATGAAATAAATAAACACACTGATACAATGTTTCTCAATGAAAGAATGAATGAACCTTTTTCCACTTTACAGTGCCTGGAGTTTCCTTGTGTTTATAAACCCTTAAAGATGCTGTTAATATCAATTTTATATTACTTTAATTTTTTGATGGTTGAGTGGCTTGCTCGGGCATTTTGGAAAAGGATGTTAACAGCTTGTTCTAGCAGAGTGAGCAAACAAAAATAATAGTGCATGCTTTACATTAAAACCTATAGCAAAAAGTAAGAAAGTTTACAAACATGGGCACAAGGAACTAAGTGCCACCTTCTTTAAAAATGTTCCACAAGAAAAAAGAGAAAATTTTACAAACTGTTTTTCATGAAGTGTTTTAAAGAAACAATTTTTAATAGGGTAGTCTTACTTCAAAACCAGTGTAACAGGATGGTAAGGAAAATTACATTAGGCCAAGAATAAATACGTGGGCCCAGTACTTGATTTATGATCAAATTGTATACCTCAAGGAATAAAGAAGTGCATGCAATAGTGTTCCTAATATTAACAACATGGAAAGAACTAAATTTAGAGACTGTTTTTGCAACCTTAATTTAGGTTAAGTAGAAGTTTTTTCAAGGAAATGTTCCTGTTGATCTCAGTAAAATTATTATCAGGAGTAAATTTTTCCTTAACAGCACTTATGGTCTCAGAGAAGAATATGAATATCAAAAAGTATTTAAAGTTTCTGAAATATATAACACTGTCATTAACAGGAAAAACTGAGGTAGATACTTGTGAGTTATTGTCATTTGGTTTTTATGCTAACTTGTGGCAGGCATTATTAACAAATTCTGTAGATGGAAATAAGCTACAAGCATTTCCTTGGAAACTTTAACCCTGACAGATTTTAAATCCTGTGTCTTGAACTTTTTAATCAAAAAATCTTCCAGACTTCCCCCCAGCACTCCAGTAATCAAAGATTCAAAATTTCCTTGATAAAACAATTTCAAAAGGACCATTTTGTGTATTTCAGGTTAGACAATTTTTCTCCTGCAATTTTCAAAAAGGAGAGAGAAGTGTACATTTATTTTATCACTTTTATTCTCCCTCCCCCTCCCCGCCCATGTTATTCATGCACTCTCTTGCAGGGGTAAGAAAGTCCACATAAATGTATACTGGGGAGGATTAAGTAGCTATTTTACAGTCTTCCTTCTGCTGGCATATAGACCACCAGAAGTGTTATGGCTTCAGGCTCACAAATCTCACCAAACATATTAATTATATGAACATGCTCATCAGTGACCTGCATGAAGGGATGCAGTCTACCCTCAACAAGTTAGCTGATGATACAAAACTGGGAGGAGTTGCTGACTCACCAGAAGGCCATGCTGTCATTCAGCAAGACCTTGACAGGCTGGAGAGTTGAACAAAAGGGAACCTAATGAAGTTTGACAAAGGCAAGAGTAGAGTCCTAAGACAAGAATGACCAGTATGTCAAGAGAAGTTCTCCTACCCCCTCTGCTTTGCATAGTGAGAGCACATCTGGAGTTCTGTGTCCAGTTCTGGGCTCCCCTGTTCAAGAGAGACAGGGAACAACTGGTGGGAGTCCAATGGAGGGCTATAAAGATGATTAGGGGACTGGAGCATCTCTCTTATGAAGAAAGGCTGAGACATCTGTGTCTATTTAGCCTGGAGAAGATTAAGAGAGGATCTTATCAACGTTTATAGATACCTCAAGGGTGAATGTCAAGCAAATGGGGCCAGTCTCTTTTCAGCAGTGCCCAGAGACAGGACAAGGGGCAATGGGCACAAACTAGAACATAGGAAGTTCCACCTAAACATAAGGAGAAACTTCTTTACTGTGAGGGTGACAGATCACAGGAACTGGCTGCCCAGAGAGGTTGTGGAATCTCCTTCTCTAGAGACTTTCAAAACCTGCTTGGACATGTTCCTGTGTACCCTGATCTGGTCAAACCCGCTTTGGCAGGGAAGTTGGACCAGATGTTCTCCAGAGGTCCCTTCCAGACGCTACCATTCTGTGTGGTGGTGTGTATGGTGGTTGCAGTTCACTGCTGCATTAACTGATCTCCTTGACTGTGAGTCTTCACCCTCTATGGAGGAAGAAGAAAGGATAGATTTCTCATCTATCTCTTGCCCACTTTAATGAAGAGACAGACAAATTGTTAGAATTTTAGGAACTCAAAATATAAGTTATTAAAACCCTAAACTTAGCAGGATTTTGAAGAAATATGGGGAAAAAGATGCATTTTAGTAATTTTGGAAGAAGTAGATCAGAGCTGAAGAGATGTGTAGGTCAATACAGGATACAGGTAGTCTTGCAATTTCAGTTGGTTTGAGCAAAATACTGTTTCCATTTCTGAGAGGCCATTACAGTTAGTGTACTAGTAATTGAAGGTTTGCTTAAAGACACTACCTCAGTATGTAAGCCCTCCCATTTTGCTTAAATTGACCCCTTTTGTCACAATCAGTGGAGACAGATGATATGTTTTCCTTCACTGTGAAATGCATTTAATCACAAGAATTAAATGCCTGTGTAGTGAAAACATTTTTATAATTTACTGTACCAGCTTGCTCACTTCCAGGATCTGATTGGTGTTCTCATGAAATTTTTTTGCTGTCACACTGAGATGTTTCATTTCTAACTGGAGATCAGCTGATGAGAAACATTACAGTTTATGATTACTCTGACAGCAGGACTCACACAAAAATATAATTAAAATTGTCTTATTTTATGCATGCATGTGCCAAGACACTTAAGATGGTCACCTAAAAAGCCCACCCTCCCCATGCCTTACGAAGGATAATCTAAAAGCTTAGTATTTACTGGTATCATTCAAACTGCTCTCCTACTGCATTTTGTTTGCATAATTGCTCAAAGTCATACAGGGTCATGAAGATGCCAAGAAGCCTGTTTAAAGAAATAATTTTTAATAGGGTAGTTTTACTTCAAAACAGTGTAACAGGATGGTAAGGAAAATTACATTTTTACATTACTCTTTACAAAGAGTGAAAATGGGTTTTTTGTTTTGTTTTGTTTTTTGTTTTTAGATTCCTTTAATATCTATATGAAGCTCTATGTCACATATTTACGTCCTGTTAATATATATAGTTGAATGCCAAATTGAGACACATGAAATTGTGTGTAGACATCATTTACTGATTGGCCATCCTGTGCATGAACATGTGTGAATGCACATCTCAGTGATACACATGAATGCTCTTTTAGACACTTTTCTTCCTCTATGAATACTCAGACCTACATTTTATATAAATATTTGTGAGTTTTTTTCTTCTTTTAAGGCAATTGTGTGCTTAAGGTAAAAATATATCTATAGTTACATACACAGTATGGCAGTCCGTTAAAAATAAGTGGACAGGGAAAAAATATAATGAAGGAGATGCTGTTCCATGGCCTACCCCTGCCTGAGCACTGGGCTTGTGTCATGGGTGAACATCTCTGCCTCCAGAGGGGGGCCTGGTTAATGCTGCTGGCTCAGCTCCAGGCACCTCCACCAATTTACACCCACTCATCTTTTCATCCAGAGGGTGAGAAGCTGATTTTCAGAGAAAATATATCAGATAGGAGCTGGAGTGTTTGCACCTTAGCAAGCAACCTCCAGAGACAAGAGGTTGTTATTTGTTAAAAGCAAAAAGTTAAAAGTGATTCTTTGGGAATCGATTTGTGGCACATGAGTTTTCTGATACTAGAGTATGAGTGACAGCTTAGATGATCAGAACGTGCATTGAACAGACGGTATATTCAGACAAGCTGCTGCAGATCTAATGATGCTAATTGGGGTAGCTGCAAGTCCACAGTGATGCTGCAGAAAAGAGGCAGTTTGGGATGGTCATTTAATGTGAAAACAGCTTTAAAAATGGGAAGATGTGTCCCTAAGGACAGTCTCTGCCAGATTAACCGCCTGGGCTCTGCAGCCCTCTCGAGGCAGTGTTATTCATTTACTTTAAAACTTGTAAGAGGAAGGCAGGCAAGATAAGCCTGGGGACATTTTGAGGCAAGTGCTTTGTAATGAAAGATATAGTGAAGGCAGAAGAACAGTTTAAACAACTGTACTTTTAACATTAAGTTCCTCATTTAACATGAGGAAAATTAGACACAATTATTTGACTGTGTTTCTTTAGTTAGCAACTCTTATTAATTTAAGGAGTAATTAGATAGGGAACACCTATTTTGGTTATTGTTAAAACTTTTATTCTTAGGTAAACTTTTTTCCAATGAAACAGAGCAGAAACATTCAAAAGCACTTCTTCAGACACACCCCAGAGTGGCAGCACTTCTGCTTCTCAGAGCCAAACCACTTGTTTACATGCCTAACAGTAACCCCACAGATTTGAAGATGCTCTCCCTTCCTCAGCTAGTTCTGAATACTAATAGATATATGTTTTCAGTTTTAATCCTGAAAAGAGTCACATCAACTAGGCACAGATATACAGACTAGCCAGTTTTAGCAGCATATACCACTGTGTAATTCACTGGCATACAAGCACACTAAGATAAATACATAGACACTGCTGAGATTCGGTGTGCACAAAAGAGACCCCTTGACACACTAATAACAAATAAAACTGAGTGGCATTAAACATATCACTTCTACCAGTGCTCCATGTGTGACACCCATACACACTTTTCTCACTACACTATTACCCCTCATTTCCTGGCAAAGTCTCTCCCAAACAGATGTTAAGTCAAACGGTAAGATACTTTCCTATCTCTGCATGTGTGTAAAGCAAGCATTAAGAAAATGAAAATAATGTAGACTGTAGAATAAGGATTACATGGTAGACTGGATTTTAAACATCAGATTTATACAAAAGCATTATTGTTTCATATGAATAGGCAACTAAATACGCTGATGCAATGAATGAACAAATGTAGATACTGCACTTCTTTTATACACTCTTACTCCTACCTCACCATATATGTAACGTGATACAATAAAAGCTTTCATTTTGTATACAATGACAGAGTTTAAATAAGCTGTCTACTTTTTTCTTACAGACAACTATAGCCAAGATAAAGTTTGGAAAGAGATACACAGAGCTTTTCTTCTGGAAATAAAACAAGGAAGGTTTGGGGGAAGATCTGTGAGAGATGATTTTTGATTTTCTGAGTAAAATAAACAAAATTTTATTTCATATATAAGCATATTAAATGTCTTTTCTTTCCATAGATAAGGATTTCCTCTAGGAACAAGCAAAGAGGAATAATCAAAACATCATCCTAGTTACACAATTAAGCATTTCAGAAAACTAGTAGAGAAGAGCCTTTGTAGGGAGAAAGTGGACTCTCTGGTGTTATATTGCTCAGAAACTGGATGAGCTCTTTACTGAGGCAGGAGTGACACTGAAGTGCTGGATGATGGACAATCCTCTATGTGCAGACAGCAGAAGAATAAGAGAACAAGTCAATCTATCTCATATTCCAGCTACTTACACTGCAAAACACAGCATGTATAGGATTCATGGCAGTGAAACCAGCAAGCTAAAAATCTGGATTCCTATTTTACTCTCTTCTACAGGAATAATATGGAGAAAGTCTGTTCAGAGCAGCCCCTGCATGTTAGAAATATTCAAATTAGTTGGAATCTACATCAATGTCCTGTTTAAACCCTTTATGTACAGCATTTTTGATAGCATTGTGATCCATAGGAATATATAGTCCCCACAACAGGGCTATAAAATGAAACTTCATGTAGAAACCAACAGAGAGAGCTGAAAATGCCTCAGATTTGCTACAGGACCACAGTGCATAACTACCATGAGCATTTCAGCTACTCGATGCAACATAGGTAGTAAAGAGCACATGCACGGCCATGACAGAAATTTTAGGACAAGAATGACACTACTACATGAGAGGCTGTAACTCCTCAAGATTTACCCTGTGTACATCTCTAGGGGAGAAAAGAGGCAGTTGTCCAGAAAAGCACCTAAGCACTCAAGCAATAATATTCTCTAGCCAGTAAGTCAGTGAGATTTTGTGATGTTTTCCTTAAGTGAAAAAATATCAAGCATTTGAACTTTTTATGTTTGGTTTTGGGTTTTCTCCTTTGTTTGCTTTGATTTGTGGTTTGTTTTCTGGTTTTTTCTTTTGTGTGTGTGTGTGTATGTTTTTGTTTGTGTGTCTGGTTTTGTTTTTGTTTTAATAATAATTGTGGTAAAATAAAGAACTCATAAAAGGAAAGAGTGAAGTTTGAGAAATGTCATGCCAACCTTTCTTGCCAATAAGCTGCATACGACTTGTCCCACCAGTGGTGCCTCTGCCTGGGTGGTGGGAGTGGCTCTCCAACAACAATAGTTTGAGTACAGGAGTGTAAGACTGGCTTAGAGGCAGGTCCATGGGGAGGAAAGGCTATCCCAGACCTTACTATCTGAAGTTTTAAGCTGCTTGACCTAGCTTCTAGGTGGAGTAGTATTTGTATTTCACAACAGCTGTGTACCCTACATAAATAAAATTCTCCACTTCATACCCAGTTCTCCCCTGGGAGAGGGGAGAAACCACAGGCCTTGGTAGAAGCAGCTCCTGGCAGATTCAGGTCAGGACTCTATAAAAAAAATAAGCAGACAATACGTCCAGGAGCTATCTTTGCTCTCCCAAGAAAAAAAGCCACATTTTACATGCTGTATTCTCTCCCTGAGTTCATTTCTAAAAAATAATCGTCAGAACCATGGGATTTCTTGTTTTCTTCCAAATATGAAATGTAGCACAGAAAAAAACCACAGGTCTTTAAACAATGCACTTTGCACACTTCAGTTAATTGCTGCTTATCCTGTCCTGTGAGAAAAAAATCTCATTTTACAACCTCTTTCCACAGTGTTTAACTTTGATATAAATATGTGCAGTCCTCATGTTAGGGTATATTTCCCTTAACCAGAAACAGTTGGCTGGAGCATAACTTAAACTGATTTTTTTAGAGACATAATATAACATTAAGTGACACTATACAGTAAAAGAATTGTCTTGTGTCTCATGCCTTATGTTCTATAGATCCAGACCGTATTACTGCCTCAGTGAGCCTGTCTCACTGTGTGACCTGTTTAACTGTAATCATACCTTGGAGTCTTTGATTACAGTAAAAGCTGATGCCATGGTAAAATTCCCTTTAATATTTACATTGTGAGACGTGTTGAAATGATGCAATGTCCTTCTTATCTAAAGTGCATTACCTCAGTGTGTCTGTGAATCAGCATCATTAGGTCTGCATGAGTTCATCCTCAAAAAGGATTTAAAAATATACCCTGTTCTGGGAATGGGGGAAAAAGCACTGCTAATAACAATTCTAATTATATTCAAAGTTTATGACATTTCTGTCCTTGTTCTGCTTTTCCTTTCACTTTAAGGTATTGAAAAGTTGAGAGTAAAGCTGATGATGAAGCAGTGGATAGACAGAGATTTTTGGTGTACACTGCGTTTTTTCCACAAGAAATTTCTGAAAAAAAATGTAGAGTCTGGACTTTGTCTGTTTGTTTTCCTTTTTTTTCCCCTTTCTAGTCCTTTCTTAACAAAATAACCTATGATTTACCTATGTCTGGTGTTTGAATGTACAGGGTACATCTTCTGTGTATAGTAGCTTACTAAAGGCAAAATAAGACAGCAAAAGAATAGTGAAATCTGCTATATTACAGAACTGTCACTAATAATTTGACCTAAATCTATGCTGGAGTTTGTACCGAAATGGGAGTTTAACTTTTTGTTGCATTTTACATAAACTGTTTGTTTTATAACACTTTGATATAACAGTAAATGAATATGATGTGATTTCAACAACAATTTACATTTTGCCTTATATGTCTGGGTAGAATTTTAAGTTTTTATTATTTTATATGGTTTTTCTGGACAAAAAGAAGTGTTAACTTTTCATTATTATTATATATAATTCAGTATTATTATTATATATTTCAAAATACCACAGCTTTTATTTTCCTTTCCATTTATCTCAGCATCCAAGCGCATGGAAAAAAAAGATTGTTGTCCATTCTTCTGGGATGAATATCAACATATCATATCATATTAATCATATCATATATAGAAACACTTTCTTTGAGAATAATAAATAGATTGAAACAAATTTTATGTCCATATTTGAATTCATCATTACTGGTCACTATGGATGATCCCAGGAAAGGAAGTGAATGTTATTTGTCATTTAAGCCCTAAAACCTTTTTCCAATGCAACTGTATGAATAGCTCTAATTATTGTTACACGTTGATGAAGATAATAAGAAACAATTTTCCCCTTGAAGCATTTTAATTAGATTCTGTTTCTTCTAATCAACATTTTTCATCATATTCTTTCTCTTTGATTCTCAGTTTTGCCAATATGGACTTTTTAAAATCAAAGTTTTAGAGTATTATTAATATTAGTATTAGAGTATTATTATTATTGTTGCAATTTTTCAATTAATAAATTCCGATATATAAATATTAGACATATAAAATTCTCATATAACAATAATTTGTCAGAATTCATGGCAGTGTTATGCAGTCAATCATTTGTGTCAGCCAGAATGTTAATAACTGGATGTGGTGATCAATATCACTCTTATTTAAATCTGGATTTTATATAAACATTGTGATTTTTAAATGTTTAATCTATTCTGAAACAATTTAAAAGATTAAAAAAAAAGCCCAACATCCAAGAAAAAAGACTTTTTGATATAATATCTAGACATAGGTTTTGATTTAAATGTAGTTTTTTCTTCAAATCAAGTTACATCCTATTGAATTGGGTACCTCAACATTTGCTCATTGACATTATCACATGTAATCGTATTCACATTACTGTGAATCTGATAATGTCACTTGCCTGGACTGGCTGGTATTGTAGTGGAAATCCAGTGAAACTACTTGTGGAAGATGTTCACAAAAAGAAAACTGCACTTGCAGTCTATATAAAACACCATACATACTGAATATGTATATACATGCACACAGAGATATGTTTACCTTTATTGAGTTTTGCATGAATTATGCTACCATCTATGATTTTATTTCCTGATAAAGACTCAAAGTGTAATATAAAAATGTAACTGTGAAAGTGAGAAAATTTCTTGTACATGTATCCTATGCATTTCTTATAAATGGAGTTACATGCACATGGAAAACTTCAGAAATTATATGTAAGCAGTACTAGTATTCACTACATCCCCTTCCCCCTCCAAAGCTGGTGATTATGCTGCTAATGCTGTAAGAATCTCCTAGGTTTATCAATATTTTATATCACCTCTATTTATGTCTGTAAGTCACTTATCTGTCATATTCAGATGTGATTTTCTGGGGGCAGAAACCATTTTTTTCCACTGTATTTGAATAAAGCATTTTATCGTGGAGTTGTTCTCTGTGGTAAGATCTCTGTGCACTGATACATAAAAATAGCATCATTACAAGGCATTTGGAAGGTAACAAGATTAAAAATAGCATTATGAATGCTCTGGACTTCTTGGCAAAGAATGGTTATTGATACAGGTTCAGACAGCCATGCACAGGCTCTTTAGCATTTTATCTAGGAGTTACCATAGCAAAAGCAGCTTTCAAGAACCATCTGTTTAGAGGAAAAGAGAATCTGATGTCAAGACACCTCTAAAAAAGTCTGAGGGACAGGCACTGAAACCCTCACTGCCATTACACAGTACTGGATTTTACATCTGATCTCATTTCTTCTGCTAGAAATGAGATCTCACTGCTGGCAGTGTATCTGTCTAGTGAACTCAACTAGAAAGAGCAGCAGAACCAGGTCCTGAGCTGGGATGGACAGTCAGTACCATCATGTACAGCCCTTCCCCACCAAGACAATAGATTTCACTGGAACCTGCTTGTTTTACTGGTCACACAGAAAATCCAGAGAAATGTTCTAGGAAAAGGGGTGATCTGCTTTAAAACATAATGGTAGAAAAAGCTGCTAAAAGGCACAGAGTGTCTTTGTACACTTCCTCAGTGTATTAGCACAGATAATCGATTCATCCACTTGGAGCTTGAGTATGCTGGAAGAAACTTTTGTGCAGGTTTTCAATGAGTAATGCAAGGTTTTTTACTCTTTCTTCAGGAAACTATGTTATTTGTTTCAGGCCCTTACTAAACCAGGTATTTAAACTCGTCATGCTATATAAACATGATATGAAAGTAATTATCTATTATAATATAGTCCATCTAAAACTAGACATTGATCCTGCAGTATCTATTTAGCATAGGCCATTAATTTTTAAGAAGTCTTTTCAGCTTGATGTTGGATGGCCATAAGAAGAAAATGTCACTTCCACAACAAGTATTACAAATGTAAGGCCATATATTAATACTTAAAGAGTTATGAATCTTTGGGTGTAAATCTTAACTAAACTCTTCAATGGTCGCAGAAAGCAACATGCTGTATTGATGCTTTCTCATTCAAGAAAAACTGAAACACGATGACTCAACAACACTTACCTAAGTAAATCAGGGACACACAAGAGATCAGTGCTATTTGCAAAAATTCCTTGAGTGGAAAAATGTTATGTAATTGAAGATAAACTTCCTCTATGAATTTGACAAGTTTTGATCGTCCTACTATTTGGAGTTTCAACTTATGCGATTGAAAGGGTTGGATAAACCTCAAATGGCACCATTCCCAAAGCAATAATTCTTTCTCAAGAAGAAATCCATACTTCAAATTGCAATTAATTCATAGCTAGACAGAGAGTATCCTCATGATAACAGTGGATAAGTGATATAACCTATAAGGAAATTGTTCATAGAATCATAGAATTGTCAGGGTTGGAAGAGACCTTAAATATCATCTAGTTCCAACCCCCCTGCTAATGGCAGGGATACCTCCCAGTAAATCAGGATGCTCAGATCCCCATCCAGCCTGGTCTTAAAAACTTCCAAGGATGGGGCTTCCACCACCTCTCTGGGCAACCTGTTCCAGTGTCTCTTCCTAATGTCTAATCTGGATCGACCTATCTATAGTTTTAATCCATTCCCTCTAGTTCTATCACTGCCCAACAGCCTAAAAAGTCCCTCCCCAGCTTTCTTGTAGGCCCCCTTCAGATACTGGAAGGCCACAATAAGGTCTCCCCAGAGCCTTCTCTTCTCCAGACTGATACACAACACTAAGACGGGTTCAAAACACTTACCTTTAATGAGGTTTGTGAAAATATTCTTCTGCTAGTATCAGTATCAGTCTCTTGCTCTCCTTTCCTCCAAAACAGCAAAGATTCCTTCTAAGCTTATGATTGTGCTTATGTATTTGATGTGGAAGCCAAGAGTGCTTATCATGGCTGGGGCTAGAGTTCATGGTAGGAAAAGACTCAGCTATATGCTTGTACTGTAGGCTGTCTAGAGTCTGTTGCAAAAGAAATCCATATTTGTGAGCCAATGTCTAGCTGTGATGCATTCTAATGGATCTTTGTATTGCTATAGCTAGGGTACTAGGTTGGTGGGATATGCTGGAGAGAAGACCCTTCTTGCTAGATAGACACGAATGCTCAACAACAGACCATGGTTGTTAATTCTTCAGAGTGGAAGGACAAACTATCTGCCTAACACCCTCCTGGCTGTGAGTTATTATGAAGGTTACTGAAGATATGATAATTGGGAATGGGTAATGTTGTACTATTAACAAAAAGGCACATAGGAATTACACATTTAACTCAGAAAAACATATAGCTCTTCTTCATTGTTGCTCTTCCCCTGGAAAACATTGGATATTTCTGAGGCATCCTCTTGCCTGAAATGAGCCCCTCTTAATCTAAACAGAAAGACAAGCAGAAAGAAATCTGTACTGATCCTAGTCTTGGTATTGAAGAAACTGTCTAAATAGCCTTATTTTCTGTGTTCAATCAAAAAAAAAAATAAATCTAATTCATTGATAGAAAGGGATTAAAACAGTAAAAAGTGTCATTTTGCCAGACTCTTCAAGGAATAATGAATGTTCAAGTACTTTCACCTTCTCCAATGGACCTGTGATTGAAGAAAGAGTTGTTCCATGGTGCTTTTGTGCCTTGACTGCCTCCTGTTTCCTTTTGCCCTGCTCCATCCTCCTGCATGTTAGCTGTGACTTCATGAGCAGCTTAAGCAGTAGAGATCTTGGCATACTTCAGGAAAGGGGCTGAGCTCCCCCACAAACATCACTTTCCATGGTCACAAGTTCATGGGCATTTCTGGGTTTCAGACTCAGAACTCAGTGTCCGTGGGACTTAAAAGCAATTTTCCTGTCTGCTTCTGCTGACTGCTCTCACTTGTTGATTTACCCTTGAGATGCTTGGAGCTGGGGCATAAATCTGGTTATGTAATAGAAATTTGATAACAAAGAAAGTCAATACAGGAGGGCAATAGAGCTGAAATTACACACTGGCACTACTTTTTATTAACCCTTTCACAGTTAACCTCAGCTGCTTCTTACAGACAAGCTGTCTGAATTTAGGGAGAGGATTTTCTCATTACTACTAGCAGTACCAGATTGACCACTCTTCCCTCTGTCTTGCTGAAGTCAAACAGAATAATTTTCTAGAAACAGTGTCCTTTTGCAACAAAAAAAACCTCTTTATATCTTTGCTTTTGTTAATAACATGTTGAAAAATGACCAGTTCTTTCACATCAGGCAGAATATCTATATAAATGTATTAAGTTATTTAAACAAACATAGATATTTCATACAATCAGTGTTTCCAACTTAGGTTTTCTGAGGAAAAACTTCTTTGTCAGTTTGTCTATTTGTTTGTTTGATTTTTGTGGCACTTTGTTAATTTCTTAGCCACAATTTTGCAGCTGAGCCCTGAGGTCTATGAAAGCAGGACAAAGGTTTGGCAGGTCCATGGAAGGACTTCTGACAGCTACAGTCTGCATCATTCCTAATTTTAAGCAATAAAGAAAACTGAAGGTTGTAGTTCTTTAAACCATTCATACATAAAACTCCCACTTTATGTTCTCATAATCTGATTCCTGCTGTTATTAGAAATCTCATTGTTATTAGAAACTCATTTATCACTGATCTTTATATTCATGGCTTCATTATTTGAAGTCCTGATGGTGGTACAATTTCAGTTTTTCTTTTTTCTTGACTGAAGCTAAGGGATTTGCATATTTGATATCTGGGATTTACAAAGAAACATGGAGATGAATATGAATAAAATAATTATCTGTTCTTCAAGGTGAGCTTTGCTTCTCATGAATATAAGTAAAATACTTTTGATTTTATATGCATATATTCTTCATAAAATTCTGGTATTAACATGATCCTTCTGTTACTTGGCATAAGATGACTTGAATCATCAATAACTGAAATATATATGAAAGACATGAACAGAGTTGGTAAAAAGCAATATGTCATTGGTGTCCCAAGAGCAGTATTATGAAATATGAAGCTAACACTGTTGTAAAAACTTGTCTGGAAACCATTACTTGAAGATTGGAAGAAGTCTAAAAATCCCACTTTGTCCAGGTGCTCCTGAAGTTGCTTAGCAACTGCCTCCTTAATCACCTTCTCCTAAAAGGGAGGTTTGACAGAGGATAGCAATTAGATGGTTTCTTGAGGAGGGTCAAGACCTCAGCATACTGTACCCAGGATGTCATTTTGCCCTTCAGAAAGAGGTGTTAATGAAATGCCCATCCACTGGGAAAGTGCTTCCTCACTGACTTTCATAAGTCCTGTGGTTTCCGCACTGGGGTTCTTCATCTGCTCCTGAGACAAGGTACTGTCAAAATCAACCCTGGGTGTGCTCATGACCTCTTGTTCTGACATCTCTGTTTGATGGCTGACAGCTACAGATATGAACTATTTTGCCCATCATAAATATGAACATGAATTAGCTTATTTGCTGTCTCTAGAAGAGGAACTGACAGGGAACACAACTCTCCTTATTAACTTTGCCATGCAGCTCTAAACTGTGTGCATCACTACCATAAATAATATTCAGACAGGAATTTGAGGTAAAAGAATTGTAGTGAAGTACATAAGGAAAGGGTAACTATCTGAGGGGCTAACACTTTGGGTAATAATTTCCTGTCATCATAAGAAATTACAATCTGTAATTTTGCTAATGAAAATACAAATATGATCTTTGCTTCCATGGACATGAAAAACTTACTGAAGGCAATAGGGACATTGAGTTCCTTGGCCTTACCTGTCTCCCTTGCAACTGAATCATCTTTTCTTCTCAGCAACAGTTCCATATTTTCCATGTTCAGTCTTTTACTAATAAAGTACAAGGTCTTCTTATACTGTACTTGTTCTTGCTTGAGTTTTATATGTACTATAGTACTGGCTCTTTTTGCATGTATACTGGTAAGGCTTTCAGAATATTGCAGAATACTACTAGGTGAGAAATATATTTTTACCTTGAGAAGCTAGAATATCTGTAACAGTATGCAAAGTAAGGCACTACTCTAACAAAACTGAAACAAAATGTGGTTTTCAATGTTGGATCCACTTGCATTTTTTAAACTTAGCATGTGTGTTTATCCTGGTTAATCAAACCTAGAAAATAATAAAAATACACAATACATTTTAAAGCACTACTGATTATTGTAAAATACCCCTCATGTTTAAGCCCTTCCCCACTTTTCCAGGTAAATGACTAATCTGATCTCAAACAAATGTAAAGCTGAAAGTTTCAAACCAGACCTGCAAGATACTCTTCATTGTCATTATTTTTGCCTTCTACTTTCCTCATTCCTAACTGTAAAATCCCTTGAAGCAGATAAGCATTGGCAAGAGGAATAATCTGAATAATCTCTTCTATTTGAGAAGGTTGTTCTGTGGCAGAGTCCACTGCTGAAGCATTGAGAAGCCTGTCCTGCAATGCAATCAAAAGCATTGAAAGTTACTTTGCAAGGATGCTTCTATAACCTCAGTCAGACTTAATATGATTCTCAAAATGTAGGAAGGGAAATGATGTTTGCTGGGTTAAAAAAAACAAAATTCAATGCTTTGTGTTATTTAAGATATAATTGTTTACATTAAATTAAAAAACCCTCTATATACATTGGTGTAACACTGTACAGCATTAACTTATTTAATGTGTACAATTAAATATAATCAAAATGCCAGTTCAATTAATCAACAGAGGGAATAATATGTACTCTAATCAGAGTTCTTTACAGAAAATGTTGTTGTTGATGCTGTTATTTGGGATATTTTGAATGGAGGTTGATTGTATAGTTTTGTATAGTAAGAGACTTTATTATGTGAAAATTGTTCTATGTCTCTTCATTTTCTCTTTTTGTCATATTTCCTGCTGTCTAGAAATGTTGTATTCCTTTATTTGGGACATTTGAAAAAACTGATTTCATTTCTGCCTGGGAAATTACTAAGCCTATGACAAGGTCTTATGAATTAAAGCTGAGAGAGGCACAGAGCAGAAGAGCAAACAACACTGAGAATGTTTTATCCACCAGCCAATTATTAAGAAAATATTCAAAGAAATCAAGTAAACATTTCCCTCAGTTAATTCATTTTGTGTCCTTTCAAGCACTGCAGATCCTTTAAGTGCACTGCAAGGATTGCAGTAGTAGGTCATGGCTGACAGTTCCTTCTGGGCATAAGAATTATGGCTAGTTAAGAGAAAAATGAATGGGGAAGAAGTGCAGGATATTCATCATCCACCTAACCTCAGCAGAAAAAAATAGCTGCTTTCCTATGCATTGTTCCTCCTCCCAGTGTCCCCCTTAAAAGGGACAACAGTATCATTTTTCCTGGCACTCAATATGATTTCCAGCACCTACTGGAGACAGAGTAGTTTTCTACAAATGACCAGTCTTCTTCAAATCTCAGGTAGTTTGCGGACTGTATCACACAGAATCACAGGATGTTAAGGGTTGGAAGGGACTTCAAAAGATCATGTAGTCCAACTCCCTTGCCAGAGCAGGACCACCTAGAGCAGGTCACATAGGAATATGCCCAGGTGGGTTTTGAATGTCTCCAGAGATGGAGACTCCACAACCTCTCTGGGCAGCCTGTTCCAGAGCTCTGTTACCCTCACAGTGAAAAAGTTTTTCCTTATGTTTCTGTGGAACCTCTTATGCTCCAGCTTTCACACATTGCCCCTTGTCTTATCATTGGACATAACAGAGAAGAGCCTGGCTCTATCCTCCTGACACTTGCCCTTTACATATTTATATCATGGGATGTCTTCTGTCTGTTCTTCATGGAAAGTGGCCAGATGGATCTGACATATTTGCATTTAAACTTTGTGCATCAGATCACTTTACATTGCATCAGGCATATATTTGCCCATCACAATGAATATTTAGGTGTTTAAGGATCATTCACTCATTCTTACCAGCCAGGGCACTCAGAAATGGCAGCCATGCAAGTCAAAGAGGGGTTTCTATTTTAAACTTCAACATTTCCAAGGTGCCTAAAGTGCATGAGCTCACCCACTGCAGTTCTCACCCCACAGAGACACTTGAGTTCTCTGCATGGCTAAGGGAAGAAGATGAGATAAAGTCCTTCAGGCCCATTTTTGGAAATACCTTTTACTCTACACTGACTGAATGTCTGAATATCTAATATACATCACCCTCATCTCCATTTTTGAGATTACTTTGGGGTACTTAATTTAAGATCCTATTATTAAAAACATGGCCTTGAATCTCCTAGTCTTAAACACTTCATCTTGGAGTTGGATTATTCTTAAAGAATTTAGGAACTAGTACATAGTATAACCATAGAATCATAGAATGGTAGAGGTTAGAAGGGAGCTCTGGAGATCATGGAGTCCAACCCCTCTCCCAACGCAGGATCACCCAGGGCAGGCCACACAGGAACAGATCCCGGTGGGTTTTCTAGAGAAGGAGACTCCACAATTTCTCTGGGCAGCCTGTTCCAGTGCTCTATCACTCTCACAGTGAAGTTTTTCCTCATGTTGAGGTGGACATGTAGTAGACTACAAGTATGTTGCTTTTCTTCATTCTGGTCTTTATTAAGACCATCAGTAGGCAGAGCTAACATCTTCAGGAGGTAATTTTTCATGATAATAACCTAATCCAGACAGATATGAAACTCTTCAGGCTAAAAATGTAAAATCTGCCTTTTATTACCCTTGCTTTTCTTAGTATGAGGTACCGTATATTAATTCAATTTTGTTAACAATTGTTTTTTTTGTTGGGTAATATGTTTATCAGTAATAATTAACAGTAGATCATTTTGATTATGAATATTATAATATTTTTCAAGTTAGAATTAATTCCCAGGAAATACCAGTAGTATTGTAATTACACACGTTGGTATACATTTTGTAATGAATATCTGTGAAACTTCAGAGACCTTATATTTTCTATTGCATTATTATTTTACTTCATTTGTAGATGTTGTGGGTTCAGTTTGGGTTAATTATCACAAACAGCTTCTCGACCAAGCAGTTGGGAGGGGCTGTAGCTGGGAGGGGCCATGGTTGGGATAAGCAATCTAATTAGCCAATGGGATATTCGATACTATACCAAGTCATGCCCCCATATAAGGGGAGGGCTGGTGTTTGTTGAGGGTGTCTGTTTTCAACTTGCTTCAGTGTGGCAGGAGAAGGGAAAGTTGGTGTCTCATGCACAGGTAGAGCCTTCCTAGTTTCTATTACTCAGTATATAATTTCATTAGTAGTGTTGTTTTCTTCTCTCTGTGTGTTGTTTTATTAAACTGTCTTTATCTCAACCCCCCCAAAGTTTCACCTTTTGTTTTCTTTCTCCTGATTTTCCTTCCCATTCCACAGGAAGCTGTGTACGTGTGAGGGGAGCAGTGGGTGAGTGGCTGCTTGGTGTTTAGCTGCCAACACAGGTTAAACCAAGACAGTGGAAAAGTAGTATATTCTAATTGTCTGATAATTATCTCTCTCACGCAGAAAATCATATCTTGGAACATACATCCCTTATATTCTATTCAAATTTAAGACTCACTAAAACTACAACTTTCATATAAGTTTGAGAGTTACTTTTTAGATACAAGTTACTTTGTGGTATCCTATAGCAAGAATTGCCAGTGGATGAGTTACTTTTTATTAAATGGTTGAATTCTGAGATTATAGATTTATTATATAAAGAGAATATGCATATGATCATGTACTACTGAGTAACTTACTGACAGCCTATAAATGCATAATGTTGTCTGCTCTCTTGTGACTTTTTATGTGTTCATAGGCTTATTAAAAGAAATATTTAACAGCATGATTAACTTTATATGTGCCTGCAGTCCAGTGAAGTTAATGAAATCAAACACAGATAGAAATTCACTGTGTTCAAGTGCACAAAACTTAATGCAATAGTTAAGGAAGTTATTGCTGACTTACTGGAAGTAGTACAGCAGACCTAAAGAGCAAAAGCAGCTAAATAAAAAGGTAAACTTAAAGAAAAGTAAAAAAAAAGAAAAAAAAAGAAAAAAGAAAAAGACAGAAGACAGGCCAATGTTACAGACATAATGAAAAGGCAACAAAGTAATACACATTGTGCTCACCTCTTTAAAATTCCTCAGCTCTTAATAGCAGAAGTATATGCTCCCCACCATCTGCCAGCTGTAAACAGAAAGAAAAGCACACATACAGGTACTGTAAAGTACAGTCTAATTAGTGTACTAAAGCTTAATATATTTGAGGGTTTTTTTGTAAATATAAAAACAATTATAATAGAACAAATCTATTCCCATGACAATATAATGAAGAGGCTTATGCTTCTGTAATGAAATGTTTCATTATTCTACATCATGCCTTACTGAATATATTATAGAGTCTCATGTATAGCAATTAAAATGGTAATATGCAGGAGCAGACACACAGAATCTGAATCACTATAGAGTACTGAGACTACCAAGACTGACTAACTTTTTCATGGATCTGTCATTTTGAGATGTGATTTGCTTGACCTTTGTGACCTTAGATAAGACAAGCGGCAGCAAAACTTTCTCAATATATCCAACAGTTATTATTTATTCTAATTATAGAAAATTATATTTAATAAATCCATTACATGTATAAACAGAAGTATTATTTTTCCAGCATTTATACCATCCACTCTACAGGGTTGAGGACAGAGCTGCAAAAGCCACAGCAAGGAAACAGCAGAGATGCAGAACAGCTATGGAAAGCACTAAATTGCCTTGCACAATTTTCATGCACAAAAGCATGGCTTTGAAGGACCAATTTCTTTCCCTTCATTGGCCATTTAAGAACTGTGAGAAACCCTGTGGGATGATTCAGCCAGTTGGGAGCCAGCCAACAGGAACCTCAAGGAGGATTTAGTCTTCATAGTAAGAAAAGCACCAACACCCATCTTTTTTTTTTTTTTTGTTTGGTTTGTTTGTTTTTTAAATGGTGTTGGGTTTTTTTTTTGAGACCACCAGGAACAATGTTTCTCCTTTTGTGTGGTGGTCTGGTGCAGTGTTTCTGAAACTTTTTGAGAAGGCAGCTTTCCCCTGGACATTTGTGTTATCCTTAAAGTTCAGTTCCTTAAGAACGGCTAAACCCAGCTATAATCATTGTAGGGAAATAGGTACTTTTAGCTTCTTGTTTTAGATAATATGTAGTCCTGTTGTCAATTAAAGATAGCTAGTGACTATCACACTGTCTACAGTACAGAGTTAGAAACAGCAGCAGCAGAAAACCATTTAGACTTGATCTTAAAGGTCTTTTCCAACCTAAATGATTCTATGAATAAGCAAGGACCATGAGTCTGGTGCCCAGTGGTTAGGTCTTCAGCCAGCAAAAGGCATGCCTTGGTTTTACTGAAGTGTTTCTGGTTTTTTTTGTAAGGAAAATGTATATATACTCCGAGGACTTATAACCAGAAACATACCCCAGAGTATCATATTGTGAAATCTGTGTTAGGGACATGCTATAAAACCAGTAACAAGCAGTTCTAGAGGAAAGCCTTTCCCATGGAGAATTGCTTGATCCCAAGGGAAGAGCAACAATCTACTTTCCTGGAGCTGATTTTCAATAACCATTTCAGGAACAGACCGAATTGTCTTTACAACTACTACTATAAAGTTGTTTGGGTTTGGAATCTAGTAATAAAACTCAGACAATTTTGACAGCCCTGCTGAGGTGAAGGAACTACATTTCAAGTGTTACTGCTTCTGACTTATGTCTCTAAAGTAAATTGGATGGATTGTTTTTTACATGTTGTGCTCTCTTGATGCCAAGAGACACAACAGCATATCAGCTGAGATGACAGAGAACACACATTACATACAGCTCCTGTTGAAGCATTTGCTTTGGAATTTAATCTTGTCTGCTTGAGGATTCATAGTAGCACAACAATACAAAATTTGATGCCTTTTAAACAACACTCAGCACAGTTAGTAATGCAACAGAATTATAATACCTATTTGCACACTACACAGTATGAGCAACCTTCTGATTATTCCAAAAGCAACAAAGAACATTCATATTATAAGCCATATTACTACTGAGCATACTTCTCAGCCTCTCCTCCCTGCCATAATTGCCAGCTGCCTCAGAAGTAAACAGATTCTGCATAAAATTATTTATATTGCCCCATGACTAATCAATAGTGAATTTTCTAGGAAAATTTTGTTCCAAATCAGAAAAGAATTTTTAAAGGTTTCACAAATTCCATGTCATTAAACTCTGGGAAACTTTTTTTTTTTTAAATCTTTGCAAGTGTAAACTATCAAGGATTTGATTAATTTGCCATGAAATGTTTTTAGTGTGCTACTTGACATTAAAAACATTCCCTTGAGAACTGTTGGGGAAGAGACAGGGACAGAAAAAAAGTGTTGTAGAAATATATAAAGAAGGGGCCATTTTCTCATTCCCAAAATTGTTCCTTGCTGAAGAAAGAGTTGTGATCGTATTATAGTGTCAGCAGCCATAGGCCAAAAAGATAGGGACAGTGAGATCAAAATAAGAGTGAGATAGAGAAGGAACACAGGGGATTTGACTGACCTTGGTGAGAGGTGTCTGGGAAGGACACAAGCTGTGATCACATAGATGTGGGAAAACACAGCTACTGAAGGAGAAACAGATGGATTTGGGAAAGACAAGCCCAGGTCACCATGAATATTTCCCTCTGAAGTACATGTTTTCCATGTTGACAGTTCCCAGCTATAGCCAGATCTATTCCCACATCCACTCTTTTTACACTCCATGCAAACATAATGCTATATAAAGCCACAGTCCTGTGGAAAAGGACCTGGGGATTCTGGTGGATGAGAGGCTGGACATGAGCCAACAATGGGCACTTGCAGCCCAAAGAGCCAATCACATCCTAGACTGCATCAAAAGAAACATGGACAGCTGATCAAGAGAGGTGATTCTGTCTTTACTCTGCTCTGGTGAGACCTCACCTGGAGTACTGCGTCCAGCTCTGGAGCTCTCAACATAAGAAGGATATGGACCTAATGGAGCAGGTCCAAAGGAGGTCCATAAAAATGATCAAGAGGCTGGAGCACCTCTCCTATGAGGACAGGCTAAGGGAGTTGGGGTTGTTCAGCCTGGAGAAGAGAAGGCTCCAGGAAGACCTTATAGCAGGCTTTCAGTTCCTGAAGGGGGCCTACAAGAAAGCTGGAGAGGGACTGTTTACAAGGACATGTAGTGGTAAGATGACGGGCAATAGTTTTAAACTAGGAAAGGGTAGATTTACATTGGATGCTAGGAAGAAGTTCTTCACTGCAATTGTGGTGGAACACTGGAAAAGGTTGCCCAGGGAGGTGATGGAAGCCCCATCCCTGAAGACAATCAAGATCAGGCTTGATGAGACTCTGAGCAACCTGCTCTAGTTGAGGATGTCCCTGCTCACTGCAGCAGGGTTGGACTAGATGACCTTTGGAGGTACCCTGTAACTCAAGGCATTCCATGATCCTGTGGTTTTCTAAGAGACCAATTCTGTTTCAGAAGCCTTTTGTAAGCTTAATTTAAGAGAGTTTTTTTTTTTTTTTCTCACTAAAAGGTATAGCAACCTGGTAACAAGAAAGCCAACAAAGCCAAAGCTTCTCTCAAGGAAATTATCAGGATGTAGACTTCAGAAGAGTTTTGAAATGTGTTACTCTTGAGAATACTACTGAAAAAGTCTCCAGCTCTGTGTAAATTAAAAAATTATATTGGACACTAATATCCATTTTCAGAAAAAAAATCCATAACAAATTGCTTGATGTTTTGCTGTTGCTCTGTGTCCAGTTGTGTCTGTGGAATTTGGTATAGATCAAGAAGACAAAATTGGTTTACTTCACTCAAAATTTAACTACTTACAGGTCATCTGAAAATATAACAGTGCATAATATTAAAATACACTAAATCCCTATATGGACAGGTTAAATTGTCTTAGTGTGTCGAAAGTGGTCTAGGTTTATTAGAGTGTGAAATCAAAAAGAAAACAACACCATAATTGACAGGACTCTGAGTCTTTCTAAAAATAAAAAGGACTGTATTATACAGCTTGGTTTAGCTTGGGCTGAAGGAAGACAGGATAGTGTTTAGGGAAAGTGATCATAAGGCTTTTGTGGAAATGAAGTACACCAGAGCATGTTAGAAAGAAGATATCCAGAGCATAATAAACTCATTCTCAGTTTCTCCCACTCCCCTCTAAATGCAACCAGTGCATGAAGTCTCATCTCACTGTCACTGTGGCTCACTTTCCTGTCTTTGTTATGTTATATTATTATAAATTCAGCTTCCTATATAAAAGTTGGAGCAATGTAACATGCTTTTGGTGTGAGACTGAAAGCAGACATGGATATGCCCCAGCTGGTGGAAATGTGTTAATGAATTTCAAATAAATTTCAAACATTTGTTAAACTTCTCCTGAACAATTTTACTTGCTACCAGTAAAATATAGATGCCATAACTGAGCATTCACACTGACAATTTTAATTACACTTAGACTGAAAATAGAGTATAATATTGAAATATTCTGTCTTCTGTTCCACTAGCCTGTTGCCCTTAAAAATTTCAAAGTAAACTTTCTGTTTCTCTTTCTCTATTTCTCACTTAATTTACTGTTAAAATCTACAGTTTCACAGTCGTCATTGAAACCCAGCTGATTTATATCTGATGATCTGTTTCAGAGACTAAAGACTTACATTTATTATAAACTTTCCTTTATTTTGTTTTAAAAATCTCCACATAGATTTCTTTAAAAAACAGATTTCACCAAAAATGTTTTCATAGATTTATATACTGCATTTGTTTGTCTTACTGACTCATGTTAATAAGAAATTTAAATAAACATGAGAGGATGAAACAATAGGAACTGTGTAGCAGAAAAGGGCCTGACATGACATATAAGTTTGCAAGAGTGGGCCAAGAACTCAAATCCTTTCACTTCAATAGAATTAAGCTAGTTCCTCCCAAAGGAGGTTTTGCCTCTGCACAGAGTAAAGTAGCTATTTTAGTAGTTTGTAATTATACTAAGCTTAATTACATACAAAGTATGGGAGCTGAAACATCTGATTTTGAGTTGTAGAAATAGAATCAGCATGTCCTATTTTCAGTTGTTAAGTTTTTTACTTCTTTCGTCCTTGTCCTGAAATGAAGGACATTCCATCCGATATTCACCTGCACAGAATCATAGAATCATAGAATTTCAAGGGCTGGAAGGGACCTTGAGAGATCATCTAGTCCAACACCCCTGCCAGAGCAGGATCACCTAGACCAAGTCACACAGGAACGCGTCCAGGCGGGTCTTGAATATCTCCAGAGAGGGAGACTCCACAACCCCCCCCGGCAGCCTGTTCCAGTGTTCCATCACCTTCACTGTGAAAAATTTTTTCCTTATGTTTACATGAAACTTCCTGTGCCTCAGCTTCAACCCATTACCCCTTGTCCTATCATTGGGCATCACCGAGAAGAGCCTGGCTCCATCTTCCCGGCACTCACCCTTCATGTATTTATAAGCATTGATTAAATCACCCCTTAGTCTTCTCTAAGCTAAGGAGCCCCAGCTCCCTCAGTCTATCCTCGTAAGAGAGATGTTCCACTCCCTTAATCATCTTTGTAGCCCTCTGCTGGACCCTCTCCAGTAGTTCCATGTCCTTCTTAAACTGGGGGGCCCAGAACTGGACACAGTATTCTAGGAAGGAATGGAAGATTTGGTAATGTATATTGCACCTTTGGAAAATCAGTAAATTGCACTGGCTGCCAATGAGTGCAGAAAATATTCTGCTTTTCATTGCTTCCATCTACTGGTTTCCTTTTGTGTTGAACTGTCAGGATGAGCAGCATCTCATCATGTGCAATTGTTGAAAGTATATCTAATAAGAAAACAGCAGTTTCCTATTTTGCATCATAGCTTGCTGTGTTTTGTGCTGTATTTTGTCACTCTCTGAAGTTAATATATAGCAAAATTCAGATGATTACACAACATTTTAAGCTACTAGAATTTAAGTTTACCAAAATTTAGCATGGTATTTTTTTCACAATGAGATGTGAATTAGACATGAATTAGTTGATTTGGCTTTAGGCATCCAAGTCTGAGACAATGCAGAATTTTCTAACAGTTGCAAAAAGAATTTTACTGCATATGCAAACATAAGGGTCAGTGCTGGGTCCAATACTGTTCAATATATTCATCAATGACCTGGACAAAAGGATGGAGTGTACCCTCAGCAAGTTTGCTGATGATACAAAACTGGGAGGAGTGGCTGGCACTCCAGAAGAATGTGCTGCCATCCAGCATGACCTGGAGAGCTGGGCGGGGAGAAATTTAATGCAATTTAACAAGAGTAAGTGTAAAGTGCTGCATCTGGGGAAGAACAATCCCATGTATCTGTATAGGCTGGAGGCTGATCTGTTGGAAAGCATCTCTGGGGAAAAAGACCTGGGGGTCCTGGTGGAGAAGAGGATGACCAAGAACCAACAATGCGCCCTCGCGGCCAAGAAGGCCTATGGCATCCTGGGGTGCATTAAGAAGAGAGTGGTCAGCAGGCCGAGGGAGGTTCTCCTCCCCCTCTACTCTGCCCTGGTGAGGCCCCACCTGGAATACTGTGTCCAGTTCTGGGCAGCCCAGTTCAAGAAAGATGTAGAGCTACTAGAGAGAGTCCAGTGCAGGGCCACCAAGATTATTAAGGGAGTGGAGCATCTCCCTTATGAGGAGAGGCTGAGAGAGATGTGTCTCTTTAGCCTGGAGAAGAGGAGGCTGAGGGGAGAACCTCATTAATGTCTATAAATATGTTAAGGGCGAGTGTCCGGAGGATGGAGCCAGACTCTTCTCAATGTCATCCAATGTTAGGACAAGAGGCAATGGGAGTAAGTTGGAACACAAGAAGTTTAGGGTAAACATAAGGAAAAACTTTTCACAGTCAGCGTGACAGAGCACTGGAACAGGCTGCCCAGGGAGGCTGTGGAGTCTCCTTCTCTGGAGGCATTCAAAACCTGCCTGGACATGTTCCTGTGTGACTTGATCTTTCTAGATCCCTTCCAACCCCTAACATTCTATGATTCCATGAAATATTTCTATTTAGTTTTATTATATCCATGATCTTGATCTGTTATTCACCTCAACCTCATCTGAACTAGTTGCTGGATGGGTCTAAACTAAACTGACAGATAATAAATTGCAGTGTACAGGTGTATCAAAAGCCTTCATGCAGACCTGGTCATCCTCAAACTACTTACTATGGAATACATAATATTTTGCTTCATTATATGGGGGAGTGGGGAAACACCATTCTCAAGAGTTTGCAAGAAGAACTTGCCTTTAAAGAGGCTATGATGGGGAGAGATTAACCCTGACAGTCTGAACAACAGACACCGATCATTATGCTGTGGCAAAACTCTTCCTGGATCCTCAGAACCCCAGAGGGGCATTACCACAACTCAAGAAGCCTGATATGAATATTTAATCTCTCTAAAATTGGATGATTATGCAGATACTGTGCATCTGGGAGAGTTGTTCCCCCAGGGGCTTATAAAAATAAATACTACATCTAAAATGTAACAGCCAAAATGCAGGTGGTGAATTCTCTCTCTGCTGCTTACTTGCAGCTCTACTTGGCTTGTCCTCATGTGCTGCTGAAACAAATGGGCCTTTTCTGAAAAACAATTGCCAAGGCACATGCACCATCTGCAAGGGATGAAAGGGCTCATCATTGGAATATCAGGTGTTCCTCCAAGCCATCTACTACCGTATGGTTGATGGGTTTGATGATGTGGAGGAGAATAGTTTATAGGATTTCTTTTTACTTCATGGTATATTAACGTCTCACATTTTAATGAATTCCATAAATAAAAGATGATGAAATGCCAATGTTTTGCAAACTACATGCAGTTAGTTTCATCTTGAAATCTGGCTACATAAACAATGTTGTAACCAACATTTTTTACCCTGTCTTCTGTGTTGATGTTCTTGGAATTACTAGTTAAACAGCAATAGTTCACTTTCATTACTAAAAATAAAATATTGAGCCAGCATCATTCTGGTTTTTGTACTTTCACCTCAGCTTCATCAGTCACACTGAGAGCAATTGATCTGTTCTGGGTAATAGAGACCTGTCTTCATGTGGGAAACAATCTGTTGGTCTAGCTGAGGCCTTTGGCATATTTCACTGTAGAGCTCTACAACAATACCTGAAGTGGGGACATTAGGCTTGGCACCAGTCTCTTGGTCTCCTTCTCCACATCATTTGGTAACAGCCTTCAGAAAGGTTATACTGGAGAACAGAGGAATTAAAACCTAGCCAAACCTGCAACAGAAAGGTTCTGACAGAGTTATTTAAAGGAGTCTAAACTCTCCTGGAAATGACCAGGTTTTTTTTTTTTTTTTCTCCTTTTTCGTTGAAAATAATAATGAAACATTCATCAAACACTCTGGTTCTGTCAAGAACAAACAGCGGCTTGATGATCTTCTACAACTGCTCTTCTTGCACATACCCTGAGGAAAAACATAGAATTAATAGCTTATTTGCTTTGCTTAGTGAAAGAGAAGCTTGTGCTTGTAGGAGAATAATTCAGTCAGAGGAATTTCTAGTAAATACGTAACTTCTTGCTTATTTTCAGAGAAAAAAAAAAATCTACTCTGACTTCAGATAGACTGATCTTTGTGAGACATAAAGCTATTCAATGCAAAGAGGCTGCTCCTGGAGGCAGAGGATCTTAATCCCATTAAAAAAATAATGCCTGTGCTCAGAAGTATTCAGCATATTGCCATGGAGAGGGTAGAAAGCTTGAACAGTTTTCTTTCCCCTCAGGTGGCTAGGCTGGAGAACAGTATCGCGCTGCTGATCAAAAGCAGAGTATTTGTTCTTTAACCTCTCTGCACCCATCCCCAGTGAAAGAAGCAAAGGTCACAGAGCAAAGGGGTTACCCTATCTGCCATCCCAGCCCAGCAACTAAGCCTCTAGCAAACACATTAGTGTTTAATTTGTCATCCCTGATGGTGTGGCACCGGTGCTTATTGTCCTACCACTCCCTGCAAGTAGTTGGTGGGGGCTTTGTGCAGGCAGCAGAGCAAGAGGAGATGTGCTGGCCAGGAAACACATTAGCACTGGGGCTGGGTCCACATTCTTTGAGTTTGTTGCCTTACCTTGAACACTGGATTTTTACACACAGCTTGAGGGGCACCTGGAAAGGGACAGGAAGGCAGCTGCTATGCCAGTGAATGGCAACCACTGGTTCTCCAAACATCTACCCCTCTTGTCTCCCCTTGCCTCCATCCTCCACCGCTCCACAAACAAAGAGTGTTTTGATTGCTTGGATGACAGCACAGGAATTTGCCTTTTCAAAAGCATTCACTATATATGTACGTTCTAAGTAGTGTAACCAGAAGCACCTTTAAAAGCCATCACGGGGTATGGAAGCTATAGCAGTGACTGGTTGCATTTTGAAACACAGTTTCTAATGAACACATAAAAAACGAAGATAAGACTGCACATTAGTCCAATGGCACGATGGAGAACAGTCAGTAAAAAATGATTTAATAGGTTGTCAGAATAGTTTCTATTGCTTTTGGTTGTATTTGATTCCCTCCAGTCTCTCTGTTTACAAAGTCCTATGTTTACAAAGCTGTCTCAAATACACCATTTAAATTCATTGCATAATGCACAAAAATCAATTTTCTTGTTCAGCAGCCAAAGGGCAGGAGAACTAATTTTTGTGCACTACAGCATCATTTTAAACTGGCCCATTTGTGACAGGTTTTCAAATGTACATTATGCTAAGTTAGATGGAAAGCACTACAGGGTGATTACATACATTAAGAATATTTGAGGAGGTTGTAATCATAGCTCTCCAAAAAGAAGAACAGATTTCTGGGAAGTCTAAGTAGCATGAAGGCAGGTGAGAAAATCTGTCTTAGTTTAAATGGAATTCTCAAATTAAATCGTATTTTACAGAATTTCTTTCCCTGCTTTTTAGCTTACCCACCTCCTACTCCATGTGAAGACCTTTTCTCTAATGTACTCCAGTTTTTGCATTATAGAGTTTCCCTTGCCCAGTCCTAATCCTTGTCCTCTCATTTGATGCCTCTGTTCACTTGCCAAACCTGTTTTTCAGTCTGTCAGTCATTCTGATTTTAACCTGTTCTAAATTTAACTCCTGCCCACCCAATACTCCAGCTCCTGTGATGCTATTGCTGAAAGCTCTTCCCCAATCTTCATCTGACTATATGTGGGCTTCTTGATCCATCTTGCTATTCATTGCCTGTCCTGCTTTGAGGACATCACCCTTCTCTCTTTCTTAGATCTGCAGACAATGCCTATTCCTACTCTTGATGTGCTGAATCCTCTGGAGAAGATTGCTGAACTCTAATACTCTTTATGAATACAACTTTGATAATTTCATCTCTTCTGTCATCCAGAGTATGTCTTCAGGTTTAATTTATGCTCTCTCCCAACTACCATTTTCAAAACCTTTTTACAATTTTCAAGAGTCTAAGATGTTGCTGGCATTTGAATGAGCAAAACTGATGGGTTAACATACAGCCTGTGTGTGTGTTGTTTACCTCTCTTTACCACTGCTTCTCTTTATCACATCCTATCCAGTTTCCAGGGTCATTCCCAAAAGTCTCAGCTCAAGCCCATCTCCTTGTTTCTCAGCTCAAGTTTCCTTCTTTTTCCTGGATCCTGACACATGATCAACCACTTCCTTTATCTATTTATTCTTCCTCCCTTATCTATACCTTGTTGAGCTATTTGTCATTGCAATACTTCACCCATCTCTTCTTGTCACCCCTCCCTCTCTGTCTGTCCTCACTGTGAATGGTTTCTCTGCCCAAGGACACAATATGATGCTCTCTGACCCCTTCTTCATTTGCCTCTAGCATTGATTCTAATCAATGCACTATACTGAATTTGTCTTTATAAAAGTAAAAAGTTACTATTGTCTCCCTGTAAACCAGTATTTTCCATTATGATTGTCTTCAGCCTCTCTCCTGTATTCATTCCCCAGCTTCTCTTAACTAGCTTTTTGTGGAGTAAGTACCTTTTCGGGATTTTTCCCTTTTAACATCACATATATTGAATCTTCTTCACTCTCTCTTTTCTTTGTCCCCACTACTCCTTGATTGATACTGCTTTATGCTTTTGTTTATATGATTCCTTCCAGGCAGCATGGTCTTACTCATGACATTCATGCTGGCAGTTCTCATATATTGCTTAGCATTCACAAACTTTTCCTGATTCCTTGACATTTTCTCACAACTATCTCACCTCTTACTGAAATTAGAGTACACATAACAAAGTCTGAAGCTCTTATTTTCATCTTCTACTTCCCCCCCCCCCACTTTACTGTCAACTTTTGTTGAAAATTTGTAATTTCAGAATACCTTTCCTCTCATCTTTCTCTTTCTGTCTGTCCCGTTCATACAGATTCCACAAAATTTCATATACTTACTTCTCCTCTTTGAACACACTTTTCTGATTCTTTATTAGTTTTAGACCATTGTAGTGATGCCCTTTAGGTGAGCAATAGTAAACTGATTTAGATATCTATCTCCCTTGAGTGTCTAAGGAGAAAAGGAAATTTTAGAAGTATCCTCCTCTTGACATATAGATCATAGTTAGAACCGCTCTGCAACTAGAATTATGAGTAATGGAAACAGGAAGATGAGAAGGATCTTAGCTCATATAAAGGGATTCCAGGCCTTGTAATACATCCATAGGTCACATCAAGATCCCCAAATATTCTTCATCCTTTCCTCAGGATGTAGTTTCAGCCTCTGCCCTATCTACTCTATTCACTCTTTCACTCTTTGATTCTTGCAATCATGGATAGAGAGCAGACCTATTTGGAACATCACCTATTGGTCAATATTGTTTTCATGTAAATCATACCTGATTGTCTATGTCTCCAGGTTGTAGAGAGCACAGGATCAGGGTTGCCTGTTTTGTGTATTTATGCCATAGATGTGATGCAGGAAATTTTCCTGCAGGCAGTCAGTGATGTTAGCCATAGTTTCAATCATAAAAAGAGAAATTTTGGCCACCACAGAGCTCTGAGGATGTGGTTGATGCCTGTCTGTGCTGTTTAGGTTTGTATGATATTGAGTAGCTGTGGGCATCAGGCTGCATGTATGGGACTTTGGTGAGTTGTTTCAGTACCACTGTAAGCAGGAGTTAGAGACAGTAGATTGACCTATGTGGGTATTTCATCCTAACTGTTACTGTTTTGTTTAAATGCTCAACTAACTTCTAAGTCTCAATTTGCTTTTCTTCTAAGCTAGCTGTCTGCTGCAGCAATGTTAGGTCTCGGATCCAGACCATTAGGAAAAATTACAGAAACATTCCTATTCAGTAGGTGGATGTCTTAAATCTAAAGCCAGACACTAAAGCCAGGATCCTACAGGATGCTTCTTCCCCCTGATTCACCTGAGCACTAGAAAAATAACAATTAGACAGCTTAAAAA
Source organism: Todiramphus chloris collaris (assembly GCA_025345505.1). Lineage (NCBI taxonomy): Eukaryota > Metazoa > Chordata > Aves > Coraciiformes > Alcedinidae > Todiramphus > Todiramphus chloris. The sequence continues at coordinate 17,269,759 of JANVCC010000018.1, forward strand.
CCTTTCTGATTTTGGCTATACATCAGAAGAAATTAATAACAGATTTTGAAAGGGTCCAGGAACTTCTGAGATCAAAGGTAGTATGCCAGCCACTGAAAAGCCCTCCCCTTACCTATTGCGTCTCCAGTTTTGATTGAAAAATTGATTTTGTATTTGCAAAATGTATTAACAATATCATTATAAAACAACAATATTGAGGAGACAGGCTTTATTTCATTGAGTGAGAAAAGAGTCTCAAGCAGTCAAGAATTTAAAAGCTGTTTATTCCACTTTATGTGGCTTATTTTAGATGGCCATATAAACATTGGAGTGTTACTTAATTCTTTGTAAAGAAGATACAATCACATCTCTTAGATCATCAGAATGTTAGCTGGTGTCAACTTACCCTATTCAGATCACATTCAAAGCCCTAATTATCCTGTAAGGATTTTATAGTAATTTGTGATGCTGATAGCAGTACATGGTTATGGTATATACTGACTTTATCCTATAGCTATTTTAATAAAAGGGAAATCTTTACTAACAGCTGACTTTATAAGAATTTTATAGTAATTTGTGATGCTGATAGCAGCACATGGTTATGGTATATACTGACTTTATCCTATAGCTATTTTAATAAAAGGGAAATCTTTACTAACAGCTGACTTTATTGATACTGTTAGTTCTGCTTAACAGTTTTATTGGTCTTAGAAGCCAAATAACATTAAGTACTTTTATTATATCATTTGTGGTGTCTTAGGTTATTACACAATAGGGAATGTGCATTATTTAGTAGTGAATGAGATCTGGTCATTCATCAGTGCTGTGGTATATTACACAACCACTCAGATGCAGGTAAAACAAGTTTAGTTACTAGAAGGTCAAAACTAAGAAGATAGTAAATTCTTTGCTATGAAACTCTGGTGGCTTAATTAACAGACAAATTCCAATTTCACCCTGCTGTTTAAAAATGAAAGTTCTTTTATCCTAAGCTAATTTCTTGCCCACGATATATAATAATTTAAATTTCTTTTTAATATTACACAGATAGCAATCTAGCCTTTCAGCTGGCATTTGGAGGATAGGAACATCTCATGTTTATAATTGGTTTTCTGTTTTTTAAAATACTAATCTTTTTTTTACTTATTTTAAAATACTAATCTATATGGATTGCTAGCAGGATATTGAAGTAGAGTTTGGGGTTTTTTTTTGTAATTGTTCCTGTGCAGGATTTGTGTTTCATTCTCCCCATGATTTTTTTGAGCTTAACAAAAAGCAGAGTTTAGAAGTTTTGTTTGGTATTTAACTTGATTATTTAAATAAGAGATAAGCAATTGCCATTACAGCAGCTAGGCAATAATTTCCTGGGGTCAGGGTCTCTCCTGCCCAGCATACACCCCTATTGTTAATGGAGCTGAATGTGCACACACACATTTTTAGAAGGGAATGTTAAACAGTCCCCATTTATTTTACAGTGCAAATACTTACGTGACAAAACACAGACAGTCTTCAGTAGTCAGTCTGAAGATTTTTAATAAAAAGCTAGAGGAACAAAACAATTGAACTACCTAACCATTACTTTTTTCTCCTGAGTTCAAACTTTAGCACTACAAAATGTTACTTAACCATCATAACCTCACTTAGCCATCGCCTAATCCTAATGAGGTGGGTCCCAGACATCAATGTTTTTCTCATCATTCTGCAGCAGACTAGCTGGGTTCTCCTTTTAGAAACATAGTACATCTCACTAATTGTACAGGGAACTTGGGTGTTAATGGCTATCAAACAAAACCTAACTGTTATTCTAAAATCCCTAAATGGACATTGCACAGACAGGTTTCTTGTTCAGTTGGATGAGTATCTGTAGCAGTATTAAGTATTAGGGGTCAAACCCTGACTGTTTAAGCATGCTTGCAGGGTGCAGCGGGAGCTCAAGAGCAGGAGTCTGTATCAGTCAGAACTATATCACTTCATGATATAATGACAATTTTTCTCTTCAGTACTGGTGTATGCCTCTGTTGCTTTTTATCTACTTTTCAACCAGCACAGAAATGTGCTTTCTCTCACTTGTCTGGACTAGGTTGGCTTCTGCAGCTGCCACTGAGCTGAGAGTCAAAGTGCAGCAGGTGGTGGATACTATTAGGAAGTCAGAGTGCTGCAGAATCCCAGGGTTGAAAGTCTCCCAACCCACACTATGGTTACCTTTTCCACCAGAACAATAAACCTGACTGAAGGATTTATTACCTGTGCCTGGGGCCTCACTTGATATAGCCCTTTTCCTGTATCCTTCCCCCGCTCTCAGGTCAGGAGCAGCTTAGCTCTTTTTACTGCTGGATAGAAAAATTGCAAGAAGGTTTGGTTAGTTCTGAAGGCAACTTTTACATTTTGTAGCACCTGTATTTTCTAGACCAGGATGTGTGTTTTTTTACTTCAGGAAGAACAGATTTACAAGTTGCAGTTGCTGAGTAGCTTAAAGATGCTTTGCAGACCTGTGACCACAGAGAAGGAGCTTTCCTGAAGAAGTCAACTTAACATTTGTTTTATAAAGAAAGAATATTGCCATTTTGACATTTATCAGTAATAAAAATATGTCTCAGGTAGGAAAATATCATGACAGTTCAATCCACTCAACATTCAAATGACAAAGATTTTACAAGTGTTCCCTGTTTATCAAGAGTAAAGGTTCTGCAGTCTTTAATAAGACTTTAATTGATAAATACCTGAGTAACTCTTGGAAATTTCACTCTAGCAATTCTTGAAGATAGTACTTGTGAGTAATTGTTTCCGGAGACTGGCACTCATGACTAATCCCAACACAGTGGCCTGATCCTCCTTCTAGCCACTGTCCAGAAGATGTAGAAGCCCCTGTCAAGCATGGCTGAAGGACTGACTGTGCATGGCAAAAACCTGAGCCAATTTGGTCTCTCAGTTCCTTTTTATTTATACTGGGAGCTCCAGAGAATTCTGTGCAACTGACATAGGAATGAGCTTTGTAGCTTGGGAAGATATAAATGAGAAAAGTAATGATGCTTGGTAATCAATCAGGAGATATTTGCTATGAGGATATAACAAGATTCTGTGTTAGATACAGTGATACTGTTTATCTTTAATAATGATCTAGAAGAAGAAACAATATACTAATGAAACTTCATGTTTCCCTGTGAAATATGTTCCTCTGTATATTGTGTGAGCTGAATGGCTGCTTCTGTAGTGGTAAGCAAGCATATAAAGATACAGCTACTCCAGTGTCTCAGGGTACTCCCCACTTTCTTTGGAAAGCCAAAGCTTCAATTCCTAAACTGAAAAGCAGGTTAAAAGCAAAGAAATACTGAAAGGAACAAAAAATCCCAACAGTCTACCTTGAAAAAGCTGATAGCCATGTGATATAGTATATCAAGACATAAAGACTGCAGAAACTGTGCTTCACCCTCAGAGAATGCATACCGTCAGCTATAAAGTGTCATATACCTCAAACCTAACAGTAAAGTTTCTTACTATGAATACAGATGTGTTCTTCCTTTTTTATGGGACAACTTCTTAAGATGTGTGAAGTTGTCACTCCACATACAAGAAAGAGGTATGTTTCATTCTGCCTGTAGAATATATATATATAAAAAGAGAACAGTGAGACTGCTTTATTTGACAATTAAAGTTGTTCTAGAAATAGAGTTGAAGTTCTGTGTGTATCTGTGAATTGCTTATTTCAATCTCTGGACAGATTTTAACGTGAAAATTGATATAAAACTTTCCTATATATTATTTTTTATATATTCCAAGCTCCTCTCACAATATGTGAGCATTACATTTAAAGTTATGAAGTTTTCAAAGTGAAGAAATTCAATGAATAGGATGCAAAATATATGAGTGTATTTTGCCTGGTATCTATAGCTCATTGTCTGAAAGATCTTATGTCTTTGACAGACAACGAACTTCCTTCTGCTTTCAGTTACACTCACATAAATCTGGAGTAACACCTTTGGAATCCGAGATGAGTTCTGCCTCAATCTCTCTCTTTTTAGATCCTGGACCATGGCCAAGGTTTTTAGTTTGAATAACTGCCTCCAATGCTGGGATTCTATTCACAAGTAATCCATAGGAGATACATTAGAAAACACAGCTCTACACTTAGGGAAACACTGGACAATTAAAATCTGTGCCACATAAATCTAAAGTCTAGCCCGTAAGTTTCAGGAAATGTATCTAACTGTGTGTCCCATGCACACAGCTGAAGAGCAGACATGCCCGCACAGGCTCTGTAGCTTGCAGACTGGCTGGAATGTGAGGCTGCTCCTGGTTCAAAAAGAGGGACAGGATCCCTCTGCTCTTCCCTTTTCACATTCCTCTATTTGTCTGGTTTTAATACACCTAAATAAAATATAAAAGTGCATCTCAACCTTATTTACACAAGTATTTAGAACTTTAGATGGCCTTGCACACAAGCCTGCAGACAATTACACATCACATTGGTTCATTCATTTCATTCTGTGGAGAAGTGACATTGACACAGTTTTCATAAATCAGTCAGGTTCACTGCTTTTGAAGCCATGCTGTAAAACAGGTTAATAAAATAATAGAGGTCAAAATGAAGCTTACCAAAGTACTAGAAACAAAAGTTTTTGGTTTATAATTTTCCTGTCAAATTATTTTGTAACCTGCAATAAATTTTCTTAAATTATTGCAGAATCTGTTGCTTTGCAACTAATTCTTCGAGAACCATCTATGAAGTATACATTCACTGATATCTGCAAGTTAAATTTGTATGAAGCTGACTAGACATAGATCCAATGAAATATTTTAAGCTCTTCATGTCAGGACCAGAAATATCCTTATGGCTTTTCTTGTGCCTGTGTGTGGATGTGTATGTGTGTTCAGTTTCTCTCCATGATCATTTCTTTTTTACAGGAAAAAAATCACGTCAGCAACATTTTTTTAAGCATGTGGATTTTGTCGTATTCTAAATTTTGTTAGGAATGTTTCCTGTCTTTACTTGCACACCAAGTCTTACACATCTTTTCTTGCATTTAAGAGACAAATGTACAGTAACTGCCTCTCCAGCTACTTAACAACTCATGTGTAATGTGTTTCTCATTTCAACAATTCCCAACACTCAACTCATAGTTTCATTAATTTTTCAGGTGAAGTTTTGGTGATATGTGGTTAAGGGATTGAAAACATTGAAATCCATTACACTGTATTTTTCTGCTACAAGCTGCCTTTGGAGTAATTTACTTAGTGTTAGTATAGTATCACTCCACACCACTCTGTCAAAAACTGAAGAAAAAATATCACTCTTCCAAAGACAAGAGCTGGTAAATCAGTTTTGTACTAGATCAGTCAGATTTTCCAGATAAAACTATCAATAATATTAAAAATTGCATGGGTTAAATTCTTTGCAAAGGCTATTTTTGCAAAGGTAACTGAAAGCATATTAAGCTTCTGTTTCAGGAAGAAAAGGGTAAAAAGTAAAATAATGAATTTGGAAATGTTACTTTTTAATTGATAATAATGAAAAAAGAAGTAAAGGACTTTCTAGTGTCCAAATCATCCTAAGCAAGGTATGACAAAATCCAAAGTCATGCAGGCAGCAAAGGTTGCCTTGCAGTATAAAGCAGTGCTCCCATCAGAGACAGATTGCCAGGTTGACTGGCCGGTTGGCCTGGCCTTGTTTGAAAGTACTTACCTGCACAGAATTACAGAATTACAGAATGTCTTTGGTAGGAAGAGACCTTCAAGAACATCTAGTCCAACCTTCAACCCAACACTGCAAGCCCACCACTAAACCATGTCCCTAAGCACCAGCTCCACACACCATCTAAATGCCTCCAGGGATGGTGACTCCACCACTGCCCTGGGCAGACCATTCCAATGTTTGATAACCCTTTTGGTGAAGAAATGTTTCCTACTATCCAGCCTAAACCTCCCCTGGCACAGCTTGCATCCATTCCCTGTGGTCCTGTCTCACATCACCAGGGAGAAGAGGCTGTCCCCTTCCTTGCTCCAACCTCCTTTCAGGTAGTTGTAGAGAGTGATAAGGTCTCCCCTCAGCCCCCTCTTCTCCAGACTAAACCACCCCAGCTCCCTCAGCCACTCCTCACAGGACTTGTTGCCCTTTTCTGGACACGCTCCAGACATCTATGTCCTTCTTATAGTCAGGGGCCCAGAACTGAACACAAAATTCAAGGTATGGCTTCACCAGTGATGAATACAGGGGGATGATCACCTCCCTATTCCTGCTGGCCAGAGTAGAACCCCATGCAATTAACCTCATCCCACTGATCTAACCTGTCTAGGTCCCACTGTAAAGCTTCCCTAACCTCTATCAGATCAACACACCCACCTAGATAGGTGTCATCTGCAAATTTACTGAGGGTACACTTAATCCCCTCATCCAAATCATTAATAAAGATATTGAAGAGAACAGGCCCCAGTACTGAAACCTGGGGAACATCACTTATGACCAGACCCCAGCCAGATTTAGCTTCATTCACTACCACTCTTTCAGCCTGGCCATTCAGCCAGCTTTTTATCCAGTGTGGAGTGGATTTATCTAAGCTTTGTGCCATAAGTTTCTGAAGGAGGATGCTGTATCTTAATTCATACAGGATTATGAAAGAACTGAAGAAAGAGATTTAGCCCTAAAATGTTGCCTTAAACCCGAAACAACCTAATGATCTGAAATGCAGTCCCTCTGGAGTAAACTGACTTATTTCTATTTACTTCATTATGTTCTAGATGAGGCCCAAAGGGCTGTAGAATTTAAATGTAAGAGTAGATTTTACAGCATGTGTGCACCTGCTGTGGAAACCTGAGTCACTTCTACTTAAGAGGGTGACAGTTCCCAAAATACTATCAAATAACAGAAAACTGGCAAATCAGACATTTGTGTCATGAAGATGAGTGCCTGTAGGGGACAGAGAAATGCCTGGATGAAATGTTCTGGTTATGCATATGGTACAAAGGAAGGGCTGAGCTTTCCAACACTTTGCAGTCAAGAAAAATAGTGAAGATTTGGCTTTGCTTCCTCAAAATGTCTAAACCACGAAGAAAGTCTTGCTGAATTATGTGCCCTGAGCACCAAAGCTTTTGATGTCCGTAGTGTTTGTGATAAAGAAAAAACCCAGAGCATTGCTGAGAGGTAATTTAACAAAGAAACCTTGACTGGACCACTCCATAAACTGCTCAATACTATGTTGTGTTGGTTTGTTTTTGGGTTTTTTTTTTTTCTTTTCCTTTTGCGGTAGGTTGACCCCGGCACAGCACCAGGTGCCCACCAAGCCCTTCTATCACTCCCCCCGACCCCCTTCAGCACGGCACGCAGGGAGAGAATAAGACGCAAAGACAAGGGGTGTGGGTTATGATAGATAAGATGTTATTTTCTACTTCCCATCCACAGGCAATGTCGGGCCAAGTCCAGGAAGCAGGGCTCCAGGAACACGAAGCAGCCGCTTGGAGGACAAAGCAGAATGCCCCCCCATCCTCCTCCTGCCCTCTCCCTTTATAGTTGAGCTGACATCATATGGTATGGAATATCCCACTGCTCAGCTCAGGTCGGCTGTATCCTCTCCCCCATCCTGCCCCCCATCCTCTGGTGCCGTGTGAGCACTGGCAGTCATAACACGGATGTGTTAGCAACACCCTCCAGCTCCCAGTGCTGCAGCGTGAGGGCTGGATGGGGACAAGCAGCTCAGCCAGACCCACTACACCTTTTAATATAAAAATAAGGTCTGAATGTCAGATGTTGTGTGTGTGCCTTGGCAGCAGGATTAAAATCTTCCAGACAATTTGGGGTGGTTTACAGTTTCAATGTGGGCATGGCTTCCCTTAGGCCTTCCTAACGCTTCTCAGGTGAGACCATCTCTGCCCACCTGGGAAGCCAACTGCAGGGCCTCTGTGCTTCAGCATCCAGGGAGGGAGGAAGGACTGGTGCACAGATGGGGATTGCTGGATGCTAAAAGGGTGCATTACCTGCCCAAGTCAGAGTGCAGCCCTAATTTTTGCAAAGTTCTGGGTTCATCATCAATTAGAGTGGCAGTGACAGTGAGCAGCAGCTGTGACAGATGGCTGGGCTCCAGCCAGCTTGTGGCAATGAGATAAGAGCCAACTCAAATCTTTTATTCCCTCTTAAAAAAACAGGAATAAAAAAATTAAAAAAAAAAAAAAAAGGGGGGGGAAAGACCCCCAAATCCCAACACATAGTTGTCAGTTAGTTGCAACATATACAGGGGAAGTATCATATCTACAAAAGCATCATTTATCTGTTCTTTCAGCATTTTTAAGTCAAAATTTTGTTTATTTCTTTTCTACTTCAAGCATGTTTTAGCAGGATGTTCCAACCAAAATACAGTTTACATTAAACCTTTGTTCTGTGGGGAGCTTGAAAGATGCTTCACTCATAACTGAACTAATTTAACTCAGTTGTTAGCTTCTTAATTGGAGAAATCTTCTTCTCAGAACTGTACAGGCTTCATTTCTGAATAAGGCACATTAAAATGAATCCAAGACTAAACCTACTTTCTCTGGTGAAATCCGATTTAATTTACTACATTTAGATTATATTTAGTTTGTGTTAAAAACTGAAATTGTAGAACCCTTCTCAATGTCACATAGACAAGACTCAAGGTACTCTCTGAAGGACTTTCATTACTTTCATATCCAGGTGATTTGGGGTGTTGGGTACCTCTGTTCTTCTTCTCTAGGTTTGGCTACTGTCAGCATAAACCTGATTTTGCATGCATCAAGGAAATGCCTCAAACTCTAAGTACCCAGTATGGAGCAATCAACACAAACACAGACAACATAGGCCACATCTTGACATCATTCTGCACCAAATTAGCCTTTCTGAGTAACTCAAGCTTTTGACTACAGAATGCAACACTGATAATCTATTCAGATGTACACTTGAGGTTTATCAATGCCATGTGGGCAACAGCAATAGCAAAAGTGTAGATCTCTGAGGTGTATAATTAATGTTGCATACGGAGGTGAGAGGGAATGCACAAACACGGGTGGCGGACTCCCATCTGAGGAAGTTCTCCTATTTCATCAGAAGCCATTTTTAAAACACAAGTGCAGAATAGTCTAGAAGTTGAGTGAATGGAGATTTTTTGATGTTGAAAAAAATGTGTTGATAGGTAGGAGGTATAAATAGAAGAAGGAAACACATTTAGATTCTTTGTCAACTAAATAAGTGATTCTTTGAGAAAAAACAAACAAAGAAAGAAGTGGATTTTTTTCCTGCTAACTTTAAACTAGTCTCTCTGCAAGTTCTAGGACAAAATATTTTTTTCCTCAAGATCCAAGCAGCCCACCAGAGATTGCCATCCAAAGCAACAAGGATTTTCAACTATCCAGAACAAAGGAAATCTCTTTTCATAGAAAAGAAAAATTTGGATAGGCTAAACATAAACAGAGTTAACAGGATCTGGGCACACAAAATTATAGCAATCTGTCACAAAGGAAAGGTTACAAAAGAAACTTTCACCAAATACTGGAGAAGGAAAGGAAAAATTGAAGCAGAGAAAGCCCCAGCAGCATTATTAATTACTATCCATTTTGTTACTTATATTTTAATGGTGTCTTGAGGCCCCTATCGAGAGTTAAAATTTAAGCTTGAGATATGAGCTGTTGTGTATCTGGTTAGTTAATGTCCCCAAGGGATTGGGAGAATTGAAAGAAAACTTAATCTCTGATTGTTAATAGTGTTGGCAATTGTCTTAGAACAACAGAAAAGAAAAATATTGTGGGTTTTTTTGAATACTATTACATTGAGCTTTGTGATAATTTTTTTAATAATAGTAAAAAATTTCCTCAAGCTGAATTCAGCTGTGGAAAGGGGGTTTAATGAGCTGTTAGTGCTTAGTGTTCGTGCTTCAAAGGCTTGATTGACTTACTCAACATTCCCCTTATTCATTAAATAAATAAATGAAATCAAACCAGGTTGTTACCCTATTATGTTAGAGCTTTTTTTCTATGTCTATGTGGAAAGAAAAAGCTCTTATTTTTCTTAATCTTTGGTGCAGAGGTTGTTTTTTGGACAATGGCAGTCCAAGAGAGCATACTCTCTTCTCAAGTATGTTTAGAATTCAGCTCAGTCTGTCAAAACCTAACTATAGATGGTAAAAGCTCAGTGATCTGAAGTCAGTGATGTATGCAGAGTAGATGATCCCTTCTAGTTTTATTTATTTGTCTTTCTATAGATTATTCTGCTCAACTGTGCAAACTGTGACCAGTCACTGTTCCTTTTCTCAAAAACTCCAAAAAATGCTTATATGCCAGGTGTGCAGAAAAAATACAGAGATGAGAGGGTGAGAGAGCAGCTGCTGTTTGGCTTTTTCTGTCAGAGACCTAATACACTAAGGTAATAAAGGAAGTATCTGTGGTCCCATAAGCAACATGGGCAAAACAGAAGAAATGTAGTTCTTCAGGTTCCTTTCAGGTATACTAATTGGCTTTCCTGTTTTGAAGGACAATCAGGTCAAAATATAGAGGGAGATACGCAATGCCTTTAAAGAGAAGTGAGTATTTGAATTTATTTGTATGTTCTTTGGCCAATAGCTTGTCAAGAGATGAGTTAAATGATTTCAGCAAAAATAACTTACTGATGAAAATAAATCATTCTAAAATGCAAAACTTACTGAGTAGCTTTGGATGTAGTTATCTAGATCAGATAAAAACTGAATCAGAAATCTCTTCTTTACCTCCAAATAACCTCTGCTCTCTATTTTAGTGAAATTCTGAAAGACACTTCAATAAATTATTTTGAAAGGTATTGTTAAAAATGGCACATGTTGTTTAATAATTATTATTCAATCCAGTCTGAAATAAAATTATTGAAATTGTGTTTTATAATAATTTTAAATGTATCAAGGGTCACACTGCTGATTTTCTAGTTTTTAAAAGACTGTTTATCCCTTTCAGTGTATATTTTTGTTTACAATGCAAAAGAGCTGTTTCATTTAAAAATATTCTCAATAAAAAAGTCTCTGAGAAGTAACCATTCTCTTTGACACTAAAGCTATTGTTTCCACAATCAATAGATAAAGATAATTTAGTAGTTAATTGATACAGATGATATGCAAATGAACAACCATACTCTGCAGCAAGGAAAAAAGATAGATAAGGCAGCTTTTTTATACAAGGCCACGTTGTAGATCTTTATTAACCTGAAGCCTCTGCAATATCTTGTATATTGTTGACATTCCTTAGCCTGGGCTAACAGTAACATGCATACAATACTCCCATCACACCCTTCACTAGCTCAGTCAACCCTATTCATGTGCTACACACCTGTGCATATTTGCAGTCCCTTTAACTGTGGTGTGAGAAATATTAGCTTTCAAGGTGGATTCAGTAAAGATGTCCTTACCCCCTTTTTGTACTTCACAAGCACTAGAAGAAAAGTTAGGAAGTCACAGGCCCCACATCTTGCATAATTCTTAGGTTTAAGGCCATCATGTTATTGTATCAGTTTCACTTCATCAAATAGGTAGTGATAGAAGTACCTCGACAGAAACTCCACATCAGACAGTATTTGTCTCTTCTCTCAGCTGTACCAGATGGTCTAATGAGACCAAAGTTTCTTCCTCTTGTATTTGAGATGATTATGCATACTAAATTGTCACCACCTTGAATGTTCAAATCACATGGGTGTATCCCAGTATCTTAGGGACATAAATCTTTCAATATTTCTATATTGCAAAATTGTACCAGAAACCATGGGGAATCTTTTAAGGAAATTCTGAAATTATTAACAATGATTTAATAATTTATACCAACTTTTTACAGTCAATTCAAATATCTGTATTTATTATGGCAGATGAAGTGCACTGTATTTATCTTTCTGCACTAAAGTTTTGACCTACATGGAGAATTCAGTGAATGGAGGGGACGTTGCTCTCTGTAATCTATCACAGTCTGCACTTAAATGTAAACAACTCATCCCTAAGTGCATATGTCTCCCACTGTAGAAATATGGTGGTACTGGAAGCGTTTGTGTATAGTCACACATAGGAGATATTTTGTCAGTTCACTGTCCTTTTCCTTTGATGCAATGATTAAATTCAGGCAAAATTTAGTCCCAGGTTTGAATTGAGGTTGACCTGAAGTCTATCATCTGACTGCTGCTGTTCTAGTCTCTTCCATCATCAAGAGATTACTTCTGCTTGACCTGAATGAGGACGGTCCAATTCATCTGGAAATTAACTCCAGCCAGGGTCAAGAAGAAGTTATCTTCTTTTTAAATGTACATAACAATTATTCTCCAACAAGCTACTTTCTGCTGGTCAGTGGAAAAACTGTCATAATTACTTAGGACTAAAAGAAAGCTAATGTACAGGTAAAATACAAAAATCTTTTACACAACATACCCACACATAGTACAGATGCTATTTAGATGTCAGTACTGGAGGGAATAAAATTTCACTTGAAGCTTTGGGTCAAATGATAAGTTAAAAATGACTCTGAGCAAAAAGAAAAAAGAAAAATCCCCCAACAATTGGCAGCATCCTCTCTCAAGTGTTTGGTGAATTCTCCTTTCTTATGTTCATTTTCAGATGTTTCAAGAATGCATGTTACAGCTACTGAAAGTACACAAAATAATGTTTTAAAGGCTTATCCTCCTCTGTTTCCTGATTTACCCTTGTGTATAAAGCCCTTTTAGTACATCTTACTGCATCATTAGGGGATACTGTGAATGGGTTTACTATTGAACAAATAGAAGTGGAAAGTTAAAAAGATCTAAATCCAGTATGACAAGCATGGAGAAAAGCTGTAAGGTAGCAGCTTTTGAATGGTGAATGTACTCCCCCTTTTCTTCTGTTCATTCTGATAACTCTCCAAGAGAGCAGTGAAATTCACAGTTTTAAAGACTTTTAAAACAAGGCTTTTATAAATGTAAAATGAGTGGACAAAACATTAGAGAATAGATAATAGACACAAATTCATCACAAGTGGCATTTTGATAAACAAACAGATGAATCTTTTAGTATTACAATTTAATTGAATCATACCGTAAAGTCATCAAAAGAATTGTCAGATTACTGCAGTGAGAGATTCTAGTTGGGGGGCAATGGCATATAAGGCTATGAAGTTAAGATTCTTCCTGCCGTAACTTTTACAAAGAGAGTAATTGAACATAAGAATATAAACATGCATTTGTGATGTTTCAGGCAGCATTAAACCACTGCTCTGTGAAAAAAAAAAAAATCAAACAAAAAAATACCAATCCAAACCAAAGAAACAAACCACACACACACACAAAGCAAACTCAGAAACAAACAAACAAACAAAAACCACAGCCAAAAAAAGACAACCCGATACATAATTAATAATTTCCAGAAAAAAAAACCTAAGAAACAATCTACCTTCATTTTGCCTTGAATAGGTAAAATTACTATGAAACTAAAAAAGAAAAAACCAGTACAGAAATACTGCGTAATTTCTGAGATCCTGACTTAAATGCATCCCCACCTGTAGGTTTTAGAGAGCAGTCGTTCTACAGTCACAGAATCACAGAATGTTCAGGGTTGGAAGATCATCTAGTCCAACCCCTGCGCCAGGGGAGGATAGGATAATCAGGTCACACAGGAACACATCCAGGTGGGTCACTCAAGGAAGAATCAGGTTTCAACCCTTCTTCCTCTAGACCACTTATTTGTGCCAGTGAAATGATGAAAATGAACTCAAAGAACAAATTAAAAAATTATTAATTTTCCCATTGCAAATCTGTTACATTACCATAAGGATGCAGAAAGCATAGGAGCTTACAAAATTAAATATTCAGTCATGCCTAGTTAACTTTACAGGGTGCTAATAAGAAAATATTTTTCACAGACCTTTTTTATAGAAAGATCTGTGTGCCAGTTCTTAACAAATCTAAGGTCACTGGATATATTTTTAACTATCTATAAGCAAGATATTCTTATAAATCAGTCACTGGAAAAAATGTGTGCATTTGTGTTGCCTTAAGCTAAGTATATACAAAAAAGATGTGATGTGGTCAAAGAATTTGCAGATTAGTTTAACAACAACTACCTGTGTAAGACTACGCCATCCTCAGATGCTTTCCTTCACAGTCACTGGTGTCAATTGACTATAGCCTTATGAAATTGATAAAGAATTGCTGGTTATGCTAGCTAGGAATTTGGCTGATAACTTTTCATATTTTTTTAATGAAATTGAAGTCTGTTTGCAGCAGAATTTTAAAATATTTTACTATGGTCTAAGCCTTATAGAAAATTTCTTTAAAAGAAGGAGTATCTCACAATTATTTCTAAGAAATACAAATAAATTAAACAGTCCCATCTGGAAGGTATCACATATAATTTTTAAGCATCTTTAATATGCTTAAAGATCTTTAAAGATGGTATAATTTTAAGCATCTTTAAGACCTGGTGCATTTGATAGTGTAAATAGCACATATATCTTTAATGAAGAAATCTACAACAATCTATACAAGTAATTGATGCAGTAATTGCAATGTGTAAACTTGGAAACCTGAGGCAGGAGTTATGGTCACCTCAGGTATGTTTATAATCTCAGTCAGTCACCAGAGGATTCTTTAGCAGGCAGTAGATTTGGGACAGAGTTCAATTCATCAAGTATAGGTGTCTATTTTAGGGTAGGATGCACCATGTCTTGGGATTCATCTACTGTATTGACTCAATCACCAATTACCCCTTCAGCAGCCTCAGGTAACTAACTCTTGTTTTATTGGTTATATTGGGAGCAACCATGGTTACTAATATGTATCTTACCATTACTATCCATGCTCATAGTTCTGTTGAAATCATTAGTATATTTAAAACTGAGTACTTTGAATTACCTCCACACACAGAGAAAAATAACTCTCTTTATACTTTACAGCTTTAGTGTTAGAAGCAGAAATCCATGAAAAGTGCCTGTCTTGCTGCTTGTGTGGTAGTACTTTCCTACAGAAATTCCCAACTATGTAGATTTCCTGGTCCCACCATCACTTAAGCCATGCATTACTTCAGGTTTCAACTGGAACTCTATGTCTCTCTAACTTTAGCAAAGCACCTAATCCCTGATTTCAAATGTCTTCACCTCATGCAAGCTCATTTTTCTTTTGCCAGCTAGGATCATAAATTCTAATTTATTCCAATGTTAAACATATCCATTGGTCTCACAGTTAAGCAAGGTTGCAAAACAAAGAAGGAAAAAGAAAATGTCTGAAAAATCACGTTAAAATGGCAGAAAATCCAAACAGCTCCAAGCATGTGATTCCATGAGATGAAAGAGAATAGCAATATAATTCACAATGGGCTTGCTCCAGCAAGACTGAATTTAACAGGAGAATCATGACCTGCGATATTATCTATCTGATAATATTTAAGGAAATGGTGCAAAAGCACTTGCCTAGATTTTAAGAATGCCCTTGATGCCATTTCAAAAGAAATCCATGCGTAACAATTTAAGATAAATATTTCCTTTCCCTCTAAGCAATTCTGAAGTATTAGGCTTAAAAAAGCCTTGTTTGGTCAGAGTAAATGTCCTCAAATCATGCCTTGGAGGGGGGACAAAAGCAAGGGAAAAGATTAAGAACAGGGTAAACCTGTAGCAATGTTTCTGCAGTGATTTAGAGCTAAGGAATCTCCTGAGGCAAAAGTGTTGTCTTTGCATGTAACAATTTCTGATAACCACTGCTTCCTTTAATTTATGCAAGTACTTTTGATCCTTTTTTAAATTTTTTAATACTGTACCAAGGAAGTCTGTAGAATGTGAGATGAACAACCTTTTTTGTTTTTTAGTTTTGAGTATATAATCTGCAATTTTTATTTGGTGCTTCCTAAATTCTTTTCTTTTCCTTTTCTTTTCCTTTTCTTTTTCTTTTCTTTTCTTTTCTTTTTCTTTTCTTTTCTTTT
>JANVCC010000018.1:17285628-17314168 GCA_025345505.1 Todiramphus chloris collaris
TCTTTTCTTTTCTTTTCTTTTCTTTTCTTTTCTTTTCTTTTCTTTTCAAGAAAAATGGAAAGCAACTATTCACAGAATCATAGAACATTAGGGGTTGGAAGGGACCTCAAAAGATCATTTAGTCCAACCCCTCTGCTAGAGCAGGACCACCTAGATCAGGTCACACAGGAACACATCCAGGTAGGTTTTGAATGTCTCCAGAGAAGGAGACTCTGCAACCTCTCTGGGAAGCCTGTTCCAGTGCTCTGTCACCCTCACCATGAAAAAGTTTTTCCTTATGTTTACCTGAAACCTCCTATGCTCCAGCTTGTAAGAATATTCTATGTTGAACGTCTCCAGGTCACTCATGATTTTATATTTCTTCTGTCATATTCCTGTGCACTTAGTCTTTCCTTATACAGAAGCCAGTGCATAATTTTGACTTTTTTTGGTCCATTTTTGAACCTTTTCCAGCTAAACTATATACTTTTTATCAAAGGAACCAGTTGTTCAAAAAATACTCATAGCTGTAGGCATACTTATGCTCTGCTTTCCTGTTTCTCTCCTAATAATTTCTAACATTTGGTTAGACTTTATTTGACCACTGCTGAGTATTAATCTGATGTTTTCATAGAATTAATATAAAGTGTGTATATATATATATAATGCAATCAATTGCCAATACTGCTTATTTTAGTTGTCTGTTTTTGATGCTTTAAGAGCAATTCAAAACATTTAATTTAATCTTGGTGTTCTTCTTCAGACAAAGGAGAAGGCCAGACACTTCTGTAGAGTAATCTGGAGCTGGGAGCAAAACCACCTCTTTCTCTCTACTGACTGCAGGAAAAATTAAGGAAGATTAAAATGTTAATTTATCTGATGTCCAAAACAGTGCAACATGAAAACTGTTACATTCACTGGTGTGTTGATGGATGAAGACCCCTTTGTTTATTTGTTAGAAAAACACTTCCATACTTACCACAGCTCTTCAGATTTAGGATTAAAGTTACATCAAACTGAGAGAAAGAGTAAGTGCAACTCCTTCAGTGAATGTCCACATAGTTGACATACAATAATACAAGTGCAGGGTTTGACTCTCTCTCCATCTTAGATGAAGAAATACAGATCAACCACAGTCCTGTGTTAATATTTTAAACATTTTCCCTTACTTATCTGAGATATCTAATATAGTTATTTTTGACCTATTGACTGGCCTCATCCATACCAAGTATTGTTTTTGCTGTTTGAGTATTCTTGTTCAAATCAATAAAGGCAAAGTTAGTATAATCTGCTTATAAATGGAAGAAGTTCTGGGATGTTTTATGCTCTGTCATACCGGCTACTATTCTATTTTCACAAATAAATTATGAGTGCCTTTTAGTAGAAATTCCCTGCAAAAGCCAGTTTTGCCCGTAAATGAAAGAATTATTCATAAAAATAAACACTTCTCTTGATATTCTCTATCACCTGTACAAAGACATGGTATAATACATCACCTGTATTAAGTTTCAACTTAGTATTGATACTTAAACATCTCTTATTATTGCTTCAAAAATGTGTTGGAGTACATTTGAACTCAGTTCATTTTGTTATACTTTGAAGTACTTTCAACAGTAGTGACAAACAGAATTAAGAAGGAGCTGCCTGGAATCCATTCAGAGTCAGATTTCCTTGCTAGGAATCTGTTTTAAAAATCATATAAATTATACAGAGATGTGCTTCTGGGTAAGACATTTTTATTACTTCTTTATTACTAGCTGAAATTATAACCTACAATTTATGCAATAGTACCATTTTTTTGTAATGAGAAGCTGCCACCTCTCAGAATTCAAGAAAATTTGATAATTTTACAGATCTATTATCAAAAGGCACATGTTGAAGTCATCTTGAAGAGGAAGAACCAGCTATAGTAACGATGCCACAGCCTGGCAACAAATTATGCAACCCCTAGAATAATCTCTAAAATAAGCCTAGTTCATTGGTGAACTGAAGCCTTTAGGATGAGATTGTGTAGCCTACAATAAAAGAGATTGCCCTTTTCCTAAGGGCAGAAAGAAACTATTCTGTCTTACCCTACTTTCTTTTCCAGGTGAGGACAAATCTCAACTTTACAAAAATTTCACTTCAACAAAAGCAGCAGGGTTTTGGGGTGCTTTTTGATCCTACAGGCAAGGAACAGGGTGAAAGAGCAGTGACAGCACTGGATTGAATAAAGCTTGGGGCAAAAAATGTCTCAGGACTCTGTTGCACACTTGTTTTCTGTCTTCTCTCTTCTATCCCTTTCCTCAGTTCTCATGAGTCCCAATGCCATTTTCCTGCTTGCAGGCTTGACAGAAATGTCCCTATTAAATAGAAAAATTGCCAAACTTGTTGAAGAAAATTTACAATACCTTAGACTGAACCTACTACTTACCTATTCCTGTTTGCTCTGAAAGAAACATATGGATATGAATCAATCTGTTGATCCCAGGGTACCCTCAAGCAGAGGTGATCAAGCTTGCTGTAAAATCCTGTCCCAACAACAGCAAAGTTAAATTGTCAGCCATGTGTTTATCACAGGCAGGAATGGAGTGGAAGTGTCTGGATTACTAGCATAATTTAGGGATGAGGAGATCACTATGACTGTAGTAATCTGCACTGTGGGACTGGGTGATGACCTTCAGGTGTCAGAAATGCTTTGGATGAATAAATGAAAACCTGGTTGTTTTTGTGGCTTAAAATTCATAATATTCTCAAGTAAGGGTTTGCTATCTGTGCTTAATTCATGCACATGGTGTAATGTACTGCATAAGAAAAGGGTATCTATACATTTTAGAAACCATTTATTTTACGTTGTACATACCTGTACAGATTGTTTTAGCAGAGTAGAAAGGGTTACATCTTATGGAGAGAGTGGGTGAAAACACTTGTTTCACATATGTAACCATATGAAGAACAATAGCCCTCTCTCAGCTGGTTTAGAGAGAGCTGGTGTCAAATAAATACCAGTAAGATGTATTTCATATACAATAAAGTTTTTTTCTGTATGTGTTTTGATCCCTAGATCCATAATGATGGACAAATTCATCAATAAGATGAGTATTCAGCTGCATTTTATACGTATGAGTTAATTCATATCAAATTTCAGTGTAGCTGTTCAAACCATAAGAAGATTATATTATCTTTATAATGAATAACTGCTCCAGTGATTTCACTGTTTGGGAGACTAATCTTACTTGGAGCTTTTTGATTAAAATCCCAGACCTACCCTGGTCTTTTTACATCTGTTTTAAATAGTGACAGCATTATATCAAATAAGTGGATAGTATTAGAGGGCAGTAGAGGTTAAAGTTTCCTTAAGTCATTGTTCTATGACATTATCTCTGGTTGACTCTTCCCTGAAAAAATTTTGGAGTAGAACAAAACTGTGTCAGTCAACCTGTATTTTCTCTACAAGGTTGTAAAATTAATAAATCCCTTCTGGACCTTAGTAGTGTCTGGCTGGACCTTAGGTATTAGGCCTGGTTTTCATTTTATTAGGATGAGCTAGCTTTGAAGTTCTTCAGCTTTCTACCAGGACATACTCTCAACAGTTACTTATAACTACTTATTTACTTTCTCTGCCCCGTCTGCTTTTTCTGAAGATAATGGTAACATACATGCAATTCCAGGATCGACTTTTTGGTTTGCTTTACAAACAAAATGTAGGAATGACCATTAATGGAACAGACAAAAAAGTTCAAGGCTACACAGTACATGAGCTTAGTAGAAAATCACTCCTGATTATCTCATCAATGAAATTGAATTAGAAACATTTTCTGTATTCTAAGTGCACCTGTCTGTAATCACAAGATCAGATACTGTGAACTTGAATAGTGGATTTGACAATAATTAGATATCTGTTCTTCAGGAACTACTTTTATGAAGCAGCCGTGAGGAGTTCTGGCCTCTGCCAATCAAAGCTTTACATCACCTTGAGGCTGGTAAATCACGTCTTGAACACCAAGATATTGGTTGTCTTAGCACGTGTAACAGTCTGAAGATGAAGGATCTTTTCCAAACTCTCAATATTAAGATCAGAAATATAATCACAAATATGTAAACAGAAAGGACTTTCAAGATTTCCACCATTCACAACATTTTAAATACATTTCTTAGTTCCTGCTCCTTTTCATCATCATTCTGACTTCTAATGTGTTTGAAACCCAACCCAGTTCTAGGAAGTCTGGAAAGCAGTCTTTCTATGAAAACACTTTCATCTGAAGACAGGCATATGAAATTAAGAACGCTCGATTTTACCAGATGAATACTCCACCTTATCCAGTATCTTGCCTCTAGCCATGTCCGGTAAAGATAATTCACAGGAAGAGGAAAGATGTCCTGAGAACTAAATGAAACTTTCAGTTCTGCTCTGAATGAAAGACAGTTCCTATTCTTCATTCTGTTTCTATCTCTTGTTATATTTTGCTGGGGGCATGATTTACCCTTGAAAAGCAGGTTTTTTAATTCATTGTCTCAGTGTATTAATTCCACCTTGTTTAGAATGGGAGGATATAATGAGAAATTTCTGGTTCTCTCTTTAAAGAAGGTTAGGAGTTCACTTAAGCTCAAATAGAGTAAGCATTTTAAGGCTTACAGGGGCCAGCAACACGCACACAAACTGTGCAGCTGACATTAACTCTCACTGCCCCATCTAAAATGACTCACCAACAGTGGAGTAGTAAAGGTGGTGATATGGGAAGAGTCTTTTGCAAAAGGTGGACTTTCCCTTTATGGAAAGGTGCTGGAAATGGTATTTCTATAAAAAGAGACTGCAGCCATCCTGCTTCCACACCTTAACTTTTATTATAATCCTTCTTGTTATTTTAATATTGCTAGTACTCATGCATATCTCCCCTTTTGTAACTATCTCTTCTTCCCACTTTGATGTCTAGGTGTTATGAAGAGAGTTTTAGCAAAGTGATGAATAAGTCTCTGTAAAGTGTGGAATATTCTTTGCACAAAATGAAACAATTGGAAGTGGATTGTTTATCAAAATTATTGGAAGCTAGAAGTAACTCATATTAAAACTCAACTGCAGTGTTAAAATGTTTCTGTTGTCTTGTGTTATATTGCATCTTGTCTACCTGTTTTATTATAACCGTACTTTGTATAAAGTTATCTAGTGCTATTCTCTGTGGTACTTTGCTGTCTTCAGTTTATGGCTATAGATAATTTAGGACTGCAAGAGTACTGAACTCCCTTCTTATCAAAAATGACTTCACCCTTACCTATGAAATAACTTCACTGTAACACTGTCCAATTGTTTATGTCAACTGGATCCTTCTTCAGCCTCTCTTGGACTAATATTTTTTTTCCCACATATATCTTAATTCAGAGCATACTAGACACCACAAACTACTGAAAAGTAACTCTAGTGAGTTGAAAAATCTTATGATTCTAGTAACTGAAACCTGTTGTGTTATAAATTGTTATGCTCATAGAAAATCATGTTGAAGCACCTGAAGCTATACATAGTAGTCCAGCTGCATTTTATACAGTGGAGATCAGGTTCTGGGCTAACATATACAAAATATGTAAAGACCAGCTCTTACCTGCTGTATATATGTCACTGGTTACCACAAACAATATTTATCACATCTCTTGCACTGATTAAGGATGAAAATCCTGTCTGGCTATATAACCATTATTTGTCTTTTTGCATACTGGTATCTTATTTATGGTAACCTGTGAGATGATGCAAGGTGGCTATTTCCTGTGTCACTTACCTAATTCTCCACTGCAAGTTCAAGGAGGTTGCTTAAATCATGTGTGGGGAAATTGGTTAATTGGTCTTAATGTTTGTGTGTTGGTTTAACTGACATTGGCTCCAGTACTGTGCACACTAAACAAAGTGGTGTGTTTTTCTTGCAAGTCAGATATAAACCCTTAATGGCATTAAAATTACCTGAATAGGAATGATGTGTAGATACGGGTCTAGAAAACTAGTCATTATTCACTATACATCTGATAAAGATGTAAGCCTTTATTCCATTCCCATCATTTCTACTGAAGATATTTCAGTTTACTTTTGTGTGAACCTATGGACAATCAGACCCATAGTCACTTATTTGTATGCTTCCATTGGGTGCATCATACCCCTTCATTGTCATATTTTTATTCTAGGGCATAGAGTAGCTTTACACATAAGAGTCTTTTTGTACTCCAAGCATATTTAAGACTAAAAAAAAAAAAAAAAAAAAAAAAAAAAAAAAAAATTACTTGATTTAAAAAAAGAAAAAAAAAAAAGATAAATTGTAAAAGAAAGTCTGTTATGTTTGTACTTTTAATTTAACACTGGTTGGGATATCTGCCAATATGATATAGGCACTTTTCTGTGCACTGGAAAACCTAATTAGGACTCATTCTTGGTTTGATTATCAGTCAGAAACATGCATACAGAAATATTCATTAGAGACCTACTGAGAGCTGTGATAAAGCAGCAGACAGCTGAATTATAGAGTCTGTCAGTAACCCCACTACAATTTTACATTTGCTTGATAAAAGACAAGTAACAAAATATCTAAGATGTAATTTGGTGCCCACTGGAACTGTACTTCATTATGGTAGATATTGTTCTGACTCTCTTCAGGAGGCTGTTGAGCGTTTCATGACATGATATTGTGCACGAATGATAAATCACCAGGATAAATTGTGCACCAGCCTTCCATGCGCATAGAGGTAACACACGTCAGCTGGCGATTGCTTCTCAGAGCCTAAAGACAGTGATTTGGGGGTTGGAAACACAGGACAGATTTCAAAAACTTGGACACAAAATGATGGTATTTTTAAAGGATGGCAATTCCACTGACCCCACTCACCCAAGCTATACAGAGGCTAGACAAAAGAGTAAGGAAAATAATTTCTTTTGAGTTTAAGTTGAATTTGTGTAAAATATTAATGTTAAAAAAACTTTCTTCTTTTTTAGTTTACAGAGCCTTTACTATTGGCCTTAACTTCTAGCAACCAAACCCACTGGCAGTACAACATATGATCTTTCAATAGAATTGAGAAGGACATATGCATGGAACTGTGATATCAGTCAACTAACTAGATCAAAGTCTCTCATACAGTTTATTTAAAAAGCACTTGAGAAATCTGGTTCCAATAATGACTTCAATGTGTTTTTGTTTCTAAACAGAAACAATATCACATTTGTAAATGAAAAAAAATGACATTTGATCCTTTAATTGAATGTGACATTTGACTAACGAAGTTGCTCAAGATATATAAACTCTCACCTAAAATTAAATTATTTCAATAAATATTCAAAAAGCCTAGTAAAGATGGGCAATAAAGATCCGTTCAATATTCTCAACATGAACTGGAGCCATTAGCAGTGTACTGCTAATGAGCAAATTGAGCAAAAATAGTACTGTGTATTCTTTATTTTATTTTAACTAGAATTCCTTAGCAGTCTTTATTATACACTATGCATTGCAAAAGCAAGCCTAAAATAAATACATGCTAAATCATGTTACTAAATAAAACTGTTGAAAGATCAATTTCCCTAAGCCATTCTTGCTATGTGTGCATTGAATAATTGTACAGTATTGTCTGATGAAGGATTAAAACCAGTTCACTGTATGAAAAAAAAACCAGAGACCCATTCCTAAATCAATCACTTTAAAACATTCACAGCCTTTGAGCAGACAAGGATACTGAGATATAAATATGCCTTTCTCAGCATCTTAATAATTTTCTAATTGGGAACTTTGTGCATATTTTTGGCATAGTTATCCAAGATCTTGACTGGCACATCTTACTTCAGTGCTTGAAAGCCTCACAAGCTGTGAAAGCATTTTCCCTCAGGATACGTTTCCTGTCATATAAGGTAATACAGTTTTCCCCAAGATACCAGACAAAGAGCAGATGCACAGAAGCTATGTGTAGGTGTACATTAGCAGGTACATGCAGAACTGAGCTCAGTCTTCCCATGCTAATATTGGAATTGGAAACATGACGGGAAAAGGCACCAATGTAGGCGTCAGCATCTAAATTTTTGGTCCAGACACAGTTCTAGCCACATGCTACACCAGAGATAACATACTGTGCTGAAAGTCTGGGGGCTGACTTTCACAGCAGAGGATGTGGCTGAAAGGGCAGTTCAGACCTCACCCTTTCCTGCCTAAAAACTCTTTTTTGCCTGGCCTGAAGTTAGCTCAGCTGTGTGCAAATACGATTCAGAGACATTACCAAGCTAAAGATTTTCTCAGCAAAAGAAAATGGTCAGTTTTCCATCAGATCAAGTCCCTTCTTTGATACACTGTGCTATGACATGTTCCTAACACTGATGCAAGGCAAGTAATGGGAATTTGCAGCACTAGCAAGGTGAAGAGGGATGGGTTACGTCTTCTGATAGCACCAATGGTTAAGGATGCATAAAAAAGACATGACCCCCCCCCCCCCCGCCCCAGTATATTAGCATGCGGTAGTACTGGAGAAACACCTAGCAATTTGCCAGAGGCACAGAAGATTCCTTTTAGAGCATGACTTGGGACCTGGAGATGAAACCTTGTCTCCTCCATTTTAGGCCACCCCTCTGTTCTCTGTGTTCTTCATTGTGTTTTGTGTACAACTGCTTGTTGAGAGGTATCATGATGACATCTCCATATACAGTTGGAAGCGGATGAGGCTTCACTTAGGGAAAGCACTTTTGTTATATGCTCTGAATTAAATAATGTTCTGAAGAAGGATGTGCTTAAATCTGTGACTACTGGCTCTACTAAATCAGGATTTTCATCCTTGATACAAAGCTCAAGGAATTAACAAAGTAAGAAAAGGCTTGTTGATTTCTGTGAGTCTTGGTTCAAAACAGCTCAATTTTCCAGCATTTGGACCCATTTTTAAATAACATATATTTAGAGCTCAAGGAAACAACATATTGCCAGTGAACTGTAAACTGTGAATCCACCCCAATTTTTGTGACTATATTAAGTTTTCTTGCACAAAATCATCATTCTCAGGATACACATTTAAAGACACACCTGATTATGTGGGGTTGAGTGGTACTGACATTATGGTTAGATATGTACTACATAGGATCTAACTTTTCTGTCTCAAATTGGGGGTGATCTGACTGCTGGAACCATATGGAGTTGGTAAGGATATTTGCAAACATAGTTCGTTACACACTCAGATAGTTCAAGTTTCTAATATTTTAATGTTATTTAATTCCCACTGTGGTTTTATTTTCATTTTAAAGAACTATATACTTTTACAGAACCATAAAGACATACATGTATATTAATACCATATCATTTTTTTTTTTTACAGCTGAATTTCATTCTGAAAAAAACAACAAAGCTACATCTGAATACCACATGAAAAATATTTAGCCTTGCAAGCACTATTTATATATCAAAAATCTTTATTAAAATCATGGGTGCACACTGCTGAGTAAAAACATCTGTCATTTCCCCTCCATCTTCTTTTTTTTTTTTTTTTTCCCTTAAACAGTAATACCCACATTGCAAATGGCTGCAGAGTTTATTTAAGTTATTTTGAGCATATGGAAAGTCCCAGTATCATCCACACAAAAAGACAGATAGCAGTAAAACTCTGAGATGAAAAGCCCTAAAACACTGAACATGAAGGGAAAAGAGTGAAAGAAAACACAATCGTTATATGCCAGTGCTATATTGGATATGGTAGATTCAGTGATACATATTCACTATAGTTCTAGGAACTGACCTTTTCCCCTCTGTCATTACTAAAGACTGGGCGTGTGAGCAGTCTTTCTCAAAAGATATATTTATGCTTTGCTGACAATGTTGATTTTCACGTTTAAAAATAAAAATGTTCCTTGTAATAGACATATAATTATTCATATTCTAAAGGCTCCAGTCTCAGTATGTAGAACACTGGAAAAAAAAAAAAGGGTAGTCCCTGCCTTGAATAGTTTATAAGCTACTCCATAAATCTGTCATTCAGCATAAATTTAAAAAGCTGGCCAAAGTTTTTACTCTTGTTTAAGCCTGTTTTTGCTTATGTTGCTTATATATTGATACTAACCCTCCAACCTCTGTGGTCTTGCTCTTGATTTATAGCAGTGCACCTGTAAAGGAACATGTCACATCTAATGGCTGCAAGGATGAGCCAAGCTACTCAAATGAGTGGGAGCTGAAATGCAGAATGATGGCTGTAGAGGCAAAAGGATTTAGGAGATTGTGCAATAGCAGCAATAAGAACAGCATACTGGTGTTTGTCTCTTTGCTAATGGACAGGTTAGGTCACCCAGCTTCTGGGACTCTCTAGTCATTTCTCATGATTTTTAAGGCGAAAATCTTCTTATCTTCAGCAGCTGCATAATTCTGGATAAGGCATTACATGACACTTCTTTTTCCGGAACACAGTTAATGACTCTGCCCTGGCCTCCTGCCAGGTATGCATTTATACGTTGCTTCAGCCTTAGCTTATCTGGAAAATGAGAGTGAGAGAAAAATACTGTACATGTAACATATAACAGAGTTCCCATACTGTAGTGCAAATGCTATGTATAACTGTGCTGCTAGGTCAGTTTTGCACTGGAAGTAAATATTCTCCTCCTCATTTTCTTCTCAGCTCTATAGTCAAGTGAAAGATTTTAGGATTCACTTTTTCAAATTTTACTTTTAAAACCTATTTTATAACCACTTTATTTTCTCCTTGAATGACTTGAATTGCATGACTAATTCCACATTTCCTGAAGTTGAAGAGGTCTCCGCAGGAGCTGAAATCATCTCTCAGAAAAATACAGGACTAGTTACTCTAGTTACTGCTGGAGTAACTTAGTCCATTCCACCAAGGAAGCAGTCTAACTTTCATAGTTTTGTATTATTAAGGTTTAGGAATGTTACTGTTTCTATTTATGAATCTGGCTGTCAGGCTAAAGGTCAATAAAAGCAAGAATAGTTTTAACCTGGGGACTTCTCTAGATATTGCAAGCAGGATACAGGTGAAAATGCATTTAGACTGAATTAAGTTAGATCAATAGTTCTGCTTCAGCAAACAGTTTTCAATATTGCTTAGCAATTCAGAGACAGTGAAAGAAAAGTAAATTTTGGCAAATTTTAGTGTTTTCATAAATATGTCACATGCCAAGGTATCTTCATCTGGTTAAAGTCTGCTGTGAAATTTCTGTAAACCTAGTTGATGAACTTTGTGGTTTAAATCCCCACAAGCTGTCCTTTCTTTCCTCCACAGCTGTTATACTCTGACATCCACTGTTTGGAAAAGAGGAGATACAGCTGGATGCTTTTTCAGTACTGTCAGTGACCCTTACCCTGTCCATTAATTGTCCATCACTGGCAATATCTGCTCTCCTACCTCCTCATGAAACACTTGCATATCCAGATGTGCCTAATCAGTTCTCAGAGATGTGATTGATGGGAAATCAGCCACAAGTCCAGCTCTAGGCCATGACATGGCGAAGGAGTTACACACAGTATAGATAATGTGTTGTCCACCCACTTAAACAATTCTCCAGCTGCAATAGTTGGCATCTGTGATGCATTGAATCTGCAAAAGTATAGGATGGGAAGGGAAGGGAGTGGTTATTATGCTTTGAAAGATGTTGACAGGGTATTTGCTTTCTATCTCAGGGTGAAAACCAAAGTGCTAGTAGAGAGGAGACATGGTGGAGAAAGAGACGCAGAGCTGTCTGCACATTTGAGCAGAACAAGCCGGTCTACAGAATATACTTTTATCACAAGAGAGAAAATAAATCAGTCTGAAACAAACACTTCTGAGGTATCCAGACTGTGATCCAAACAGTTAAATGATAAAAGGCTGCATCAAGTGCAGAAAAATTGCCAAAGAATTCTTCCAAGACTACAATTCCATTGTTTAAACTTTGGTTTTTAGAACAGATCTGGCACAGATTTGGCCCAGGATAATGAACACTTTCAGAAACAATGCTTGGGTGCAGTTCAAGATTTGGCACTGGACAGAGATCTTCCCAATAGGAGACATGTATAAAATCATCTTACTCTGAAGGCCAAGGAAGTTTAATTGTGTGAATAGGACATACCAGGCAGCTGGCTTCAGTTCCAGAGAGCACGTTTTTCTTATCAATATAGATTTTCAGGCTCCGAAGTTGAATGCTCCTGTAGTTACCATAAGGATAGAAGAAAATTTCTTCAGACTGAAGTGTTTCATATTCTCTTATGCAAGCAACAGAGCACCACACCTCTGAGTATGTTTTAATATAGATTTTCACTGATAAGGCATCATCTAAAAGAAGGATGCAGACTTGTTTGGATCCTTTTTCAGTGCCTCTGAAGAATCTTAGATGTTAAAATCAGACAGACAGTGGTAGGCACTGCCACTTGCAATAGACGGCAGCACACAAGGACATGATAAACCTGTGTTCAGGTCAGATGGCAAACTAAATGTCCAATGAAAACAAGGCAGGCACACTTTCTTTTACCATGTGTTAAATAAGAGTGCATTTAAGAAAACATTGGAGAACTGATTGATTCCTAATCCAGAGTAAAAACTCCAAAATATATGTAGCTGCTGCCTTCAGCAGCCAGATTTACTGTTTCCTGTTTCCCGTGCAGTTGTCACTGTCAAAGCTGCTCTCTGCAGGTGGCAGTGCCTTGCTGCTAAATGGTGAGAGAAAGCTGAGAGAGGAATCCAAGGCTGCTGCCAAGAGAGGGGATTTGCCTGCAGGCACAGGAGGACAGAAGAGGACAGCAAGCAGGATGGATGGTGGAGGATGCTGGCAGCATGAAGCAAAGGAGAATGAGGACACACAGACTTCAGGGGTGGGGGAACAGAGGAGATACCTTTAAAGGCAGAATGGGAAAATCCAAATAAGGAAGCAGAAAAAGTGGAAGCTTCTTGCATTATGGTAGCTGCAGAGGAAGGGAAAGAAAAGGAGGGGAACAAAGCGAAGACTTACATGAAGGTGAGGAACATTTCAAAGTATTTCCCTGCCATGGCTCCTTAAAGAAACCAAGGGAGGCTGATAGCTGGTTTTATACCTACAGTAGTCATCTGTTTCTCCATGATTCATTAAGAATGTACCTGCTGCATGTTTTATGAGGATGGGAAATCCCAGTTAGATTTTCCCTTAATGGGCCATCTTAAGAAAAGCTTACCGATTTTTCCTCAGTCTTTTCCCTAAGCACCTTCACAGCCCTTCAGCCATTTCATATTTTCCAAAGAAAAGGAGATATTTCAGTTGAATTCACCATCAGCAATCTTATAACTTTCTTACTGCTCTGTTAACATAATTGTCAAGGGACTTAGAGGAGCAAATGAATGGATTTTGAAATGCAAACATATACCAGACTCTAAGTGACAAAGCAACATGTGAGCACTTGAAAAAAAACCAACAAAATAACTTACCATGGCAAAAGCGATGTTTAGAGTCTGTGTTTTTTGTCTAAAAGCTTGCCCCGAATTTGATATGATTATAGAACTACTTGGTCATCCTTTGGTGTAGTCCTTTTTTTTTTTTTTTTTTTTTTATTGCTTCAGGGAAAGGAAGAGACCAACAGGAGGAGACAAGAAAGGAGACCAAGCTAAGCAAAGGAGATGGTGAGTGTTTCTGAACCTGGAAGTTTAACTAGAATATATCTCACTGCAAATTTAAAGTAATTTTATTTCTAACTTTTATTATGAAAAAATTGAAAGTCCAAATAAATGGATGGCTGCATTTCATTAAATAGTACCTTTTCTTATGCTCATCAACTGTCCTTTAAATATAATTGTTTACTAAATATTAAATAATTCTTTGGGGAGGGAGTCATTCCACACACTGTGCATCTATCTACAAGTTCACAACATTTTAGTAGTCACTTTGTTTTTTCTTCCATTCTTGTTTAATATTAAGATATATCATGAAGCATTTTAAGCAATTGCTAAGCAAAATTCTTCTGATAAGGATTATGAAAAAACGTCTTGCTTCCCAAACTAAATGGTGAATTTCACAGCTTCTTATAAGGGTGAAGCATTATGTATCTTTCAAGTGAAGATAGGGAATCATGGGACTCAGTAACAGACCTTAGGGAGCTGGACAAATTGGCAGTGTACAAAACAGTTGCTCTGAAAACAATTGTGTCTCTAAGCCATCAATTCTCATTCATATGTAATGTCATGATCCTACTTCTACCGAAATAATTGGTAAAGCCTTTCTTAATTCCACCGGGAAAAAGATTGGTCTTTTGGGCTTCCATTCTGCAAACACGCATACACATACTGAACAGGCCTATTCACATGATTAAGTTAAGCATGCAAATAAGTCTTTTCACTTGCAGTTTGTACATTACTAATGTTTGGAAAATGCAAAAGTTACTATTCTTCCTGAAACCTTTGTTGTAAAAAATCCACTGTTTCCATTGATTATAAATGAAAGATACTGACTCATGATCAGAAAACAGACCTTTTTTTTTTTTTTTTTTGTGTGAGTGTCTTTTTAAATCCTAAATATGAGAAAAGGTGGTTACAAAGGGCCTTTGTCCCCTCACAAGTAAGCTACAGGAACAATTTCATTAAGTTGTTTTCTGGCCATGGTCTTTTTTCTTCTAGGTGAGTCTTGAAAATCCAGATAACCCTTGAGGAAATATATAAATCAAGAAAAATATATTTGAAGAGAATAATAAAAAATATGTTATACCAAGATGACATTGCTCAAAATTACTTGGTCAATATTAATATCCTTGCAGGAATAGACTACTTTTTTGAGGCATCATGTAATATAAAGAATAAAAAAAAAAAGAAAGAAAAATGATGAAAAGACTTCCTTGGTTTTATATTTCATGCTACATGCTCTTTTCTTATATCTCTGCTCCCAAACCACTCTTCTCTAAAAATGACTCACATCTCATTTCCTCACTTTGAAACCTGGTGAACTGTACATATTAAATTTCTTGAATTACATAAGCACTCTGCCCACTAATCCCACTAAAATAGGAGGATTTATGCTAGCATTCCAATCCTCGAACGAATGTCAATATCTGCATTTTATCTAAGTAAACAAGATTGTCAAGGAATTCCTTTTTCTTTCCTGCTTTCCAGGAAATGTGGAGTTCCTTTCTTTCAGCTAATAGACTGGAAGATATTGGAGCAGCAAGCTAGTGGGATTATTGCTGGGGAAAAGCTGTAGAGTCAAAATAGATACTGTGCTCTAAGCAATAACTGGTATTATTCTACCTGATATGAGGGGGCCTGAATTTGCCATCACTGCTCTGGAGCCTGCCTGTGACTTTGTGATGCAAAGGGAAGCAGGGAATTGTATAATTAAACCATTCAAACCTGCCATGAAGGACCAAGGAGGGACCATAAGTTTAAACATACCTGTGTTCACAAACTCAGATATGGTGTATGAATCCTGTATTCTTCCCTTCTAGTTTTTTATGATTTTTTAATTATTTTGTTTATATGTTGTCTGTGTATTTAATGTACATTGTATATACAGGACTTGGAGCAGCAGATAAAGCCATCACCTGTCTTGGAGCACTTACATATAATTATGTCCTGTGATTATATTTTTGGTTTCATAATTTCTCCCATTTATTTATTGAATTTATTCTTGGATTCTTTTCTTCAAGATGTCTCAGTTTCAACCACTTTTTGTTGTTATCACAGTAACATACGTGGTGTGAACAAATATTTGCCAAGATCACAAATTTCAACTTATTCCAAGATGGATTTTGGGTTGCTTTTGGTCTAATATGTATTTTGTCAAACTGGGCTACGAATCACAAAATTTCTATCTCCTTTTGGGCTTTAGGACTGCCTGGAAAACCTGCTTCTCTTTCATCATCTCTGATCTTCATATCTATATATGAAGAACAGCTTTGATCTGAACTACCAATGAGATACATAGCTGAACTACAAACCATGGTAGTATATAAAGTAACATTTGTGGTTTAGAAAATGGCGGGTCTTCCTCTAAGCATATAAAAATTTGTTACAGGCAGTAGCAGTACAGAAATGGTTTTACCTTGTGGACACACCTTGCTGTAAACCCCTTTGCAAAAGTTGGTACAGGTAGAAAATCAGCTGTAAGATCAACAAACTTACTATGATTACTGTTTGTGTGCTTACCTCTGTAGCACAGGTTATGAACTTTATACTGTGGAGAGCCTGAAGTATTTGGCTCAGTTTCCTAGGACATCAGCCTTTTCTATTCTCTGCTGGTGGCACAACTAAGCTACTGGTTTATTTATTAAACATAGATTTCAAGAGACTTCTGAGAAAACTTTGTTGCCTGCAGAGTGCGTTGGGAATAACCTTCCAGTGTTTCTGAACAAATCAACCCTACACAATTTTCTGTTTCCAGAGTACTTCAGATGATGATTTGAATGGCCTCACCTCTTACTGTGCTCCTCTAGCTACTTAAACTCAGCTGCTGCTTGGGAACAAAAATAAGCCTTTAAGATACAACTGCAACCCAGTTTACAAGAAATTGATAAATCATAGGAGTCAAGGTGGATTTATAAAAAATATTAGCTGCAGAACTTTGTTTCCTGGGACTTCCTTAGTAGTGTTCAATACTCTTCAATAAATGTACAAAAAAGCCCACTGAGAGTCGAGAGTGTCTGTTGTTTGGGAAAGAAAACTGATTAATTATATGTAGAAAGAATTACCTTGCCTACCAAATGGATTATATTTTTCCCAGTCCATTACATCCCAAAAGATGGATGTCTCCAAAAGGCACCCAAGACACATGCATGGACTGATGAATTTCCGGTCACTGCGAGGGAGCTACAAACAAGTGATTTGCCAGGTGCACCTCAGGATAAATCAGCCTTCTAGAGCTGACTTGTTCCTTTGATTACAAGTAACCATAGATGATTAAAGACAACAGATCTCAGGCACTAATATGTTATCCTCCAACTAAGAAGCTTAAGTTCCCAAAAGTGTCAGAGGCCTCTTGGACTAAGGAATTTTGTGCTGAATCTTTTTGCTTTTATTAAAATTGTGTAGTCTAAAGTCAGTCAAAAACATGCAAGAATTTTCTGCTGATTTTCAAAACAAAGTTTTGAGGCTCTTTGTGTGCATTCCCTGTGTGATTAACAGGATTGCGGATGTCTGATGAGTTTTTAGAGTAGAAGACTTTTTGTATGTCCACTAAGAAAAAAAGTCTAGTCTTCATTTATGAGTTTTTAAGTGACCCAGTGGTCTTTTTTACTTTATTTTTTTCCTTCCTTCATTGATGCATTTGTTAAAGTATGTGACAGTTTATATGTGGCCTTCATAGTGTAACTTTAAGGCCAAATTCACCTCACTGAGAAAGTGACTGAGAGATTTTTAGAAGTTTCTACAGGCATTGAATCAAGCTAATATGAATCAGTAAAAATCTACAACACAGGAGGGTGCTACCTTTATGTTTCTGCTGCATCATGTAAACATATATTGTAATGTTATATTTCTAGAGAAACATTTTATTATAATTCAATATTTATTTATATTCTTTTAATGTTTAGATTTAGTTGACTGAAAATTCATGTTTGTATGAAGGTATCTGAAACACAGAAATGTTGTTTCATTCATATATGTATATTCTTATATGTATACAGATGTATGTGCACATGCACAAACACTTTCACTCTAGGAAGTTTAGACACTTAAGCTTAATGGAACTTCTTTTTAACATAATAACCCAATAATGGGCAGTAACCAAGTACTTCTGTGAGTATACTTGTGCATATTTGTCGTAAAGAAGAACAAAACAAGTTTATTTATGGCATATCAACCTCTTTCCCTAAACATCTAACCTTAAAAACATATCAGATGATATATTTCATTATTTAGTGTAAGATTACGCCAATTTTTGAGCTGAAGCCCGACAAGTTAGAGACTTAAGTGGTAATCAGCAATAATGTATTGCTTGTACCTTAATGTCACTATTGGTGATTTAGTGATTAATTATCTGACTGCTATGTAGTGCTTAAAATAATCTAAATGCATAGGGTAAATTAGTTGATCAGGAGAAAAGTCTGTCATGCAAATTCAGTTCTTACAGAACCTTTCTGTCACACTCATCAATGACAGCCTAAGTGGGTCACCAGAGTGGATGGCCCCTGTTAATTTATTTTCTCAGACATGCAATACATATTCATGATATCCTGCTGTTTGTCTGTCACCTCAAAGAAACTCTCCAGCTCCTCCAAATTATAATTAATGAAAATATGCACAGTTAGGCTTAGGGGCTTGGAGGAAGAGATACTGGTATTATGTTGCAGGGGGTTGCAAGTTATCAGCAGTTGTTTGCTAATGTGGTAGAGGAAAAATTTTATTTTGCCCAGTGCCTTCTCTTTTCCTTCTTCCAAGTAACAGATGTAAAAGGTCATGTAATAAAAATTAAAATTATTACAAAAAGAAAAAAAAAAAAAAACAAACCCATATATATATATAAATACAAAAAAGTAGCACAGAAGCATTATTCAGAACAGAGCTTTTAGTACCATGCTATTGTAAAAAATTTTTTTTTCAGACTAACTATCATAAAAAACACTTTATACAGAAGCTATTCACACACTCATATTTTTCAAAATTTTACATGCCTATTTTCCTATGTTGAGCACTTATTGAGAATTTTCCATATTAATATCAGTTATTTTCTGTTATCACCACATCATTATATGATATGGGAAAATATATGTTGTGTATATTTTTTTATAATATCTTAAAGACATAAACAAATGCACCTTGTACCAAATTAGTGAAAAGACAGAGAAACTAGTGAAAAAACATGCAAACAAATGCACATTACTACACGAGTAATGGCAAAAGCAATAAGATAAATTGTATAGTCATATGATAAATTGCTAAACCATGCTATAAATAAAATTCATCTTGTGCTTCTTCAATTTATCAGTTACTTTTGACTTTCTTATCTTTTTCCTGCCACTAATCCATCTCCTCTAAGACTGGCTTGAATATTCCACACCTCTGAACAGCTTCAGACAACTGTACGTTAACTAAGAAAAAGAAAATCCTAACACCAAAGAAGAGATTGTTCCTTATGGAACTTTCCCAGCACTTATATGTGGAAAAACAAACAAAAAAACAAACAAACAAACAAACAAAATGTGTAACTCTGAGTCCTGGAAAGGTTACTGTGTTATATTTTGCTCTCTATTGAGCCTTGTTGTACCCCCATTCTTATCGTAAGCACAGATCTAGTCTCAAAATGTTAGAAGTAATTTGAGTGTAATAACATCTTCGTCTCCATGCTGTGTTTACTACTTGTTAACAAGACAACTGAGTTTAATGTTCCCAAAATACAAAAATTATAAAATCTTATATTTCTGTATGTGTTTGCAGTCATTTTCAATTCTTTCTGGTGCATTAATACAGGAAAATAACAGAATAATAATTTTTTAACAGTTTTACATGTTTGAAGAATAGTTCTTTTGGTTGTACGTGAGAAATTCATTAGAGTGAAGTGGAAGGATTTTATTGCTGACCTGCATAACTTACTTGTGGATTTGTCACTCATAAATAATGTATTCAGCCCCAACTCATGCCACTGAAACATTTATACCACAACACATCACTGTGTATGTTATATAAATATTTATTATGATGAATTATTAAAATGAGCAATGAATATTTATTCTTCTTGCAGCATGACTATATGCATGTATGTATATTCTGTGTCTATATAGATATGCACATACAAAAATATTTAGATAGCTCTATACATATGGATATACACATATATATATGTTCTCCCATATACATGTACTCTCATGTATATCCATCCATCCATACATCCACACATGCACATATGGATGTACACACACAGTTGTAATTCTGGAAGTCTGTGAACATGTTTTTTATAGATGTGCATTATTTATAAAAAGAAACATCCACATGAAAGGTGGAATTATGCACATTTAATTTTTTTTTTTTTTAATCTGTGATTAATGCTGACAGGATCATGGCTTAGCTGCAACTATCATAACAACATCAGGGCAAAGGCCTCAGTCGAACAGTATCCAAGTCTCTGAGAACACGATGTCTTTCATTAGCCAAGATTTGGAACACAGGAGAACTCTTTCAGTCAGTGTTTTCACACATTTGTCTGCTTATAGGAAAAAAAAAAAGGGGGGGGGGGGAGAAAAAAATACTATATAGCTTTTGTGATACCCACAATGTATTTACAGGAACAATGTCAGATTATACTTCAGATGGCTCCCTACAACAGATGCCTGTTGAATGCTGGAGCCTGCCTGTGTACATGTATCTAATCATATCTGATTTCATAGACTGTTGGCACATTTTTAAAAAATTTGCCAGGAAATCATGTGACAGCACAGAAAGAGAGACTTCAGAGAAACCTATGACCAGTGCTAGGGGAACACAAGCGAGGGAAAGAGATTGGGAACCAGAGTTGAAATGCATTTTCCAGTCTCTGAGAAACTTTTCATTGCACACCATGACATAAAACATTCCAAACTGGGATGCACATTTGAAATATTAATAGGAATGCATCAAGCTCCATAGACAGCTGCTTATTTCCCCATTTACTATGTACAAAGCAAAGGATTAACACCACTGGCAATATTTGTGTCAGGCCATACTGATTAATTTAATATTCTGATTGGATGAGCAGCAGAGCTTTAACGGCTGTTAACTTTCTGGCAAGCAGTGCTGAGAAGGTGATAATGAGATTAACATTTGGAGGACCTGATTTGCTTTTGCTCTGTATTTAATTACTACTTTGACACCAACTGGTATGCTCTATGGATTGTGCAGATATGCTGATAGATAGCCATATTTCCTAAACTATAATATTGGCTTTAAATAAATGTGTTAAATTCTGTGATTTCAAAAATAATTTTCACACGACCTGAAAAATATGTAATGTTATGCTCAACTAATAGCACCTCAAAGAAGATATTTGGAGTAAGCAGAATGCCTACAGGAAATAAAGAAAGGGATTGATCAGCAAAGAAGGTTGTACATTAAAGGCTAGGAAATAAAGTAATAAAGTAATGATTGCCCAAAAGGTGAGTGAGTTGATCAAGATGACTTAGATTTTGCAAAGGGAATTAAAACTAATCTTAAAAAGATCCCAATGTCTATGATTAAAAGAAGAACAGAGAGGAGAAGGAGACATTAGTGCAATCAGGTCTGGGTAAAACTGGCATTTCTTTGTACCTCTAAAGAAACAAGCATACTTTGTCTTACTCTTCAGGAAGATTCTGACATATAAAGCTTAGGCTGCATTTTGATGTATAAAGTAATTAAGAATTCATGGTGAATAACACAGAAAAAATGCAGCCTTTCTTAAATCAAGTTATAATTGCTTAACCTGGTTTTATGAACAAGTGGTATGTGGTCCTGGTCAGTCATGGATGAAAAGAGAAAAGACAACAGGTAAGGCCATCAAGTTGTAAGGAATGTTTTACAGAGATGGTCAACAATTGATCTTGGGACTAATTTTATTGACTTTTTTACTAAGATATTGCTAAAAGCAGGAAGGTAACTTTTGCTGAATGAAAATTTGGATTTATACATAAAAACTCACGTCTTGTTACTAAAAAAAGCTTACTAGCACTGTAGCTTATGTATAAGCAGCTTGGAATTTGAGGAAGAATAGTGTTTTAAATGTATATCTTCTAAACAACAACAAAAAAACCCAACTTATTTGTACAAAATCATATATATGGCTCTCAGATTTTACTGTTTGAGCAAATAATATATTTGATTATATTGAACTCCATAAATAAAACTCAAGAGAAGCTTCCCTTTAGGCAGCTATTGTTTTGAACCCAGCTTCAAGCTGAAACAATCATTGTGGAAAAAAACTGAGCCACTAGGACTGTTAATACATACTGAGTATGTCCTTCAGGACCATTCTCATCTCAATAGCAGATGTGTTGGAAAGCAGGAAATAGAGAGAAAGAACCCAATTGACATATATACAAAAGCCCATTTTGTTCTTCTACAACTGGAAATGCATTTTTCACACACTATGTAAGTTCATTTACACTGCTAGTGTGGAGGAAAAAGCCTCTGGCTAAATGAGAACCAGATCTTTTCCTTCAGGTACCACTTCATCTTCTTTTTCCTGATGAAGTACCTGTGGTCTAGATATCAAAGGTCAGGTTCACCAAAGACCCCCTGGGATGATTTTCTTTCTCTTTTACTGTTTACTTGTGTTACATTAAGCATATAAATTAATTTAATCTCACATTTATAATGTTTCCTCCCTCAAAACACTGAAAAATCTACTCACTGATTTGGGACCAGTTATATGAAATGACAGCACTCATAGTTTGAGTGCTAGATAATAGCTAGCAGTATTGCTGTGGATTGGTGATTTGTAGATTCCCACTCCTTTCCCATCAGTTTTGTGGAAACAGATACTTTCCAAAAAGTTCATCCAGTTTCAGCCTTTGCCACTGTTTCAGCTTTGACGTCAACTTCACAGAAGCCATTTGCTGTAACTTCAAAGCTAAAACAGTCAAATGGGACAGACAGCCCTATGCCAACTGAAGGAGGGTCTATTGAGCCACTGTGACTAGATACGTAACACAGGAGGTTGTGCTAAAGGTTTCTATGGCACTGTTCAGGAAATCTGCCATCATCCTGGCATGCTGGGAATACCAGGTACCTACTGCACAAGTCCAGCAAAAGGGCAATAAATCAGATGTTTGTGAGATTCCTTAGATATGCTGTGCATATGTCATGGTTTTCATTTATACAAATATATACACTTTTTTTAATGTCCATAAGGGTAAAGGATGTCTTAAATCTGAAACTGATTAAGCCATCACTTCCTATACATCCTTCAAAATGACCAGGGCTCAAACCTCCTCCAACTGCAAACCTCTCAGGACCAACAAGAGAAATAAATTTCAGCAAAGTAAGAATGAAATTAATAATCAATGTTAATTCCACTTTGGTAGGTCTCGAAGTTTTATTTCAAATTCATGTGCATTCTAGGAAATTGTAAAACTGTAAAAAAAAAAAAAAACAAACCAATTAGACTTGGAGAAATATCTACAGTACAGCTTGAAGATGTCCAGACTAAATTGTTGTTTTTTCTCACCATAAAAGGAAAATAGTGTTTTGGGGTTTTTTTTAATTACTGTATTGACTGATCAGAAAAGTCTTGAAACCTGCCACAGACATTGCAGAGATTTTCTAAGTTGTTGAGAAGACCTAGTAACTGTTTAGTGAAGGAATTGTAAACAGCATGAATCTGTCTGGACCTATCAATCAAACCAAGAAATACTATAAAGAGTGTTACTAATTTTAAGAAAATATTATTACTCAATAGTACACAAAGGATAGGCAAATTTGCATTTGAGCAGTAGTATTAGTTTGTGTGAAGTGTCCTCATTGCAGATTTATATTCCTAACAGTGCCTTCCTGTCATACCCCAGACATTACACATCTGTCTGCCCACTCTAAGCCTTTTTTTTTTCTGTCTTTTTGTTTACTTCACTAATATTTGAAATACAATCCAAGGCATCTTGCTTATTAAACTGGAGAGACTTCAAATTTGCTTTTGTACAATCGGATCTAATTGTCTGAGACAATTTACATCCATCAGCACAGTGGTTTATGACTTTCAGACTCAGTGTAAAATGAATAGATAAGAGAGATGAAATCATTATTCTCCTTTATTACTGAAGATGTGCTGGCTAATCTGAGAGTAATTTGAATGCTAGAGGCCCATCAAACACTGGACATCTGTCAAGCTCTAGCTTCAGCCACTAGTTCACAATCTGTGCCACTTAGCAGCCTCCTCTTTTTCTATCCTGAACATTTCCCAGGCAAAAACAAAAGTTAGAGTTAGATAATTTTTCTATTCTTGTTTGACAAGAAAGTTATTTGGAAAGATTTATATTTTTTTTTTTGTTAAGCTTGTTTAAGATTTTATTATTTTCATGCTGTTGGAGAGAGATGCTCTGGTAAATTTTTATGAGAATTCCAAGATGTCATTGCTATGTTAACATCACTATTGGATAGAAATATGAGAAAAAGAAGACCATCTGTCAATTGCCGCTATCTGTTTCCCTCATTTTCACACAGGTTGTCGCTGCTGTGCACAGAGACACAGAAAACTGAGGGCTGGGGGTGGGAAAACGTGTACAGGTCTAGGAGGCAGACCATAAAAAATAACTGTGGGGGACAGAGAGACTTAACAACAGAGGAAACAACATTTAAGGGATAAGGGGAAAATAAGAGTGCAAAATAGCCTAGCAAGAGAAAAAAAGAGCAGAGAGAGAGAGAATGTTTATAAGTAAGAATTTAGAAATTCTCAGTGAAAACTAGGGAAAAAAATAACAGGAGACATGGAAAAAGGGAACTATAATTGGGAATGGAAAAGGAAGCATGTAGAGAAAATGAAGAAGATAGGAGTGAGGCATCATAGGAAGGGTAATGAAAGATTACAGGCTGTGGATCCATGCCAAAGATGAAGAAAAGTTCAGTTAGGGAGAAGAATATGATCAGTTACATGGAAAAAAAAAACCAAACCAAAACTGATTTTTCATTCAGAAGAAGATAAACTTAGCGTTATAGTCAAGGAAATCTAGGAAAACACAACTGCAGATATTACAGTCACTTCTGTAATGTTTAGTTGGTATCAGAAATTCTTCCCTCTTTTCTCTAGGATGTGTTTTATTGGAAGACATCCCAGCAGGAATTGCCACTTTTCTATCCAACACTTTGGCATGATGTTGGGCTACAGCTGCAGACTTTGGAGAAGGTGTGATCAGGAATCACCTGGCATTGGAGGAAGTTTCCCTCCAGGGCCACAGAAACTACAGATTTCCTCATGTCTGATAACAGATAGCCTACACAAATCCTGAGATTTCACGCCAAAACTGGATATTCCTACCATAGATACCACTTACATGCTGTTTAACTGAACTCTGTCTGAGTCTCATCATCATTTATCAAGGAGACCATATCATCTCATTGTTGTCTCATGAGAAACAGTAAACAGCAGTTCACAAAGTTTGGTTTTTTTTTTTTTTTTTTTTTTTTTTAATATCACTAAGTACTCTTATCATACCCCCTTCTATTAATTTTCATCTAAACTAAATCATCTCATTCTTCTTATGCATGTTATGAATTTCTTTGCACAACTTTAATCATTCTTGTTGCCCTTCCTGAAATTATCTTTTATTTTTCTGTCTGTATTTTGATCAGGACTGAACACATTATTTTCGATGCAGAGCTACCACTGAGATATGCGGTATTATTTACAGCTGTCAAGTATTCCTTCTTAAGTAATTAAACTAACCACTTAGAGAATCCTTAATGCAAATGTCCATGAGGAATTTTCACTCTCATGGGTTATGAAAATGCCTTCTTCAGG
Source organism: Todiramphus chloris collaris (assembly GCA_025345505.1). Classification (NCBI taxonomy): domain Eukaryota; kingdom Metazoa; phylum Chordata; class Aves; order Coraciiformes; family Alcedinidae; genus Todiramphus; species Todiramphus chloris. The sequence continues at coordinate 17,310,911 of JANVCC010000018.1, forward strand.
TTTATTCATTTTAGCATGCTTTTTCATAGATGTCTGTAGAGCCAAACAAATGTTCCTGCTAATCATCAACTTTGAAAAACAGGTTATTTTTTCCACATTTGATATCATATGAATCTTTTACTCCTCTATCTAACAAAGATTACCTATGCCTATTAATCATAAATTTTACAAAATTCAGCAAATTTGTGAAACTGAATTTTCTTTAGGAATATGAAAACATACCTATACAATGTAAAATGAAAAACTAAATTAAGCTGAACTAGAAACCTCTTTTACTACTTAATTTAACAACAGATAAAATCTAGTTCACATTATCTTCAATAGACTTATCCCTAAAATTAGAAGATGCTTTACAATGTAATTACTATTTTGATATGGAAACAATTAAATATTACACTATCTTTTTCCTAAGGAACTGTAATTGAGTCATTTTGAATTAGGATGTGCATTTCTGAGGACTGGTATATAGTTTGATATCTGAAAACTTGTTTGGATGTTCTAGGTCACATGTTGGTGGCATTATCAATAGTAATGTATTACAGAGACCAATTTACACAAGTGTCTCATGTTTCTGTTTTACAGGTAAACAGTATCAAGAAAGTTTCCTGGTGCTGTTCATCCACGGCCTGTAATGTGGAGTTGTTGAGAAGGTAGAGCAGTCATTTTGTTTAGACTGAAGCCTCCTAACATTCTCCCAGGCAATTCTGTTGTGCTGTTTGTGATATTTTAGCAATGACAGTCTGCATGATGTTACTTTCTTCTGGAGTATAAGAGAAAGTAGTAGCATAGTTGCGCTGAGTCTTCCAGTTGTCTGTAGCACCAGTGAACTGATATTGAAGTCACAGGTATATTACACCTACTAATATAGATGTAGCTTGTATACTGGCTGATATGCTACACAAAGCATTAAACAGTTACTTCTAAAAGATATTGTTGTGAAAAGGGAAGCAGTGATATCACCTTATAAATAACACAGAACTGCAAGATGAGTGATTGATATGATTTGAAGACCAATTGGATGCATCAGAATAAATCACTTGGCTTTTACAGATCTAATTTTACAAGATACATGGCCCATCTCAAAGCTTTTTAGGAAAAATCACAAGACAGAAATAGAAAGAAGCATATACCACACCCCTCCCCCATATTTTGGATAATCCTGAAAACATACAGCCTTGTTGTGGTGAAAATTGAGTTGTTTTGATCATATGGTCCTAAATTTCTACAGGAAATCATCAGCTGAATGGGGAACATAATTCTGCTTCCTGTATCCTATGGATGTACTCCTCACATTTGCAAATAAAGTCTTTTCTACAGAATGAAGGGTGCATATAACTCAGATTATCCACTGCTAATATATAACCCACATTTTTTTTTTTTTTCACATATTACAGTTAATATGCAATACAGTTTCATTTACAGTGTATAAAATGCTTTGAGATTCTGAAAGATTCAGAAGTGTGACATTGCTTTTTTTTTTATTTCCACCTCTTTAATTGCAATCCTTCAGCAGTTAAATTACACTACATAATATGTATGATATTTTTTGTGAATTTTATTTTCAATTGTAGATTGCTTTATCTTTTTCTGGAAATAAAAAAGCTCAAAGGGAAAGGAAGACCTTAGTGAATATATTTTACGGATGACTTTCCACTGAACTTAAGCATTTACACCGCTGTAGCTATGATCAGAATATGAGTGATATTAAAATTCATTTTAACACAAATTGATGCTACTTTAGTGACCTATGCAAAGCATGGAAGATAGATGACTAATAGTAATCTCTGTTTGAGAAATGGTGTGTCAGGTACAGTATGAAGCAAATGATCCTCTGAGGTTGTACATCAATTAGACATGTACAATAATCATGCAAGGATAAAGATTTGTGAATGATTTTTAAAGTAATCAGGAATTCTTCAAAACCTGTACAATAATAGACTGTATCTTGCAATTCTCAGTGTTCATTTATGCATATACTCAGGTTATGATCTGACTTTAGTGGATATGCAGATTAACAGTAGCTGAGGGTCTGAACCCTAAACTGATCATGCGCATGCTTTTGGGTTTGGGTTTGGGTTTGGAGTTTTTTTCTGTATCAGGCACCAGGGATTATTCAGTCCTGTTTCATGTAGTGGTTAGGAGCAGATGCTTAAGGAAAGAGGATAAAATCAAGATAAATGTAGTTTCCTTGTCCCTTCTCACAAATAGAAGTTTGCATCTGAAAATGAACCCTGCAATTAGGCCCTGCTAGATGCTAAGCAAAGGAGGGAGATCTATCTGCTCAAATGTACCGTACAACCAAACTTCATAATGCTGCTAGAATCTGACTGCACATTTTACTCTAAAGGTCTGGTCCTCCACTTGTCAACACTGCATAAAGGTTAGTTTATTCCTGTCTCTGATATTGGCATGAACAGTCTATTTTCCTCTAAACCAAATCCCAGATTTTTATTCTGGGAAACTTTTTGAATTAGATTGATACCAGTATGGAAAATGCCATACCTGTTTTGTCTCTTTCCACGGTCTTCTACAACCATCTTATTCTCAAAAATTTTCAAACACTCTCATGCTATAAACTGGAGTATGTCAGACATATTGACAGTTTCATTATAATTGTAAAGACATAAAAGACATATAAAAGTGGAAAGAAAAGTGGTGTCAGCAGCAACCCTGCTCCTCTGTATTTGCATCTAATGTTGGTATGTGTTTCAGGTATATTTCTAATTACATTTAGAGGAAGTATATTTCAAATCAAGATTACATCTGGGGAAATGCTGAGAGGCTACCTTAATACTGGATTCTTTGGCTGCTTGGGTTAGGCCAATGTCTTTTCATTACCCTTTACTGCATAAATTGGTCTCTTTGTGATAACTAAAGCTGAGGATTAAGTTCTGGTCTAATGGCAAAGCTGGATTTTGAGATGTTCAAGAAGTTAGTGAGGGAGCTGGTGCTAAAAATTCATTAGGTTCTCTTTTTGTATACAGATTACTGTTTATAATAAAAAGTTTACAGGTTAGGCTAAGTTTAGGTATATGAAGTCTAATTAATCTTATTCATTACTGAGTTCTCCAAGGCTCAAGAACTAGCTAGGAAGAGATATTCAGAGTTTCTAAAAACTTCTGTTTTCTTGCAATCTATTGTTAACTTTTACAGTGGGTTATTGTTGGTGAGGACCAAAACTGGGTTGGTTGGTGGGGTGTCTTTCTTTTCTTTTCTTTCTTTCTTTCTTTCTTTCTTTCTTTCTTTCTTTCTTTCTTT
>JANVCC010000018.1:17314178-17418276 GCA_025345505.1 Todiramphus chloris collaris
TTCTCTTCTCTCCTTCTTTCTTTCCTTCTTTCTTTCCTTCTTTCTTTCTTTTTGGCATAATTATCAATTTAATAATGTTTGGATTAGACTTTAAGTTAAGGTTTAGTAAGAACAAATCACTCTACTACAATGAACTTTAGAGCTAAGGCTGAGATTTCATGTAGAATTTGGGAATATAAAGCTTTAAAAGTTCAGTTTATTACTGCAGAGACAGGAGTTAGGAAGAGGGAATGCTGTCCACAGAAGACAGTACCATGACAGTACCATGTCACTGTAGGCTGTAAACAGAGATTGGAGTAGAGTGTGAGTTTGGGAAGGGATTTGGGAATAAACCTTCAAAATTCTGTTTTATTAACAGTCACCAAAGGGCCCACAGAATTAGGGAAAGGTCCAGTGAGTCATGTTATCTTTCAAGATACAATTGGTCCTTCAATAATTAAAGTTAAGTTTAATTAGGGTTAGAATTCAGGGCTGTTGTTAGGGTTAGAATTTGAGAATGCACACGTTTAGAGCCATGATTACTTCTGGATTCAAAAATGCCTGCAGGGCTAGGAAGAGGGCATGGTGTTAATAGGATGGAAATAATAGGATCTCATTTAGCTCAGGGATTTATTTCCTGGCTCTAATTACCATTATAGTAAGGATAGGGTTAGGAATAAAAGGGGCTTGAAAAATCTTTCTTTTCCAGCTTATTGATGAGACTTGCAAGGACTGCAGAGTCATGTAGAAAGTTGGTCTCTTCACAGACATGGATGTTTACATGAACTGTGAGAGAGGTTAAGGGTCTTATGATTCCAACTTGATTATCTAATTTATTTGTGAGCTTTTGTTTTTGTGTATGTTGAAGCTGGTTTTTTACCCTGGATTTAGTATTGAGAGTAGTGCTAGCATTCAGTCTAGGTGCTCACAATAGTGAAGAAAGCACATTGAGAAAGATAATGGTAGCAGTTCTTTCACAGCCCTAGTACTGTCAGTGGCCATCATCAGGGCTCGTTCTGGTGGTGAAGTTGTGGTGACAATGGTGGTCTCCTTTTCAGGCTGAACAGCAGCGCTGTCAGTGGTGAGATCTGTAGTTGAGGGGAAAGGGTAGAAGTGCAGTATGCAGGTATAAGTAATGATTCAGGGGGAGAACCCCAGGCTCCCCTGCTGCTGTCCCACATCACAGGAGATGGGACTGGTGCTCCTTCCTCTTCTCACTCTGCACCTACCATGAAAGTGTGATTTTCAGTGAATGGTTAGAATCAAGCTCCATATGAGGTGGTGTGTTTTGCAGAGGCCAGTAAGATGTGAAGGAGGCTGATCTGAAAGACAGACACATTTTCTTTTCATGTGATGGACCAACCAGTGCCCTGGAGACAGGGATAGTGGTTTGGTTTCAGTATGGGAAGTTGATTCCTGGGTGTGTTTGGTAGCATGCTGATTTGAGAAGGTATTTGACTTGTTGCTACTGCCATGCTTCCTCTTGAATGTGATATGGAAGTTCTTATCTAACACACAAAGCAAATTTAGGTCGGGATTTGGAGAGCTGTCTCTCCTGAGACCAGATTTGATGATAATTGGGATGGTTCTGAGAGTGATTTAGAAGTTAGTATTCCTTAGTTCACCTCTTAAGGACAGTTGTCAAGCTACTTTATGTTTATCAGGTCTTCAAAAGATCCTGACCATCTTTGATTAGGATTGGGATTCTGTTCCCTAACCATGTATCATACAATCTATTGTATTCTCTTCAGACACTCTGAAATAAGTAGAGATTTGAACTTCATGTTGATTAGGGTATTACTATTCACTTTGCTGTGAAGTTAGGAAGAGGCAAAGGTTCCAGAGAAAGCTTGGTGCCTTGTCAATTTAAGGGAACAGTGCTTGAATCACAAAAAAGAATATATTGTCTGCGGTATCATTCACCCCATTTACTGAGCCAAGTATTTTTCTCAGGTTATATTAAGGGCATTTGTCACTTCAAAAGACCAGTTTTTTCTTGAAACTCTTACAAGGATTTAGAAGATCAGGGTCTGTCAAGCCACTCATCCTATCTTCTTTTATGGATGGTCGACATGCTATAAGGTTCAAAGGTAAAATTGCTGCTTGTGTTATAAGTAGGCAATAAAAAGATATAGGAACTCAGTGTATTGGTATATTTTTGTAAGGGATTTTGATGTAGGAAAAGGACTGATCTTGAAGGTTGGCATTGTATCATCTTTCAGGTGATAGACCCATCAGGTCTGTTTTGTAAGGTTTAAACACAAAGGAGATGTAATTAAGGTCAGGACTTGGAAATGTAAACCTTTAGGGAACCAGTTCTGAGGGTATGCTGAACTCAGGAGAGGAATCACGTTACACACCACCAACACCACATCTGCATGAGTTCTATCAGATGGGAGCTTTAAGTAGGTTTAAGGATAAGGTGAGGATTCAACTCAGATTTTGAGAGTTTTTGTATCATACCTCAGAGGGTGTTGAGATTGAGTCAGAATCTTTGTGACCATCAATACTCTGCAGACATCTTCTATAAAAGATAGTTTATGTAAGTGGGGATAAAGTGGCCAAAGCTAGACGAAAGAGACAATTCAGTATACAAACATGCTTCATAATTAGGCAATGTGTCAAAACATCTTACTAAGTACCTCATAAGTCATAAACCCATAATTACAACTTCACTGGTTACAAAACAAAATTTAGTTAAGGAACAGCTGTAAAACTAAGAAAACTGCGTTGTTGAGAAAGCAATGCAATTCAATGGATAAATTTATAGCACATAAGAAACTAATAATACTAATACTAGTAAAACTAACAGAGTGAAAGACAATAACTTAAAATAACTCCTTATAATAACAACAGAAAGGAATCTTTAATAGGTGAAGAAATGGTAGAATTTCTAACTCTTAACAATGCAGAAAGCTCTCTAGCGAACAGGTATTCTGGGCATCAGATTAGATACCATTTATGTCAACAGTAATCCGATAAGAATATAGCATATACTGAATGGAGTAGAAATTAACTGGGTGTAACTATAATCAAGGAGTCATCACTGAACTGTTGCATTTATTATTGGCTTACCTTCATAGTGCTATACTATATTTAATGACTTGGAAGAAAACATGAAAGTTTCTTAGTTTTACAGCTGATGAAATGACTGAAGACAGGTGCCTAGTTCAGAATAATCTGAATCACTTGAAGACCTGGCAACAAGCAAAGTTCATGGTGGTATAACCAAACACAAATTTGCAAAGATAATAGAAATAGATAATGGAAAGCACAGGCTACAATTAGGACTGGTGACCGCTCTCTGCGAGACTAGAAATTCCACAAGGGCTTTGGGGACTATGGTAAAAATTTAAGCAAATGAGCGCACCTGATGCAGCAGGGCCAGCAGGGCTAATGCCAAATTTACAGGGGAATCTAAGGAGGAAAATATTTTATTTCCATGCCTGTAACACTTTCAACAATTTCTTGCAAAATGTATTAGCTCCCGTGTTGTCATCATTACATTTTACTTTATAAACTTATTCAGTTTATATATATTCATTTTGAACATAGTGAAATAATACAATGAGTACTGGGGGTTGATATCTTCCTCTTTGCCAAGATAATTTCAGTATCGCTGATAACTGGAAATGCAGCCATACTTGTACTTCTTGTTCCCATAGCTGAGACTGTAATACTCTGGGGACCCTTCCCTTCTGTAACAAGGGCGTGCTTATCATCTTATAGAACTGGGAATATACCTGTGCACTTATTTCTAATATTTCTAAGTACAGACAAGCTCATCCTTTGTAGACATATTTTGTGGTACAATGTGTTTCTCTCCATCTCCATTCCCACTGACTGGATAATTTTAGTGATAGGACTGTATTTTTCCCTGCCTGATTAGAGAAGTGAAACTAAGGGGAAAAAACCCTCCCACGTTTCCAAAGGAGGTCATTTGTCTTCACTGTTTATACTGCATAATAAATACTGACTGCAATTACTGAGAGGATAAAATGTTATCTTTCCTTATTTTTGTGGAAATAATTGTTGCTCTCAAGTGCTGTAACTTTCAGGAGTTCAAATAATGATAATATTACTTTTTATATCATAAAGTCATATTCCTGCATGTAAGCTTCATTTTCCTTATAATTAACTGTCTTCAAGTATTTGAAATGTATTGAGAAGGCAGCTGGAATAACAGTTTTACTGGGAGAAATCTTTTTTCAAAAGGATCCCCATCAAGTTAGCTGTCATCTCAGGCTCTTGAAGCTCTGCATAACTTAGTAACATTAAGGTTCACTGAATGAATACTGAACTTCCTACAGCATTCCTTAATCAAAATGTAGCATAAATGAAGTATTTTAAACAGAACATAACAGACAAAATACAGTTTTTAAGTGCAATTTCCTTTGTATTTGACAGGTTGAATTTGTAGGACAGCTTACTACTTTGGACAATCTCAATTACTTTCATTAAAAAGAAGAGCCATCCAGTTTTGAACAGGTTCAGGGGGTGGTGCAAAATGCTTTTGCATTTATGACTCACCCAAAAAAATGAAAGAAACCTGAGGATATGCTGACTGCAAGGAGTTTTGACATCACTACATCCATTCCATGACAGAGGTGAAGTTCTCCAGCTCAGCACCAGTACAGTGAAAGGAAACCAGAACTTACGAGGTTGCCAGGATCCCTGAAACTAGTGGCACTTGAATTAAAGGGGAGACAGCTCTTATTATTAATAAGCAGAAGCTAGAGTCAAGTGAATCATTTCAGGCATAGAAGCTCCTTTTCTGTAACTTCTTCCATTTCTAATATTGAAAATGAAGCAGATTTCTTGATGAGACTCTGCTCTAACCAGAAGTGTTAACATGTCTGTTCACTGTCTTTGATATGAAGACAGAGACAGAACTCAGAATCTTAAAAAAAGTTTGTGTCTTACTATTGCAAAGGCAATATCTGAAGCACTAAAAGTAACAAGCAAAATGAAAAAACATTTATGTAAGATTTTTGGTTCAGTTTTGTATGCTATGAAAATACAATCAGGTCATAATCTTGGTATGGAAAAGGAGCAAACAGTCACACAGAAGAGCATCCCACTTTTGGAGATGTAGGCTTTTGAGCTCTCTATCTTCTAACCTTGGCTCCTAGATTTAGTTAAAATCTGAAGAATTATAGTGCAACTGACATATATTTGATTTTAACAATTAGATTTTGATGGAATAGTGAGATGTGAATAGAAAGCACAAATATTATACTCCAGTTATGCAAAAGTCATTGTTTCTCTTATTTTCCTTGTCTCTGTACAGCATATAACCCAGAAATATTAACTATTTGCCTGTGCTAGGGACTCTGCAGAAGATACTGACAGTTTGTCCTTTGACATTTAAATGAATATGGCAAAAGCAGACATCAGTGATTTTTGCTCTGGCTCTGTAAGAGATCAAAGAAGTTATAGAAGTGTGAAATGAATGAGGTGGAGGGGAAAAAGGAACGGAAAGTCATGAGTATTGAATATTCAGTCATCAAACTTGATTAATACAAGTCATTTAAGGTCAAAATCTACAAAATAATAGAGCTTTGACTTTTTTTCCTGATATGGCTGTTATTAAACATGAATCAATAGTTGAAAACACACTTAGATCAGTCAAAACTTTGCAAGTAATAGTAGAGTGTAAGGTTGATTATGACAACACATGTAGACTGAATAAGACTAACTATATTCCTTTTTGGCTAGTCATAAAAAGAGATCAAAAGAATGAGACTAGAAGGACTGATAGCTAAATGTTAATCTCACACTCAATTTATTTGTAGGTAGGTCAACATTGTTTTAAAGTTCTTTACTAGTGATATATTTTATCCAGAAAAGTACAAAAACATCTGTGTGGAGAAGTGAAAGGGTAGCAAGTAGCCTAGCTGTGCTTTAATCAAAAGGAAGGCTGAGCTGGGAATGTGTGCAGGATGTACCAAAGGAAAGCAGGAAGATCGTGACAGACCACATCAAGCCTCCTTTAGATAAAAAGACCAGTTTCTAAAAAAATAACCCCAAACTCAAACACACAAAACAACTATCTGTTTTTTTTTTTTTTTAAGTTACATTCCTCACCTTATTTTACCACAAGTCTATTTCATTCTAACAATAGAATTTTCTTGAAGCTGGAAGATTTTGTAAATGACAGAACAAGATGGCTACAAAAGGAGATACGAACTTCACTGGACAGGCAACAAGTGGAAGCAGTACACTGGCTCAGAGACTGGTGCCACCAGTGGAATTTTTGGGTTTTTTTGACCATAGGCTCCTTTACATGACACCAGGCCTGCTGGCAACAGATGGGGAATGCCTGTTTCAAAGGAAAAGGATCCCAGGGCAAGAGCTAGCAGAGCTCATTGGAAGGTCTTTAAATTAGACTCTAAGGGGCATGGAGATAAAACCAGGCTTTCTAGAGAGAAGCCTAAGAGCAGCCTGTCGGTATCTGTGGAGCAGTCTGGTACTAAGGTCGTACAGTTCTCTGTCTCAGTTGAGGTAGGGGATGATGATCCATGCAGCAGCAGCAAAGACACAAGTGTTGATAGGCTGGTAACTATTGAGGCATCTGAGAACCAGCTGTGGAGAACTGGGGCTTCTCCCTCCAAGAAGGTGGCAGGACCATTAGCCCAGCTGAAGTGCATCTATACCAATGCACGCAGCATGAGCAACAAGCAGGAAGAATTGATATGACTGCCATCATGAAAACATGATTGGAGAGCTGCAATTGATTGCTACCAACTTTTCAGAAGGGACAGGCAAGGAAGGCAAGGCAATGACAATGTGGCTTGCTGGTTGGCTGAGGGAAAGGCTGTGGACATTGTTTACCTGGACTTCAGCAATTCCTTTGATATTGTTCCCCATAATATCCTCATGAAAACACTGGCTGCCCTACACATGGACGGAAGCACACTCTGCTGGATCAAACACTGGCTGGATGGCTGGGCCCAGAGAGTGGTAGTGAATGGAGTTAAATCCTTTTGGTGGCCAGTCACAAGTGGTGTTCACCAGGGCTCAGTGCTGGGGTCACTCAGGTTTAATATCTTTATCAATCATCTTGACAAAGAGGTTGAGAGCACCCTCAGTAAGTCTGCAGACAACACCAAGTTAGGTGGGAGTGTTGATCTGCTTGAGGGTAGTAAGACTCTACCTGGACAGACTGAGGCCAATCATATGGGCTTCAACAAGGCCAAGTGCCAAGTCCTTGCTCCATGAAAGGCTACAGGCTTGGGGAGGAGTGGCTAGAAAGCTGCTTGACAGAAAGGGACCTTGGGGTGTTGATCAACAGCCAGCTGAACATGAGCCAGCAGTGTGCTCAGGTGGACAAGAAGAACAAGAGCATCCTGGTCTGCATCAGGAATAGTGTGGCCATCAAGAGTAGAGAAGGGATTGTTCCACTGTACTTGACACTGGTGAGGCTGCACCTTGATTACTGTGTTCAGTTTTGGTCACCTCAGTATAAGAAAAACATTGAGATCCACAGAAGGGCAACCAAGTTGGTGAGGAATATGAGGAGTGTCTGAGTGAGCTGTGGTTCTTTAGTTTGAAGAAAAGGAGGCTGAGGGGAGACCTTATCTCTCCCTACAACTACCTTAAAGGAGGTTGCAGTGAGGTTGCTGCTGGTCTCTTCTCACAAGTTACAGCTGATAGGACAAGAGGAAATGGCATCAAGTTGTGCCATGGGAGGTTTAGTTTGGACATTAGGAAAAACTTCTATACTGAAAGGGTATCAAAGACTGGAACAGGCTGCTCAGGCAAGTGGTTGAATCACCATCCTTGTGTGTATTTAGAAGCCATCTAGATATAATGCTTAAGAATATGGTATAGTAGTGGCCCTGATGGCATTAGATAATGGTTGGACATGATGATCTTAAAAGTCTTTTCCAACCATAGTGATTCTGCATGATTCTGTGTACCCAGAATAGTCAAATTATGGGTCACCTAGCAGGAAATACTGTCATTTGGATATTACCCTTATTTGGAGGTATGCTCTTATACCCTTATTTGGGATGGTACCTTTATATCATATTCTCTGATTTACAAAATTCAAGTTGCCTTATTTCTGATTACCAAGAATATTATATTTGTATTAACTGATGAACTGATTTTGTATATCTGCTTTTTTTAAACTACTGATTTTAACGCTTCAAAGTGATATGAATTTTCTAAGACTTCAGGGACATTGCAGTAGTAGGTTGACTTTATTATTTTTTCCAATTTCATTTTAAATGAAAGCCTTAGCAGAAATACAAAGAAAATATTTTCTTTTTATTCAAGATCGGAAATAGATAGATCTTCAGCATACAGTCAGTCATAAAATCTTCTCACAATCTTACAATCATATTTTTATTTTATTGTTATTACCGCTGGTACTGAGATTTTTTTTTTATTGTTGTTTGGCTGGTTTGGTTTTGCTTGTTTGTTGTTTTTTGTTTCTGTGGGGAATGTATTTTTAGCCTTATGTCTGGTTTCAGAAAGAATATAAATCCATTCTGTCTGTCATATTGCTTATTTGAGAGGAGAGTCTAAATCACTCCACATCAGTACTTCTTTTTCATTTTTTTTTTTCTTAATGTACATTGATGTCTGAATAACTTATATGGGACCAAACAGTATCATCAAACTTCTCTTCCATTGGTACATGAGGATCTCTGTCTGCCACCGAAAGATGAAGCTGTTCACTATTAGAAGTAGTCAGCCAATATAGATAAAGGGATTTCTGAGTGACTTGATCTGTTAAGCACTTTGCAGGTATGTTGCTCACTACCATCCAGGACTGTGCGAGTTCTATACACAGTCAAGTTGCCATGTTAGTGGCTAGTATATTCAAGTACTTTGTACATGGACAAAAGAACAAGTGATTACTTTTAAGACTTCCCTTAAAATTAACCATATGTTTAAGCCCCTAAAGGTTTTTGGTTTTGTTTTTGTTTTGTTTGTTTATGTACAAAACTTTGACTTTTTTTCATAAACACTTTCATCTATGTCATTGTATGGCTATAAATGCTGGTGAATGTATGATCTTGAAAGAAATATGCCTACAGAAATATTTGTATATAACATAAGTTGCAGACCTTTTGCCTGAAAAACTGTTTGGTGAGCTAAGTACTTCAGCCTATTCATGGCTTGCACATTAAAAAGCAATTAGTTTTGATTGTTGCTTCAGAATTACCTCAAAATCTGATCTCCACATAAAGAACAAATTGTTGGAAACTGCTGCTTCATTTAAGGATACAAAAGAAAGAAAAGCAGAGATTTGGGGACAAAGGGCTTCCTTAAGAACATTTGCACATCTTTATAATCCCTTGTCCCCTTGAAATTAAATCCACTAGTTTTGTGTTTTGTAGAGGTAAACTGGATATATAAATGCAAAGTCTTCACAAACTATATTTCTAAAAATGTTTTTGTTCACCACAAATTGTTTTCCACAGAACAGTTCTGTCTGTCCTGTTGCCAACAGACAGACATAAAGCCACAATGATTTTCCTCAGGATAGACCTATTATTTTTCTAATTTGATCTTTATTTTCACTACTGAGAATTTTGTCCTTGGCATCATCACTCATAGGAGCCTTTACTACAGTAGAAGAAGCGTCACTCTCCAGCTGCTGCTTCTTCTAGCTGGTGCTGCACAGGCAATGCCACAAAATTTCCACTGTTAGATGATCTGCTTTTTCTATCCTAATGTGTAGGAGTGTTATGTTGCCCTGACCCTTATTCATACCTGAGACAGACTTTTAAGTGTAGAGGCTTTGTGACATTTCAATACAGTAATAAAAAGGAAGAATTTTTTTATCTTTTACTCATTTTTACCCATTATGCTGGATGATAACATGAAAAATAAGCCTGTAGTGTAGAAATGGTATAAGACTTTCTGGGATACTAACACTGCTTTGTATGTATATTGATGTGTGTTACATGGAAAAAAAGCCTGGTAATGTGATATTATTGACCACTGCACAACATTCAAGTTATTTTTTCTTCTGATGATAAAGCTAGAACTGTTGGGCCTGTGGCCTATGTGATTAATATCTCCATCTACATAACTGTATAAAACAGAAAATAGGATGTTTTCTACAATATTTGCCAATAATTTGCCAGTCGTTCATGTAGCTTGTCGAAAAGCTGAGTAATTCAAAGGAAATCCATGGTTATGCAATTCATGTCTGGACGGGGGAAGGAGGAACTGTAAATGTGAAAACAAAAGAAAAATATTTTTTTTGCATCCTGTAATAGTTTGTGTGTATATGTTTGTATATGTGTACATGCACACTACTGTGAACTTCTGGATAGAGCTGGAACTGTTCTTTTATAAGTTCATTATGGCTGAGCAATAAGAGCCTTCCTTGAGTAAAGGAATGGCTTTTTTGGTGAGCAGAGAGGTCCAGCTGTGCGTTCTGCTATTCACTGTGAGCATGAGAATGGATTTGTGGTAAAGAGCAGTAGCAAAGGAAAATCTGCATCAGGGCCATGGCTGAAGCTATCTCCTTGCTTTCAGTGCATGGGGAAGAGTTGAAAGCTGCTTCTACTGTGATGAGAAAGGGTGAATTTCTAATGCTGTGTCAAGGGAGCCAGGGCTAACCAGGATGTGCAACTCTGTTAATAAGCCCTGGAAAAATTTTCCTGGCAGGGCACTGTTTTCAGAACTGCAACTTTTGAACTTCTTGGTCTTCATTGATGGGATATTCCGACCGACCACTGTATCCAAAAACCTGCCACATTCAAAGTTGTCTGTTCCCCAAAATCCTTTATAAATAGACAAGTGAATTACCTATAGTCTATCTTTGGAAGTTATCCCAGAGAGCATGTGCAATATTTCTCCCAAATGGATCTTTTCTCTTGCAAGAAGGTAAGAAGTCAGTGCTGTGCTTGTTCAAAATGTGGAGCTGTGTAGCCCATTATAGACAGGAAAAAAAAGAAGGATACGGAATTCATCAGACAGATTGCTTCTGCTTTACTTTCTAATTAATCAGGTGATAAAAGTACATAGTATGATAGTTTAAGTAAGACAGACCATGGATAACAGTGATTCCAAGTCTTAAAAGGATTAAATGAGCTGTGCTCTGCTAAACCAAAATGGGATAATCTCTGCCAACAGTTACACTCTTGCAGTTGCTTGGATTCCAGAAGGACTGTGATGCTACTGCCACCAAATTTAACCCACTGTATATAAATTAAATGGAAATTTTCAGATAATAGCTAAATATCTCAGATGGAATAAATCCACAAGGCTCCATAGAGGCAAGATATGTGAGCAGTTTTGCACTCCATAGGAGTGCTGGCAGTAATTTATCAAAGGAAGGAAAGGAGGATGCTTGGACATGAAAAAGTTTAGGATAACACCCTCAGTGGAGATGTGTGAATATTGTGCTCTGGACAAAATTTCTCTCTCCTCTCTTTTCCCACCCTCTTTCCTCTCTTCACTTCTTTTCCCTTTCCCTTTCCCTTTCCCTTTCCCTTTCCCTTTCCCTTTCCCTTTCCCTTTCCCTTTCCTCCTTCTTTTCCTTTCTTTTCTTTCCTCTTCCCATTATTCCAATCCAAAGTTGCTTTAAAAAAGAAAAAAAATGACCAAGAAATTGGAACGTGGTGTGTAAAGGGAACAGCAACCTACAACCCAATGGATCCTTCATTTTTATTTCTACAAACCACAACATCTCAAAGCCATTTGCTATCAGAGGTCTGTGAAGACAACAGATCTCTGAGGCAGAAATTTCTTAGCACTGTTTTAAGACTGTATAGAGACACACAAAGTTCAGGCTGTAACGTATACATTAAAGTATCAGCATGGTGTTCCCCTAATTGTGTAGTGTGGGGTTCATCATACTTTATACACCTGAAAATTAGGTATTTAAGACAAATTTATTATTCATGCTTCCACTGTGTTCAAGGAAGAGAGATGCACTTTCAAAGGAATGCTTCTTATAGCTTAAGATATGCATCAGGTATTTAAGATTTGTAGGGTGAATGAATTGCCACAGGACATTAAAGTTTTTTACTTTAACTACGGATGGATCCTTAGAGAGGCATCTTAGATTTAGGATGCACGTAACTGTAACTGAGGTAGACATCTTCCTAAAACTCATTGGTCAATGTCTTTTGTCTCCTAAATTTGGGAATGAATTTTGTAATATAAATCTTCAACTTTGTATTGCATTTTGGTCATTGATTTCCATCATGCTGTGACTACATTGCATAACTCTTTTTGCTTCCCTGGCAAAACTGAAAAAATAATATGAAAGTCCAATGCCTCAGGAGCACCAGGAGTTCTAATTTATAAATACCAGGGCAGTTTTCAGATCAAATAAGGGCAGTAGCAAGACTGACTGCAGAACACTATAGACCAGTGGGCTATAACCTGAATATTTATTAGTGTTTTAGCACAGGTACAGGTATTTCCATCTACACAAAATAAGCTCTGGATAAAAACCATGCAAATCATTAAACAGGAAAGTAGCAGCCAAATTGCATGGGACTGAGTAGGTAAATTCTGCAATCTCACTTCTATAAGGTGACCAATTTTACCAACTTTATAAGACAATGGAGGGGAAAAAAAAAAAAAAAAGGAAGTGGTGTTTCAGAGACTGACTCAGTTGAATGAATAAAATAGCATATATTATTTATTGTACTTCTTGATTTGTGAAAATGTATTGCTCAGACTGTTCTCCCTTTTTCTCTGGTCTTCATATTCTCCTCTTAATTTCTTCAACATATTTTAGACATTGAGGTATGAATTTCAGTATTTTTTGTTTATATAATATGTTTCATCATCCCAGAGCATTTCACAAATTTAAGAATGGTAAGTAGAAATTCTGAGCCAGATTGTAGCTGGCTTTTCTTACACTTGCAAGGCCAGACTTTCCCCCTGAGCATCCCTCCTCCCAGCTGCAATCCATGAAATCTTATGACTGCAAAGAGTATTATACACAAATACCACCTGGACAAAGAAGTGGCCAGAAAGAGGAAATGTCATTATATGCTGCTTTATTTGACATCAAGTGAGTGCTTCCTGCACAGGGGAGCATATAAACCATTCTCTTTGCTCTATACTGGTATAATTTTCCTTGTAACAAGCTCACAAAAAAACCCAAACAAATCACATATATGTCTGTTTATGTGTGTGTGTGTGTATATGTACATGATGTACTTTCTTCTATGCACCATTAAAAATTAAAAAACAAAAACAAAACCAAGGAATTTTCCACCAAGGTCTGCTGTCAATAATATGTAACTGTGACACTCAGCAGTTTACAAAGATAGAGTCTTCATTTGCTTTTTAAGCAGTCAGGGGGATTTTTGAGAGGTGAAATGTAATTACTTCTTACAAACTGGATAACAATGCTTTCCTTAATTTTGTTTTAATATTATCTTTCATTACAACAGCTTTGCAGACTTTTGCAGGTGTGAATTTTGAATTACCCACTGGCTGGAAAATATAATTTATAATTTTTTAAGGTTAATCTAAACTAAAAAGAACAATACATATAAGCTTATGCTTATAGACTTTGAGGGGTTTGAGTCTTTCAGCATCACATAAGGAAACTAGTTCTTTTGGCTAAGAAGTATTTTCTGTGCTCATTAAAGGGACACCTAATAGCAACAAAAATTCAGGAGGTTGTATGTGCATACATATGGTTTCTACAATAGAGAATTTAGATGTTTCCTGTTGTGTATCTCTTTGAACAGCATAAACAGTTATTTCTGAAATAGTATATCAACTAAAAAAACCCAGCCAAACAATGAAAAAATACAGATTCCTTGGGGAAATGAACTTTGGAATCATCGAGAGAAATATTTGTTGCATTTGAGAATATGTCTTTGTGGAGCTAGAGCTTTTACATGCATGATACTTCAGCCAGCTTTCAAGGAGGATAAACTGTCTTTCCTTTCATCTGCAAAAATACTCTGGAGTGGATGTAAGCTCCAAAAATAAATAGACTGCTCACGAAGAGTGCTACCACTGCCTGACCAAATTCTCTCTACTAAGAACACTGTGTTTTTTGGTGACATTCAGGGGGGAAATGTCCATTTATACCATTACGATTTACATGTCTAAAATTATTGTTGACAAGTACAAAATACAAACTGACTAAAAACTAAACTCAGAGATGAGGTTCTGTGCCACAGAATTAAAGTAATGGGAGCAATGTGAATGGAAAGCATCTGACACATTTTTGGGCCAGCTGTCTTCAAATTGCCCCTTCTGTGCTAAGGTACTGTGTGGTCTCTGCTTCACTGCGTCATGCTGCAGCCATGCTACAAAAACAAAGCTGAAAGCCAATATTCAAATGAGGCCCGAAACCGAAATACTATTTTTCTCCATTAGAGGGTGGTCCCTCCTCATCATGGTTCAATTCCACTGGCAGCAGGAGAAGACCTGCAATGCAGTGAGCTGCATCGCGTAGATGACACATGAATCAGGAGATGTCTGTGCCTTTTATTCTCATGCCTTACACTCCCTTTTGAACATGGCAATTAAAGAAAATAAGTGTTATGTGACCACAGGCCAAGTATGCACAAACATACATGCAGTATCTGTCTCCATGCGTATATTATGTATGCACACAAACAAGGGCACCTGCACATGAATTTGTTTGTATCAATAAAGCAGCTTAAAAACAGCTTACAGCTTTGCCATAGCAGCTGTAGCAAAAGGAACTGAATTCACCATTGCACGAATATTCTACTGTCAATAACATCTACTTGATTTCCTCCATGCTAACGAACTGCACACATTTTAAAAAAGACTGTGTATGTATATACATGCACACAAATAATGCATTAGAAATAAAAACTTTACATTAAGATAAAGTTGTGATTAGGAATTTGAAAACCAGAGAATACTAAAATGCTACTTGCCAAACAAATCTTGCTGCACTCTTGTGTGAGTCTGAACAATATAAAAAGCCTTTCACAACATGATTGCATTCATTATTGTAATACCCTAATTCCATGCCTGAAACTCTATTCATTTAGCATGTTTTCAAGATTATATATATGTGGAACAGGATTCTGCAATGCCTTTTACAGCTCAAAGTTAATAATAAGAAAAAATTTTCAATAGAATTTCCTACTGTACAACATAGTATGGAATAAGCATTGCAATGAAATGTAAAAAAGAATTGCTGCTGGCATAATGAAACCACTTACACTTTGTATTTCATTAGCTTAATAGTAGTGAACCGTCTCTTTCACAGCATTGCCTATTTCAAATTGTATGCGACATATTAAACCCACAGAAAATGTCTTTGAAGATATTTTTTGTAGCAGTAAAACCCCAGAAACTCCTTGAGTAAAGGCCAAAATAGAGAAAGTTGATCCCCAAAAGAAGTCTGGACATTGAGCACACATGAAAACATACTGTTATAAATAGATGAAGATGAAAGTGCAGGACAACAATGCTTCTGTTTTAATTTGACATTGCTGCATTAAAGGCACCTTGAACTGGCAGAGGATCTGGTCCCTCATCACAGCCTGCACCTATGAAGGCATTTAATTCTACAAGAGTAATCTGGTAATGGAAGCAGTGAAATAGTGAAGTGTTTCTTACTGTGCACATATTTAAACACTTCTCATCAGAGCACAGTTTTTATCTCCTCCCAGAAACAAGCTTAATTCCCAAGTAAATAGATCGGTTTTTCTGAATGTCAATTTTACTGTCTAGTCTACATCATACAGCTGCAAGTCCTAGGACTATGTCCCCCATGAATGCTTACATGTGAGGATTTTTCACAAGGTTGTTAATCACCTTACCTACAAACAGAAGCAAATGTCAAAGGTTTTGTTATTCTTAAAAATGCCTATTCAGAAAAGATACCAATGGAGAATAGACATTTATTTTATCACTCTCTATATTATTCTCGCTCTTGTTAAGGCTAAAAGAGTGCATTGCATATGAAATATTTTCTACAATCCTAGCAGCAAAAGTAAACAAGAGACATACATTTACCTCACTAAATCTGTAAGATCATATTTTGAGAATTAAAGCAATCCTTTCAGGATTGTTATTCAGCCTTCAGATTTCAAAGATACACAGCATATGGGCTTGCTATCCATCAGCTCAGCCTGTGAGCCTCAAACCTAACAAGACTACACTTTAGAAATAGCATTTCCTTGTAGAGAGTACGATAATTTGTGAGAAATGTAGATCTGCACAGTGTATGCTACAAAATAATTTAGGCGGTAGAAGTGTAGAGCAGTGATCTTATTAGAATAAGACCATTCTTATTCACTGAAAGACTCAGACAGCTGTTGTATGGACAAAGCTTAATATTCCTTCATTTCCCATGCAAGCCTATTTTTCAAGTCCACAATGTCCTCACTCCACTGAGTTACATTTAAAACTACCTGGAGAGCTTTTTCACGCAGAGCTTGTGTTACTCATTCCACATATGGTGTGAAGTTCACAGATGAGAAATGTGAGTGCCTAAAATAAATACTACATGAACCCTGAGATGTGTGAGGGCCCTTGGGAGTTCAGCAAATGAAATGCCTATCAGTCTCTGACACAGCAGACGCTCCCTACAATTGGCAGCTTCATGCTTCATTATGCATGGATCAGATATATAGGTATGGCCCCAGGCAAACTCCCTGGTTTAATGGAGAGGTGCATGCTGGGGAAAGGCAAATGTCATTTGCCTACGAATTTGAAAGATGAGGGGAAAAGGGGAATAAAACTGATTAATCAAATGTATGAGGGGTTTATTTTGTACCATTTATCCTAGAGTTTCCTCACTGAGAATTATTTCCAGAATTATATGCATTGCACATTTTATGTTTTGTGGATTTGACAACATTTAAAAATGCAATTATTCTTGTCCACCTGACTGAACAGGTCCACAATAAATAACAAGCAGTCAAGTTTGCTACCTGCAGGAAAAAAAAAAAACCTAAATAAAATAAAGACAAAATTTTTGATGCTTTTTGTAATCATTGGAATACACCCCATGTTTACAGCACAAGGTCAGCAGACTTACTGAAATTGTAAAGATTCTGTTCAACATCATTAAAACATATGCTGCCTTAATGAGTAAAAACTATTCTAGAGACCCAGCTACTGCAGGGTTTTAGTCATAGGTATTCCCTGTACAGGGAAAAAAAAAACCCACAAAACAAATTAAAAAAAAAAAATAAAGGCAAATCTATCCTGATCCACAAGTAAATGAGGTGGAAGGGAGGAGAGGAAAAGAATAAAGGAGAAATTCAATACTGATGACCTCTTAAAAAATAAAAAGATCTAAAATGTTTATGGGATAGGAAACTGTATTTCGTCATTCCTCAGAAAATTATGACCCCAAGGGATCAACTGAGAAAAAGTGCTACTGAATATTGGTGTCTCTTAATGTCTCTTCTTTCTTCCTGCAGCATTTTCATTCTGAGATTTCAATCATGACAAGCTCTGTCATTTAAGCTTTAAAAAGTCATTGTAATGCTTTTTTCTACCATGCCAGTACCAATCATATCAGATTTCCTTTGAGATCATTTATACACATACATACATATGTGCATATATATATATATATATATACACATCTGACTTGTATCAGCACTAGTGTGGTCAGCAGGACTAGAGAAGTGATTGTTCCCCTGTACTCAGCACTGGTGAGGCTGCATCTCGAATACTGTGTTCGGTTTTGGGCCCCTCAAAACAAGAAGGACATTGAGTTGCTGGGGCATGTCCAATGAAGCTGGTGAAAGGTCTAGACATCAAGTCTTACGAGGAGCAGCTGAGACAACTGAGGTTGTTTAGCCTGGAGAAAAGGAAGCTTAGGGGAGGCCCTCTCACTCTCTACAACCATGTAAAAGGAGGTTGTACTAAGGCAGGAGTCAGTCTGTTTTCCCAAGTAACGAACAGTAGGACAAGAGGAAATGGCCTCAGGTTGTGCCAGGGGAAGTTTAGGTTGGATATTAGTAAAAATTTCTTCACCCAAAGGGCTGTAAACCACTGGGCCAGGCTGCCCAAGGAAGTGGTGGAGTCCCAATCCCAAGAGGTATTAAAAAGTCATGTAGATGAAGTGTTGAGGGACATGGTTTAGTGGTGACCTGGCAGTGATGGGTTAACAGCTGGACTTAAATTGGATCTTAAAGGTCTCTTCCAACCAAAATGATTCTATGGTTTTATGAGTTATATGCATGCATATATATGTAAATATACATATATATATATGTGTATGTGTGCATCTTTTTCACTAAAACATTCCACAGAAGAATGGCTTGGAATTGTTTGGAGCGTAAAACATGGAAGAAAATAAAGCAAACCAAGACTATAAAATGGAGAGACATAAGAATATAAGCCTTCAGGAACTGTAAAAAATACAGTGACAGAGAAAGAAAAAGAATGCCACTAATGTCTCTCAAAGCACTTTCTATGTGTTCAGACAAGTTATGTCTAGGAATGTAAAACTTCAATTTAAAGAAACTGCATCTGGAGGAGATTAAAAAGGATAAAGAGGAGAAAATCAGTTTGATGTACACTTCAAAATGCTGCTCATAATATAGTTTGTTCTATTACTTGAAAAGAGGGTATCACTGTTCTTTTATGTCTAGTTTTTAATCCTAAGCTTTTAAAGTATCTTTTATTTGCTCCTATTTGAGGTGAAATGCCTCACTTCAAACCTTAAATCTAGTTTGAGGATTTTGACTTTAGAGAGCTTTCCTTTGAATATTCTTCTGAAGCTGTATTTTATCCTCCATTTTACCAGTCCTTGGGTTTTACTGGGTAGTTGTGAATATGTGATCTTCTGCAGTGAGAATCACCTGCAGGCTCAGGAATGCACATTACATACTAAAGCTGCCAACATGTTGTGTCAGAGTGAGAAGAAAGGTATTTTCTCAAGTTTACTGAATTGTAAGTATGAATATAGTCATACTGCGTCATGCAAACACAAACATCACTTTATTGCTATTTTTACATCTCATACCATGGCTCTATTGTTAGCTACTGTTGCCATTAAAAAAACCAAAACAAACAAACAAACAAACAAACAACAAAAAAGGAACAAATAACTCCCCCCCCCCATCAAATCCAAAAACCAAAGAAAACCCTCCCCAAAAAACCTACCCTACTTGTGGTCCTTTTTCCAGCTTGTTAGAAGTTAGCAAGTGAACTTCACTATCTAATTATGAACGCATAAATCCCTGTGAAATCAATTAAAATATTTATCTGTTAGTGAGCTTGGTCTTTTATTAACGAGAAGATAGAAAGAATGAAAAATTTGAACTTCTGCTAACACATCAGTAAATAAAGATCATGAAACTAAACTCAAGGGGCAAGGAACCATAAGCAACAGATGACAATCCTAATGGGATGCATGAAATACTTGCAACAAAAGCTAAAACTCCGTTGGACTCAAGTGGACTTTGGGTATGTTACAATTTTTCATTAAAAGTACAAGATAATTATGATTTTTCTATTCAAGACTTTGTGTCAAACTATTATGGAAGATCTTTGTGACAATTACAGTATTTTTTTATTTCATGGTTTAACATGGCTTTGCTTGGTGAGGTATTGATGGATGACTGGTGCCTGTAGTTTAGACAGAGACAACAAAACATTAAAAAAAACTGTGAAGGCATTGAGGCATGATCATCTGAGACTGGGTGCTTTTCACCACATTCATTTGTAAGTTCAAAATTCAAGATATACACATGTACTGGATATGATTCCCATTCACATTCAAGCAGAGTGGTGCTTGTCTTTCAAGTAGACATAAATTGAACTGAATTCAACATAAAACTACTTTACAATGCCAAAATGATATGAAATGGTCTCAGTGAAAAGAAAATTCAGGCTCTTAGAAAAAGCAAATTTTTTTTGTTTGTTTTTTTGCTTTATTTTAACTGAAAAAAAGAAAATTAACTATCTGTAGTCACTCAAAATCCTTCAGTATGTTTCAACTCATGGGCATATACGGTAGCAGCCCAAATCTCACTAATCAAGAGAAAAACCACAGGTATTTATGGACTATATGAAGCACCTGATTTAGATCAGTCAATTCTATCAGACAGTTAACAGCCAAGTGCAGGATAAAAGATATGGACCTGGTGACATGAACATTAATGGATTTATATGCTGCAAAAGTACTTCAGATGTAATATATTTTAGAATTCTTAGTGGGAGAATAAGATTGTCATGTACTATTTAATCTATTTTTTAAGCAATATTTTTCCCAAATAGACACCTCTTTTAAGTGGCAAATACAACAGGACGCAATCATACATGTCATACACAACACAGTAGTTTTACATATTTTAGTGCAGGTGACATTAAGACAATGAGAATTTATTTGTAGAATGGTAGAAGACCTTTGTAACTCCTAGGCTGCTGCAGCTAATTCTCCTCTCTTAATGATGAAAACTAATTGGACTTCTCCCTTTAGTACAGGAAATGTGGCTACAGCTCAGTTGTAGGTACCTGCAAGATTCAGCCACATACATGAAAAGACAACATCTTGCAAATAAAATGCACTTAGTCCTTATTGAACCTTTAAGAAAAGGTCAAATTTTGTAAACAATGCAGACTCACCTGATAAATTTTAACCATGATTCTGTCAGAAAAATTTTCAATAGATCGTCCCATCTTGCAGAGAAATTTGGGGTTTGTCCCTGCTTTATGTCCCTTCTGCAAGCAATGCCTCTCTTGTTACCCTCCTCCACCATCCTCAGAAATCTTTTTCTTTCTTTTTTTTTTCTGAGTCATGCTTTTTTCCTTGAGGTTTAGAGTGCTTCTTGTTCAGACCAATGTGTGTGATTGGTGTTGCAAACTGAAATGAAGGATGGTTACATGTTAACGAGAGCAGCAGCCGCAAGTGATTAATGGAGTGACTGGAAAGGAGGTTTGTGCAGATGGGTGAAGCCATCCTATGCTGCTGTCAGGATCCAGGGAGAGCAGCAAGAAAGCATCTACCTATATTTACATCTCTCTGTTCTGCCTCAAACATTTACTGTGTACCCCTTGTCTCAGTTTAGCTCTATTCATTATTTTTGTTGTCTCCTAATCTCACTTCTCCTTCAAATATCTGCTTCTCTTCTATTGCCTCATAACCTTTAACCCTTGTTGCTGCCCCCCAGTGTGCAGATAAATATGGTGAGGTTCTGGAAAGCTTTCTTTTGTTTGTGAGTCAATGGCACGCAGTAACCAGTGAAAGTCCAGAACACTTACGTTGTGAATGCTCTTGGTTTAGGACACAATATAAATTTTTTTACTCTTGCAATTGCTTTAGCTGCCCCAATACTAAAAACCAAGAAGAATAGAGGAGAAATGTGATCAACCCAGGAAAACATGCATGTGGGTGAATATTTAATCAGGACATCATGATACTGAAGATATTTTCAGATCAAAGACCAGCTGTATTCCTTGTTCAAAGTTGCAACTGGAACCACTAAAACCTGTCATCCATTATGAAGGAAAAGATAACTCTCTTCTTTTTATCTCCTTCATATTCTATTTGAAAAGTACATCTTTTACTTTAGCCATTATTATCAGTCATGCTGCCCTTGTCCTGTTCCATATCCTGTCCTGTCCCCTTTGCTCTGAGATCAGCTCAACAGCGTTGTTAGCTCAACATGTGTAAGTACATACTCTGCTGATCCATGACTGGTGATCACAGCTCTACAGTTCCTGCTTTGCAGAATACACCACCTCTTTATAAAGAAATCAGAAGCAGTTAAAACGAAGTTATCCATTTTCCTAATATGTTGATTGAGCTTGCTGCAGTGGCTATAACAGCTGGCTTTCCAGCTAGTGTTGTCTTGTACAAGATATACTTTCCTCAAACTGGAAAAAATACTTGTTTCTATCCCTTCTTGTTAATAACATGATTCACTCTCTGAAATGACTAGTTTCACAGTGAGGCTGATACTTGTACTGGAGATCTTCATGCAGGATACATAGAACAGAGGTCACAGAACTTCTGCTTAAGGAAACTAGTTTTCACAGAGAAGACCTTACCCTGAAATCTCTTAATCCAGACAGAATTTTAAGGAATACCATTAGAGGTGGATTGTTATTGTCCTTTTTCAGGTTGGCAACCCTGCAAACGCAATGGACTTGACAGAATTGCATCAGGAACTGCAATAAGCTTTGTTAGTGTTAAATTCTGTCTTCCTTGAACAGCTCCAGAGAAAATGTTCTCAACATACAACATTATGAGACAAATATATGTTGTTTGTATGAAGCAATATAAACAAAAGCAACTGTTTTGCAGAGATCTACATTCCAAGAAGATAAAAATGCATATATTTGACACATATATGATATCATACCAATGCCTTTTCAATTTCTGTAAAGGAGGCTGTAGTAGCCATTCTTACAATATTGTTCAAAATGTCCTTTCATAGTTTTTATGATTCTTTTCAGATTATGTATCAAAATATGTTAACTCTTAGTTTCAACCTTGTTCTAGTCCCATTGACATTTGATCCCAAACGAGCACAATTCAGCACATTTTGAACAAAGTGCCATTCATTTAGACTGTGAGTTTGGGGTGAGACTGGTGAGATTAAAAGAGAATGGAAAAAAATCATACCCTTTGTAATGATGTGTTGTTTATCGCTACAAATGACAAGGGTCTAGCATGGCAGCTGACATCAGCAGAGATGTCAAATCTCTCTGCTGAGCAAAATTTAGTAGAGTACAACTTGCACTTCTCATTTACTAGCCTTGTTAAACCTCTCATCAGTGACACATACACTTTCACTAATAAGATAACTTCTGCAGCAAAAGTTACATCTCTGCCTGTGAATGTAATAAAATGCTTCTCATTTCTCCTAGTATCAACAGGAATATTATCAATTTGATTTACATAGCTGCTATGAGATGCATGCATGGAAATCTGCTTCCAGGTCTTTAGAAACAGCTTTTGTCTTTTCCCATGATATGACATTTTAGTAACTGGAGTTACACTGTGTGTAACATTAGAAATGGATGAATAATCATTAACTCATTAGAACTCCAGAAGGATGTAGATTTTCAGGGTATTTTGGAGGCTGTCACTCATGAAATTGTTTCAGAGTTCCTAACTGTAAGAATGTCAGTGCCATAGGGAACTTCATTGTGGTTTTACTCTTTGTTAATACATCTATTGATACTTCATTAATATATAAAAAGGGTGAATGAATGGGTTGATGGAAAAGAGGTAAAAATAACTGCTGTTTATTTACATTCTGACCTTGCAGACATTCTTCATCTCTGCATGTGTAAAAAATTAATTCCCTAGTCACCACCTCAAATATGACAGAAGCTGAAAACAGCTAGCCCACTCAGGGAATTTGAGAACCTAATGGTATTTGCCAAAGCCTTCCCTGAAGGCAAGGGGGTTTTCTCACAGCATGCAGTATAAGATAGATTAATTTGTCCTGTACTCTGAATTCCCACAGAGTCTGGAGTGGTGGTGGAGAAGATCTGGTTTTCTGCAGAAACCATCCTCAGAGACCTCCTGACACCATGTTAGTGCTGGCATGTCCTGGCCATGCTAAAAAGCCAAACAAGTGCTATTAGAGCATAAAGAAATGCATTTGACATATAAGGGGAGTCATTTCCAGCCCACCTAGGTCCTTCGGGTTGTTTTTCCTGTCTAATATTAGTGACAGTACTGGTTGCTAATAGCTAAAAGACAAATAAACAAAAGATACATAAAAAACCCATACGTGTGATAGAAAAAATACCTGCAGCTGATATAAAGGAGTACTTGTGGGACAGAGCTAGTCTGCATTACTATTAAATTTTTCACCAACTCCTTTCAGTTACTCACCAAGCAATGACAAATCTGACAGTCTGGGATAACTGTGAACCACATTAGGGTTCCTCATCTAAACACTGCCTTTGTACCTATATCAAGGACACCTGCATTGTGTTTTTTCCTTTTGGGCAGAATTACTAGATTCAGCTACAAAGTAAAGATATTGGAGTCCAGCATCCAGTTACAAAGATGATGAAGGGACCGGAACGTCTCTCTTATGAGGAAAGGCTGAGAGACCTGGGTCTATTAGCCTGCAAAAAAGAGAAGCCTGAGAGGGGATCTTATTAATTTTACAAATATCTGAAGGGTGGGTGTCAAGTAGAAGGGGCCAGTCTCTTTTCAGTGATGCCTTGTGATAGGATGAGAGGTAATGGTAGCAAGGTGAAACACAGAAAGTTCCACCTTAACATGAGGAAAAACTTCTTCACCGTGAGTGACAGAGCCCTGGAACAGGCTGCCCAGAGAGGTTGTAGAGTCTCCTTTGAAGACTTTCAAAACCTGCCTGGATCTGTTCCTGTGTGGCCTGCCCTGGGTGATCCTATGTTGGGAGGGAGGTTGAACTCTATGATCTCCAGAACTCCCTTCCAACCTCTACCACATGGTTCTATGATATTGTGGGATTGTATCAAATCACTTAACTGGACACAGAGGAGCAAGCAATACCAGTCAGTGAATGTGTTCCCACCTTTAAATTGATAGGTTGCTCACCACGTGCTGATGGTGAGCTCCTTGCAATCCAGTATCTTTCTGTTTCCTGTTCCTTCTGACCATAGGCTGTCTGTAAAATCAAGACCCTTAGCCAGAGCTGTGATCAGTCTGGTCCTCCCCTAGTGTTCCCAGTCTCTGCCTTTGACTCCATGAAGTCTCTACCCTCAATTTTTTTATTTTTCTTTCAAAGATCTCCTTAATTGATACTTTCTCTTCAAAGACCTTTCCCATGCTAGACCTTCTATGCTCCACCTTATGGATTAACTCTAAAATAACTGCTACCCCAGAGACACAGCTATTCCTGCTCTAGTAACATCAACTCTGAGTCCGCCAAGTTCCCCACAGACCTACAGATCTTTCAGACCCTTTCTTAGACAAAAGGTTTAACATTCCTTCATTCTTACAGCCTAATGAGACTTGCTGTCAGATACCCTTAAGGAACACACATGACCAAGCCCATTTCACTCAGCCAGGCTATTGCTTTCTCAGGAGTGTTACCTACAAAATCTGAGTTCTGGCAGAATTGACCATCTTGTGCAAACATATATTTATGAATTAATCTTGCATCCGAATATCAACAGCTAATGGAAGAATTAGGATGTAAAAGAATGCAAACTCAGAGAAATAAATCTGGAAATGTTAGTATGCTTAGCTTTGTCTGTTTACATTCCTTAGCACGTGAAGGAATACTGTACACAGGGAAGAAAGGAGGACAGGATGATGGGCTCATCTGCAGATCCTGCTGCTGAGTGGAGTGCCTCTGCTGAGTCTGGACCTGTGCTGGAGGCTGTATTGGAAGGCTTGTGAGAACAAGGCCTGGAATGTCCTAAACTGTGGTAAGGTCTTGTACGAATCACTCCAGGTCTCAGACACTCAGAAGTGTTTACAGTAATCTGAAATGCACACGGGTTACTGTAGACAAGCTGATGTACAGTATCTCATTCTCCCAGAACATTAGGCTCTTAATGAGCCTAAGAGCGCACTTTGAGTACTGCTTTTAAGTAAGTACTATTGCCAGGCCTTTTATTAGAAGAATTATTGTTTCAGAACTAGAAAATCTGGTAGTTTTATTATATTCTGGATGCAGTTAATAAATTTTCTTCAAAGCTGCATGAAGGCCAGAATGAATAATTGTGAATATTTAAGCCAGATTCACCTTCACTTTGATACATCTCTTCATCTACCTTGTGTTAGACTGAAGTCATAATATAGCTATTGACCAGCCACAGCACACCAAACAGCACAGATTTACTATTTCCTTGCACCACTGGAGTGGCACAAAACAGTTCAGACCTGTCAGTGTATCTCACTCTTTGTCATGCTTGCATTTCACCTATACCAGTTGGGAATATTTCACTATTCACAAAACTGCAAAATTTCAAAACTGCTTGCAAGACTTTCATATGACACAAAGATGTCTGAGGTTTGAAATCCCGATCACAAATAACAGTGGTAAAGACTTTTCAAATATCCTCATTTTTGTACAGTGCTGTCATACACTTCACTTTAATGAATTTATAAATTGCAGGAATGCTCTATAAAAGTGAAAGACAAAAGTAACAGCTTTCTTAATCCATAAATACCATTCAAACAGTTCTAATTTCTGTATAGCTCATATTGTGGTATTCAGGCTTTATGAGCTTCCAGAGAGATCTTCAGCTAGAATTATTGTTAATCTTTACAGTATGTCTTCTGACACTGAGATCGATGTGTACTCATATTTAATTTTAATGACAATGAAGATGATACTTATATTGCTGTAATAATGATTGTCTTCAGGACTCAAAGAGCTTAAGATTGGATCAGAGCTCCCATTTAAGTATCGGTGCTAATGTTGCTAATACTGATCCCATTAAACTGCATATAAACTTCTTTAGACACTTAAAAGATACACATCTCTTCAGTAATAGAGTTTATTTGGAGGTTGTATCCAGGAGGACAGTAATATCTGGGCTGCTCACAGAAAATAATATGTTTGTCCTTATTTTCTCCTTCTTTTTTGGAAAATAATGTATAGGATTGCTAGGACTGAAACTTACAGTTCTAGATAGCTGCAGACACTTGTCTGCCATTTAGCCAAACCTGTTTCAGACCCTATCAAGCTTTCTGAAATGGAGCTGATAGTATTGTAACATCTTATAAATGGAAACTATAGATTTATACTAGATTTTATTACACTTACTGCATCTGTAGATGGGAGACAACAATTCTTTAATGTTTCTACTGCAACTTTCATTAGTTCATGAATTGCATTCAAGGACAACTAACTTCAGCACCAGAAGAGGAAAAATATGCAGTGAAAAAATGGTACAAGATGATTTTTAGAAAGAAAAAACACTCATCCTAACATTTTTTGTGGAAAGGACTGTATTGCTAATACCACAGGAACTTAGTGAAAGCCTCTATCTCACACAGAGGAATGATCTACCTCATCACTTTCCAGTAAATACCAAAATGGCAATATCTTGTTTGGCTGCAAGACAGCAGCTTCAAACTCCTCCCTCCCCTTGTGTGCAGACCTCAGTGGGAGCCCAGAATCTCTGTGTGATGGGGATGCAAGAACCAAATCCACCACAGTGCAATACAGTGGCTTCCAGCCTATGGGGTTTCTGCAGGAGCCTACGATATGGCCCCACTCATCAGACATGTTTTGCTTGGCCACTGCCTTGACTTTGGAACTAACAGCTATACTTTATGATATTCAAGTACTGTCCAAATGAAATGCAACTTTGCAGTTTCCTTCATCCATCTTGAGAAGAATATAAACAAATGACTGAGTTATTGGGCTGGAAAGGACAGCTCTAGTTTTCCCCCCTTTTATCTCATCTGTTTTCTGTCATTTCAGGTGTGCAAGAAAATTGTCTGAATGTGTCATGTCCTTAGTAATCCCAGCAAAGTTAACAGGTGAAGAACAAAACATCAGGCAGCTATGCTGGCTGCATAGAACATAGAGAAACCAATATCTTGAATGGTCCAGACTGTATTGACTGAAGTTCTGAATCTTTTGCGATTACACATAAATAAGCGCAAAATGTGAGTGAACTTTTTCACACTTAATAGGACTGCTTTGGTTGTCTTCTTAAGTTTACTTCTGAAAGATCCAAATTATGGTACCTTCCTGTTTGTTTCAGAAGTATAGTGAAGAGAAAGCAGTTCCGAAAAATATGATAGCATTATAGAGACAAAATAAGATCACAAGACTGCTTAGCATTTTTGTTCCCAGTTGAGATAATGTCAGCTGCACTAATGTTTGAAACTCCAGGTGATCAGAAAATTTAAAGACATCTGCAGTGGCAAACAGAGATTTCTGACCAGATTATTTTCTGAATGTTTTGCAATGCAGTTAAAAATTCCCTGTACCTGTTGTCCCACATTCAATTATTAGAAACCAGGGATGATACTGAAATGCAAAAGACTGTATTCAAAGAGCCATGCTACCTGTCAGCAGTGCTGTATGGAACCTTAGGAGGAATGATGTAAGGGAATTGTAAATGCATGTCACACTGGGAATATTGAGATGACTGTCATCCTCTGCCTATGGGAAAGTGTTTGAACATCATATGTCAGCACCTTCTGTACCTTTTAAGGATACTGAACAAAACTGAACAAACTGCTAGTCTGGGCATTTCTAATTAGATGTGCAACATGGAAATATTCCACATGAAAAAGGGCATCTGAATCTGACTCATAACAAGCTGCACATGTTATTTATTGAAACTGTTTAGTACAGTTAGCTGTGTAATACAATTTTATAACTTCTTAAAATAATTTGCTTGCAATGTCTTAGTTCTTCAGTAAAGATGCTGGCGTGTAACAGGTACAAAACAATAAAAAAAATTAAATCAGAGAAGACGGTGATATCTAAGACAGAAAGAAGATGTATGAAAATCCTAACAAGAGGTACAGCCTTCTAAACTCTGAGAAGTCTGAACTCCAAAACCAGTCCTTATTTTCTCTTTTACTCTGATTTTCCCTGCATACCTAGAGGCACACATTTGCAGATGCTCAGAATTTGCTTTGTTCTGAAAGGGATGAGCAGAAGATATTTGGAACATCCTTCAGCTAGGTATCTGGGAATCAGAAATTACATGTTCCTTCCGCTACATCCTTGGAGTGACTCACATAGGAAAAAACAACCTCTAAGAGCCTGATGTAATAGGAAAGCAGTCAGGGAACTTAAGAGGAAAAGGAAAAACAGTCACAAAATTCAGTTATAACTCCCAAAACAATATAATTTTTTTGTGAAATGTGTGTGCATATATATATATAATATTCATATGTATTCTTTAATACTAAAATACAAACCAGCTCTGGCATCAGAAACCAAAAAATGTACTTCTCTCAAGCTTTTATGATTAATAAGCTGTAATGACAGTCACAGTGATATCTCAGCATGCATACATTCATTCCTGTCTGGGTTTTGTTTGTTCCTTTCTTCCCCTGTGGCCTACTAACTTCAAAGAGAACATTAAGAGCAACACATTACTCTGCTATACCCATACAATGGCTTCCAAATGACCTTTTAAAATTACTGTTTTAACAGATTACTTCATTCCAGGTTAATGCCATTAGATGGTCATCTGATGCAACAGATTAACTGGTGTCCCATCATAACACAAAAAAGCCTGTTCTAGGACGGTTTGGGTGGAACTGTTTCTCTTGGGCTTTATTCTGCTCTCACCAGCTGTAATTGCAACAAAACAACCAATAATGAAAAATAATCTTCCTTTCAGCCCTCAGTCTGGTGCCAAGACACTATAGAGTGTTGATGATCTTCCCGTAGCTGTAGTTGTTCCTATCTTCCTGCTGCCAATAGCTGCACATTGGCTATAATAAAGCTAGGCATCTCCCAGCAGGGAGAAAGTCTCTTCATGTTACTTTCAGAGGCACATAAATAATCCCTTAATCCAATCTCTAGGATGCAGATACCTTCAATGTGGTTTTCTAGTGCAAACAGGTGTCTACAGATTAAAATTTTGGGGTACCTCCAAGGCGCTCCCTATGCTTACAAGGGTGTCCCTGTACCACAGACTTCTCCCTAGACCTGTTTGGTCAGAAGTGAGATATTTTCTAAATATTATCACTGAGACAAACAACCTAGAAATGTTATTGCATTGTTATTTTAGAGTGAAAAGTTGGGCAAAACACTATTTGCATAACCATGTTATTTCTAGGAAGGATACTTTTCATGTCTAAGTAAATACCTTTCTGAATATGTGCTCATGCATTAGACAGGCAACAAGTAATTTGTAGCCACCAGTTTGTCCTAAACTCTGTTTGAAGCACCAAACTTGCCTTGGACTAGTTTGTTCTGAAAAATAAATAAATTAATTTGTTTAATATGCAACAGACACATAAAATAATCTGTCTTTGAAAACACACATCTTTCTCAATTTTCAGTTTTACTGCACTTCCAATGAAGTTGAAGAAATCTGAAGCAAACAGGGATAAAAGATCCTTCCCATGGGAGTAAACTATATTTACACCCTCTATCAAGCCTTTTTACTGTGTCAGAACAGCCTAGCGTAATCAGAATCAAATATTCTTTTTACCTACTGGTTTTGTGCTTGGTCTACATGTGATTCTTTTGCTTTTGTGAAATGTCTGAAGATCTCTTAGCTAACAGTCCTGATTCTTTGGTGCTCTGTATTTTCTACTGATACCTTCTCCTACCATTCCAAATTCTTCATTTATTTATTGTTTAAGGCAAAGTTTGCCTTCCTAGAGCCCAGTGAGATTCAGCAAGAGAGTAAGAGGTGTCTTAAGATGAGGGATAAATTTCTATCTGAAGGTACCCATTTCTCTTTGAAATTTAGAGCAGAGACCTATTAAAATAACTTAGACTGGGCACCTAAATTTCAGATGTCTGAAATTTAGTTAGATATGCCCCACTCGGGGAATTTCTCTACAACTAACAATTGTTAAAGGAATGAAAATGAACATAAATTTTTCACCTGTCCTAAGTACCCTAAATATTGCACTCCTAAGACTATCCTAGGTATCCTCAGGAAAATCAGTCTAAATGATGGGAATCCCTCAGAGGTAATGCAGTTCTCCCTGTTCTGTCTTTGGATCTTTGGGGCCATGTGATAGGCTGAACCAAATTCAAAACTAAAATTTTCTTGCATCTTGCATAAGATGGTCCTATTTACAACAGAAAGGAACAGGTATTTAAAATTAGAGAAAGAAAATTCCTCTTTCAGTTAAAGAACAGCAATAATCCAAGTATGGTTATGGAAACGCCTGAGACTGTAGACCACATGACTATCTAGTGAAGAAGCCAGGCTGAGATTTTGAACCACTGGAGCACAAGGAACCATTTAGAAAGGAAGACTTCCATTTCTGTCATTAAATACTCTGAAAGTATGCAAGGGGACAAAGAATGTTGTAAGTAACATAAACATTCTAAGAAACTTAAAATGCAAGGAAAAAATTCTTCCCTTTGTGTCCTGGAACCAAAATTTCAAACGAAAAAGGAAGTGCTTTTTGCACTGTGACCAACTGATTGAAGGAATAGGTTTGGGAACTACTAATCTACCACAAAAATAGTCCCAGAAAGTAACCCTTTCTTCTCATTTATGACAAGAGATTTCCAGCTAAAGCACTATCCCTGATTACAATGGGCTGAGTGAAAAAAGGAAATCAAAATAAATTTTATTTTCTTCCTCAGCCCTCTCCAGAACCTGCTCGGGGAAATGCATGAGACTGCCTATCTGTCTGTGTGTGAAAACTGTCAGGGTAAACAGGTTAATCAGCTCCAACCATGCCTTTTGCAATCAGAATCTCCTGAGAATTGCACACACTTTTTCCACCCTGTTTCTTTTGAAAATAAGCACTCATATTACACAGACAATCTGCATTGAATTAGTGACAGCTCTGGGCAAGCATCAACTCACCCAATTTAGGCAAGCCTGCTTGTCAGCTTTGTGTTTTAAATCTGTGCAATAACACGTGTGCCCCTTACAGTATTGCCTGGGGCTGCTCTCTTACATTCCTTAGGCTCTTTTGTATAGTATACCCACAACATGGAATATTCAAGCAAGAAGTTGGTTAGCTCAGATTATTTTTATATCAGCATTCAAACCTTATCCTCTTATTTTTTTTGTTCAGATTGAAGAACCTGATAACTAACAAGACACCATGGTACTTTGACAGTATTTGTCGTTAGAAGAAACTGTGAATCTTTGTAGCCAAGACCTTTACCTACAGGTGGACAGCTGCCTAGGATGAAAGATGTGGAGGGCAGCAATATCCCCTGACAGCCAAAGAACTCTTTCAGAGACTCCATCCCCACTAACTGGCATCCTATCATATAGCCCCATCTCTTGTGGGCCTCTGCCACATGTTGCTGAGAGACAAACTTTGAAGGGCCATCACATAAAAGGGTCGGTCCACCCAGGGAAACTCCACTGAATTTAGCTGTTTTAGCTTTAATCATGGTGTCACAGAATTTTGACTTTCCTGCCAAAACGTTTGAGGTGATTTTCCTTCAAGTAAACCCTACCCAGGAAGCCATGTAATTTTAGTCATTACTTCTGTGATAGAAAAACAGCAGATCATTCTCTCAATTTTTTTTGCTAGTTTTTAATATGTTTATTAAGTTGTGTTGCCTCCATTCTGTATTCATGTTTATCATGCATTAAGAAGAGTGTGACCAGCAGGTCAAGGGAAATTCTCCTTACACTCTACTCTGCTCTCGTGAGGTCACATCTAGAGTACTGTGTCTAGTTCTGAGCTCCCCAGTTCAAGATGGACAGGGAACTACTGGAGAGAGTCCAACAGAGGGCTACAAAGATGATTAGGGGACTGGAACATCTCTTTTCTGAGGAAAGGCTGAGAGACCTTGTTCTGTTCAGCCTGGAGAAGAAAAGACCAAGATCTTATCAATGTTTATAAATGTCTGAACGGCATGGGTCAAGAGCATGGGGCCAGACTCTTTTCAGTGGTAGGACAAGGAACAATGTACACAAACTGGAACACAGAAAATTCCACCTAAACATAAGGAAAAACTTCTTTACTGTTAGAGCGACAGAGCACTGGAGCAGGCTTTCCAGAGATGCTGTGGAGTCTCCTTCTCTGGAGAGATTCAAAACCAGCCTGGGCATGTTCCTGTACAACCTGCTCTAGGTGATTCTGCTTTGGCAGGGGGATTGGACTAGATAATCTCCAGAAGTCCCTTCCAACTCCTGCAATTCTGTGATTCTGTGACTCTTAGTTAAGAATGTTAAACAACATCCTGGCAAGATTTAAATGAATCCTTGCAAGAGAGCAGAAATGCTACGGATGTCTCCAAGGACCTATGCTCTGTCTGCATACAAAAGTGTGTGGCATGCTGGCAATGGAGTCCTGGTGTTGGCTGTTCCCACAAAGAGATATACTGGCATTCACACATCCTGAAAACAATCCACATCTGCTTTTCCCACATACAGAAATCCAAGCTTATGGACTTGGAGCTAGACTGGAAACAAGTTGATTTAATAGTATTTAAGGCAAGCCACAGGGCTTCCTTCTTTTATTGCAGACTCACCCATAAGCATAAATATCTCACAGTATAAACCTTTTGTTCTCCATTCCTGATTAACTCAGGTACCTTTTCAGTCAAGTGAGACATGAAAATCCCCCTCAAAAGCAGACAGGTTGCATTGAGAACCTGGACAAGCAATTGAAGTGGCAGACAATGAGGTGATTTTTGTGAGATCTGATGCAATGGCTGATCATCTCTGAGGCTACAATTCTCAGCATCCATCAGTGTGATTTTTAATTTATTAATCAACTCAGGTGCACATAACAGTAAAGAATATTAAGAATTAGAGAGCTGTATTTCATCAGGCCTCTTTTCTATGTAATGATTCTGTGTTGCTATTAAATCCTTAAATATAGTTTGCTTTCAACAAGGTTTGACTATCTGTGTAATGATGTTGGTTTTGATTGAGTGCTGTGACTGCCAGCTGACAATGTTGCAGGGCCATCACAGTATGTGGAGGGATGTTTTTGCACCCTGCTATGCTAAAAGGCACCTTTTAAATTTATTTCCACCCTGCCTTGTTATTCTACATGTTCTGTCTGGAGGCATATATTGAATAAAATGAACAAGATTGAATACAGATGTTTATATTCTATCATTATCCTAAAATCTGAGTATTTTTATATATATATATATGATATATACACAAAGAAACCAAGTCCGCCTGTGAATGATAAAATGTGTCCCTCTCTTACTCTTCTTCCATTGAAGAATTGCAGCCCACCCAAGAAATTATCAATGAAAAGGTCTGCAAGCAACTTACAGTGAAACTGTAAAAGCTACAGACATATCATGGCTGCTTTTATTTGTTTATCTTAGGGAACAAATTTGCAGTAAAATGACTGCATGGGCTAGCAGTCTGAGAACACAGCTAGCAGGTATCCCACTGAGGTTTTTTACAGGACATAACAGATCCCTCTGCCATCCACAAGTAGCAAATACAAAGCTGTACAAGGCTGCCCTACCTGTACTACTTTCATCTCTTATGTGGATATAACCCTTAGAAAAGAATTCAGAAAAGAGCAAAATTGAGTCATACTGAAGAACTGCTTATCCCTTAAGACTACATATGAGAAGCATTCTCCAGCCAAGAAGCCACATATATTAAAATGATTATGCACAGGGGTTGTTGATGGGTACCCCTTTGTGAGAGTGAGTTATAATGGATTACTTTCCTAAAAGTAGGCAGACTGCTTATTGAACTGAACTTGCTGCCTGTGTCTTCTGGCAATGCCAGTGACAAAATGCATTGCCTGGGCTTGGGCCATATTGAGAAAGAAATGAGATAAACAATGACATTAAAAAGTAATTCTCTGCAATGGCTTTTCTTTTTACTAAGTCATTTTAATACACTATTCCATACATGTAAATTATGTGTGATAGTCATAAAAGGCTCTTGCCTTGAATTACTTACATTATTTGCTGGTCCTTTCAGGCTGTTAGTGTAACTGGTATATAGGCAAACTGGCAAGTCATAGTCATTTAAGATGATGGATAGATCTGTCAGGTAAAAGTCTCTGAGATTTTGAAGCTTCTGGTATAACCACGTTCAGGGAGCAGTGTATGGTGGACATTCATACTGCTAGAAAAAATACATACTAAAGCCAAATATATACAGAGTAAATTTTAATGAAGCATGAGCTGAAATCCAAGGAAGTGAAGAAAGGTATCAGAAGCTTTTAGGAAAGTATCACTTTACAACATAAGAACTAGTTCTAAAGTCTTTTGCCCCTGGCACTGTTCAAACAGGATTCAAACACCAGTAGTCTGGAAGACTGTTGTAAGAGATCTCTGGGGACTGTACTTACTGGTTCAGAACTAACTGATGGACCACATCCAAAAAGTAGGAATTAAGCAACTCTATCCAGAATTGGACTTCTGGCATGCAAGTTCAAAATGACATTGTTCTTTGAGACTTACCTGCACACCAGGCCTTCCTGCTTTAAGTAGAGCAGGTTCATATAATCAAGTGACAAAAATTAAAAGATTCATGACTTCTTGTAACTGTGCTTCTCAACTCATTACTCCTGCCTGATCTTCTGGAAACTCAAAGGACAAATTATGTTAATGAGTGTTTAAAAGTGACCATTGTACTTAACTTGAGACCAAGAGTTATCATAAGGGAAGTAACAGCTGCTGTTGCATTTTAAAATGTGGGACCAGGGTGTAGGTAGCATGTAGTGGCCTAGATGTTGTTTCATTTCCCTCCTCAGACTGAGTCAAATCTATTATACTGGCTAACTCTACTGTTGGAAAATACTGGACACGGCTTCTTCTGCCTTGTTATGCTTCTCCCTGTTGTAATCGCTGTGTCAAGACTGGGAGAGAAAAGCACCAATGGCTCCATCATCCTGACTGTTTGACTACTAATACCAGTGAAAAATTGATAAAGCCATAGCTGAGAAAATGGGACACATTACCTCTCACCTTCCCCTTTCCAAGCCCCTGGTGTAAAAGAAGTGTTAGGGTGGCCTGAGACTCATTGAAGTAGTAGAGCATCTGGCAGTTCATCCTAGCATTTGTAATTGGACTCACAGCTCTCTTCATGCCTGAGAGCAACACACTTTGCCATTTGTGCAGTCATCTACACTAGTCCAAAGGGGAAGATAAATCAACAGTCTGGAAAATAAGACTTCATGCCTATTTTATATTCATTTTGCATAGGTACAAATGACTGTACAAGTGCCAAATGATAAAGCATAATATCTACATAAGTGTTAAATAAACTGCAAATAGTCTACACTTTATTTACAGGTATAATTAGTTTGATCAACTAGAATAAATTTCAGTATAGCTCATAGCTAGTAATATATGAAAATGAGCAGTGTTTTTTATAAAACATAAAATACATACATTTCTATAATATCCAAGTTAAATAATGTCTAGGACTGATATAATTGGTATTAATCATAAAGCTTCACACACATTGAATGTTTTTCAGCAACAGTTAGAATATAGTATTGGTAACTAAAATCAATAGTTAATTGCATTATAACACCATGATTAGATTACATGACAGCCATGTATTTACTTGCCAGTCAGCTATAACTTGAGTTAATAAGATTCACTGAGCTCATTATCTTTTGTAGATTCTGAGAAAAAGATTCTATGAACAGAAAGGATGTTGTCTTGTTAAGCAAATGCCAGACTGTTATTGAACACTCCATAGGAATAATGAAAAGAAATAATTTCCAAAGAGAACCTGAAATTATTTGATTGACTTTATGATTTTTACTCCTTAATACAAACAAAACTGGAAAAGAAAAATCTCCAGATCCATGTACTACTAAAAGCCTTTCAGATTCTAAATAGGATGAACAATAACTAGTCTACGACACTGACTATGTCATATGAAGATTTTTAAATTTTTTAATGAATGATACCCAGCTTGATAATAAACCCCATCTCAACTCATGCCCACCCAGTAATGCACATGAAGTGCCTTAAAACATGTGACCAAAACAAAAAGCTACCAAAACCATGTAGTTGAGATTGTAATTTATACAGGTCACTGTATGACAAACTTACTTTCTGCCCTCCCATGCCAGAACAAAAAAACATCATTCACCATGTTTACAAACTTCTGTATTGAAGGACAAAAGTCCAAAAATCTCACAGTATTCCACTGAAGAATAGCAGATACGAGTGAACACATGAATTACAGCCCACATTACTGAGGGAAAAAAAATGGTTCCCAAGACTCTGACCTTGGGAAAACAGCTTTCTGTTCCAGTATCTGGCAATCACTTCAATGCCAAGCACTGGGAGGACACACCAAGTAAACGTGAGTTCCTCAGTATCATGTGTTGTTTCATAACATTCCACCCAGCATGTGGTCTTGACTTACCCCTGCTGTACCCGAGCAAGGCAACCAGTCTATGGGGAGAGGGAAATATATTATTTTATTTGGAAGTATATAACAATTTTAATATAAATACATGACTAAAATATATTTTCAGTACAAATATATAACTAAAAAAATATTGATTATATTATTTTCAATTTCATTTCAAGACTATCAGAAAGTCTCACTTTCAAGCTTTTATTCTGAACACAAAATCACCTATAGTGTATCATACAATCCTTTGTAGACTTATCAAGCTTCATCTTTAAACAATTCAGGTCCTCACAACTCTCTTTGAAAGTAAAAATTGTGTATGTTAATGGTTATGAAATATTTTTTAATTTCCAGGACCAATTTGCTGACCAATCTTATAGTCTTTGGTTTCTTGCTTGTTTGTTTTGTTTGATGTTCCTTTCTCTCAATATTAGAAATTGAAATTTTTCTTGTACGTGCTCTTCAAAAGTTTAAATTCTCATTTTTCTTCTGCATTATTTCACCACATTTCTGTTGCACTGGCCCACAAGGCAGTCAAGCTCTGTTTTTCAGGGTGGTCCATCAGACTGCATAACACACGAAGGGCAGACCGCCATTTTGGTCATGATCTCTCCCCCAGTCAGTGCGGTAGAGTGTTCCCTGCATCACTGAATTAGTTACTATTAAATTAATTACTATTAAAAAGCATTGGCACCAGAATCTTTCTTTGTAGGACACCTCTATTTTCTGATAACTCCTTCTTAGTACAATCTATTGAGGTCTACCCTAAACAGTTCTTTGTCATGTTTATGATTCTTACATTAAACCTTGTCTTCACCTTAGACTGAATTGTTTAATCTTTATCTCAATCTGAATTGGTCAGAGGCAATCCAATAGGAAATGAGAAACACTGTCTTACTGAGATCTAGTGGCACCAAGTCTGCATGCACTCCTACTCCTATTATTTTCTATTAATAGAAGGATTTTTTACTTCTGTGACTAATGTCTCAACTATATGTTCATAGAATGCTATCCTCTGGTCTTTCCTAGTGAAGAATCACCTGCTGTGTTGAAGCACAGTTTTCGAATGCCCGCCAACCTTTAAGATATGCATTGCTGACACAATCCATTATGGTGCTTCCACATAATTCCAAAATCGGGGTTGTTTTTTTTTTTTTTTTTTTTTTTTCTACAGGATTTTCAGTTCTGTATACTGGTTTTGTGTCATTTAATGAATTATCACTCTGAATTCCATATGTCTTTTTGTAGCGGATCTTTTTCCATTAACTTCTCACTGTAGAAAGCCCACAATGGCAAATTTACTCACAAAAAGCTTTAGTCTGGAATTCACTCACATGGCAGTTTTTAACTGAGTTTAGGACTAGTAAATTTTGCATCCTCCTATGTTCTTTCCTCAAACTGTTTTGTTTCATATACCAACCATAATCTCATCAAGGCCTCTACAAATTGATGGAATTTGAAAGTTCAGCTTAAAAACATTTAACAGTTCTATATTTTCAACTGTTTTGTATACCTCAGTAAAAAACATCTCTCTCAGATGCTTCATTTCTACAGAGAGCACAGTAGCCTTCAGACTGTAATACCATTTCAGAGTTGCATTCTTATGACTCAATCAAGTGAAAATTATGAAAATATTAAATGCTTCAGAAAAAGACATTGTTAGAAATAGGACTGAATCTCTTTCTTCTGTCTGCACTTGTTGGTGCAAACATAAATTCAAACACTGCTGATATGATCAGTCTATGAAACAATGGATGAATCATTGCAGATATTTCACCAAAATTTGCCTGATTTTACTCAGTATCAGTATGGTTATTAATTGTCAGTGTTAAAAAATTATTGAAAGCAGGCTTTGATGGGATAAAAGAAAATAGTATTAGCAAATTTTTACATATCTGGTGTGATTAAGTTTAGAATCTCAGTCTGAAAATACAAAGTATTACAGAAAA
The DNA here is from genome assembly GCA_025345505.1 of Todiramphus chloris collaris. NCBI lineage: Eukaryota > Metazoa > Chordata > Aves > Coraciiformes > Alcedinidae > Todiramphus > Todiramphus chloris. The sequence goes on from JANVCC010000018.1 coordinate 17,352,917, forward strand.
CTGAAGATCAAAATTTGTCAAATAAAGCAACATTTCAAAGATTTCCTTTAGAACTTCTTAGCTTAATCTGCACATCTGTCCTAGTCAGCCCTCTGGAACAGTATATCTAAGAAACAGTCTGGATTTGTAATAAGAATGTTATACTAAATTAATTATTTCAGTTTTAGCTTTCTAAATGGAAACAATGTAAATTAAAAATTTTCAATGCAAAATACACCATTCTTCCTCTTTTATAAAATTACCCATTTTTAATTGTCATAAAGAATACTTTTGGCTTTTTATAACAAGAATACCTTGTATATATTATTCTTTATAGAGGCAAATATGAAACATAATACTTATTATTGAAGAAATAGTTCAACTTTGCTGTATTTTCTTTATAAATTCTCAGGTGATTTGGGGGTATTTAGTCAGGTCACTGTAACAATCCATTCCAAGTCAGGTCATCAAGTTGCCTGGCAACCATGTTCAGGATTGACAAAGGCAAGCTACCATCCCATTTTTTATTACCTCCCTTTTAAAATCAATATGACAAGCTTGATATTGGTGATGTGAGATTAGCTGAGAAAATGCATGAAATTGCCAGAGAAGTGCATTGCTGAAGATATTCAATTTTGAAGGCTAGGGACAAGAACATCACTCTCTTACAGCTCTGTCATTATGATTTTCCCTACCAGCAACATTTGCTAAAGTATTATTTACAGAGATGCTATTTCATTTAGTACATGTGCTTCGTCTCAGCAGTGGCTTTTTTTTTTTATTATTTTATTTATTTATTTATTTTTATTTTTGGAGTGTGGGGGCGAGGATGTTTCTGTTTCATTCCGAATTGAGCAAAAGCAGCCTGTGTTTCATAACAAAATCATCATAATGTTTTGTACTGACCAGTTAAGTTTAGTGTCATTAGGAAGAGAAATTGATCATGGAGTAAAGTAGCTTGAATGCACTGTTTACATTCAGGAATGCAAGAACCTTTATTTTCCAAATGCAGCAAAATTCAATGACAATGTTTGTTCATGAATCCAAATCCCCTTTTCAGCCATGGAGCTTTCTTCTTTTCCTGACCATTTTCCTGACCATTTCAGTGATTTTGTCTAGTTCTCATGTCTTCATCCTTCCTTTAAGATTCTCCAATCTCTCCACCATTTTCCATAAGAACAAACAAGATACCTTTAAATGATCACTGAAAAAATAGTCTCAAAACCTCTTGTTAATTTGAAATTATTTGTGTCTGCATTTGAAATCAGTGTTTCTGTTTGAACATAGCAGTGTGCATTGTTTTGGGCACCAGAGTTAGAAATAAATCAGAATCTAAGCCAAAGAACGTTCCCTAGTTCCAGTTCTTCATAGTGTCAGGCATGTACCTCTAATCAAACAGCTGGTTTGGCCCTGACAAGTGAGGGCACTCACTGCTACCTTTCTGTATAATGAGACGTGACCATCAATATCTTTACCCCCAAACCAAGGCAGAGATGTTTTAAATTGGTTTTCTTTCAGGAAAAGAACAGGCAATAATGATGTCCATGAGTTGTACAAGTGTAAGAAAACTAAAGTATGTCAGGAAGAGATTACAAAATTTAGGATTTATTATAAAGAATTCAGTATTACAGAATACTGTAGAAAGGAAAGAGGATAATACAGTCTTGATTTTAACAAATATGAGTTATGATATCTAGCATTTTCTAAATTTCCCTATGTTGAGCACACAGGCTATTTATCTGTAAACTATGGACTGCTTACCACTTAGTTGGATGACCGATTATCTTGGTCAATAAACATTTTTTTCTGCTTTGTGGTCTGACAAATTAAAGCTGTAAGATAGGAAATGAATGAAAGACAAGGGATGAATAGTGAAGTCCTCAATTTCAATACAGTTACCTAAGTCTGCAGGTAAAGATGGATGTAGACTTGCTCCTAATATTTTGTGTGAATAAAAAAACTTTCATGAAAGATTTGGCAATTAGCAAAGAGACATAAATATAGACCACATGAGAAGGCATTTAAATTTCAGATCAGTATTCAGAAGTATTTTTTAAGACTTTGAGAAATTGATCTGAACACAAAGCTTCAATATAGATATTCTTTGTAGAAAAGTATATTTGTTTATACTCTGATAGTAGCTGTGTTTATATCTGGCTGTTATATACTTTCACATTTCACTTACCTTCTGAGAGATATACAGTGTGTTTCAAAATGCAGGAAAAAAAAAAAAAAAATTCTAGGTAGTTTTCTTTTTGAAAACTGCGGAGGGGAAAAAAAAAAAACAAACCAAGCAACTCCCTTCCCCCCTCCAAATATAAACCAACCCCCAGAAACAAAACCAACAAAACCAAAAACTCCTCATCCAGGAGGCCCTTTTCAGGTCCTTCTGTCTGGCTTCCGTAACCAAAGCTCCCAAGACAAAGTCCCAAGAGGATTTTGGTCTCTGAATTCTATCTAATGAAACCCAAATTCTTCTGATAATAATGACAAATGTTCAATAGACTTAAGAATTAAAAAAGTAGAGAATTTATAAAGTAGAACAATGAGCTCTGTAGTGCTGTAAAAGGAGGATAGTGCTGGCATTATAGTTGTACATTTCTGTTCCAGTAATGAACCATTATTATTATTTAATGTGTACAAGGAAAAATTAACCACATTAGACACAAATTTATGATGCAGAACTCTTTTATAAATGTGTTCAAACTCAATAATTTTATACCATACAACATGTTTAGTCGCTAAGCTTAAGGGATTTATCTAGAATTATTCCCTCATGTGAAAAGCAGAGTTACAGAATATAAAATTCTGGTGAATGTTGAAGGCCAGAGGTTAGTTTCACATCTCTATTTGTTAGAAATTCCAATGTAAATCTATCTTGATAAAGGGGGGGGAGGGGGGGAATGTAAAAAATTATTAACATTTATGTTCTTTCTTATCACCCTTCTCCTGAATACATATACTCACATTTTCATATTTTGAACACATTAATTAGATAAATTCAACACATCACAGAATTTGCTGGAACTTTGTTTCATAAACCAAAATTAAATTGAAACATTTCAACCAGTTGTTTGGTGGTTGAAACTATGTAACTAACTAAATAATATAAAAATTTTCAATTAACAAGGGGAGAAGACTGCCAGACTAAATATAATCTCATGCAGTTAAACATATAATGATTGGTGACTGAGATTGGAACCTTTTATCAAAGATGGTGGTGAAAACCATGTGAGTTATAATCACAGCTCTTCCTTTGATCTTTAATCCAAGTGAAAGATTTCTTGAGAGTCTCACAATAACCACTGAAAGTGAAGATACTCAGTTTATACTATGTGCAGACATAGGGGTTTTTAGCTTCAGCCTAAAATACAAAGGGAAAAATGATGACCCATACTAGCAGTACAATTACATCCATGGAGTCACTCAGTTCTCAGTGAAGTAGCCAGTAAATTACAAACTGAATTCCCATTTATACAGAACATATTACCCTTTAAACGTAATATTCAAGCCTCACATGGCAACCAGAAGTTTTATCAGCTTTTCATTTAATTCTGCCTTGTGTTATTAACTCAAAATGCAGAGATATTGGTGGCATTTCATGGTAAATTAATAGGTATAGATAAAATCTTCTATAAATATTCATTACACCTCATTATTTCAAATTAATGAGTAATATTTTGATATTAATGGTAGTCACATTTAGAGATATGTATCACTTTTCTACATATGAGACATAAAAAACAAATTATGCTCTAAAGCAAAGTTTTAGTTTACTGCAAGGGTGGCCCTCACAGTCTGACAGTAAATGGGGTAATCTGATTGACTGGAAAGCAACTAATAATCTGATTGACAAAACTGCTGTTTCATTTTAGGTATGATAAACATCTGTCCAGAACATGGATTTTTAATAGATGGACCATTTCCTATATCTCTGTGATTTATACTCAAAATATTCTACTTTAGCATTATGGCTGAATCCCTGTCCTTTGCAGAAGTGGCTCAGGGGCCATGGCTGAGGTCATGGATGATACTTTTTCCACATTAATTAGCTTTGAGAGAGTCATTTAGCTCAGTTCTGGACCAGCTTATTTAGTACTTATCGGGAGAAGGCACAAATCACCAGGTTTTTTAAAGTACTCATTTCCCTATCTTGTTTGTGGGATGTAGTATCTTGTGTCTCATCTAGCAGCCTCAACCTACATTTCTGCATTTTCACTGATGTTAAGTGATTTGTTCTGATATTTTCTGACATTATGAAAGACTTTGAAGATGATCCAAATTCAAAATTAATATTGGTGTCCTGAAAGGACAAAATGGACACTTAGTGGTATCTTTGCAGGACTATTCAACACTGAGATGCTGTGATAGAGAAGTAGATCACAAATACTCTGTGGATGCTAATGTCTGTATGAGTGCTTAAGAAAGGGATGTGTTTAGAGAAGATGAAGACAGAGGTCCTTACTGATGAAAGAAGGAACAATGGATGCAGGTTGCAACAAAAGAAATTAAGATTAACTCTTAGGGAAAAAAATCTTCACAACAGTTGAGTCAAATACTTAAACATGTTTGTGAGAGAGGTTGTGGAATCTCTGTCCTCAAAGATATTAAAAACTCAGGTGAAAATGTCCTGAAGAACATGACTAAAATTACTCTGTTTTGAGAAAGTTGTGGAACCCAATGACATTCAGAGGTCTCTTCTAACCTAAATTTTTCCATGATTCTGTGGTGACTTGGCTTTTTAAATCAGTAGTGGGGGAAGCCCTCCAAAAGTAATCTGTCTTAAGCTGAAGGATTTAATTGAGAAAACTGTTAGCTGTTTAGCATTTAAAGACTCTGAACAAAAATTAGAATTTGGGATATGGGGTGAAGGGCTTTGTAATTAACATAGAAATGCTGTTATCACTAGGTCATTCTGGAAGAAAAAAAAAAAGAAAGAAAACAAAAAAGTGTTGTAGCATTTTCTTCTAATAGAACTGATTTTTAGAAAGATGCAGATTCCATCATAATGCAGAATGGGTATTTGGACCTTCAATAGCAATTGCACCATGCTTGATAACAGGAAGACTACTGGAGGACCCCAAGTCTAGTTAAGAGAAAGTGCAGTATTTCAGAGTATTAGTACTGAAGTCAATAACTGTGTATTGCACTCCTGAAGCAGAGTGCTTCAGTTTCAGGAAACTTAGCAATTAACATCACAATATTCAGTGTTCCTTTGGGGCCCTCTGGAAGATACAAAGCTGTTCTCCCCACTTCAAAGCTTGCCACAGACTAGCTCTTGTCTGTTTAATCGGTTTTGCCTTTCTCTCTGCCTGTTCCTGTCACTCAGCTTGCAGTGGCTTTTCTCCATCTCCTCATTCCACATCACTGCTTTTGGGTGGACACTTCTGTTGTCTGAAACTTCTGCTATCTGAGGAGGAAAAAAACCATCTTTTTACTTTTTATAGACCCTTCACATACATAATTGTCAAAGCTCAGACATAAAGCTTTCTTTTGCTGGCTTGCTTAATACTATATTTATTTCTTCTGTCTGCCTTTCAGTTTTGAGTTCATAATACTATTTAAGTCCAAATCGTTCTCACAATTAATGTCTAAAAATGTAAATAAAATTCCATTTCCTTCAAATGAATAAAATAAAATTCTAGTATTGTAAGGACTCAAACACGTGATAGAATTAGTATAGAGAAAACACTTAAACTCATTTATTGTAAATATATGTAAATAAAGTTTGATACATGTTCTGGGAATGTGGTTACCTTTGCACATCAGTAAGAAAGATGAGGGCTTTTAAAAATGAGGTTCATTTGAAAGTGTCTATTTAAACACTGGTAACCAAATTCTGTGACCTCTGTTGATAGATTTTTTGCCTAATTAATGAAAGAAAAAGACTGAAATATTTTGCTCAGGCTAATATCAGCACAAGAGGTACATTCATTCCATCCTCTGTTGTCAGTGGATACACAGTCAAACCTTTGTTGGACAGTGCCCATCCTCCCTTCATATGGGTGATACAAGTCATGTCTTTCTCAGGAGAAAAAAAATCCTCTGTTCTCTTTCAAAAAAAAAAAAAAAATCTAATGCATTTTGGAAGGCTTTCTTCCCTTTATATAGATACTACTGGTCAAGAAAAAAATATAACTTAGGACACAGAACAGTTTTAGTGTGTAAACTTGCGGTGCATACAATATGTCTTAATATTACAGGTTTAATACTAACTGTGCTCCAGTAATTTAACAATTCTGTGGGAAGACTGCTGGGTTATAGAGGATATTTGTCTTGTAATTTCTTTGTGGTGAATCAGAAATTACAGCAGTGCTCAAAGGAATAGAAATCTTAGATACTCATAACCTTCACTGAAACCCCTTTCGTCACTTGTCAGTTCTTTAAGGGGCAATTTAATTGTAGCTCTTTGGCGGTGACAAGGTAAGTGCTGGCATTTTGGCACTGTCATTCATTAACCTCATGCAATGTCAGCAGCAGTGCCTCAGACATGTCACCATTTCCCCAGTGATGGCAAGTTGACTTTTAGGACATATGTTATTCCAGAGATGCCTACTAGACAAGTCTGCATGCTTCACATTCTTGTGTGTTGAGCATCATTTGTGCATTGTTTGTGCAGTTAAAGAGTTTCAAGAGTAAAAGCAACTTGTCTAAATCCAGGAAAATAAAATCTGCAATATGCCACAAGCAGAAAATGATCAGAATCTTTTATGTTGCTCAGAAATTAAAAATAAAAAAACAAACTAAACCAAAACAAACAATCCCAACAAAAGAGGTGTACAAAAAAAATCCCAACCAAACCCGCAGCCTATAAAATCCTTCAGTATAAATGTATAGAAAAAAAAAATATTATAATGATACCTGAAGGTTTAATAAAATTCTTTCATATACAATTTTTTAAAAGCATAATTCGATAAATAAAATTCCAGAATACAAGCCAGAAAATATACATTGCAATTTTTATTATTTATTTTGCATTTCATATTTCTTCATGCTTATAAGCAAACAAACTATTAATAATAAATAGATTGAGGAATAGAGTTGCTATTGAGAACTATTTGCTGATAAGAATAATTGCCAATGCCTAGAAAAATGGTATATATTTGATTGCACCTTTCGTCTGGTCTTTCTTCATTTGGACCTCAGAGTGACTGGGGATTCTGTGCAATACTGTAATATAAATAAATAATGGCAATAATAATAATAAATGAGCTTGATTCTCACATTGCAAAATGCACAGTGGGAGAACTAAGGATCACTCAAAAATAAAGTACTTGTTATGCTAATATTATGCATGTCTCAAGACGCAAACACTTGAATCTAGATTTGAAATCCCAGACATGTAAAACTTTTGAGTCTGTCTGTTCTTAAACTTCTATTAAAATCTAGGTTCAGGCTGAAGGTGGATCTCAACTGTCCCTTCCCATATTTTCACCCTATACAGAAGCATGCTCTGACTAGTCTAGAGCTTGAAACAACACCCAGATATGCCCAGAGCCTGAAATCAGATAGGTGAGAACAGTCAGCTCTAGAGTTCATTGCCTTATTAGGGAGAGTTTAACAGTATTCTTTTCTTTAACCAAAACGGAAGGATTTACTTCTGTCACTGAAAAAAAAGACTCCCAAAATAGCAGATAAGAAGGAGCAACCTAGTTATAAAAAATTGATGGAAAAAAGTTTACTAGTGAAGTTTGAGGAGAAAGTTGGAAGAATTACTACTAAAAACAACATGAAAAAGTTAAAATTAGATGAGTACTTAAACTTTTTTTTTTATTAAATAGTTCCCATTTTAAAATATTTCAAAGGTGTTACATATATATGTGTTTGAGAACACAGGTACAAAGATACAGCAAAAAACGTAACACAATACTAGATAAAGTGAACGTAAGAAAAACTGTGAACAACTGAGCTGACTTTCTGCAAATGCTGAAAGAACTTTTTATAAGAACACTAAAATTTTCATTTTAGCAGATGCCACCTAATGAAATAATGTGTATTTCAAATTTAGAGATATTATAGTTAAAAAAAAACCCCACCATATAGTTCATATTTGCAGGGAATACCAACAACCTAGATAATTACACAGTTCAGAAACTGAAATTTCTATCTTTGAAATTATTTGTGTCTAGCACTTATTCTAGATAAAATAGCAAACTTTTGGCAAAAAGAAGAAAAAAATCCACAAACTGCAAATTTCAGGTAAAATCACAACACTTTCCTATGGTAAGATTTAAATATTTTATTTTGCTGAATTACAAATGCTGCTTATTGATGCCTGGTTTAATATCTTTTAAAATTGTAGCTAAGATTAAAAATCTGTCAGTGTTAAAATGTTAAAATTATATCCTTCTAGTTTCAAATTAGTTTCTATTTGTAGTAAATATTGATCATATCAATGTGATATTTTTTATGAAAAAAAAAATTATTCAATGTAGCAGTTTCAAGAGTAAAAAGGTTTTCAATGACTTACTTCTATCAGCTCTGCTACCAACTTAACTGAAACCGTGTAGGTGAAAGCAAGGACATTGCTGAGAATGTATGAGAGTGGCTTGTAAGCAGGATGACTGAAATTCCAGGCATGTGACATTAAATGAATTGCAGTACAGTACCAAGGGCCAAACTCAGATATTTCAGTGCATTGTTACAGTGTACCTGTAAAGAAACAATAATAATTTCCAGACATTTTACTAGATGCAATGGTATGCATTATATAAATATTGTTCTGCCAGTAAAATGCTATCCATGCTAAAGAAATGTTAAATGTTTAGAAAATGTTAATGGCGTCAGCAGGAAAGCAACAATGACTGTAGAAGGGGCTTTTCCAGGCAAGGAAGTGATGATAAATGTAAAGAGAAAAATGAAAAAATATCCCCACATTCAATTAAAGAGTTAGGATTCTGTCCATAAAAGCAATTCCATACTTATAGAGCAGGCAGTTCAGAGTCCTCTTTTCCAAGGGCAGCACTGCACTACAGAGCTGCAGGTTACATCTACACTGAGAACACTATTCTGCCAGGAGGATCCATTGCACATTCACAGCAATCACACTAATTGATCCAACAGTATTTGCTATAGCAGTTTAAGAGAATTTAGATTTTCTCTGGTTTTTATTCCCCATTGTCCCTCAGGCTGGCAGTACAGATGAATGTTTTCCTTTCATCATACATAAAAATGTAGAGACACAACATTAATTACTGTCCTGACAGTTTCCAATTTGATAACCAAAAATTGAACCAAAGCAAAAACAAGTGCAGGAGTGATTGAATTGAAAGATTATGATGGTTTTTCCCCCTCCCCCAGTTTTTTGTGATACCTTTTCAAACCTAAACTATTTCTCATATATTAACTATAACATTTCCTACTGGTAAATTAACATCACACTGCACATATAACAAAAAACTAATTGTCGATGGAAGGAGCAAGGTATAAGAAATGGATAGGTAAAGCTGACTCCTACGCTGCCTTGTTTCACTTTCTAAACAAAATGTCACATTCTGCTCTACCTTACATTTGTATTGGTCCCCATTTCTATGCTATCTCACTTAAGGGGCTTCTTAGATGATTAATCCTCAAGTAACAAAAGAGTCAGATGGCTTTTATCAAGTAATTTCCTCACTTGAATGGGAAAAGTGTGATGCTTCTGGCCCTGAAGAATCAAGAAGGTCAATGTGAGAGCATAACTGGCTCATTATCTTTACTTTATATGTGTTTAACTGAAAAGGTGAGAGAAGCTAAATGTGATGGTGCTCTGCCTGAGGGAGCTGGAAGGGCAGGAAAACAGCAGACAAAAAAGCCTTGCTCCATCAACTCCCCCCAAACAATGGTACCAATCTTGCTTTGATTGCTTTTCCTGTAAAGATGTTGATAAAATCAGCAAAAAATTTAGCAAATGTCCAGGCATGTACACAAAAAAACATTAATCTGTATTAACTCTAGGACAAGCAGAAACAGGAAATAGATGTGAATTTGTTCCCCTTCGTTTCATCAACAAGAAGTTCAGAGAAATTACAACACTTGGGGACAAAAATGTGGTGGAATTTGTCTCCAGATTCAAGTGTTTCACTGCTCTTGTTTAAGTTGCTTAAAGAGAGAAGTCTATAGCCATTTGACCTGCTACAGAGTATCTCTGAGGGTATCTGCATGGGGTGACAGATTTGACACAAGCATGAAACCTGTGCCTTCTGAAGAAGCTGCTGAAAGGCCAAACAGGATATCCCTTGTTATCTTAAAAGGTAACAGACAATTTAGCATAGGTAACCAACCCAACTCATTAAACTTAACTGTTCATAAGATGGTTTTCTATATGAGCTAGATGTAGAAGCATCAGTTGTAGACAAGGGAAATATAGTCAAAGTAGTCAATGGAGAGGAAAGGGGAATTCAGCTCACCCTAAAGTACTGTCTCATCTTGATTGCTCTCTAGGCTTCAGTGACTGCAGTGATCAGATCTTTATGGATACTTGGAGACCTATGAATATATTCTAAACCATTCTTAGGCATCTTACAAATACTCTATTCAAACATACTCCCTGGAAGAAGCTTATCCTTCCATCTTATAACACCTGGCCTCATTTTTCACTCACTGAGCAATAAACTAATTATTTGAAGTTATCATAAATATACCAAATATAACAAGAGATAATCTTCCTTTTACAGGAAGTAACAAAATACATGAATTTGGGATTTGATTATGAAATTACTTCACCATGGAACAAACCAGCTACTGTCATTGCTGTAACCAATGTCTGGAAGAACAGAGTAATATTTAGCTACCTAGCATCTCCCGGCTCCTAGTGGGCTAGGAGAACCAGTAATTCCAAATTTTTGCTGCAAATCTGGGGAGTGGAAAATCCTCAAAGACTGAACAAAAGAATGATAGTATATATAATTTTGACACACTCAAAAAGCAGGTCAGTAGGCTTTAAGTGGGAGACAGGAAGCTTAATGTATGTTTTCATAGCAAAATAATCTCTTGTAAACGCAGGACCAGCCAAAATCATGCAGCAAAGTGAGGGAGTGAAAGAACATGATTCAGTGGAAAGAAAAACATTTATAGGAAAGAGGAGTCAGGGAATCTTGAAAGAATGCTGTCTTTGGCCAAAACTCCTGTTGAGTGCTGAGAGGAAACTGTGGTAAACAAATGTCTGTAAGTGTGCTCATTATTTTCTATGGGTCTGTGCACTTCCCATGCTAAAATGGTACAAAAACCTCCCAAAGGATACATACTTGTCTGTGTGTTGTCTTAGCTCAGTTTGGAATTAAGTAGTAAAATGGAGTATCTAGAGCTCTGTCTGCACTAGTAGCTCTCCTGGGCTAAGTCTTGTTCTCTGGCTCCAAAGCCAGCTGTCATGGCACAGCTCACAGATAAGCTGTTCTCACTCACAAAGTAGAGTGGTCACTGACCTGTTCTGTCCACAGACAGACTGAGATGGCCCTAATTAGAACCATGATGCTGGTCCAGCTCAAACTACTGGGCTTGACCTCACTTCATTCACACTACCCAGAATGACTGGGTGACCAGGAGAGTCCTGGGAAACTGCTTGCTTAAGTTACCAACAAATGCTAAGTCATGGGTGTAGGATGGTGAAGCAAAGATTGGTCTGGTACATGACACCAGACAGAAGCCCCAGTTGTGCATCCCCATGTAGGGCATGGAGGGCTCAATGTTGACTCATTCAGAAACCTGCCAGAGCACACATTCAGAAGATCTGCCTGTCGGAGATAATTTACTCTGTTCATTTCCTCTTTTCTCTTCTTCCTTCCCTCTTAGTCTTTTCAATATTTCATCTGACATAAAAAAAATAAATTACTTAAAAATATATCAAGCACTCTTCATTTCTTCTTCTTATCTCTAGTTTACAGTCAAACTTAACCAAGTTCATGCACCCAAACAGACATGCAGACACTGTCAAGAATTTCTCATGCACTTTCATATATTTTATTACAGGTCAGTCTTTTTTATAGATATAAAAATCTGCATTTAACATACAAAAGTATTGCAAAGGACAAATACAATCTATTTAAATATCAATGACTGTTCATCCACAGGTTTACAAAACAGGTAGAGAACCCATATTTCTCAGTATTTGCAGACATCAATGTATTTTCATAAATTTAATGACACTTTAGCCCGCTGTAGATTACCTGAAGTGAGATTATTAACCCCCATGCCCCAAAGTGTTTCTGCTTAAAGCACAATGCAACTGCCTTGAAAGCTGTACTGGTCTCTGGTCCACTACACAAGACAGAATGAAACCTACTTGATTCAATCTACTTTTATACAAAGCTCTTTGTTCCCCCAATAAAGGGTGTGTACACAATGCAATATTATTGCTGACCACAGTGACAAAGATCATGTCTAATTAGAGGTATGAATTTGTATTAGGTTTTCATGGCAAGGTAGTTGTAGCAAGGGGGTGTCCTGAGTTCAGTTTGGGTTAATTATCGCAGTTGCTGGCCCAAGCAATTGGGAGGGGCTGAAGCTGGGAGGGGCCGTGGCTGTGATAAACAACTGAATCAGCCAATCAGATATTTGATACCATACTGAGTCATGCCCCTATATAGGGTGAGGGTGCTTGTTTTCAGCTTGTTTCAGTGTGTAGCTGGAACAGGGAAAGTGACATCTTGGGCACAGGTAAAGCCTTCTTTGCTTCTATTACTTGCTTTGTCTATCATTTAATGAGGGCTATCATTAGTACTGTTTTTTTCTTCTCTCTTTGCATAGTTTTACTAAACTATCATTATCTCAACCCCTGGGGTCTCACATGTTTTTTTCTTCCTCCCAGTTGTCCTTCCCATTGCATCGGAAGGGTGTGGAGGGGGGCAGGGGGGAATCAGTGAGTGAGTGGTTTGAGTGGTGTTTAGCTGCCAACAGAGGTTAAACCATGACAGGGCACTACAGTGGTGGCTTCTGTGAGAAACTGCTAGAAGCTTCCCCTATGTTCAACAGAATTAATGATAGCTGGCTTCAAGATGGACTTGCTTCTGGCTGAGGCTGAACCCATCAGGGATGGTGGTAGCACCTCTGGCATAACATATTAAAGAGGTGTGGGGGTGGAAAATAAATTAGTGGGAGCAACAGCAGCTGAAGAGAGGAGTAAAAATATGATAGAAACAACTCTGCAGACACCAAGGTCAGTAAAGAAGGAGGAGGAGAAGGTGGTTCTGGTGCTGGGAGTAGATATTCCTCTGCAGCCTGTGGTGTAGACCATGGTAAATCAGGTTGTCCCCCTGTAGCCTATGGACATCTATGGTGGAGCATTGTTAGACCTATTCTCTAAAACAGTTTGACCTTGGTAAATGCCACAGCCCAAGGTAATATTTGGGCATGCTCAAGAACCACTCTAAATGGACAATTTAGATGCTAAATTGTTCACAAGAGCTGCATAGTATGAACATATTAAGGCAGGAACAGCTGGCTTTGGGGCAAGAGAACTGGACCTAATGATAGTTTGTTTAGTAGTGTGTACTTCAACAATAAATCTGGGTGCACCCAGGCTAATTCCAGCTGACCTCCAGCAGAGCTGTTGCAGTGCGTCCCTAACTATCTCCTCTAAAGAACTGTTTTTTTGAAGAGTTTGTTAATGTGGGCTCAGGTCCTGGAGAACTTTTCTGTATGCATCCATACCCCACCATGCTGAATCTAGTGAGCCTTTACAGAACCACTGTACTGAGGAGTGCTGTAAAGAGAACATCGGAGGCTCTGGTGGAGCTGGGAGAGTTTGTATGGCTAGAACCGAACTGGTGCTAGAAAGTCCAGACAGACACTGGCTGGAGTTTTTCTGCTTCTTTCTCCAAACACCATTTATTATATTTTTTCCGTCTCAGATTTTCTGCTGAAGAATTGATTGCACACAGATCTTCATTTGATATAAAACTAAAGTAACATATGTAGCAGATCTGGAATACAAGCAGAATACTAATCCAAGAGATAAATACCTCTATTCAAACAGGGTAGATCAAATCATTGTGCTGCTGAATTCCTGACACAATAGGACAGGTTTCTGCTGTAATCAGAGCTCAGTGGCCTTGAACTGTTCCATGTAAAACATCAATGCATACCTGACTGCACATCCCAAAAAGTACTTACTGTAGTTGACATTTTTTTACCATACCAGTATATTTTAAATTTTTTTGGTTAATAGGTGTAAGTATCTTACCCGTGCACTAAGCCACAGAACACTTAATTCTCCAAAAGCTACAGGAACCACAATTATCAGCCTTCTGTTTATTGCCATTTACCTCTGTCCTAAACAATAGATGAAGGTTGCATAAGAAATCCTGCTGCTGATCAAATGGTATTGGTTGGCAGTTTTTTCCTGGACTGCAGTGAGGGGAACGTCTCGCTTTCAGAAAGGAGAGCAAGTGGAGTTCTGAGAGTGCTGAGCACAGTTACAAATATCATCAAGAGTGGAAAAATCAGTAGTATTAGATTAACTTTTCTAAGATCACTCAAAGGAAGAACTTAGCTGTTCAAACCATCAAGTTTCCACTATAGCAAACCCTAGGTGTTTACCAATCTTGCAGTAATTGGTCCTTCAGCTATTCTATTATCCTTTCATAATATTAACACTTTAAGCAAAAGAAGAATCAGAAGCAGAGATAGACCTAAATATTTTCATGCAATTTCAAACACTGCAGTAAAAATATATGTATTTTTAACAGCTTCTGTTAATTTCTTTTTTATTTATTCATTGTATTAGAATAATTAAGAACTTGATCTTTCTCATTTAAAGAACTGTATTATAGTTTGTTGTCATTGTATGGGTTCAATATGCACATGGAATAATGTGTTTAGAAACCAAAGGAAATAGATCTTCAAAAAATACTGTCATCCTGTAATATTCTCTATGGTGTTTTGATTCAGACTCAATTTTTCCTGATCTCTCATTATTCAGTGTTGAACTGTTTAATGCCAGAGTTCTAGGCCAACTGGCAGGAAGAACACAGGGAAAGTATTATTTCCCTGTAACATGAAGTTGGATGTCTCACTGTTGCTGTTTTCTTTTACACCCAAGACAAATCCTGAGCTCTGTCACAATGGCCTACATTGATGAAAATGCCAAAAAAATAAAGATAGCAAATGAAAGGCTTCTATGAAGAGGTATTAAGAAAAATCAAGGTAATTTTTTTTTAGCTTGGTGAATTCTTTGCATTAAACTCCTCTTTGGTACAGTTAGAGACATTTTTTAAGGAGATTGAGTAGAATCTTATTTTCATTGAAATAAATGAATTTCTAAATAAAGTTGCTGGGGCAATATGTCTTGGTTACTGGTTTTGCTATCAAACCTTGTAAATTACCTTTTTGCTAACAAGACCACTGACTGCAGCAGGAACAGCTTTCTACAGTTCCCTATTGAAAGCAATATTACTTTATGGAGAGAAGAGAAAAAGTATATGCATACTTGGAAGCTTCATACCACTGTTAGATAAAATCTGCTTTTGATTGAATAAATAAATAACATCTGCTGAAATCTTAGAACAGATGTTACAAACTGCAAGCTGAAATGCTGGCATATATTTGATTATTTTAATCAGCCAGATGTAAGCATAAGTCTATCAGTAGTTCTGAAAATAAGGGTTAAATTCAGCTGTAGAAGTGAGTATCACAACCAGTAGTGGAAATTGTCAGCAGAAGCCTAAAAACACTGTGTGTTAAGCCTGGCTTGTATTTTAAAGATGGGTTTGCATGCTAACCAGTGTAGTGTTCATTCTCCAGATTTTCTTCTTGCTTTACAATTTTTTTTTTCCCTCTGGTTCTTTACTTCTAGGCTTTTTACTTACAGGCAACAATTGATGTAATATATTTGGGATGTAACTAGTCCCCTTTCCCTCTGATTCACCCAGCTCTCTTCTCCCCAGGTACCTGAAAGGTAATACCTTCACAAAAGTCTCCCCTTCTTCCCTTCATCCTACACTAATTATCATTTTTTTCCTCCTTGTTACACCAAATAAAACCCTTCTATAATAGTCCTGCCTTTCTCTCTTGAATATCTCACTGGTTTTCAAATTCTTTTGCATGCATGTGAGAGAAAATATATCTATTATTATAATCTTTTTTTTTTTTTTCCTGGTGTATTAGAACATACAGATGAGCGATACTGGCATATTCATCTGGATCTATCAAGTTACTGTTACTGGTACAAGTCTTCTGTTGTCTATAGGGTACCAACATATGCCATAATTATTCCATGACTGCCCTCAAGAGTGAACATCTGCTCCTAGCCTATCACCACAATTTTAATCTTCTTGTAGCTCCTGTTTCCTTGAAGAGCAATACAAATGAGACAGACCCTGTCTTTTACTGTTCTCCAGTGTTTGAACAGCTTTCAGGCTTTCACCAGAGTGAAGTGAATACCTTGAGCTCCCACCAGTATTCATTTAAATGAAAAACTAAATTCCCTTTAGCTGTGAGCAGATGGAATGAGGTGGGATTCCAACTTGCTCACAGGCATAAACACAGCAACAGCAAATTGAATTTGCTATTCAAGAGGTCACAGTGCTCAGAGAGCATCCACAGCCACTCCGCAAACTTCACTGAGCATGGGAGCCCCAGGATTTGTGTTAAGATGAAGTGTCCTTCCACCAACTCACAGATGCTGTACTCTCTCACAGACTTTTGCAATTGGAACAGGGAACCTCCATTTACCCATTACACCCTGACTCTCCCCTGTGGTTCACACACTTTTAAAAAATTTGTCTGTACCCTCTGACCAGGATAAATTTTAGTCTTTGGAAGCATTGAAGGCAGGAACAAAAAGAAAATATTCCCACAGCATATCTTAATTCAGTGGTTAAAAGGATTCACAGGTACATGAAACAATGCTTTTACATTGTTAATAAATTTACATAGTGACAATGCACAATTATCTTGACAGTGCTGAGTAGCCTTTGTCCTTCTGGCATGTATCCCCACCTGATGAACACAGATACTGCAACCATGACATGAAAAAACCCTAGTCTTTATTAGAGTGAATTGCAATTTCGAGCAATGTAAAACAGAATTGAGTCAAAGCCTAAGTGCTGAATGTGAAAACCACTTCCCCAACAAGCCTCTAAATTTGACAAAAGTTTTCTATTTATTTGAAAACACCCTGGCATATTGCAGTGCACTAAATCCAGAGTTGTTTGTCTCTTTCTGGCCTGACTCCCCAGTGTTTAAAGGTATATGGACCAGTCTTGTCAAACTGCATTTTCTGGTTTTGCTATTGCTCACCAGGCCAAATGCCACTGCACTGGAAGATGGTTTGTCAAGTAGTCCCTATAAGAACTAAGTCTCATCAGTCACGATTTCAATACCATATATTAATCTTTGTGTTTATTTGAGGGTCACCTTCTGTGAGTGGCAGATCTTTTCAATAATATACTACATTTGACTGTCCTCTTTGGAAATACCCTGTGCCTCTTGCTTTACAGCAAGCATTTTATGATACATTCAACAATGGAAAAAATAAATCTTTGAATGCTTTGTAATTTTTTTTTTTCTTTCTGATAGTAAAGACTGAATAAAAGGTTCTTGAAATTTGCAATCACCAGGAATAACTCTGATGTTATATAAATTTCTGCCTCGTTTGGACCTCAATTATACACAACATTTACAGGATTGTCTTAATTAAAAATTAGATGAAAGACTCTTTCTGAACAAAATTTAAAAACCTGATTTAAACCTGTTTTTAGAAAGAAAACCTAGGTGATGGCATCTCTCCAAGTCAGCCTCTTGGTTTGTACCCTTCTTCAAACCACTTGGCTACTTCTAACAAACTGATAAAAAATAAAAAGCTCAAAGGTATTAAATTCCTACTTAGTTCCTAAAAGTAGATACCATACAGAGGAAAGACATTCAGATTAGAGTGATCACTGAGGAGAAAGCTATGAGGTCAGAGACCAGAGCAACCATATGGGAAGCATCCACACAGGAAAGTTTGCCTAAAGTTCTGCTGCTTGTGAAACAATTCGTTTTTCAGAAGAACCCAAAGGAGCAAAATGCAGGGCTTTTTACAGGATTTTGATACAGTAGATCTTATCATGCTCTTAACATACCCAGAACTGAATTCAGGAGGCACTGAGAAATTAGGAGGATGGTAGAGTGTGATAAAACTGCTCCTGGGGGCATCTCAGAAAGGTGTTTGCCTCAAACTTTCTCTGCTCTCCATCAGAGAAAATCACAACAGTTGAAGGCTGTGCCTGCCTTAGAGAAGTCATGTCAGTCTTTCTTCTTTGGACCTCATCAGTGCTGATTGTAAATGTACATCAAAGTATGTCTGAAATGGGGCTCCTCCTCTCATTCCTTTGTTACCTGCAAATTGTTGCTAACTGGTGAAGTAAGAGTACTTGTCAACACAAGTTCTGATATTCATATCTTGTCATACAGAATTAACATAGTTTTAATACGTGTACAGTCAGAACATTACTTTAGGTCACATCAAAGGTGTGATGTGGTACAACCTGATACAACAAGACACTATCATGACTTCCAAATAAGAGTGAACTTTTTAGATGAAGCATATAGAAATAAACATTTTCCTGATGAAAAGTGTTTACAAATCCTAAAGAATGGCCATGGAACTGTCAGAGGACAGGTTGCTGACTAACAAATTTAAAAGTTGTTAAATTACAGAGCAAATTAATTGCTTAAATATATATAAAAATGCATTTCTACTCTTGTGTGACCTTTCCATTTGCTCTCTCATTACACCCTTGCTGCATTGGTTTTTAAAATAATGATTTATTTGTTTTTCCTAAAAGAAAATGAAACAAAGAATAATTTGTAGCAAATATAGCTGGCTAGACCTAGCCTTAGCTATCACAAAGGAGGTAAAATGTATAAAGGAGTTCTTGATAACAGGAAATCATAGAATCACAGAATCATTAAGATTGGAAATGACCTTCTAGATCATCAAGTCCAACTGTCTACTAAATATTATCCGGAACACTAAACCATATCCTGAAGTAACATATCTAGACTGTTTTAAACACCTCCTGGGATGGTAATTCCACCACCTCCCTGGGCAGCCTATTACAATGCTTCACCACTCTCTGAGTAAAAAATTTTTATCCTAATATGTAACCTAAACCTCCCCTGGCAGAACTTAAGCCCATTTTCTCTTGTCCTATCACTAATCACCTGGGAGACCAACACCCACCTCACTATGACATCCTTTCAGGTAGTTGTAGAGAGCCATAAAAGTTACCTCACTTTAAGATTAATCCATAAGTCTTGTAGTAGACTTATTCTTTAATTTCTACATGACTGCTGAATCCATGACCAACAGCACCAGCTTTCAGGCAGTTCATGTGTACACATGCCAGGAAAATGATAGACAAGAACCACAGGCGCACACAGCACAGAGGACGTTGTCACCAGTGGTAATGTACTAACAAATTACAGGATGTTACCCCCCATGCCTCCAGTTTTGAGGAAGAACTGTTCCTGGTAGCTGTGATGGTTTCTTTGAAATGACCTGGAACATACTGACCTTGATGATTCCCCATGCAGTGTTGCAAAGTAAGGAAAACCCTAGCAACCAACCAAGCAAGCAAGCAACCAACCATCATCCAGAAAGAACAACAAAAAAGTTGCTTATGAAGTATTTTCCAGCATGTCAAAGAAAATAATCCTTTTTTCTTTCCTGAATTCAAATATATTAATCAGTTTAAATCGACTTATCTAAGAGATTAGTAAAAGCTTCTGTACTCAAAAATTTTCTGTCAAAGGCAAGGGACTTTTAAATAATAAAAAGAAAATCAATTCAGGCAAAAAGTCTTATTTTTAAAGAATACTTCAAAAACAATAATAAAGGACGAGGGACTGGTCTTAGCAACATGTTAGTGATGATTCCTGGAGAAATAAAGAAATTAAAAAAAAAAATAGAGGAAAGAAAAGAAGCTGATAACAAAGATTAGATTTGGCAATTCACTTCACACCCATCATTTTTTCACAGTTCAGATATTGGCAAAATACTTTGTGCAAGAAAATAAAATTATCCACAATATGCTGAAGCCATTTCATGTTGAAAAATCTGGAGATAAGTTTTCTACATAAACAAGTTGGATTGCTCTTTGATGCTACCTAAATTATAAACTGTCAAAGATTTGTATGCTAAGGTTACTTTTGCAATTGTTGATCTTTCATATTGAGTCCTATGTAAAATGACTCCTTTATAGTCTGGATGCTTGTTATGATTATTTTTTTAAATTAAAAAAAAAGTTATATTTTTAAGAACAAACACATACATCTCAAAAGATTTTGTGTTGGGGATGAACAGTAAAGATTTGCTAAATTCTTCTAGCTAAGGACATTTTAACTTTATTTGCACTATCTGTTATCCATGAAAACTCTGAAAACTGTGTTTTATATTTGCACTCTAAAATCTATTGTATTTTAAGTTATTTCCATTACACTGGTGGGGTGTTGCAGCAATTTTCCTTCTGGTGCCAATGTCATGATACACTGTCCCTTTCCTAGCTAAGGATTAGAACTTCATTTTTCCAGGAAGTACAAAGGGTGGAAGTAAAGAGAAGCATGGAAAATACTTAAGAACTAAAAATTATACTGTAGTCAGTGGCCACATATTAAGAGGAGAATAATCCTAGGTCTGGGAACATGAGTTGTATACAAACACACAAACACAACAAAACACCCCCACACACGCACACACCACATCTTTCATCGTGGATACAAAACTTTTGCAGGAGACCTATCTGGATCCTCTGTAACATAGGGCTTCAATTGTGCAGTATATATTTATGAAAATTGTTCACCGACAAGCTGTTTAAGTTTTTTTTTTTTTTAAATTATTTTTTTATTTTTTATTTTTTTATTTTCTACATGTATGATACCATTCATTTCAGTTGCTTCAGAAATCACTCAAACTGACTAGATGGTACAAGCAATATATAAACAAGTGTTTCCTTACCTTAAAACCCATCATAAAGTACTTGTTCTGAAAGCTGAATGCTCTCACAATTCAGAGATCACCATGCATGCCAATAAGGCATAAGAGCAGCAAACATAAACTGCAAAATTTCCCGGGCTCATGAGAAGTGCTAAAACATTCTCACAGGTCACTGAATTGTCCTGCATTTCAATTGAAATCTAAACCCCACCACCTGCTTCCTCCTTTCCCATTCATTTTCTCTATGTGCTGCGATAGGCCCTGTTCTTTTATCTCCAAGAGCATTTCCCTTTTCTATGTTCTTCCTACACTTCAGAGGAGTAACTCCCTTCCCTCCCACATTCCGTTTTTACAGTGCCAAGGCTTGGCTTACATTAAGTAAGGATGAGGAAGAAAATTAACCCTGTATTTGCTATAATGCTTGAGCTGACTTGCACCTATAATCTGACTGAACAAGAATATCCTCTTGGATCGAGCAAAAGAATGGACTGAAAACTTGTAACATGTTCATCTGCTTGCCTTTAATTTTTCAGAGTGTTCATCACAGAGGGGCATGTTTGGAGAGGTCCTCTGGCAAACCAAGGAACTTTGGGGTTGTAAAAGTTATGGCAGGTTGAAGAGACCTGAAAATAATGACAGTTAATTGCCTTTATGGCTTACAGCACTTTTCATGCAGAAAAAGTACCACATGTGTTGAGAACAACCATTTTATCCATCAGTAAAATGTAGCTGCTTTGAGGGAAAAATTGCAACTCATTTATTTTGTGAGTGTTTCTGGCACAGTCAATAAGTTAGTTAGGGACACTGGGAACCAAGGAAGGGAAGATCAGTTTATTGTGTACTAGAGTGAACTACCTTACCATATTTTCAAAAAAATTCGGTTTCTGCTATTTTTTTCTCCACAGTTATTTTCAAAGGTTAAATTCCACTCCCACTGGAGGTGCGGTGAAATCTAACCCAAATGATGAGTTTGCAGCCACTGGAGCTGGATTCACTAACTCATAAGCTCTAGCCATAACATAACAATGACATGTATGTAAACACTGAATTATGCCTGTTTAAGGCTGTACCTTAGTGCAAGTGGTCAGTGTCTTAGAAAAACAGGACACCTCTGTCTGGAGATAGAGGATTGTGATTCCATATGTAAATTAATATAATGTTTTTATATTATAAGTTTTAGTAATTAGTTTTACATTTCAAAATGTACTATAAACATTTGAAAACAGAAATATTTGTGCTCAGAAAATCTTTTAATGAGGAGCTCTATGTTACAGTTATTTCAATGGTTTTGCTTCTCAGGTCCACACACCCCTAAATGTTACAATAAGTAGAAATGCCAAGAGCAAACCTCACCTTAAAAGGAGAAGACTAATGTACAGAAGTATCCTAAAACCATCCAGGAAAATAAGCACACAAACTGTAATTTCAAACAGAAACCTCAGAACAATTAAGAAAGAGAGAAAGAAAGAGAGAAAGAGAGAAAAAGAGAGAAAGAAAGAAAGAAAGAAAGAAAGAAAGAAAGAAAGAAAGAAAGAAAAGAAAGAGAAAGAGAGAGAGAAAGAGAGAAAGAAAGAGAGAAAGAAAGAAAGAAAGAAAGAAAGAAAGAAAGAAAGAAAGAAAGAAAGAAAGAAAGAAAGAAAGAAAGATTCACTTAATAATCCCTAGTTATTGCAAAGTTATTCTAAGTTTCCTCTCGCCATATACTTTTTTTGTAATTTCTGAGTATACAGATCTGAAAGACAAGGGCAATGGCGAATCTGTGTGAAAACTGTTGGAGAAAAATCTTGCCCATATTAATAATCTGTTTTAGATGCTGCATCACACTGCATCACAACACTTTAGATGTTCATCACACATGAACTACAGAAAGATTTTTAGTTTGCATCCACAAGTTACTAAGAGTAGCTTTCCATTAAACAATATAAATAATTTGACAATGTTACATTTTTAATTCAAAATATAAACATTTTAAAAAGAAGTGATAATAGAACAATACATATCTTTCATTATGGTATAATGATGTGACAATATCATCACAGTTTTAGTAATAGGAAACAAATAATGTTGTAATATAAGCTGCATGAAGATCTTTAGATACTAGCCATCACAGGTCCACATGACTTATAGAAGAACGTAATGACAATCAACAATATAATCAATGCAACCTTGGCCAACCAACTTTCTATGCTTTCACTGTTTTATCATATACTGCTTTACAGTTTGCTCTTTCTGTCACCAAACATAATACATGGTGAACAGATGTGAATTTGAAGAACTCTGCCAAATATTATTGTCCTTATGTTACATAAATTATATTTTTCTGTGATGGGGACTACCCAAACTCTTCACTTGAGATGATTAAACTTTTCGCTTTGTGAATTTATGGACCATATCTGATTTTATTGTCTATGTATTTCACTGGTGAGGGTGTAGGAGAAGATCCTTGCATCTTCTTTCTTCGTCTGGAAGTTATTTTACCATTAAAAAAAACCATAATACATTTTCTCTGTCAGCTGTAATCAAAACTTGAACTACAGTTGAAGCCCTATGTATTTTCTTTTTGACATCAAGAGTTGGTTGAGTTGGTGCCTAGAACGTGGTAAAACGTGCACTTTTACCACCTTTTCCCTATACTTTATACTGAGCAGTGACACAAAGAAAGCTTCAGAGGATTTATTTACAATACTGAGCCCTTGCCAAGAAAGATCTCTGAGTTAAATTACTCGGTCAAAATATTTTTGTCACCTTGGATGTATCTACAGTAATCAAGGAACTTTGTAAGATTATGTAGTGCCAGTCCTGGAGGAGATAAAGCTTTATCAACTACATTTCTTTTCCAATACACAACATCTCATACTAGAGTCTTGTTGATCTTTTAACATCACTAACACTTCTGTGCATGAACAAGCAGCTGCACTGACTGGGTGACAATATCAGCATATAAAAGACTGTCTTGAGTTTATTTGGAACAAGAACAGTCTTTTATGGGGTTTATGATGCACTCTTGCATGAGAGCATCTCTGTTTGATCCTTGCAAATATAGATGAACTTTTATTCTACTTCCAATTAAAAAAATACATGGGTTAACCTGGAGTAACTTTGAGTCAATGACCTGTCTCGTTATTTAAAACTACAGAACAGAGAAATCAAGACTAGTGACATTGTGCAAGATTATCAGTAGCATAATTGAGGTCAGAACCTAGATCTTTGTGTTTTCAATTTTCTTCACTTTTTATTTCATAAAGGTTTGTAGGCTGGATTCTCAGATGGCATAAATCTGAATTGATTTCTGTCTGGCATCAGTTATAATAGATCCTGCCGTGTGTTCAAGCAGTCTCATTCTCTCCTATAGAACTATCATGTCAAAAGCATGTGGAGTATCCATTTTCTTGAAATGGAGTATGCTTTACAACTAAGTTGTAGAGGTAACAGATTTGAGGGTAACATATTCTACACAACAGAGTGTGTGTATTTATGGTGTCGAATCCTGTCATTCTTTTGATCTAAACAGTGTTCAACTATTGCTTTAGACTCTGAGAAGAGGTTTATGTTATACAGCATAGCATGGGGTAGAAATCTCTGAATTAATTCCAGTGCAGCGCTCAGCACAGATGTGTAGTAAGTAATGTAGATAACAGTCCTTCAGAGAACAGCATATCATGCTCCATACCACTCTATGCTACCACCCAGAGCTGTTCTATTTATGAATCTGTTATCTGTTTCACTGGAAACTCCTGCAAAGTAAGAGGAAGACCTACTCTATGCAGCCAGTTAATAATTTATTGTGGCTTTCCCCTAGACTTTCCACAAGTGGACAAACCACTCACGAGGCCATCTATGAAAAACAGAATAAAATCTCTGCTTTATAGACTTCAGAATCCAAAAGAATAAATTTCAGGTATCTTCACTTTTTCATGTACTAAAGTCCCAGAGATCACCCCAGCACAAATATATACTAAACAAAGGATCTGGTTCTCTCTACTTGGGCTTTTTCCCCATAAAACCCACGTGGAGAAATGGATGAACATTCTTCACAACTGTAAAATCTTTAGGGTTCAGAATCATAGAATTATTTAGGTTGGAAAAGACCCTTAAGATCATGGAGTCCAACTGTTAAATCAGCACTGCCAGATCACCACTAAACCACGTCATATCTGCATGCCTTTTAGATATCTCCAGGGATGGTGACTCCAATTCCCTGGGAAGCCTGTTCCGGTGCTTGACAACCAAACCTCTTCTGGTGCGAACTGAGGTTGTTGCCTGTTGTCCTGTCTCTTGTTACTCCTTGAGAGAGAAGAGACCAACATCCATGTCTCTACAACCACCTTGCAGGTAATTGTAGAAAGCAATAACATCTCCCCACCTTTTCTCCAATCTAAACAACCCCAGTTGCTTCAGCTGCTCCTCATAGGACTTCTTCTCTAGACCCTTTACCAGGTTTGTTGCTCTTCTTTGGATGTGCTCTAGCACCTCAGTAATGTAAGTTGCTACATATTTTCAGAGGGATAAGTTCAATAAAACACAGCTTCAGAGAGTGCAATATTGAATTTTGTTGACTGTCCTAGTTCTCAACCACCAATCATTGTGCAGAATGTTCATTTAGGACATAGATGGAAGCCATTCACAGTCTTACTTTCCTTTGGGACCACAGGTAATTAAAAATTTAGAACAGCTTTGAGGCTTTTCTAACTTGCACTCGGCCTCAATCCCTCATAGCTGGGGGAATCTAGAAGCAGCAGAAACCATTGCATTAAACAGGTTCAAAGGAAAGAAGTCAACTAGAAACTATTGCAGCTCTTTGGTTTCCACAGTGCAGACAACAAAGCTCTTGGTCTGGTCACCAGTACTTTATATAATAAAATCTGGTAAACTTTTCTTCACAGACAAAATTTCTCTTAGCATAATTAATCTGTTTCTGTGCTTCTAAATGATTCATTTTTTGACTAATGAAATATTCAAATTAAGAAATTGATGTTAAAAAGGTACAGATATATTTCATTGCCTAAAGTAATTAGAATAAGTAATTATTTAAACATTATGATTTAAAATTAAATTATTTCTTTCAGAGCAAACTGAAAAAGGAGAAGAAGTCAAATATGCTTGATATAAACTACTTGGTCTAACAACAGTCTTTTTTATATTGTTTACATAAGATATATATATGCCTCACAGACTCTTAACATTGATACTGAAGATTATCTTTCGCTTTATTCTTCTTTTGGCTTGATCTTGTAAGCAGTATGGCACAACAAGACTTACTTCAAGCAAACAATTAGACAGACACCTGACTTCTATCTTTGCAATGGTATATTGTCTCCTTCCATGGCTTCATTTACAATTTGTTTCCATGCATGCTAATCATAGCTATCCAGTGCAGGAAGTTCACTGCTACTCAAAACAATGAATTTTTCTCATTCCTTCTAAGAATCAGCAAAAAACTTCAGATCTTCTTAGGACCTTTTCCTGGAGATGACCACAGTCACCACACTCTGTATCTGTGTGCTTGAGAGGTCCAGATGAGGGGTTCAATCTCATCCTCAGCAAGGTGTGGCAACTGCCCTGGTGTTCTGGTTAAAGTATTTTTCTTTTTCCCTCCTTAATGTACTTCCTAGGAAACTAATAACACTATATAAACACTGACTGCCACAATTTCATCATCTCTCACAGTTTGAATGTTTTTATAACCTCTGGCATTCCTTATCACTGAGAGCATAATTTGCAATGTCTATGTCTTTCAAGCTCATAGACTTTGTCTAAGTACTCCCACTATGGTGAGGATAGAAATTTCCTGCCATTGGGTCTGTTGGGCAAACAGATGAGAGACTTAAAATAAAAATCAAGAGAAGCAGAAATACAATGTAGGAGAACAATAAGCAGGCGATATGCATAATTTCTAGATCAGGTAAGGAAAAAAATGGGTGTAGTAATAATCAAAATCAAGAAAGGCTCTCTCAGTTAAACTGTTCAGTAATAGCTACTCTACTAAGAGATGTGTATTTCCAATAAGGCTAGTATAAGTTTTCTGCAAAACCATTCTTGCTGCTTTTCATGCTGGGAGAGTACAATGTCTAGGAGTGAAAACTGTTGTACAGAAGTCAAAAGGAGCATCACTTCATCTGCTTGTGTAGTCTTTAGAATTCAGTTACTGCCTGTAGTCAAATGTGAGCATGGAGAGGTCTGAGTCATAAAAGTCAGCAGCAGCTTAAGTGAGCTGGAGAGCAGCAGAAAATAGGCAGATTTTTTAGGAATTTTTCAGCTGTGATCTGTGGCTTAGTTATCCTGCAAGAGGAAGGCTACAATGGAGGAAACATAAGGGTTTTCCTTGTTTCTCAGAAGATGGTTTGTAAAATATAATCCTGTAGGAAGTAGAGAGGTTCCTGAAGAAAAAGGCACAACTGATGTACTGAACTTACTTTGGAAGAAGAAAACTTGGTGATCTTGAGTAAAGTATGTGCCTCCAGAGGAACAGCTGAATGCCCCTACATTAATAGCTTAACCACTGCCTGCTTAGGTATTCTGACTTACATTACACATGCAATTACCTTCCTTCATTTCCTTGAGAGGGAACTGCTAGTTCTTAACTTTGATGCTGAAAGTAAGAGGACTGAAATGCTTAAAATGGTGCTCTAGACCATGGCAGTCTGCTAAGGTCCCAGACCCAAAGATGGTAGGTCTTCAGACCTTAAATGTTCTTGAGACAATTTTGGGCATGAAAGCATCACAAGCATATGACATAAAGGAGAGCTCAGTTTCCCTGGCTGAGGATGCATCTACATTAGTGTTCTAGAACTGAGATGAATGTCCTGTTCTTCTTCACCCTTCACTTTTCAGATCACACTCTAGACCCCACACAAGTCACACATCCTGGATTCTTATGAATTTAAGCTTTGCTGGAAGATTCCAGGTGTATGTCAGAAATGTGCCTAATGCACTGCAGCCTTTAGTTAATAGGACCAAAATACCTTGAAGTAAGTAAAATAGATTGAAATAAACCCACAAAACCAGTACAGTGGCAAAGTTAGGTCCTCATCAACAGTTTTTTCAGATACAGTCCTATTGCTCACCCCTAGCAGCTGGTGCTACAGAGCCTGAGAGTTTAGGCACCTAATCAGATCAGTCTTTGAGTAAATGAAATTATATTTTCATGTCTAAGTATCAGAGTCATTGCAGCAGAATATTCATGATCCATCACTGGCTTTGAGTAGTCAGCAGCCCACTGTAAACTATCCATGACTTGGCTGCTGGCTCTCTATTAGAAAGACCCATCATCACTTCTCACGTAATTACTCTCTTAAAATTATTTCCGCAGTGCTTGGTGTGAACAACATTCATAAGTTTGCACCTGTTGATTTGTGGCAACAGTCTGATTTTCTCAAGTAATTCAATGAAGTTCTGCCAGCACTAGGATGTCAGAACAAGTGAAAAACCTGAATAGACACATTTGTCAATCACATTAGCTGTCCAAGATGAAATGATTGAATAAATGAAAGCCATTTTCCTACTGAGCAGCTGCCCTCGTAGCTAAAGATGCTGTTAAGTTTAAAGCTGTGCTGCTAGCTTCCCTGTTTAGGTTTGGTTTTTTTTTTTTTTGGTTAAGCAAAATTAAAGTTAATGCTTACAACATTTAATTTAAAATAAAACAGCTAAAAATACTTCATATAAATCAAATACTTAAAACCCAACCTTTTGCTTCGCCCAAATGTCAATGTTTGCCTTGAAAATGAGCATCTGGTATTTATTTTTTAAAAACACAATCAAAAGAAAATCCTAAATAATAATAATAATAAAAATAAATAATAATAACTACTTTCAATTGAAAAATCAAAATGATTTTATTACACTTTTCAAAAATTATTTTCAGTTCACACTGAAGCAATTGAGGGAGGCCAAGTTTTCTGAAATAGCTTGACACTGTCACAACCAGAAAAGTCATAGAATTGTTTTGGTTGGAAGACACCCTTAAGATCATTGAGTCCAACTGTTACAGCAGCACTGCCAGGTCACCACTAAACTGTGTTCCTAAGTGCCACATCTACAAACCTTTTAAATATCTCCAGGGATGGGGACACCACCACTTCCCTGGGCAGCCTGTTCCAGTGCTTGATAACCCTTTCTATGAAAAAAAAATTCCTAATATCCAACCTAAACCTCCTCTGGCACAACACGAGGCCATTTCCTTGAATTTGAGACAAGCATTCACCTCTCTACAACCCTCTTTCGGGTATTTGTAGAGACAGATAAGGTCTCCCCTAAGTCTTCTTTTCTCCAGGCCCCAATTCCCTCAACCATGCCTCATAAGACCTGTGCTCTAAACACTTCACCAGCTTTGTTGCTGTTCTTTGGACATGCTTCAGCACCTCAATGTCCTTCTTGTAGTGAGGGGCCCAAAACGGAACACAGTATTTGAGGTGAAGCATCACCAGTGCTGAGTACAGGAGAACAATCACTTCCCTAGTCCTGCTGGCCACACTTTCTGATATAGGCCAGGATCCTCTTGGCCACCTGGGCACACTGCTGGCTCATATTCAGTCTGCTGTTGATCAACATCCTTAGGTTATTAGTTGCCAGGCAGCTTTACAGCCACTTTTACCCAAGTCTGCAGTGTTGCCTGGGGCTGCTGCAACCCAACTGCAGGTCTCAACACTTGGCCCATTGTTCCAGCCTGTTCAGATCTCCCCATAGAGCTTCCCCACCTTCAAGCTGATCAATGCACCAACCTAACTTGTTGTCATCTGCAAACTTACTGAGAGTGGAATTGATCCCCTCGTTCAGATCATTGATAAAGACATTAAACAGAACTGACTCCAATACTGAGCACAGGGGAACATCACTTGTGACTAGTTTTAATTGCCAACTGGATTTAACTCCATTCACCACCGCTCTCTTGGCCTTAAAACATAGCCAGTCTTTCATCCAGCAGAGTGTAGGCCCATCCAAGCCATGAGCTTCTCCAGGAGAATGTCGTGGAAAACAGTATTAAAAGCTTTGCTAAAGAGCAGGTAGACAACATCCACATCTATTCCCTCATTCACTAACCAGGTCATCTTTTCATAGAAGGAGATCAAGTTAGGTAGAACATGCTTTTCATAAACTTGTTTTGGATAGGCCTGATCACCTGCTTGTCCTATATGATCCATGTGATGGCAGTCAATATTATATGCTTCATAACCATCCCCACCACTGAGGTCAGACTGACAGGTCTGTAGTTCCCCGGATCTTCCTTCCAGCCCTTCTTTTATCTGGGTGTCTCATTTGACAATCTCCAGTCAACTGGACCCTCCCTTGTTAACCAGGACTGATGATAAATCATAGAATCATAGAATTGTCAGGGCTGGAAGGGACCTTAAAGATCATCTACTTCCAAGCCCCCTGCCAATGGCAGGGACACCTCCCACTAGAGCAGGTTGCTCAGAGCCCCATTCAGCTTGGTCTTAAAAACTTCCAAGGATGGGGCTTCCACCACCTCTCTGAGCAACCTGTTCCAGTGTCTCACCACCCTCATGGGGAAGAAATTCTTCCTAATGTCTAACCTGAATCAACATATCTAATCTTAATCCATTCCTCTAGTCCTATCACTGACCAACAGCCTAAGAAGTCCCTCCCCAGCTTTCTTGTAGATATCCTTCAGATACTGGAAGGCCACAATAAGGTCTCCCCGCAGCCTTCTCTCCAGACTGAACAACCCCAACTCTCTCAGTCTGTCCTCACAGAAGAGGTGCTCCAGCCCTCTGATCATCCTTGTGGCCCTTCTCTGGACAAGTTCCAGCATATCCATATCCTTCCTGTAATAGGGGCTCCAGAACTGGATGCAGTACTCCAGGTGAGGTCTCATGAGAGTGGAATAGAGGGGGAGAATCACCTCCCTCGAACTGCTGGCCATGCTTCTCTTGATGCAGACCAGGATACGATTGGCCTTACTGGGCTGCAAGAGAACATTGATGGCTCATGTTGAGTTTCTCATCCACCAGTACTCCCAAGTCCTTTTTTTCAGGGCTGCTGTCAAGCCAGTCATTGCCCAGCTTGTATCAGTGCTTGGGATTGCCCTGACCCAGATGGAGTCCCTTGCATTTGGCCTTGTTGAACTTTATGAGGTTGTCATGGGCCCACCTCTACAGCCTGTCAAGGTCCCTCTGGATGGCATCCCTTCCCTCCAGCGTGTCAGCCCCCCCACACAGCTTGATGTCATCGGCAAACTTGCTGAGGGTGCACTCAATGCCACTGTCCATGTCGCTGACAAAGATGTTAAACAAGACTGGTCCCAGTACTGATCCTTGAGGGACTCCACTTGTCACTGGTGTCCAGTTGGACACAGACCCATTGACAACCACTCTTTGGGAGCGGCCATCAAGCCAGTTCTTTACCCACTGAATTGTCCATCCATCAAATCCATATTTCACCATCTTGGAGACCAGAATGCCATGCTGGACAGTGTCAAAGGCTTTGCTCAGGTCCTGGTAAATGACATCGGTTGCTGTCCCCTGTCTATTGATGTTGTGACCTTCTTATAGAATGCCACCAGGTTAGTCAGGCATGATTTGCCCTTGATGGAATAATGGAAAGTAACTTGGAGAGCACTTCTGACAGCTCCTTCAGTAGCCATGAGTGGATTCACTGACAGTCCAGAATGTTGTCCAGCTTCTATCACCTTCCAAAACACCTGAGCAAGAAACACAGTTTCTATGAATATGTTTTGTTACAAATGGTGGCATCTGCTGAGCTGATAGATTATGTTTAAAGGTAAAATATCGATATTCACTAGAAGTGTAAATATTTCTCATTTCCATTAGAAGTCAAATGAGCATGAAATTTAGTAGAACAGGACAGACCAATCTAACCTAGTAACATTTTCAAGGATAACCATAAAGAAAAAAACAGCAATAGCTGTCTAGCTAATGAGAAAACACACCTAAATGATGGATGATACTGCCTTTCCATGGTGACTTGCTATTCACTATACAGAAATATGAAGAAATATGAATACAGAAATATTAACATTCTCTATAGAAATGAGAGATAAAAGGAAGAAATATGTTTGTCATCTATTAAATGTAAGAATGAATAGGGCAAATTCCTATTTTATAATGTTAAAGATTAATAAGGGCCAGGTTTTTAGCAGGAGTAAATTGGCAGATTACTGATGCTGTCACCAAATTGTTATAATAGAAATCTAGTACTGCATTTTGGGTAGTTACATATAGTGACTGTACAATGATAAAAGATGATATACATGTGCTCACTAGTCACCTAAAACACTTCAATCACAAATGTATCTACTCTCTCCTCTGCATGCACTCTCTGCAGCTTTTTCATACATAGACACATTCACTTGATTGTTTACATTTCGGAAATGGTTTAAATGTTAATGTGGCACCCAAAATGATAATTTTCTTCTTACAGACAATATAAAGACTGAGATGATTATGGACTGGATTCCTTGACAAAACTTATCCAAAATTTTTTACCTGTCTGGAAACCCTGGCTCATACCATGGTGTGAGGCCAGCACTCTTGCAATGTTAATGACAGCCAGAGACCTGTTAGATCCCCTAATTTTTCTGATGAATCAGTGTCTGCATGAGTCACTGTGCTTACATTTTCATTTTTCACTCTGAAAAATTTTCACCATTGCTCAGATCCATCGTAAAACTTGAGGTTCCTCATTCTGCTTGTGGGAAGATGAGAAGAACATTTAAATGAGGTGCAATTGCTTATGAAGCTGTGGTAGCTACTCAGCCTTCTTTCAGCTTCTGTGTGTGGTTCTTTTTCATCTTAACAGTCATACTCCAAATTAGTTAAAGCAGAAGCCTTTAAAGCAGAAGGAGAACTTTCATGTTTTCCACCTTTAACATTTTCATTGATTTCATAAAATAGTATTTTCAGCGCAGCTGCTGTTATACCATGGCAGTCATGAAAACCTCTGTGGGATTAATGGCTTTGACTGAGAAGCAGAGAAAACACTGTAATTTTCCTTAATCTTCCACTGAATTTGGAGTCTGCTGAAACCTGAAGCTCAGGGCTTCTATCTGAAACAGAAATTCACAGTGTGTGGTATAAAAACTGCTGGATCTCTCTGGGGTCCAGTATAATTTTCCAACATTTTGGGTATAATTTACCTCTTAATATATGTGATTTAAAACATGTCACTGTGTGTCTTCTCACAGGCAATATTAAATAGATTCAGGAGCCACCAAAATGATAATTAAAGATTGTTTCATCTATCTGTGTCTATATCTGGATGACTTATTGAAATTATGGAGATGCTGAATTATTAAGACCAGGTTTTTTCTTTTTGTTTGTTTCAGAGTGAAATGCAGATTAAATTTAACATAAATAAAACACTTTTTAAAATTACAGTTTATTTATATTAAATTATTTAATTTTTTACCTCCCATGACTAAATTTTTATAGTATATTAAAATTAATATCATTGTATAGTTTAGGTTTCAAGGGGCCTCTGGAAGTACAACCTCCTGGTCAGAACAGGTCAAGGTCAAAGTTAAATGAAGAGAGTGTTGTCCTGTCAAGATTGAAATATCTTAAAGGGTCAAGACTGTACTTCCTCTGTGATCATCTTGTTCCTTTTTTCATATATATCCAGTTGGAATCTCACTCACTTCAATGTGTGGCCAAAGACTATGTCCCTTCTGTTGTGTTTCTCAGATGAGAGTCCATTTCTAGCTATGAAGAACTGCTGTGAGTTAAATGACTTCTCCAGCACTGAGGAAGCTGGAGAAGTGAACCCGTCAACAGAACTCAACCCGTCCTAGCAACAGCTATAAGAGGCATCAAACAGGGCTGTATCACAACATAGAAGCCAGCAGAGTCTTTGCTAGCTGCAGGCTTTGTGACTGTCATTCCTTCAATAAACACTGACTCTGTCCAGAACTGTGGAAAGATTCCTGAAGATTTTCTGCTGGAGTAGCTTTCTGAAAAACGTCTGAATAGACCCATAGCCGGTTTAAGAAAAAAAGGTACCAACCAGAGATGTGCACACTGCTCCTTTTCAGTCATGCCACAGGACCATAAATTTAATTAAAAACAAAACAAAACAAACAAAACCCCCAAACAAACAAAAAAACCCAAACAAACAAAAAAAACCCCAAAACAAACAAAGAAACCCACAAAAAAATCCAAGAGTTATTCAGTCCATCAGTTTTACTCTAGAGAGAGGCCAATTTGTCCTTCCTTAAAAAAAAAAATTAGAGCACTATATTGTTGGGTATGTTAACAAGACAGTAAAAAATTGTGTTATATCCCTTAGGCTTTGTCTGCTTTTGACTACAAAAGCAAGATCAAGTTTAAGTCACAGTTTAGAGCAAGCTACAAACACAAACCATACTAGCCATGAGTACCAAGGAAGCTACATTTTCAGACAAACATTTTGTCTTCCTGCCTCCTCCAGAGTTATGAATTGCTTTTGCACTCCGCTCTTGTTCACTTTTATAGCTTACTGGTTTAAAATAAAATCTAACATACTTGTCTTCTTTCTATTACCCTGGTGCCTTTATCTTCCTCTCTTAGGAGACTTCTCTTACTCTTTGCACATTCAGAGCCCAGTCCAGGAAACCAGAGAGATTCTGTTTCATAACAGTCATATGCAAACACCTGAATACTGAGCATGTGCTCAATCACTTTCCTGAGTTGCAGACAATGCTCTTCCCTATAGACTGCCTTGTTCTCTTGAATGGGATGCACATCACACAGCTCTCAGGGTCTGGCATCCTGCTTTCCTGAGTGGAGCAAGGGACAGGGCATTGTCCCCTTCAGTGTGCTGTGGCTCAGCCCGCAAGACGGCATGAATGCTCATACTACCAATGTGACAGTTTTTCCTTTCCTGAAGTGGTGGGTGAGCAGGGAATGATTTATGTCTTGCATAGAGTGCATCTGTAACTCATAGTTCACCACAGTGCAGAAACACCTTGGTTAGCTCACAGCAAACTCATCTCAGGACCATTTGCTTCAGCACGAGCTCCAAGCAGATTAATTTGCCTATTTTATTGTTTCTCTTCTTGTTTAAGGGTTAAAGTGCAATGAAAGCTAAGCTACACTTAGAAGCCTGACTTAGATTTCACAAAGTCCTTTAAGAGTGTTCAGGATATTAAAAATAAAGGTGTTTCTAGTCAGACTAAAGCTCTACAGGTTTTAATTTCTTTTAATCCATTGTATTTATCAATCTGTTGAGGGCAACTCATCTTTCAGCTATGTGATATAAAGTCACTCTGTTTAAAGAGATGCTGTAAACAAAAGTGGTGGTTTTTTTGAATATCAGTGTTCAAATCCATCAAATTTTTATTCTGAATTAAAATCCTCACAGTGAGTTGGAACTTGAACAAGTGCCATGAGCAGTTAGGACAGCCCTTGATCACTTTCTGTGCTGTGAGATCAGTTTCTGTACAATAAGGCCATGCCTATACTAATAAGCAACAGAATCTGTGCAAGGACACAGAAACATCCACCCTGTTAGCACAGTTCCTGGCAGACTTTTGGCTATAAACCAATTAACACCATCCCAAGCAGTCCTGGAGTATGATTTGGGGATGTCATGCTCCAAGGATTGTTCCCAGTAGGCAGTTTGGCTGTATTTACCTTGTTTTGAGAGTTAAGCAAGACTAGCTGTATAAATATGGATTGTGCCACATCATTTGTCTTCATCTGGCCCATTTTATTTACCAGTATAGACATAGCTTTTAGAAAAGCACCAAACTTGGCAATAATATTTTTTATTTGTATTGTGGTTCCAATAAATCTCTTTTTCTCTCCACTGCATTATTATTTTTTACTGCAAAGCCATTAAGCTGAATAGTACTTTAATAATGATTATCAAAGCCAGGATCGCAAAGGGAATAAAAAGAATCCAAACATTGAATTTTCTCATAAATTGCCTCTATGACATGCTTAAGGTAATAAAAGCTAGTAATCCCAAGAGTAGGCATGTATGGATATTTTGTTAACTACTTTTAAAAGGAACTTTTAATTAAAATATGAATGTACCGGCTTTACAACAAATATTGTCCCATGGGTATATGGGCACAATAATTAAGAAACTTACAAGTTGTACCTAAATATTAGACTTTCTTATTTTCGTGCTGCACAAATGAGTTAATTGGACATGATTATTTCATCTTCAGAAAAACAAAACAACAAAATGGTACAACAACAACAAAAACCCCAAACCACATAAAGCAGGAAGACAGTTACAACATGAGGTTTCTGTACCTCCAGCATGTTGTGGTTCACCTTAGGAGAAGGTCTTAATCATGACTCCACTACAGGAGGAATTTATTTCCTCTCCTGTTCTTCCTAGCAGAAAATTGCATCCTCTTCTGTTGTCTTCGTTGGACAATATAGGATAGAGGTGTGTGTAGAAAGACTACATTTTCTGGATGCAAAATACACCTGCACTAGCAAAAAGATGGCAGGAGGGTCAAACCCTGAGGCAAAAGTGACATGGGAAATGCTTTTTTCCTCCACCTTCCAAAGAAGTGGGATCTCGTCCATATTGCCTTCTGGAGTAGGTCTAGCCATGACCTAGGAAAATGCCAGCTGACGGGTCAAAGTTGAGGAGTGGCTGAAGGTACTGTGGCTATTTAGTCTGCAGAAGAGGAGGCTGAGGGGAAAACTTATCACTGCCTGAAAAGACATTATAAAGAGATGAATGCTGGTCTCTTCTCCCAAGTAACAAGTGATAGGACAAGAAGAAATGTCCTCAAGTTACTCCATGAGAGGTTTAGGCTGGATATTTCTTAACTGAAAGGGTTGTTAAGCATTGGATCAGGCTGCCCAAGGAAGTGCTTGAATCACCATCCCTTGACGTGTTTAAAGGTCATGTAGATATAACGTTTAGGGACATGGTTTAACAGTGGACTTGGTAAAGTTATGTTAATGGTTTGAGTCAATGATCTTAAAGGTCTTTTCCAACCTAAATGATTCTATGATTCTATGAAAAACCTGTCAGCGAACATGTTGATAGTGAAGCAGTATGTACAATCACAGACATCAGCTGGCTCAAACCTATACTTACTCCAGCACTATTTATTTTATTAATATGGATTTAGCCATTAGCTGAATGACAAGATGAGAATTTGACCCTAAATCTGGGAGGATTTGTCTCACTATGATGTCTTCCTGGTGTGCCCAGTTTGACTTCAAATGTAGCTGTTGAACTTTGGGGCCTGATTTCACCACGCTTACTGCAGGGCAATAACTTCACCTGTAGCAAAGGTGCCACATTGAAGTGAACTGCTCATACAGCCAGGAAGAAGTCAATACTGTTGAGACAAGATGCCAGGCTAGAGACTGAAATGATAAAAGGGAAGGAAGCAGTAGGTGGTGGATAAATTATATGACAAAAATCATAACATTATAAATTATGTCAAATAAGTGATATTGCTTGTTAGTACAGTTTAGAATAATATACAAAGAAGTCTATTCTGAATAAAAAGGCATCATTTAGTCCTCGCTTGATTTCTATTGTTAATGCTGTCATTCTCTCCTTTGAGCAACTTGGTTTCCAAAACTCTTTGGATTATCAGTTTTAAAACTTACTGTAAGTATTACGGAAAGTATTACTAACAAGGTATTTAAATGCATTTAAAATTTAGTTTCAGAAAGGGTTGAAAGAAATCTTCTGAATCACTGTTAAAAAGATAAAACTCTCCATCAATTTTCTGGGACAAACGTGTTATTTCCTTTTATTTCTTAAAATTTATTTCTAATCCAGAAAAGACAAGATGTTTGTGTAAAAAAAAAAAATTAAAAAAAAAAAAGTACTAATAACTGTTCCAACAAAACATTTGAAATTTCATAGTAGCTCTTTAAGTAAAGGAATAACATTTTTTGAGATAACAAAATT
This sequence comes from Todiramphus chloris collaris, assembly GCA_025345505.1. Taxonomy (NCBI): domain Eukaryota; kingdom Metazoa; phylum Chordata; class Aves; order Coraciiformes; family Alcedinidae; genus Todiramphus; species Todiramphus chloris. The sequence goes on from JANVCC010000018.1 coordinate 17,390,640, forward strand.
GTATTCCTTCAATTGTTTTAGTCTTCAACTGCAATGCTTAGGAAAAAAAAAACCAGAAGCGAGAGCAGTTTGGACAGTGAATAGACAGAAGAATTATCACCCCGGTGACTAGAGGATAAAGAACATTAAGAAAGCCGCTCTTGATCCGTGTAATGATCAGTCAGGTCATAGATTTCAGTTATACCCTTAAATATAGCATGGAGGGTGCAGAAGAGCATGGCATCCTGACAGTAAGCGTTTTAGCTTCTCCTTCCTTTAAAAGCAAGGGTTACATATTAAAATACACCCACTTCAACAGGGATAGGAAGTCTTAAGCTTCTATAGGAGTTGGAGCTACATTTTATCTAGGGTTAAATTAATGTAGTTTCATTATGAGCTCTGTTTGTGTTTTGAACTCATGTCATCTCAGAAGTAGAAATGAAGAACCTATGCCCTGCATAGAGCCAGGATTCAAGGATACCACTTACCCTTATGGCAAATACCACCTGCAGAGTGCGGAGTCACTGCTTCCTTCTTTCTCTCCTGCTCTTCCCTTCATAAGGCACATCCTCCTCTGCACAAGGAAAATGATTTACGAGAAGAGCTGAAACCTCTGCATTACAATAATGTAGTTGATAAAGTTGAGTATCCAGCATACTTTATAAATTAACTATCTGGTCTTGATGTAATTAGTTTTAGATGGCTTTGTGGAGTCAGTGTAGGTCAGGTTCCTTCATCCTACCAAGGGCATTAGTCCAATGAGGTTGTTCCCAGGATCGAAGGGGATTTTTTTGATCCCATGAAAAGTTCTTTCACTCACAAGGCCCCTTGGTGATAAACCCCACTGATGTGTTTCCCGTTGCAGGAGGAACCATTTTTCTGTTTGTTTCAAGCTCAGATCCCCTTAACTCCATATTGTTGTCCATCAATTAGCTTAATGTTAAACACACTGAGTTTGTTACCCATCAATCACCACACACATCAGAGTTAAGTTACTTTATAGATTAAAAAGGAAAATAGAATTTAAATAGAAGATAAGTTTTCGAGTCTTTGGGAGGAGTAACAAAACGAGATCACACTTGATTCAGAGATCTCTTTGTATCTGTGTTGTCAGTAAAACATTAGAGTGGTATGAGAAAACAGTATTTCTTCCCTCAGACAGTAACTTGGCAGATTACATACGGAAATTATGCAGCTTCTGTAAGGTTTACTGGACTTTCCTCAGAAAATTACCCCATCCCTAGCTGAAGACAAAATACCGAGGAAAATGGATATCTCGTTCACAGGAGAAAAAAAAATTCACTGAGATTTTTTTTTTAAGAAGGTACTACTTGATAACCTTATGATGGCCTACAAAGTACAAGGCATAGGATTTCTTCTTTTCTTTGAAGAAAATAGCTTGTTTAAGGAAAGTAATTTTTTGATCCTGTGCTGGAGTAGTTCTCCATGGCATTCCCAGTGCCTCTGTGGTGACATTTACACCTTTAAGGTAACGTTTATATGACAGGACTGTGTTTTAAGATGTCAGTCCTACAACTCTCAAGTAATAGACTAGTGATTATTATAAATTCATGTCACAAAACGTTAATAGTTTGCAAATCTAAAATTTAAACTTACTACACTGTCAAACAAGGAGCATCATGGACTGGTTGCTCAGTTCCCTGAGCCTGTGGACATTCTGCCTGCACCTGCTGAGGAAACCTTTGAAAGAGATTTGGGTTTAATTATGTTTATGGCATATTAGTCAAATCATTGTCTATTTCCAGGCTTGAATCCTTGACTCTACTGTACACAGGGGTGAGGGTATCCAAGTAAATAAAGAAGTTTATCTGAAAGTTATTTTCATATTTTTTCAGTTAAGAGACATAATTTTCTATCAGGAATGAAGTCATATAGATGGCACACTCCTTATCATTGGTTATCCTACAGATGATTCATACAGTAGAGTATGATGCTACACAAATTTATGTTAACTCTGAGTGTATTAATGCTATGTCAGTTCTGATTAAGATCCCAAGAATGCACAGCACATTAGGATGGTACACACTGGACTTAGATTTAGCTATTATTTCTAGACACATTATAGACATGTTCTATGATTTCTTAAGCCATGGAAGAGCACTATATTAGTCAGCCTGACTTAAATAACAACTGATCACAAAATGAAAAAACAATAGTATCTTCAGTACAGTGTTTCTGCCCCTGTCATAATCACATAAAAACCAGTCCTTGTCACCAATACTTAAATTTGACGCTCTTGAGAAAAGAGTAAGCTTGAAACAGACATAAGCAACATCATCGTAAGAAATAGAACATAATCAGAAATACATGAATGATTACTGAAATTGCCTAAGAATATTTTATTATATGCTCAGGAGACAAAGAACAACTTAAAAAAAACAATAAAACAACCTAATTTAGATATTACCAACAGCTTTAAAATCTAGCAAAATGGAAAAAAAGAAAAGAAAAGAGTAATAAATCTGAAACCTGGATTAATGGAAAATAGTTAAAGGAATCAAAATAATGCCTGGAAAAATCTAATGTCAACAGTGATAAGAGCAAGTGGAGGGCACTTTTGAGAAACAAAATAATTCCAAAAGTGATGTTAGTTCTTTATTAGAGCTGTTAGAATTCTCATTAATAATGACAAGACCTTAGGAAAAGAAGAAGTGGTCAGTAAATGAGTCTTGTGCCCTTAGGAAAAGTTTGATGAGATTTGAATGGTGATTTTTATTTCAGCCATTAGTAAGGAAACATGGAACACTAGTTTAAAAAACATGTGTAAGATCAGCAGGTCTAGAAAACTTGTATAAAAGTACTATTAAATAAATATAATAGAAAGGGGCTATCTGGACTATCACTTTTCATTTTTAGTATGCCTTGGAACACCATGAAAGTTTCAAAAGACTCAAATAAGAAAAAATGTGCCACTACTTAAATGGTATAACCTAAGTAATTATGGGGCTGTGAGACTGAAACATGCATGTAAAATAATGTAATGAATAATATGGGACCTGATTAATGAAAAATAAAGATATGGAAGGCAATTAATGCCAATCAACAAGGGTTTAGAAAAGCAACTCTAATCAAACTAACTTGCTATTTCTGTCCAGGTTAAAAGTTTAGTTAATAAATCCACCAGTACTGATAATTCTGCCAGCATCTGACTTGCTAATGCAGGACATTCTGATTAAAATAAAGGAATATAAAATGGACATGGCAAACAAGAAAAAAAAAAAGGGGGGGGGGGGGTAAAAATTTACATCCTGTTACATTTCAGGACTTGCTACATAATTCCTTCTAAGTATATAGGGATTTTAGTTATATATTTTCACTAAAGAGAAATTTTATAAGTTATCTGAACTAAACCACAAAATTACTGCTCATAGAAGGTGACACAGCATGAAAGTAAATAATGCAGAGGACAAAACACACATTTTGTATAAGAAGTAGTAGTAAACAGTTCAGGAAACATACCCAGAATCAAACAATGTATGAGGTAATCCTAGAAAGAAATTTATTTGAATATATCTGCAATCTAAAGCCCAGAAGTGTTCCTGAATTACCAGATGTAGGTGCTGGCCTCTGCCACATCCTGACTTCCCATTAGCATGCTATCTGGACATGCACCAGCCATTTCCCACATCCCTGTCTCCATGAAGGTGAAATCTAAGCACATGATCTTGTTATCCAAGGAGCAAGCAGGATCTGGGGTGTTCTCTTGCAGATAAGCTTAGATGTGGACTTTGAAAAGGAATTGCTGATGGTAGAGACAATTGCAATGGTAGGGTCAAAAAGGTGATCCTTGGGTGTATAATTACAGAAGGTGAAGCAGCATCAGGGAGGTCAAATTGCATCTGCATTCGGCAACAGTTCAGCCTCTAGTGGAATGCTAACCACTTTTGTCTAACCACATTTCAGGGATGTTAGAGATTGCAAAGGTTTCACAGAAAAGTTTCAAGGACATATGAAAAGTGGAAATATTTCACTGTAAAAGTCAAAAGATGATCAGTCTGACTTAAGGAACTGAAGGAAAAAGAATTACTTAATCACATTCTATATACCTTATTAGATCTCTGTTGCCTACTCAGAGCAGAATTTTAAAGTCTCCTGAAATCCAGCTCACAATTAGATTAATAGACAAAATTTTAAACTAGACATGTTTGGCTAGCTTTTGAAAGACAGTCTTTAGATGGAAGGGAAATTATTTAATGGATTCTTTATTATAGACGATGTCATGCTAAGTGATCATAGTTGGCCCACACATTAATGTTTTCATATGAAACAGCTTTAAACAAGGTTTGAAACAAAAATTTGCTAGAAGAACCTCTCCCACTCCCAACTCTTTCATGTGCACGTGATAGGACATGTGTTGAAAAAAAGGGCCATTTATTCCTTTGCACTTCCATCCAGTCTTCACCTACAGCATGTTACATATAGCTGTGCGCTAATAAGCTTGCTTAAATTTAACATATAACTTAGCCAATGTTTCAAAATACAGTGCCAAAAAAAAACCCCAAACAACCAACCACAAGACAAATTCTATCCTCAGTTATTCCTAGTCATCCTCATTAAGTTAAATATGTCAGCAAATATAAGGGAGATCAGAATCCGACCTAGCAGTCATCATATATTAACACTAAATCTTGGTATCAAACTAGATAAAAGTGTTTTTGCATATATCAGCACAACTTGAGAACACACCTGTACAGAATAAGTTGAATATGTAAACTAGATATCAGCACCAGGTCTTTGCTGTGAGATAAGAATAAACCCTTCTAAGGTAATTTTCTAAAAATTCATGAAGATGAGAAAAAACTGTCTGCTTCATTGATAGTACTGTTTCCTTGAGTCTATCTAATCATAACAATAAAATTTCATTATTGCTCAGAAAATTTAGAATATGTATAGATTTCACACAATGTATATTGTATGATTATGTATTATATTATACAATTCTGCTGCATTAGTAAAACCAAATGTAATAAGATTCAGACAAAGTGGTCATTTGCGTGATATGTTCCCTACAGAGGTTTGAGATTGTTTTCTTCTTAGTTGATGGATCAGTTTTAGAGTAGCAGAAACAGATTGTGGATAGAATAATAGCACAGTGAAATCACCAACTGTTTGAGGAAGAAAGAGAAACAAAAGGCTTTTTCAAAACTCTGGTAAATATTGCTTTAAAAAAAAAAAAAAAAAAAAAAAAAAAAAAAATCAGCATTACATTTAAAAATTTGAGTGTATTCCCACAAAGACGATACTGACTCCAGGAGCAAGATACATAAGTTTCAATAAAATGGGGCCATGGGGAAGAAAAAAGGTGCAAACTCAGCTTCACAGAAAAGACGTAGCAATGCCTATACTCTATCTACAGTACCACTGTTTTTCAGGTTTACATCTCTCTTCAGCAAGGACTATATATCTCCAGCTTTTAGGCACTTGGAAACAGGAATTTACATTCATATTAGATAGGAATAACTAGAATACCTTTTTTTTGGGTGTATGTGTATTCCTAAGTCTTTATTAGAGAATGCAAAGAAACAGCCATGTCTTCCTGTAAACTATACTGCATATGTCATATAAGGGTTAAAACACATGCTGAGCTGAAAAGTAGAAATCCTTATTTCTGGCACTCCTTCCCTAACATTAAAAAGATATTAGTTAAGTCCTGGATTAACTATATAGCAATTCAACTGACATGAAGATGGAAAAGCACCTAAGGATGAAACCATTTGAAGTAGAACCTTTTGGTGAGACATTCTCTATTCTTCAGTTACCCATAAACATCATGGGTCACAACATTTCTAAAGTAGACAAAAATTTAGTGCAAAAGAACACATCAAGATAATTTAATTTTGGATTTTTGGGAAACTATAGTGATTCTGTCTGTACCTCACTGAACAATGCTTACAGTTAGATGAACTGTATTAACTTTCAACAGACAGCAGAAAAATTTAATCAATTGTGCATAACACCTTTGTGATCTGAATGTCCCTGTTAATGGAAAAAGTTGTATGCTGAGATATACTGCTGAGTCTTGTTAAACAAATATGCATTCTTGTAGTCCATGATTTGTTTTTCAAATGAAGACATAGAATGGTGCTTATTTATTTATTTTAAAGTAGGTCTTTGAGACGGGAATATCCTACAGGAAGCCCAGATAGGAGGAACAGGAAAGTCCATAGGTTAGGACCAAAACAATCTTTTGAGTAAAGCTATTTTCAAGGGTGAATTTTCTCCTAGCTATTTGACAGCTTCCAAAATGTTGCTCATCGGTAGGAAAAGAGATTTTTTTTCCAACTCAATTAGAGCACATTTTCCTAAAGAGTGCTGATCATCATGAGAAAAAAGCCCCAACAGTCCAGACACTGCTGTTGTATATAAAATATGTAATAATGCAATAATATTTAAAATATCTAATTACAAGTGGAAGAGATTTCCTATTTCTTTGTACAAGCTTTTGGAAGTGAAGCACAAATAAGTGACAGAGGAAAAGTATTTTTCTTTGTTTGTTTTACTGTGGATATTTTTCCCATAATACCTATCTCCTTTGCACTTATCTTGAAAGCTATAAATAACAAAAATCATTCAACTTTTCAGTTTTCCACACACTTTCCCACACATCTTTGGAAAATAACACAACACTTGAAGTTCAGTATTTTATTTTAAAGTTGAAATATTGTTAGAAAATTAGTCAGTGCAATCTGATTTATGGAGAGTCTAGGTAATACCGAATCCTGATGAAATTATTGAAATAGTATCACTGGTATCCATACCAGGGAGAAAATTCTGCTGCCTATCTCTTGTGCCTCAGCTGCCTTCTGTCCCTATTATCTTTATAGTTTTGCCCATGTTACAGTGGATCTTGGGAACAGAGTAATTTGCAGGCTTAAAGCAATCAAGAAAACAGTGGCCTAGAGTGAAAAACAAACCAAACTGACAGTAGAATAATGAATGCAGGATCAAAGTATACATAGGAATAATTTTTCACCAGTAAAAATTCAGTCACTTCCCTGCTGCATTGGGGAAAGTGTGCAATAATATTATAAACTATTTTTCGAAAAAAAGGAAGAAAGATCCTTCCTGTACAGAGACACTTATAGAATATTGGTAAAATTAGGAAGTTTAAAAGCTGGACAAAAATTAGTAAATTCAAGGAATTATCATCTAAAGGAAGAAAATCACTGTGATTCCACTAATAGCAAGATACTGCTTTTATTTCTCTATCAGCTCTAGAACATGGCTCAATATATAACGCTCACTAATGAACTACTTCAAATATAAGAAACAATTTTACTCTGCAGCACAGAACAGTGTAGAGAAGATCTGAGATGGCAAAGGAGGGATGCAAAATTACATTCTATTTTAATCTTTCCCATAAATATTAAGCAACCACTAAATGCAGTCAAACACACCATATTGTATCTTCAAGTTGCAGAACGAGATCATATAACTATCCAACATTCATGGCCCTTTAAGCTCAAAAAGACTATTTTGAAGGCATATTCCTTGAAGCGTAATGCTGCCCTTTATTTTGCCAATTTCAGTTTAAACATGAATCTGGACATTTGTTATTATAGCAAATAATCATTGGACTTACGTTAACAGTCTCCTACTACTGAAAAAAATATGACAACTTCTCTGACAGAAAATACTATATAGTTTGGATTAACCTCAAGATATGTGACTTGAGGTTCATTTCTGCAGTGCAAAATCACTGTGCAATCAATGAAGCAAGTCACTTAGAAGTGTGCCAAACTAGAGGCATGAGAGAAGAACTGATGACTGACTTCACAGTTAACAGACTACTTGGATTTGTTACTGGCAGGCCAAGAAATGAGACACATTAGTGATAGAAATACTTTTGCATAACAGAGAAAGGAGTAAAGAAAAGCAGATCACTGCCCACATGTTAGAAAAACAAGTATCATTGCACATGTACGCTTATCCTTATTAAAAATCCTAATTTTGCAGCTGTTGGGCTTCTTTTTCCACTTTCTTCATTTACACAAGGACGAAACAAATACGATCAAGAATTAAGTAGTTTTTTGTTTATTATATTACGCAGAGCAATGATCAATAAGACCTTTAATGCATAATTTTGAAAAGCATGTTGTTAAAAAAAAAAAAGCCACTGGGTTTTTGTCACAGCTCAGCAACATCTGATCAGGCCAGATAACAGTGTCTGAATGGCTGTCAGATTGCAGATATCTGAGAGTTCAGAGCAAAACTGTGATCAGCATGCAGCTCCATTAATCTACCCCTTTCCATTCTTTTCATATGTCATACAATAATGGTAATGAAGCAGAAAGTGAGTATTTGTAGACTGCACAATAGACATAAACAATTTATCATTTTCTGTTTAATTAAAGAACAACAATAAAAAGGAAATTATCCATAACGGTCCAGAGTATGCTGAAGGATTCAAGATTAACATACAGCTAAATGACTGTGAGGCCCACAGTGACCTCTGCAGATGAGATTGGCGTAAGAAAGTGAAAATTACATGGGTGATGCTGGTGGAAATTTGTGCTATGATGATATGTTAAATAAGTATACCTTAGTTTGCGACCTGAGAGAGGCAAAGAGGAAAATAAAATAGCTAGAGAAAAAAAAAAATAAAAAAAAAAATTTTACAGTACTATTTCCTCTGCATAACACAGAAGCACTCACACATGTGTGCACAGACTGCATTCTGTGAAACAAATTAACCACTGAAAAAAACAGAAATCATGCCACATAATTAGCAATCCATTTAATTGCAGGCTCACATGTTCTTTCTGGCAACACCCTCCAGTCATGTTTTTAATTGGGCTGGACTGTGCCTCCTAAGCACAGCCAGAAGCAAGGTGAGGTGCAGAGGGCAGCAAGACTCTCTCTGGGAGCATTGTGCTGGTGTCTAGACCCCTTTTTGCAGCTGGCTGGTGCCACATGCTGCCACACATTGGTATGGGATCCTCTCAAAGAGCCAGGGAAATGCATTCTGTCTTTACTCTTCCCAGAATGGTAGTGTTTGATTTTTCCTCAGGAGATGCCACCATAGCAAGAGCAAAGGGTTAAACTGTATTCCTTCCCACAACTGTTGACTAATCTGTACTTTATTCATAACTTGAACCAGGTAATGAGACTATAAACTTATGTTATATGTGAATGTAAAGCACAGCAGTCATGCTTGAATGGAAAGAAGCCCCAGGAAATGTAACTTCTACGTGAACTGTATTTACCTTTTAAAAAGCCTGCTTTCTATCAACCTAGAAAATGCAGAGGAAGCAATGGAACAAGCTGAGGAAGCAAAGGAAATGTGTGGTACTTCTCTAGACATTCCTCAGCTTGCAGCCTGCCCTTGGCACACACGAGCTGTGGTGTGCCCAGAGCGTGCAAGGGAACTCAGGGCAGCCAGCTTCTCAGCAGCAAGGCTGCTGCTTTTATTGGCTTTGTACATCATTCCGTGAATAATTGTTGCCAATTCTGCAAAGGAGTGGTCTTATAATTTAAGAGCAGTCTCATAAAGAATGTTCCTAAGTGACAGAATTACTTCATGCCTCTCTTTCCTTATCTGTAAAATGGGATTCAAAAGTGAAAATGGGTTTCAAAGGCAAAACTCTTAACATCCACAGTTAAGCCAACAGGGTAGCGTACCATACTTCTCCTCAGCTCTGTGCAATGTAGAAACAGACAGTTTTCAAGCATAACATCTTGCAGCCAGCCCTGCAATAATAACTAGTTTCTCCTGCTTTACACATTGCTTGGGGAAGAGTAGCTGGAAAGCTGCTTGTTGGGAAAGGGCCTGGGGGTGGTGGTTGACACTCAGCTGAACATGAGCCAGCAGTGTGCCCAGGTGGCCAAGAAGGACAAAAGCATCCTGGCCTGCATCAGAAATAGTGTGTCCAGCAGGAGAAGAAAAATGATCGTGCCCCTGTACTTGGCACTGGTGAGGCCACACCTCGAGTACTATGCTCTGTTCTGGGCCCCTCAACATTGAGTTGCTGGAGCAAGTTCAGAGAAAGGCAACCAAAATAGTGAAGGGTCTGGAGAACAGGTCCTATGAAGGAAGGCTGAGGGAATTGGGATTGTTTAGTTTGGTTGAGGGGTGACCTTATCACCCTCTACAACTACCTGAAAGGAGGTTGGAGTGAGGTGGGTGCTGTCTCTTCTCTCAAGCAAATAACACCAGGACTAGAGGAAATGGCCTGATGTTGCACCAGGGGAGGTTTAGATTAGATATTAGGAAGAATTTATTTATTGAAAGAGTAGTCAGGATCTGGAATGGGCTGACCAGGGAGGTGGTGGAGTCAGCATCCCTGAAGGTATTAAAAAATTGTATAGATGAGGCACTTCAGGACATGCTGTAGTAGGATGGTGAGGTGTTGATGGTTGGACTTGGTGATCTTAAAGGTCTTTTCCAACTGTGACAATTGTGTGATTCTGTGATTCCATTTTACTTTTCTAATCAGACTTTAACTGAAATTTCATTAAGTATGTCTGTCACCAACCATTTGGAAGTGTTCTTGATTTCACCTGTGTAACTTCTCCGCAACCATACAATAATTTGCAGACAGGATTCACCTTACCTAACCATAGTTGTTTGAAAGTTATTTCCCTGATTTAAATTCATCATCAGTATAAAGTTAGTGAAGTGAAAGAGCCATATCCAGGTAAGTGACTTGTTCCAGCTGTTTGGGATACCTCCCTCAGAATGGTAGAATCACTCTCTGCAGAGGTTTTCCACTCACCAGTGACTATTGAAAGCATAAATATCAAACTTCAATGGTGCATCTTGCTTAAATTAGCTGAACTTAGTCTGTGATTTATCTCCACAGTGTGTTCAACTTAAAAACTAAAGATAATGTTTGTGCTGTTCTCCTTTGTGACGTGTGTCTATGGTCATCAACTGATCATTTGAGGTCATACCTAAAACAACCACACAACAGATGATCATTCTACAGATTCTGTAAATTTGGGTTTTCTCATTATGAAAATAAAAATGAGTATGAGATAGTAGGGGCACTGTTGGTGTACAGTAGGATCTTGTGCAACATTTAATGTAACTGAATCCAAGGCATATATCCAGATGTCAAAATGGAAATATTACAGAACATATTATATATGGGAAAAGAATTAATAATCTAAGAAAAATAAAGTTAAATAACAAAAGATTAATTATAAACTTCTGGTTATGAGCACTCATATTTGATCATATCATACATAACTATAATAGAGGGAATATGTGAGTATTAAACACCCCAAAGTGGTATAATCCAAACAGACAACAAAAAAAGAAGCCAAACAGACATGACTCATTATTGAGTGACAAAATTAATTTCCTTCTTTTGTATTATTCAGTCAGTGTTAATAGACTGTTTAAAGAAAAGCAGCATGAGCACATTGTTGTATAATACTGGATCTTGTCATAAAGTTAGAAAAGACTCTGCAATTATATATACAAAATATTACCCATACTTAGAGGAGTATTTGCTCATTTTCAGTCTCTGTCCTTTACCATTACCCCTTCATTAACACCATGGTGACTTCATCTGTGAACAGCAAGAAAGCTCCTTAATAGTTGCAAGACTGTGGATGACTGGAAAATACTGTTTCCATGATAGAAGAAGAGTTGATGTTTTGTAAAGAGGCTACATTCAGCAAAGCACAATTGCTAATGGCAAAATTGTATCCATTTATTTACCCAATTTTTCTGCCAGTGATTCTCACCCCCACAGAACTGGGTATGAAATTAAGCATGAACCTGCACTCCACCCAACACAGTTCACTGTCTGTGTAGTTTAACCTATAGATGAAGATGGATTTAAATTAGACTCCAGGCTGATAACTGCAGCATCTAAGATTCTCCTGACCCTATTCTGGCACAGGGCACAGAGGCTTTAAACTGCCACAGATCATCTACCAAGCACCTGGAGCACTCAGACATTCTGTGTTTTTGTGTGACAATTAGGCCATGAGTCAGTGGCAATGACCAGACATCACCATAACAAAAGAATAGTTTTTTAAAAGGAAAATGTTCACTAGAATGAAAAGATTTACCAATTACAAGGCTGTACACTGCTTTAATGAAAACATTCTAACTTGAAATAACTTCCAGATTTAAAGAGGGAATGTATCCAAAATCTCCCAGTGTCCACTGTTTATATAGATAAATATGAATTTCCTTAACTTGCACCTGACTGACACAACTCAGTATAAGACTTCCCTTCATTTTTTTGGTATTTACTACTTAGCAGTTACACATGTCTCTGGAATTCTATGAAGCCTAAGGGACGACATTTACCTTAAAACTGCCATAAAAAGAAAAAAAGGGACATGTGTCCGTCCATCCCCCCCTGCCACACACGTTCATATGGACACCTTAATTACTCTGTGAAGAGTAATTGGACAGAATAAGACATCATCTCTAAAATTTGGATGCTTAAACTTCATTAGCTCCTGAAAAGAACTCTCTCACTGGAGCAGGTCACCTAGACCTATTTGCTTTACCACAGTCACCACCAAGCATTTGGATAAAATATTTTACTTCAGAAAATGAGAAGCCATTAGGGAAGCTTCTTCCTAGGTGAAACACTATGAAAACAGGATATTCTTATTAAACACAGATTTTTTGCTTTCCACACTTTTACATAAACTGGAAACTGGTACTGGGAGCAGGGTGAGGAAAAATGTTTCTGCCCTCAGAAACATCCATTTTGGAAAGCTTCTTCTGCAGAATGGAGAAACAGTAATATAAAATAATATCATCCTGTTATTACCAGATTTTTCAATTATTTTACCATTTAAACAAAAACCAACAAAAAAGTCAAACCAAAATCCATCAAAACCCACTAAACCCCAAAAACCCCCGATATCACAATCAAAAACTTGCCAACACTAAAATGCTAGTAAAAATGTCTCTATACATTTTGTTTTTAACTCCTGCAATTAACATAGTATTCCTTTGTAATAACTGACACACTTCTTTGTTTTTTTTTTCTTCTGTGTTCTATGGGTTATTGTCCTTAATTTTTATAAACAGAAGAAATGCAAAGCTGTGTGCTTTATGTACATAAGAAAGGTTTCAACAAATCATAACTGCAGCAGAGAAGCAGAACATGCAATTAAAATAGTATTCTAATATGATATAGTCAATATGGTGCCTTCAGTTTTCTGCCTTTCCTAGTTTCTAAACTCCAGGAACATCGTGCAAGCCAAAGCAATATCTTTCTCCACCATGCTGGTGCTCATATTACATAAACAGTACTTGGATGCTTTCTTCCATAGCAGCATCTGCTCAGCTGACAGTCCCTAGCGTACCAGCTTTGTTTTGTCCAAGGCACCAGTGATGAGTAATGGATCTGGCTAATCCTGATAATGTATGATGTAATTGTCAGAGGAGTTTAATTATCAGAACATTACATGTGGGATTATTCTGTAGTACAGTTTTTAGTTCACTTACAGACAGTTCTAAATTTGCAAGACCTGTGATAAGTTCTAGTTATCCAATCAGCCATCATATTAACTCATCTCCCCTACATGTTTAAAAGTACAGAGTGCAGAAGCTCAGATTGTTACCTGTGAAAGTAAATGATCTATATCATTCATAAAACTACCATCAGAGCACTTTTGGGTCTAACATAAATCCAACTCTCCTACCAGAAGTTAAAACAAAATTGTCTGTAAGATTTCAAGATCACTAGGCAATCAGACAGGCAGTAAAAGTCTGTTGGTTTTTTTTTTTTTTTTTCCTATAAGTGAAAGTGATGATGAGTCAGTGTTAGCCCTTTGTCAGTGCTTTTAAGGTCTGATCCTTGAACATAATTTTTCTTTGTCATAGGAGACCCTCAGACTGAGAAAGGAATGAGAAAGTGAGATTGCTCTCTGCCTACCCTCTAACAACACAGAAAAGGTGCTATACCTTTGTAAGCTATTGTGGGATGTAGTGATGACTGTCATCCATGGAGCAAAGGCAACATCATCTTTTTAGCGAATACTGTTACAGACTAGTGGGGTGGTAGGCAGGAAAAGTATTCAGTTTGGAAATTGGCAGTGCTGAGCACTTTGGGGTCTGATGGGTGACTGAGACCACTAGAAAATGTCAAAATAAAAACACTTAAAAGATGTATCTACATATTCCTTTTGCTCAGCTGTCCCCCTAGTCAGTCAGAAACAAATCAGCTGTCTTAGACCTGAATGATGAATATTCCCTAAGTCCTTGATGTCAAGAAATGCAGCTTTTTTGCCAGCTCTAGCTGTGACAGAGCAACCATGTTATCCCTCAGCAATCCTCTCCACTTCAATAGGCAGGAGCAGAGGATGTAGGAATATACCTGTGATTAAATAGCTGGAGATGCAAGTCTGGGCTTCTAGCTCCTTCAGTTCTACCCTTGACTTTGACACTGACTTAACAGCACATCAAATGAACTGTATGTCATATTTTAAAAGAAAACAAAAAGAAAACAAAACCAAACCAAAACAAAGGAGAAAAACCCAAACAAAACAAACAAACAAAAACAAACAAACAACCCCCTCCCCCCCTCCATAATAAATAAACCACGAAATCCTTCCTGGATTTTTTTTAATAGTTAGAGGAACCTAGATGTTCGGGTCTCATCTGATGATTGGTTAAACTTTACAACATGTGAGTAATTTTTGTCAGAGACTACCCTATACCCACATTCTGTCCTTTTGCTTGACAAGGGATTGCCATCAGTAGGTGGAATGGCCAAAGAAATGATGCACAATGTAATAATGTTTATTATTTCTATGACTGTCTTATGCTGGCGAAACTTTAACCATCTCACTGATATGAAATTCAGTATGTCACACCTTCCATAGTTTACATAAACATGAGATTTATCTTGCAAAGACAGTAGACCACAGAATAAGAAGGATGCTATGTTATTTCCTCTTATATTATTTTGTTGTTTATAAACCCATCAAGATAGAGACTGCAGATAACATGTTTCTACCCCTGCAGTTATCAAAAAGGCTGCCTCTGACTCAGAGTTGGAATTTCCTTTTGTGTATTATGTAGTTAGATGCAACACAGCATAATGATTCCTGAATTATTCCTCAGATCTTTATTCACTTTTCAAATTTATATGTTTACGAAGTAACTTCTGAACATAATAAATTTCATACTCCTGAATATCATTACACTGCTAAAGAATATTCACTTTGTAGTAATGGGCTACTTTGTCAAAAGTTTTTATTGTCTGAACGTCCATTTAACTTTCCTCTCTTCAAATGACTACACCAATGATAATATGAATTCACTCCACAACCAGTATAAAAAGAGAGTATGTTTTTTAAGTAGGAATTTTTATTTGGAGTTTTTGAGAAGTGTTCTTCTTAATAAGAAGACTATAAATATAGTTAATTAGTGAGGGTTTTCTCCTTTTCATAGCAACAACTAAAGCCAATTTTCTTCTAAACGACTTAGCAATAACCTTAGGTAATTTTTGCATTTGACTTGTTCTAGGAACAAATGCAATCTGTCTTGAATTGTGAAGGCCTTCAAGACAATGGTCTAGTTTACTCACCTTTGTGAAGTAATGCCTTTAAACTCTCTAAAACTGTTCAACCTTTTGCCTATGGATCTCCTTGATTATAATATTACATGACATCATCTTTCTCATCTGTACCCTAAATATACATAGAAATCAGTTTGAACTTTCAGCATACATTTATAGATCAAGTCATTGTATCACATGGCAATGACCTAAGGCTGTGTGTACAGAACTTTTTATTTAAAAGGTATAATTTTACCATCTTTAATACTGCTAATATGATTTTCAGCTCCCTCAGGGATTGG
This sequence comes from Todiramphus chloris collaris, assembly GCA_025345505.1. Classification (NCBI taxonomy): domain Eukaryota; kingdom Metazoa; phylum Chordata; class Aves; order Coraciiformes; family Alcedinidae; genus Todiramphus; species Todiramphus chloris. Next base: position 17,406,424 of record JANVCC010000018.1, read on the forward strand.
TAGTCTAACTAAATAGTAATTTGTGAGTCAAAGGTGTTGAGAATTCATCTCTGGATTCTAGCACTTTACTCTCTTCCAGCTCTTTGAGTCCAAGTCTCTTCTAGGGCTGCTGCTTCTCTACACAAATTCGAAGTCCTGACTCTTTTAGCATTTTATTTACACCTCACTGTAACTTAGACTTTCTACAGAAGTCTTATGGAAATACTTGGAACATGTGATTTAAATCAAAATTCTTTCTGTCTTTAAAAATAAGCAATAAACTTCCATTTGGATTCAGGCTTTGGGGTATGTGAAATGCAAACTTCTGAGCACAGCTTTGATTCCCAGAGCTGTTCAGTTTACCAGCCATTCAAATATAGAGAGTGATGTTAACTTAACTTTTGGAACATTTCAACGGGTAAAGTATTTTTAATCAGCTGCTCATTAAAATCAAATCCTTACTTACTTGAGGTTAATTTCTCCCATCAGTTTATTGTCCACAAAAGGAGGGAGAGTCTTTTCCATGACTTCATCCTGAGAGATAATATGTGTCCTTAATTTTCAATTAGTTTCGTAGGACATAATAGTGCATATTTTTTTAACACTTTTAGTAGTTTACACTGGCTCTTCCCTAGTTATGTCTCCTCAGAAGTGTATGTCTGAGAATCTGTCCTTCACCATCTCTAGAAACTTTTTTCTCTACAAAACTGTATTACAAAATGAAAATTCAAGTCTTGCAGATAGAGCTATAGAAGAAAGTGCCAGGATTAAACACATAATCAAAACCCATGAAATGTCCCAGTCAAATACACTTTTCTCATCTGCTGTCAGTTCTCCTTACTCTCATTTTAGCAATAGAAGGCAGCAGAAGAGAAATAAGTTTAAAGGTTTTTCCTCTTACTAAGGTTTTACAGCAAGCTTTTAAAAGAAACTTTGCAATTTTAATCTGACAGGAAAGTTTTCTTTATTTACTATATCCAGTGGTATCTAACTAGATTATTGTATAAAATCCTGGTAACTTTCTGAATCAGATGATGTCCTATAAAGAACAAGAGTCCTTCTTCAGAACACAGAAAATGCTAATGCTTTAAAACCACATCAAAATCAGATGTTGTCATCAAGTGTCATCATTAACATCTTCTATATTTGCAGATGGGATGTTTTTAATAAAAGATGGGTGTGTGTCTCTAATTCAGAAATGTTTTTGTCTAGATATGCCTAAGTTACCTTGTAATTTGAAGTGGGTGACCACAAGAAGTGAGACTCTCTGAGTGTATACCATACACTAGGGGACCGCTGGACTTCTCACAGCGAATAGTCATCATAATGTGAGCACATACCAGGCACGGTGGACAGGCAGTTTACCATCTTCTCTGTGTGTATCACTCAGAAAAGGATTAGAATAGATGATTCCTGAAGTTACATTAACCACAACAGTACTATAAATCTAATGGAAATCTAATGCAGGGAGAGTTACGAAAAATACCTACTGTTAGCTCTCACTTGATATTGTATAACACTGTACCCTATTTTTTTTCTGAATATAATGCAGTTTAACATGATGTGATGCCATCAAAACTGATATTTCATTTTGGAATCAGGTATCCACTATCACCTCTGGTAGTAGGCAAGAAAACAGATTTTCTGCTGGAAGCAGTTGGCCATTATGAACTGACAGACTTAGTGGCATAGAGAATGAAAATTCCAGTTTGAAAAGGATCCTTAATTTTTTTTTTTTTTTCCCCCCAGTTAGCAAGATATTTAAAAATCCAGAATACCTCATTTTCCAAGTAGAAAATTTGATACCGTGGATTATTACAGGTGATTCTAAAAGCTCTGCTTTAAGTTGGAAATACAGCATATTATACCAACAACACAAAATATAACCTATGGAAACGAAAGTCATTAGAAAGAGAAAGGCATTTCAAAATGAAAAATTTAAATCTTTCCTTTCAAAAACTCACATCAAATTTACAGAACTTTGTTTCCCACTATATATACATGTATAAATGTCTAGAGATCAATCACTGAGACCTCAGCTGAGTGAAATTGTCTCCAAAATGGTTTTATAAGCTAATTTCTTTACAAATCGTTGTACTACCTCTTCTTATACAGTTCATGTCTGCAAAATTTATCAAAGTATCTCTATTATTCAAAATATTCAAGTATACTTTTGATATCAAGCATCTAGCTTTCAGTTTTAGCATGGTCTTAATTCAAAAGACATATTAAGGCATCCTGAATAGACACTACTTGTAATTGTTGCAGTACTAGATAAAATATGTTTCTGATAACAATCATTGGTTTCAAAACGTGTAGACATGTATTCTTTATTGGAATAACATCATTGCATTCATCATGCTCTCTAGTCACTCTTGAGGAGACAAAAATATCTTTACTATCAACTAGTTAATTGAGGCTCCTGAAATAAGCATACACAGTCAAATCTCATAGTAAAATAGATGTAGCCACTAAAAATAATGTCTACCATCACATAACTGAATTTGAACTCAAGTGCTACTAACGATGTCACAAATCTATACTACCATATTCAGCTGATACAGGAATATACATCTGAGTTTGAAAAGTTTATGTAAACTCCAGAGGTCCTATAGACCAAAAGCTTTCAGTAAGATTAAAGAAATATCTACTAGGTCTTTTTTAGGGACAGACAAATACATTCTGGCTACACTGGTCAGAAAATTGATAAATGTACTCACTACAGTTTTTTTCAGCAGCTGAAAAGAGGTAGGCTCTACCCACTCAGGCACAGTGTTATACTAGCAGAGCCACACTACTGCTGCGGCTTGATTCACTAGCTGCATCTGTAACTCCAGTTTGTAGGAGAAAGTATAGGCATGCTTTTATGCTGCTAAAGCTGCTTAGACACTGACCTTCTATTCAGGAGGTTACACAGCCGTACCTTGGCCTTACACATAAGCTTTCACCCATTTGCAGACACAAGAACACTGATTGCTGAAACAAATGTAATGGGGAGATATCACTGTGAGAGAACTTACTGCAGAAGGGTCTCCAAGGAAGGACAGCCTTAGAAAGTAATTCCCAGTGTAGCATTACTTCAGCTGGTCCTGAAACTCCACATTCCTGCAGTGAATGAAGCAATCATTTAGCTAAGAAATAAAAACAAGATACTTTTGTCCTTCTCTGTTTTTTTGTTTTTTTTTTTTTTTGTAATGCTACTACTCCACTATCAGTTGAGCAAGGTCTGAATGCAGAGCAGAGGATTATAGGAGGAAAAAGAAAGACAGCTAAGGAAACAAGCAGAGAAAGAGTGAGCCTGTGTCTCAAAAAGTTTAATTATGGAAAGGAATTGGGAGCTGTGAGGTTGTGAACAATTTTATTAATGTTTTGGAAGTATTTAACAGCAGTGTAAGTCTATTTATATTCCTCATTTCCAGTCAATTATTGTTGCAAATTGTAAATCTATCAGATCTTTGTATTTTTACCCTAGATTCTGTTCTAAAAGTAAATGGAATTTTAAACACAGAAGCTGCAAGAAATAAACTGAAGTATACTGACACTATTAGCCTGTCTAATTGTAGGTTTCTGAACCACACTGCTTTTTAATGGATTAAGTTTTAACCAAGCTGTCTGGAAAAACATTAAAGATTCAGCAGATTAGACGCTAAGGAACAATGTACTTTCAGTTTAATTTTAACTCTCCTTGTGTAGTGATATTCTTTACTACTATGTGTTGTCTTTTCCTATTATAAAACTTTGAATTTATTATAAGAACCATGGAATTTAATTAATGTAATTCTAACAATGCTGCTACATAACAATAAATAATGAATAAAAAACATATGAAAAGATAAGAGTACCCTGGAGTAAAATAATGTATCAAAAGAAAGTAAAGAAATTCAATAATGAACTACACAGAATATAGTTATCACCAAAACATTGTCAAATGAGTGCAAAAAACCAATAAATGATTGTGTCTACATAACCCATCACACTCAAAGAATGCACAGCTGGTCAGGAAAGTGAGTAACTTTGTCCTTAATTGGGTTATGGTTTTAAATCATCAAGGCCAGAAGCATTGCAGGCTTGGAATTGCATTCAGTACTTATACAGAGAATTAGAACATTCGTGATTCTACTAGATAGTCAAATGATTTTTAGATGAGATATAAACCTGAGGGCTTTAGAACAAAAATCAATCTAAAAGTAGATGGTCTAGGAAACCTCACAGAGGTAGAAAATAGGACTGTTTTACAATTAGATAACAGATGTTCTCTAGTGCACACGCACTGATATCCAATCTCAAGTTTCCAACCACAAATACTCTATTCAATTTCACAAGCACTCTGTACACACAGATTCACACATACACATGATATTTTCTACTGTCTCCCTTTAAAAGTACTTATTTCACTACATGCATTATCACAATTACCGAATAAATAAGATATTGTAAACACAGGCAAGGTGATCTAAAGGAATATAATAATAATAATAACAATAATATAAACCAAGAATCTATACTTTTCATGTGGTTAGTGTCTACAGGACTAATGAAGAGAACAGTAGAAAAGCTCTTCTATACAATTTACTATAGGAAGGTTAGTATTTCATTATCTTACATCTGTTAAGCAACTCTGAATAATTAAAAAAAATAAATAAATCCCAACTGTAGTTACATATACCACTGATCCACAGTTTTAGGGAAGCTAAGTGTTTTAGTGTAATTTCTTTATTTGCTGAGTTACCTAAAAATGTATGAGCCTTGGCAAGTATGTCTCACTTAAGTACCATTCTGAATTCTGAAATTCTATGATGATTCTGTGTTCTTTGATCTCAACCCCCCAAGGGTGACCTCTCAGCCATTTTCTAGAATTTTTTATGAATAAGGAAGTGGAGCTAAATTACCTGAAGTCCCACACTTGTATTAATAATAGCATCCTGATCAACATACATAAATTTATATAACATTTCTTGATTGTGTGTGCAAACGTATATACATTATGTAGGAATCTCTTTGCTGACCACAGAAATGCAAACACCTGTGATATGAAACAGTCATCTCTATGGATCTTCTTTGGTTTTCCCTCCATATTTCTAATTGCAAGCTCACAGGCAGATCTATGAAGAGCTTTTATCTCTTTTCTTCCTGCCAGTTTTCGACCCAAGAGATTTACAACATTTATGATGTTGTGTGTGATTTTGGATTTTGGAGTTCTTTTTGTAGTTATGAATCTGAAGGACTCTAAATTAGTAGAATAACCGATTTTCTGGAATCTATCCATTTATAAGGGTACAAAATGATATCAGTACAGATTTACTGTTATCTTATCCACTAGTTTTATTCTTATGATTTTAATTTAAGTTATCTTATATTAGTATTTACTTCAATTGCTCTAGGTAATTGTTTTTAATTACAGCAATTAGAATGTGAGAAATTCAGCACATGCACAAACGGAGAACATAGATTAAGGAGCAATATTGCATTGACATGTGTGACATAAATGTCACACTGGTTGACATCAAAAAGGCTAAGGTTATTTGTAAAATTTATAAAATAAAGAAGTGAGATACCTTTAAAGATATACACAGATTATTTTCTGAAGCACAAGAAAAGTCACAGAATCATAGAATGTGTTTGGTTGGAAGGGACCTCTAAAGGTCATCTAGTCCAACTCCCCTGCAATAACCAGGGACATCTCCAACTAGGTCAGGCTGCTTAGAGCCTCATCAAGCCTGGTCTTGAATCTCTCCAGGAATGGGACCTCCACAATCTCTCTGGACAACCTATTCCAGTGATCTGTAACACTCATATTGAAGAACCTTTTCCTAATGTCTAACCTAAATCTACCCTTTTCTATCTTAAAGCCATTACCCCTTGTCCTGTCACTACAGACCCTTGTGAATAAACCCTCCCCTGCTTGCTTATAGGCCACTTTCAGGGTAGGCTATGAAGAATTTGGAAATTACATTTTTGATACCAGACATTGGATAACAAACATTATGAAGAAAGACATGATGAGCCCTGAAAGCGAATACTAGTATCTTCTTCGTAATCTAGATAAAATTCATGATATTTTAGAGTCTCATCTTCAGCAATATTAGCTCACTTCACTGTACGACTTTTTAACTGGGTTTTTTTTTTTTGACTCTGCCATGTAAACATTTTTTGCTGAAGGAGGAACTTAAAAATAATTTTGGATTTAAAAAAAATTATTAAATAGCATCAAATTTCATCTTTTGGAATAAAAGTAACCACTTATAAATTGAAATAGATCTTTCAGGCACTATAACTATTTTAAATAAAATTTAAAAAAAAATCAATTGCCCTCTTACCCCAATTTTAAAAATAAAATTTAGTCATTTTTTTTTTTTTTTTATAGAACAAAAATTACTTTCTGTTTCTCCCTGATGTAGCAACATGTTTCTTAATTGAAATCCTATTTTATTTCTGTATGTACACAGGTCTGATATGCAATAAAGTATATAGTATTGCTCTCTGCTTAGAGGAGTGAATACATATTCAGACTACACGATTATAAAGTCTGATGTATATATTTGCAATGATCTATTGTTTATGTGCCAGAAAACTTGATACTCTTGGAACTAAATACAGCAATTTTATATTAAACAATACATAACTTCTTTGTGTGTAACAACATGCTATTAAAATAAATCCCCTCTACACAGGACTTCCTTCATAAGAGAGCTGGGTAGATCTCATATTTGCATTTTCATCTTTTGTATTTGTCATTTAGATTCTTCCAAATGCTTGCATTTTATTCTTCCTCTGCAGTTTCTACCTTTTTTTCTATCAGTACAAAAGTCTCCATTCCTTGTCTTCTGAATCTCATTTCCCAAGTATCGAAGACAATGGGACATCAGAACAGCAGTGTTTTCACTGAGTTAAAACATGAGTTTGATCCTAAATCTGCATTATGAAATTATATACAAGTTTTAGTTAACAGATGTCTTTAGCTGGTTTCCTCAAAGTTGAAACAAAAAACCCCACATTTATTTTATATTTATTTTCTCTATCAGAAGAGTTAAATATGATGATTTAATTTAATATTACTAGACTGCTGGATTCACTGATGCCTGTGGTTAAACAGTTTATGAATTCATCTCATGTGTAACAATGATAAAGTGGCATTTAATTCCTTAGCTGCTGTAACAAACAACAGCTGCAACAGTAAGCATAGACTCTGGACTCTGATGTATTTAAAAATAAATTTGGGTCTGTCTATAAAACTAGGTATGAATTTATAGTATTTCACCTACTCTGCCTTGTTACTTCTCCTTTTATCTACCTCCTGTCTTTGTTTTTAATGAACCCGAGGGTACATCTACAATGACTGATGCAGATGAAGATTTATTCTTTTGTCCATAATCGGAGCAATTCAAACAAGGCAATTCCATTCCAATTGTTAAGCAGAGGGGTTATGGCCGAGCTAAAAATCTTTTCTAGTAAATGGATGTACTTTATCTGTAAAACAGCTGCAAGGTTTACAGATTTGTAGATCACTCTTTCTGGGTAGTTTGGTGTATCTTTTCATTATTTCCATCTTCTAAACTAGCATAATATGACGGATTTTTCTGCGAATTACCTTACCCTTCTATGAAAGCAGACACCTTACATGTTGCACACTGCATGAGTACTCAGATGCAAGCACAGAGACTAGCTCAGTGTAGCTGGTTTCCAGTAAATTATCACCTGGACTTCCTGAGAACTAATTTCCCATTTAGACAAGTCCTGACAGGCTGACAAGATATCAGTAATTTGTACAAGATGTTCTCAGCTACCCTGACTGCAGAAATTAAAAGTAAGAATAACTTAGTAATTCACAGGCTTATTATACTCTGAAGTCACTCATTAAAGGTTTTGAGACTATAATGTTGGTGCCATATTACAGTTAAATCCATTCAACTGTTGTATGAATAATCGAATTTTCATGTTCATTGTTTCACATGGGATATAAAGCACATGAGAAGGGAAGGAATACAGAAATAAAAACAATTTTTTCCTTCCTGGAGAATTCTCCCACCATCAGGAGCTTATCTAACATTTCTTACTTGCACACTGCAAATTTTAAGGCCAAACAAAATTTCTTCACCCAGTTAATGCTACATGTCTTAACAAATAGCCTTGACATTTGACAATGGTATGTGCATAGAAAGTAATCATTCTACTTCACTGCAAAAAATCAGTTCCCTTTTATTATTTTGTTTTTGCATCTATTCACTTTTATGTTGCCTCTACTGGTTCCTCTATGATCTCCTGAATTGAATTGAAACTCTTCAATATCTCTTCTTAAGTTGGCAAAATATGACAATTATGGTATATCATATGCACACTGCTTGTTTCCTTAGCTGGTTTTTTTTTTTCCTCCTATTATCCTCTGCTCTGCATTCAGACCTTGCTCAACTGATACTGGAGTAGTAGCATAAAAAAGATGGATAGGGAAATTTCTATATGTGGAACATATTCACCAAGCAACATTACTATTATTTGTATTGAAGTGGTGCCTAGACATTCTAACCAAAAGCAGTACCCTACTATGTCAGGTGCTGGAAAGAATGACAGTAGGTTACCATCTTGACACTGACAAGTTTACAATAAAAATTACAAAAAGGGTTGGAAGGTTTATAGAAACACAAAAAGCTAGAAAGTGACACAACAAATCAATTCCTTGGACAGGAGTTGATCCTTGACTCCTTGTGTCCTGAAACTGGGTAATATTGCCTTTCTGTAGTTTGCAGCAATAACTTGAGACTGGGATGTCTTTTCCAAGTCCTGAAACTAAGAGCTCCACAGATTTAAAGACAGCTGGTGGCAGACATAATATTCTTGTGATTTCTGTGTTCTCTATACTTATCTTTGAAAGACTTTTTGTATTTAAAACATCCTTCAGGATGTTTTTCTATTCCCTGTTTTACTCCCTAGAAGAGACAGCTAAAACATCCTGAGTGTATCAGTACCTTTCTAGACTCTGCTGTAACACAACTACTATGAGAATGAAGATTTCTAATAATGTGTAAGTGGTAAAGAAAGTTCTAGGGGACAAGAACCATTTTCCCATAAAGATGTGACCGTATTACTGGCATAAAAACAAATGCATTTTTTAATGCCCTAAAATTATCTATATTCTGAGATCCTGTTTGTTTAATATATCTTGTTACAAAACTTTAAAAAAACCAAACAACAACCAAAAGCTATGTGAATTTACTTAAGGAGATATCAGCTAGAGAAACAAAGATCTTCATGCTTGGTGAGCTCAGAAACATATGCAACATGACCAACAGGTGGGTTTGTGTTGAAATTATCCTTGAATGATTCCTTCAGGGAGTCATTACTTAGTTTTTTGAAAGATCAATAAATGTCTCTTCCACTTTAGCTAAAGCCAGGACCTCCATGTTATGTCTCTTGAGATAAGCCATTAGGATACACAGGAGAATGATATCATGCCACATAAGCCCAGAAATAATTTTGAGAGAATGGAAACTTTGCTCAGTTTATCTATGTAGGAGTAGCAGACTGATATTTTTAAAATGCAAAAGAGAGAAAATAGTGATTTCCACTTCATGCAACATTGTTGCACTTTTTTTTTCTTTTGAAATAATTTTTTTTTCTTATCTTCCCAGGAGTCTGTGTGTGGCTGGTTTTGAAAGAAGAGGAAAGATGATTTATGATGTCACTATAAAACAGAAAGTAGCTGTATGAGCCATTTCTTAATAGAGATTTAAGTATATAAAAACCAGAGATGATGCTCCTAAACTATGGTTAGTGTAAAATATTTCTTCATACAAGAATGTAAATGTGTAGTTTATAGAATCATGGAAATCCCATCTACAAGAAGGGCTGAAAGGATGCTCCTGGGAACTAGAGACATGTCAGTGTGACCTCGGTGCCAGGGAATTTTATGGAGCAGGTCATCTTGAGTGCCATCATGTGGCACATACAAGACAACCAGGTGATCAGGCCCAGTCAGCACGGGTTTACAAAAGGCAGGTCCTGTCTGACTAACCTGATCTCTTTCTACAACAAGTTCACCTGCCTAGTGGATGAGGAAATAGCTGTGGACATTGTCTACCTGGGCTTTAATAGACTTTGACACTGTCTCCCACAGCATTCTCCTTCAGAAACTTATGGTGCAAGGCTTGGATAAATACACTCTGCACTGGATAAAAAACTGGCAGGATGGAATGGACAAAAGACTGGTAGTGAAAGGAGCTAAATCTGGCTGGTGTCCAGTCACAAGTAATGTTCCCGAGGGTTCAGTACTGGGGCCTGTTCTCTTCAATGTCTTTATTAATGATCTTTATGAGGGGATTGAGTGTACCATCAGTAAATTTGCATATGACACCAAATTAGGTGGGTGTGTCAATCTGCTAGAGGGGAGGGAAGCTTTACAGTAGGACCTAATCAGGTTAGATCACTGGGACAAGGTTAATTACATGGGGTTCAACAAGGCGAAGTGCCGGGTCATGCAGTTGGGTCTTAACAACCCCACGGTAAGCTACAGACTTGGGGTTGTGTGGTTGGAAAGCTGCAAGTTGGAAAAGAACCTGGTGGTATTGGCCAATAGTCAACTAAATATGTGCACACAGGTGACCAAGAAGGCCAATGACATCCTGGCTTGTATTAGAAACACAGTGGCTGGCAGGAATAAGGAGGTGATCATTCCCCTGTACTCAGCATTGGTGAGGCCTCACCTTGAATATTGCATTCAGTTCTGGGCCCCTCACTATAAGAAGGACATAGAAGTGCTGGAGTGTGTCCAGAAAAGGGCAACAAGTCCTGTGAGGAGCAGCTGAGGGATCTGGGGTGGTTTAATCCAGAGAAGAGGAGGCTGAGGGGAGACCTTATTGCTCTCTACAACTCCCTGAAAGGAGGTGGGAGTGAGGAGGGGGACAGCCTCTTGTCCCTGGTGATGTGCGACAGGATCAGAGGAAATGGATGCAAGCTGTGTCAGGGGAGGTTTAGGCTGGATATTAGAAAACATTTCTTTACTGAAAGGGTTATCAAACATTGGAATAGCCTGGCCACGGCAGTGCTGGAGTCACCATCCCTAGAGGCATTTAAATGATGTGTGGATCTGGTGCTCAGGGACATGGTTTAATCATGAGCTTGCAGTGTTGCATCAAAGGTTGGACTAAATGATCTTGAAGGTCTCTTCCAACCAAAGACATTCTGTGAATCATAGAATAATTTATGTTGAAAGGGACCTTTGAACATTTTCTAGTTCAAGCCAGTGCTCAAAGCAGGGCTAACTTTGAAATCAAACCAGGTTGCTCATGGCTTTGTTCCTTTGAGGTCTTCATTTCATTCTTCAAGATTATAATGCTTAACTGATTTTAAATTGATATTTTGTAGAAAACATTCCTTCTCTGCATTGCTTTCAAGAAAACAGAGAACCACATTTGCTCTCTTTGTGTATTCTGAGAGTGGTTATCTTAAAACTTTTTATTTTTGAGTACTGTAGTCATTGTGGTCTACAGCAGAGTCATAAGGGAAAACAAACATAGTTTTAAACAAACTTTATGAGAGTGTGTTTTGGGGTCAACAAGAAGTTGGTCTGTTCATCAGCTGAGGTCACATGAACATTTACCTTGGCACTCTAAGACACCAAGGGGTTCTACTTGCTCAGGAAATAGGTCTCAGGAGCTTCTTTGCTCCCTGCAGGGAAGGATGGTAACAGGGTGGAGAGTCACGATTATGCTGGCTCTCCTCCAACTAAGGATTCCCTCTATAAAAGGGAAAAAGAAGAAGGGAAGAAATCTTCAACTCACTTCAACATTTATCATTACTTAGGAATTAGAGTATAGTCATGAATCACTCTTTTCTCTTTCTTTCTTTCTTTCTTTCTTTCTTTCTTTCTTTCTTTCTTTCTTT
>JANVCC010000018.1:17418286-17490757 GCA_025345505.1 Todiramphus chloris collaris
TCTTTCTTTCTTTCTTTCTTTCTTTCTTTCTTTCTTTCTTTCTTTCTCTTTCTTTCCTCCATTCTACCTTTCATCAATCCTGCTCTTTTTCTTCTTCTCTCCCCCCTCCCCCTCCCCTTTTTTTTATTTTATTCCTGCCTTCCTTCCTCTCTTTCTCTTTTTCTTGTTGCAGTAACATCATGGACTTTCTGAAGCACAAAGTGATCAGTTTTATCTTCAGTCTATTTTGTGAAGACTAATAGGTACAAACTGCAAGAAGAGTTTTTCTCCCACCTCTGGGCAAAGAGATCATATCTTTAGAAGGCAGAAAATATACTGGACTACTGCTATTGTCATTGCTTCCTCCTGGGGACAGGGAGGGCAATGAATTACAGTGTCTAGAGAAGTGCTGAGAAAAAACCTGGATGATATTCATCAAAAATGCACAACTGATCTTGACTTGTTTGGGCAATGGAAGTGGGAATGGAGAGTGTTGGTGTGGAACCTAAACCTAGAAATTGTATAGAAAATGGGTAGCTAGGATTTTAATAGTATTTTAACACTTTTAATAAATGTATTGTTATAAATAAATTGAAACTGATAGATCAACATTTTCAATAGTCGATGCAAATATATCGTTTAAGTTGTTCATTCTGGAAGATTAAAAATTATGAAGATTATAGTATGACTGTATTGAAGCAAACTTAAATTGAGAAGTTGTCTATCAAGAGGGTAAATCCTTACCAACCAAATGTCATTTATACACATTATAATTTAGCTCTAAACATATAAAAACATTTAATAACTGGTAACTATAATAAAAGCCAATACACAGATTTTTAGTTGTGAGCAAAATTATCTATAGGGAAATGATTTTGAGGAGAAAAAAATAATGGCTGGTATAACATGATTCAGTAGAAATGGTGGGTAGGGAGTGTAAGTTTTACTGGTAAACACTCAAGCGTCAACAAGACATAAATTTACAGAAAGTTGGAGTTGGGGGCATATATTAGAGGTTAGCTTTACAGTATAAAATCAATTTTACTAAAGGTGGAGTGACCATTTTCTGATGTTTATTCATCTACAACTGCTTTCTAAATTGATAGAGCAATAGAGAAAAGGTAGAGTTCATAAGGTTGCCTGGATCTGCTTTTATTATCTCTATTTGAAGGAATTTATGGAAACTGTCAATGACAATACAAAGAAGCTTTTTCCTTGAGTATGTCTGTGGCCTGTATTGGCTATTTCTAGGTTGTGTGTGGGGCAAAGCAATTCATCGGTACTTTTTAGCAGAAGAATTATTAAAGGGTAGTCAAAGAAAAAAGAAAGGCTTTGAATAAAGCAAAAGGTTCCTTAAAGGTAAGGGATTTGATTGAATATGAAAGGAAGCAATCTTCAGCTCAAAAGGTTATTAGAAGATCTGAGAAGGCCTGCTGCCAAAATCTCTGTAGCACTGTTAATAAACATACTTCAGTGAGTAAAATATGAAATAAGATTATAAGGATAAATGTAAGAGAGTATAGATCCTTTACAATACCTACTTTAATTAAAAGTGGCATTACTCGTGATTCTAATGCATTGAAGTTGAACATGCAGAAGGTTTCACTTAATGTTATTAAAAGCATGTTGATATGAAGTAGGTTTTGTTGGTGTTAGGAAGGCATTTTTTTTAAGAGATTTTTTATGTTAGACTTCAAAACTGAATTGAGGGGAGCTCTGCAATTCTGTTGATAGTGAATTTGAAGAGACAGTATTATCTGATTTTGAGATATCTTCACTTGACTCATTTAATAGGTTTACAGAATATGTTTAATGACATGGGCAACAAATGCGTTTGTTAATATTTTTAAGCTTGTTTGAAACAAGAGGCTACTTTCACCTATTTCAAAGTCATATGATGTTTTATGAAAGATCTATAACAGAACAGACACTAGGAATATTTTGTTAGATTTCATGTTTGTTACCAGTAAATAATGTCATTAACATCTATGATATAATAAAATTAATCTAGGCCAAATTTTGGTTGAATGTGAAGAAATTGAGGGAATGGGGAATGAGGGAAATTTTCCCACAAAAAAATTAATGTTTTTGTTTACCATGTTTTTATTGGAAGGTATTTGACTAATCCTGAATCTATGTTTAAAATGAAGCAAAACTTCAAGGATACTGAATTCATGTGAAATGACGTAATGAACATTTAAAAGCGTGGAAAACATCAAAGTGGGAGAAAATAGTTCTGACTTTTGAAGCTGAGGTTTACATATAGTCTGTTCAGGTATGCTGAAAGCAGGCTTGGTGGAAGCAGAAGCTCATATATAAAAAAGGAAAGTGAGACCTTCTTCTCCATTGCTAAGAGCAGTGTACATGCATGTGTGAGAAAAGTAATTTTTTAAACACAATTATGAAGCATATATATACATACACAGAGATGCATGTGTGTGTGCATGTGTATTTGTGTGCTCAGAGCAAATAAGGAGCACAGGCCTTTAATCCTCTCCTACAGAAGGAGGGCCAGATATGTCCTCTAACTGGCCAACGATTTGCTTAGGACATGAAGCCCCAGCCTCCTTTTCCTTGATGCCAACATTGAAAGTGCAATGTGTTTAGATGGACTCTTGCTATATGCTAGAGGACAGTGAAGCTTGATGAAACCATTAGCAATAATGGAACCTTAAAAATAAGCGGGATTAATTTAATGAACTTTGGCTCATCCAAGCCAGTTTTCTATGTTCCCTTTATAGTCAATGGAGAGAACTGAACAGGTTTAAAATATGATTCATCTCACCCTAACATAGATGGTTAAAGCAGAAGTTTATCACCAGTATCGTTCCCCACCACTGCATAAAAGGAAGCTTAAGAGGACTCTTCTGTCTTTCCAACTGGGCTTTTAAGTTCTTCTGTATGTGATCACGTTTCCTCCCCACCCTTTCAAATATATAACTCTATATCCATGTGCACAAATGACTCCTTCTGTATAGATGTGTTTATCTTGGTTCGCCTCTGTATGTGCCATCTGTGACACTGTCCTTGTCCTTACATTTCTTTCAGAGATTTTTTCCTTACTCTGCAAGAAGTCACCTTGAATTAAGGAACAATGTTCCATAGGTAGAAAACTAAGTGTGTCTAAAATTGACAGAATCTGGCTTTCAGAAACCTGAATCCATGTTGTGATTCTAATGCATCACACAAAGCTAAGTTAGTGTGACAATTCAGAGTAAAATAAGAAAAGTACTTCAAGTCTTAGGTAAACTGAATCATTTCATAAGGGTATCACCTGAGGATATTCGTTCTGGTGTACTTAGAGGACTGGTTGAAGTAATTTCAGAACCATTAATATTTTCTGAAAAACTGTGGAAGACAAAAGAAATTCCAGAGTGGTAGGCCAGGAAACTGTAGACCAGTTATCCTAACTTCAGTTCCTGTTTCATATTAAAAAAAACAGACAAAAAAACAAACAAACAAACAAAAAGTTACTAAAAGACCACAAGGAGGTAAATAGCATCCTGGGTGGTCTTGTGTAGTGTGTCTGGCTGAGCTGCTTTTCCCCATCCAGCCCTCACGCTGCAGCACTGGGAGCTGGAGGGTGTTGATAACACACCCGTGTTATGACTGCCAGTGCTCACACGGCACCAGAGGATGGGGGGCAGGATGGGGGAGGGGATACAGCCGACCTGAGCTGACCAGTGGGATATTCCATACCATATGATGTCAGCTCAACTATAAAGGAAGAGGGCAAGAGGAGGATGGGGGGACATTCTGCTTTGTCCTCCAAGCAACTGATACATGTTCTGGAGTCCTGCTTCCTGGACTCGGCCTGGCATTGCCTGTGGATGGGAAGTAGAAAATAACAACTTTATCTACCATAACTCACAGTTCTTTTCTTTTCATCTTATTCTCTCCCTGTGTGCCGTGCTGAAGGGGGACGGGGGGAGTGATAGAAGGGCTTGGTGGGCACCTCATGCCCAGCCAGGGTAAACCCACCACGGTTCTTTTCTGGTGCCCAACGTGGGGCCTGAGCCACCACATCTTGTCAAAAGCATATCATGTCAGAACAAGCTGATTACTTTTATGACATAGCAAAGTCTTCTGGACAGGAGAGAAACAGCAGATATCATACATTACTGTCTCAGGCTTTACAGTTTCAGATGATAACATTTATAAGAACAGACAAAACATAGTTTTGAATAGAGTCTACCACAAAGTAAACGCACAGGTGTTGGACGAAAAATACTTGGAGTAGTTATCAGTGATCCACATTTCCAACCAGACATATGTGCCAAATGCAGTCCAGCATAGGTCTGGTGTTATTCAATATTTTAGTTTGATGATTGAGTAGAGACTGAAAATACTACATTACATGAAACATGATAAGTCAAATTGGGAAGCACTGCCATGTTAGAATTTCATCTACCCTGAAACCTTGTAGAAAGGGTGCAAAAACCAGGATGGAGCTTCACATGTACAAATTAAAACCTTGTACTTCTGCAAGATTAACTGCACAAGTAGGACAGGGAATAGTAGTATTCTGTAGAATTAGATATAGGAGAGGCAGCTGACAACTGTAATTCAGAGGTTGATACTCAGAGAGTAACAAAAGCAAGTCCTTTTCACCATTCTGTGACATTTCCCAGCTGGTAAAATGATTAGGAAAAAATGATATATAGAACTGTGATTTGTGCAGTGCTTTAATTTGTGAACGGAAAAAAAAAAAAAAAGAACAAGAACCTTCTAAATATATTACTACTATAATTATCCATCTTTGAAATCAACATAACAGTGTTTTGGCTAGGTATTTAATTTAGTTTTGTTTTCTTTGTTTTAGAGTGTTTGGTTTTGATTCTTAAAATGGAACACACTAATTATAGCCTACTATTTCTTTCTGTGGTGCAAACACAGTTTTCTTCCACCTCAGTTAATTCATCCATAACAAAATATATAGAAGAACTTCTGATACTTCTCCACAACTTTATACTGATGTAAATGATTGTAAAAGGCGATGGGCTATAAAGATATGGAGACCACAAACTTTACGTACACATCCAGGTAGGATGCCCAGTGTAGCCTCTGAGTTTAAGAACACAAGTAAATGGTAATTGCTGGGCTTTCCAAAGAGAGGTAAGACAAGAGGGATCACTGTGACTTGCACAGTAGTTATTTATCCTTCAGTCTCCACCTTACCTGTACATAATCTCAAGTCTTACAAGGAATTTACTTTCATTAATTACAATATTTTTATCATGCAATTGCCTGTGCTTAAATACCCATGAAAGGAAAAATACAGGTAAAATTAGTATCTGTTTACTTTTAACTTTATTTCTGGATAATATTATCTCTATAACAACTTCTTTATGATAGTATCACTCATACCTTTGTGTCACATTACTCTCATCCACAGTGAGCAGGTAGGTTCCTGACAGTAAACTTTTACTGGGGTTTGGTTTTGTTTGGTTGTGCTTGTTTTGTTTTATTTTGCTTTCATTTTAAAAGAGTTGAAATGCTTTGAAAGGTGTGGACAGTCCATCCAGTGTTTTTATAGCTATTTCACATGGACAGTCATGAGTGTTTGAAAGTACAAAGTCTGCTGGTGCTGGAGATCTATATCAGATAAAAGAAGACAGGTAGCCTTTGTCCAGACTGTCTGCTCTCAGTCATGCACTGCCTTCCGTGCAAGAGTGTTTCCTAGTTGTCAGAGGCCAGATCTGTTCCAGGAGAGGTGTTAAAATTTAACATAAAATACTATCACATAAAATTCTAAAAAGCACATCTTAGCAGTGGTTTTGTTTAGCAATAACCCAGGAAACAACATAAATCTAATCCTTGATTTGAAATTGAAGGTAATTCTCTATGTCCACCATGTGTATACACCACAGCACATGTTGTGATACATGAATTTATCATATTACTGCATATATATATGATGTGGCACATTATGGAGAGGTGATGTCAATAGAAAAAACTAAGTATTTTTTTCTGGATTGGGTTTGTTTATTTTAATAAACCAAAAGTTTAGTCTAGCTGTATTCAAAATTAACTGGGACATAGTCCAACTGGGTCAAAGAAACCTTAGAATTCTGTGCTACAAAGCCACATTCATCCACCTATGACAAACATTCCAGAACAAATAAACTGATTTTATACACAAATGCTTTGCTGTTGATCAGTATTTGAATTATTAATTTGGTACAGAGTGAAACTGAAAGTGAATGCAGAACTGCCTTTAAGCATGTAGCAGAATCAAGGGAAAAATAAAAATCTTATCCCAACATAAATCCTCCTTTTTTAAATGGTGCCTAGATCTTTAAGCCAAAGGCAGAAGAAAGCCTCTTTTTTTAGATTCCATACTGGGATCGGTACTGACTGTCAGACTTCATGCTTTATGCCAGAGTTTGTTCAGAGTGTTTTCTCCCTGCAACATCAGAAAAGCTGCACTGTAGCTTAACTTTTGCACAAGTATTTCAAAGAATGAAGCAGAATTTCAATTAGTTGCACACTGTATTTTCAGAGGGGCTGTGTATTCAGTTGGAGGCATTAAATAGATACAACCACATCTAAGAAGAATGCTTTTTCCTGTGACCTCAGCCTGTCAGAAGAAGAAAAACACAGCTGGGAGCAGTATCACAAAGCAGACGACCTAGAGGAAGAGAAGGCTGCAAGCTGTGCCTCAGTAGGGCATGGACAGCTGCAGAAATGGAGCTGTGAAACAGCCGGTTGGGGAAAGCCAAGCCAAGCAGTAGCGTCGCTATGATAAAACTGTGGGAAGCTTTTTGAAGCTCTGACACAACTCCCCAAGCAGCGTGGTCAATTGAAAGAGAAGCACTGCCCAGGGCACAGTGGCCCTTGGAAGCTCTGGGGAGGAGAGGTAAAGCTTGTGTACACCAAAGGGCAGGAGACAGCTGGGCTACAACAGGCACTGAGAGAAATCACTAACTGCCTGCTGATCCAAACAGCAAAGAAGTGAAGCCAGGGTTATGCTCAAACTTAGGATAAGTAAAGGTTAGTAAGGCATTTATGCAACCAGTATGAATGGCATATGAATGCTATAGGATAATGAGAAAGTAAGTAAATTAAACATGATTTTTGTTTTTTTTTTGGGGGGGTGGTGGTGTGGGTTTGTTGTTGTTGTTGTTGTTGTTTAGTTTGGTTTGGTTTGGTTTTCTGTTGTTTTCTGGTTTTTTGTTGTTGCTTTTTTTTGGGGGGTAAGTGTATTTCATCAGGAGATTGTTAAAGGAGACTGCATAGGGAGATAGAATACACTTCTCTGAGGAAACATGTCAAGACTCAGCAGGGCACTATGTTAAAATGAAAAAGCACCTCTATCAATATCATCAGAAGATGAGATCTAGCCCTGAGCTAGAAGCCAAAATCCAGTTATAATTTGAAAGCAATCCTGCCAGGCTGGCTTTCCCCTATGATGTGCTGCAATGATCCTTACTACACCTGTAACAAAAAAAAAAAAAGGAGAAATGCAGAATACCTTGTCAATGGACACAAGCAGAAATATCCTCCCTGTGACTAGGATGACAAACGTATTTGGACTAGCCAAGTTTGGACTCAGTTAGATGAAATTATACATCAATCCATCACTGACCTTAGACTCCAATCACAATAGTGGATACATGAAAACATAGCCAAACTGACCATGAGAAGGGTAAAATCCAATCCTGGGGAGAAATTCAACATTAACACAACAATTTAAATGAGAAGTTGTAGCTATTCATTCTCCTGAAGTATCATCCCTGCTGATTTCTCTGCCTCATTTACTGTATAAGCTGTTCAAAGCCTATCACTTCAGTTTTTTTTGCTGTACAGTATTTGCAGTGTTGAGAGGACAGTCTGAAAGCATCAAACAATAACAATAATATATAAAGGGAAAATATGAACAACTCAGAACATTTTTTAGAGCCTTTAAAATTGTAGAGTCCTATTATCTTTGTAACATAAATGTAAAGCAAGAGGAATTGAAGCAGTTGGTAATATACCACAGGAGTAGATTTGCATAAAGCTCAGATGTGACGTGCTTGAAAATTGCTGCAGTACAAAGAATACTTCAGGATTTTCCTCAAACTCACAACAGTCTTAGTTCAGACCAATTAAACAGGTGTGCACATTACAAAAGCTATTGTTAAAAATTAACACTCATTTGTGTTACCAATTGCCAGGCAAAAGAGTTGTTAGGAAAAATAGTCTGTCCTCCTGACCTGGTTATTATGTCATTCTTTGGCCACACAGGACATTGTATATGGATAATATTTGAATGATCTCTGTCTACTTCAACAACATTTAGAAGTCATTCAGCTAATATTTGGATGACTCATTCTTTAACATGGGGAAAACTGAAGGGTATGATAGCTAGGAGCTTTCCCCTGCATTTCTTTTTTTTTTTTTTAAGTTTTCTTTTTGTTTTGTTAGAAGGTATATGAAAATAAGACATTCCTTGTTATTTTTGCCTTTGATTAGTAAAGCACTTTCTGCTCCAAATAATCTATAAAAAAGATATAAATCACATTTCACCTGTGAAGTCATGGGCAAAATGTTTGCATCAAAGTAGTAAACCCACATTTTTAGAAAGAAAAGAAGAGCTAGATTTAGACTTTGTAGTGTTTCATTTCTGCTATTCTCTTCTTTTTCAGTAGGAACAAACCAAAAGAATCTGCCCTCTTTACCCCTCTCATTTTATTAGCTGATGGCCAGGAGATCACAACAGTTTATAGTATCTGTGAACAACATCCCCCTGAATGTTAGTCATTATGGATTAGATCCACAACATCCCTTTCTATAAATTGGAGAGATATGGATTTGATGGGTGGACCATTTGCTGGAAAAGGAATTGGTTGGATGGTTGCATCCAGAGGGTAGATGTCAATGGTTCAATGTTCAGATGGAGACTGGTGACAAGTAGTGTCCCTCAAGGGTCCATAATGTGACCACTGCTGTTTAATATCTTCATCAATGACATAGACAGTGATAATGAGTGCACTCTCAGCAAGTTTGCAGGCATGACCAAGATGAGTGGTGCAGTTGACATAACAAAGGGACTGGATGCCATCCATAGGGACCTGAACAAGCTTGAGATGTGGGCCCATGTGAAACTCGTGAAGTTTAATAAAGCTGGTGCAAGGTCCTGCACCTGGGTTGGGGTAATCCCAGCCAGGTATCAATACAGGCTGGGGATAATGTGATTGAGAACAGCCCTGTGAAGATGGACTTGGGTGTACTGGTGGATGAAAAGCTGGACATCATCTGGCAGTGTGCATTTGCAGCCCAGAAGACCAAAAGTGTCCTGGGCTGTATCCAAAGCAGCATTGCCACCAGGTCAAGGGAGTTGATTCTCCCACTCCGGTTCATTCTAGTGAGAGCCCACCTGGAGTACTGTGTCCAGCTGTGGAGCTGTCAGCACAAGTAGGACATGAACCTGTTGGAGTAGGTCCACAGAAGGGTCACAAAGATGCTCAAATGGATGGAACACCTCTCCTGTGAAGAAAGGCTGAGATCATTGGTGTTCAGCATGGAGAAGGGAAGGCTCTGGGGAGACCTTATTGCAGCCTTTCAATACTACATTGGGTCTGACTGAGCTTTAGTTAATTTTCCCCATAGCAGCCCTCCCAGTGCTGTGCTTTATATTGGTAGCTAGAAAGGTGCTACCCCACCCATGTGGTATATTGCTGGGCAGGGATCTCACAGCACCAAGGCTGAATTTTTTTCAACATTCCCACCCAGTGGGATGGGGTTGACAAGATCTTAGGAGGGGACACAATTGGGACAGCTGACCAAAACTGACCAAAGGGATATTCCATGCCATATGAAAAGGAGGAGGAGGAGGGGCATTCACTTGTCCTCAGGAGCAACTGATACATGTTTGGATCCCTGCTTTCCAGAAAAGGGGTCAGATATCACCTGCTGATCAGAAGAATAAATATTTTCTTCTGATTCCTGTAGGGGGGGTTGGACTAGATGAACTTTAAAGGTCGTTTCCATCCCAAACTATGATTCTGTAATTCAAAAATAAGTATTTAGAGGGTGTAGTTAGACCATATAAAAAGTCTGACAAATTTCGTTTTTATCCTACTATGACAACACAGTTCAAGAGGGCCAAGAGGACATGAGGTAAGTTTGCAACAAAAAAGTTTTTTGAGCAAGAGGATTACACCAGTAGACCAAGTCAGTCAGTACTGAGTCATCTTTCTTCATTTACAATGTATGTGTCTTGGAAGTTTTACCTAGATGAGGTTTAGTGTAGTGACCCAAATCTAATATCTCCACCATACATGTGAATATGCAAAGGACAAAACAGTGGATCAGACATTTATGAGGATTTGCAATATGTTTGGTGTGCACTTCAAGCAATTTCTGATTTAGTGTTCTCTGAAAAGGACAAAACTGCATATCAAACACATGTACAGTAAGTAGACACCACTGGGGAATTAACTTCAAAATTATGCTTTTAATGGGCTCCAAAATATTAACTTCCATGCCATCTCAAATAATCTGTTTCTGTACTTGCCAGGTGTGATTCCCCATGCATTAAATAGAGAGAAGTAGTCATAAAGTCTTGAATTACCCTTTTATAGTGATCTGTTTGAATACAGTCCAGTTTTTAGTTTTAGTTCAAATTTAGAACTTTCACATTTCAACTCAAACATTATTTAATCTTTAAGGTGTATGCAGTTCAGTTTCTGACAGAAAGGTTCTGGATGGGGTTAGCATAGACACCCTCCTTCAGTGTCTCTACTGGTTATCTCAGGTGATCCCTGTTTATGCATGCTGGTTTCTGTGAATCACACTGACACACACCTTCATTTCTCTAAAGATTTTTAACAGAGCCAATGGGATTAACTAATGTCTGTGGATTTTTCTGTACTGATTATACACTTACATCAGTTACTGAGTCCTGGTCTTGATGTCTCCTGGAGCATTGGATTTCATTTAAATGCAACTAATTATTCTCCTCATCTTCAGACCATATGGCTTCTTTAATTCTCCAAGTAGCTATAAATTAAGTCAGATTCTCAGTGGATACTGCTTCTGCCATTGGCTTTTTTAAATTTCAATTTTCTTAATGATATTATCAGTCAGACTTCAGAGATTAAAAAAATAAAACAATGTATTTTTGCTTGTTGGATAAAGGTGTAATACCTTTAGTTATGTCTCATATTCCAAGATGTAATTGAGTGAGCAATTGAACTTATATTCTAGAAAGTTTTAGCAAAGTGAAGCTGAGGCACCATTTGGGCTTCTTAGTTGGTGACTGGGCTTCCACAAAACACAAATCACAGGCTTAATTTAAGTATGCAAACTCTTTTGAGAAGCAGCTATCACACATAAATGTTGCAGCTAGTCAATCTTTTGTACAACTTCAAAAATAGAAAAGTACCTTCCATTCCCATGGTGAAAAATGGCAAAACTGATAGGTGTTATAGTTTAAGTCAGGTGTAGTGAAAAAAAATCCACTCTGGATGATGTAATCTAGTGTTACATCTAATGAAAAATGACAGTCGAAGCCATGCCAAGACCATATTACAGCAGCTGAGCAAGGCAGCCAATGTTTCAGCAGTCTGTCTTTATTAGCATGTGTCTTATCGAAAAGCATTTCTTCTGTAGTAAATATATGTGAGTGTTTATTTATTTATTTTTGTAATCCCAATGGCTAAATACAAGCAAGAAAGAAATGTCCAGTGTCTCTATTAATCACATTTTCTGATTATGAATTAAAAAATAATTGCAGGATTTTTTTTCAGAGGAAAATGTTTTTACAGATTATGTCTTCTGTGTCCAGAAACTATGTCAGACTTCTGAAAAGTCTGAATTCTGGGAAATAATTAGAATTAGTAAAAATTAGAACTGCTGATGAAGGGAAGACAACCACAAGACACTGCTTAGCAGTGGAGACAGAGAAATGTTTTACATGTGACAAAAATTTGCTGGAAATTCACCACAGCATTGTGATGAACATTTACTCATATCTATAAACTGCATGCAAAACTGTCTATGTATGTGTTGAGTTTTACAAGCCTAGCGTTTATGAGATGTATTTAAGCAACCTAATTTCAGAGAAAGGTTTTTTGGGGAACAGGACTTTAAAGTCAGAGAAAAACAACAATGTTATTTTACATTTGCAGGTGTACTGGGTTCAGGTGCTCAGATGTCTGCAGTGGGGGCTGCAGGGCAGTCTCTGTGAGAGGGCCAGGTCTTTCCCATGCTGGACACAGGCACTTGCAGCAGTCTGCAATGAACCCACCACAGGGCACTGCTGAGCCCAGCAGCCAAGGTGGTTGCATCTCTGTGAAAATGGGTTTAAGAAAAGGCAAAATGCTGCTCGGCAGAGAGGAATGAGGAAAAAAACATGAGAAACAGCCCTGAGAAACCCAAGGTGAGAGTAGAAGGGGGAAGAGGTGGCCAAAGCAAAGATTTCCTTACAGTCTGTATAGACATCATTGTGGAGCAGATATCTTCACTGCAGCCTATAGAGAGGACCACCTAAGCAGTCGTTCCCTGGAGGAACTGTGGCCCATGAAAAGCCCAGGCTGAGCCCATGCTGGAGAAGGAGAAACAAGTGAAAGGGCAGGACCAGCGGGGAGGAGCTGTTATGGACTGACTCAATCCCCCATTCCCCCTCCCTGTGTTTTGTTCTGGGCTAGAATAGAGAAATCATGAAGGAAAGAGTAAAGCTGAGCCTTAGGAAAAAAAAAAAAAAAAAAAGAGAGGAAGCTGGTGTTTTAATTTGTCTCTCCCTATATCAATCTATTTTAATTGGCAATAAATTAAATTAATTTTCCCCAAGTTGAGTCCATTTTGACTGTGATGGTAATTGGTAAGCGGTCTCCCTGTCTTTACCTTGACCCATGAGATTTTCTCCTTTATTTTCTTCCCTTGTCCTGTTGACAAGGAAGAGTGAGAAACTGGAAGGATGGGCAGCTGGCAGACAGCCAAGGTCAACCCACCACAGCAGGTATTCCTTTAACTGAATAGTTCAAATTTTATATATATATTTAAAAATACCACCTTGTGTGGAAGAATCTCTGCAGAGAGGATATGCCCTAGAGTATATGACAGGGTACAGAAATAAAAAGATGTGTGCAGAAATATATATATATAGCACCTCCTGTTGTGTATGTTTTTTACTGATAGTAGGTAAGACCTGAAAATGGATGAATGAATAATGTGTCATCATGCTGAGCTTAGCCAGAGGATAGGGCTTGAGGCAATCAAGGTTATGACGGGTCAGAAGCAAAATACATGTATAGATATATACATGTGTGCACCTGAAATAGCTTATTCTTCTCATTCAGAGATATACTTAAAATCACAATCTTTATGACTAGTATTTGGAAACATCTATGCATTGAACTTCAATATTCTTCTTGACTTTGAATCACACTACAATTCATGAGTACCCGCTGTCAGTGAGGTTATCACAGGAATGAGATTAATCCCCCCAGCCAATAAGCAAACCCAGGTATATTTTTAAATTCTGATAGCTTATATAAATCACTTTAACACAGTTTCAAAAGTATTTTGACACAATCCAACACATCTGAATTAGCCAAGGCTTTACACAGCACAACTACTTATTGTAACATTAGTCTGAATCTCAACAGGATTTCTCACATATATTCACCCAACACTATTGGAAGAGAAGTTATATCATCAAAATGCTGTATAAAGGGCTCACATTTTTGCACCTGAATCTTAAGGTCACAGAATCAGAGTGTTCACTGTGTACTTCAGGGAGAAGAAATAATGTAAATGTCTATCTGGGATCCAACCAGAAAGGAAAACTGAAATAAAAAAAACCCAACAACTTGGTAAAATGTTAATGTACTGATGACTGAGGGATATCATTCACTGTTAAGCAAATGGAAAACTTCCACAAGAAAGGCTGTGTTGAGAAGATGACGTTCCCATTTACAAGCATTCTGGCCTCTGTTCTTTTTAATAGATGCAGCAATTACAAAAACAAGATTACAGAGGCCCTGCATAGACCATATGGCATCTGGTTAAGTGGTCCACAGTCTGTCTTTTGGTTTTGGGTTTTGGTTTGGGTTTGGGTTCTGGTTTTGGTTTTGGTTTTGGTTTGTTTGTTTCTTTGTTTTTAAGGCCTACATCAAAGATGTGCTCTATTTATCTCTGCGTATTTGCTGTGCAAGTGCCCAGATGTAACCATTTAAAAACGTGACTGGATACGTGTCAAATCCTCATAGAAGGAATCCTTTCACCTCATGTAGGGACATATTAAATGGATCTCTGGCTTGAAATCTTTCTCCCTAGTTTTTGAAAAATAACTGTCATTTCAAAGGGTTGCAAATGTACCATAGCAGTCATATGGTGTTGCATTTAGTCCTCTCCCTGTTAGTCATTGCTGCATTAAAGGCACACAACAAAGCCAAAAATTCAAAACAAACTCTGTAATATGAAAATATTGTCATCCAAAGGACTGGGTATTCTGATTTTTCTTTTAAGGATAATTGAGCCCTCTACAGAAGAAAATCTGCCTTCTATTATTTTTATTTCAGACAAAATTTAAAAAAAAGTCCATTTTATGGGAAAGAATGTGTTTTGCAGACAAGTGGGTAAAAATGGGAACATTCTGAGAGGATTGGGGAGGGACTTTTTAGGCTGTCGGGTAGTGATAGGACTAGAGGGGAAGGATTAAAACTAGAGTTAGGTCGATTCAGGTTAGACATTAGGAAGAATTTCTTCCCCATGAGGGTGGTGAGACACTGGAACAGGTTGCCCAGAGAGGTGGTGGAAGCCCCATCCTCAGAAGTTTTTAAGACCAGGCTGGATGTGGCTCTGAGCAACCTGCTGTAGTGGGAGATGTCCCTACCCATGGCAGGGGGGTTGGAACTAGATGATCTTTAAGGTCCCTTCCAGGCCTCCCTGACAGTTCTCTGATTCTATGATTTACTTAGGAAAACAAAAAAAATTGAATCTGAAAACACATTGCAAATAGAGTTTAAAATGTATAGTATTAATATAGGCATAGAAGAATAGATATGATTCCTTTCATTATATGCATTTTCTTGGAAAATGATAGTGTAGGTGGATAAGCAATAGGGCTTTGATGTAGCTCTTCATCACAGCTACAACAAATATGTAATCTACAGTCTACAGATATTACTGTAGGAATACCTAAAGATAATGAGACTGATTTGACAGTGGGAGCTGGAGTAGATCATTCCTATGGTTCAGATGAAATCTTTAATTTATGTTATAAAATGGAAGTTACTCAAAAAAAAAAAAAAAAGTTAGGAATGCATTTGAGGACGAAATACTTGCTAATGACTTTGGAAGCTGTTACTTTTTTATAGCTCAGTTTAAAAGAGAGCAAACAGAAAAGTAGAAATATCATAAAAATATTCAAAGGAACTTAGTCAACCCATAAAATAGATTTAAGGCTTGCTTTTTCTTTGCACAACATTAACTTGTTCTTTCATCAGTAGACACAGGGAATAACTGCTCAATAAGGGCATCTTAAAAGAGAGGTAATCCAGGGGAAAGGCAGAGATAATGTTGTGGTGGTTTCACTCATCTCTTTATTCTTACTACTGACAGGTAACTGAATTTCTCCTTTGCCTGAAGCCATACCACCTGAGGTTCTAATCTTGTCAGATTTTATGTGCTAAACATGGTTGAGAGAGCTCTAAGGAATAACAGGTACTGCAGACAACGGTTATTCTTCCTCTTGTCTAGTGACACTTGCCAGTGCAACACACTTCCAGGGCAGTTTTCCCTCCAAATGACTTAATACTTCCAACAGCATTACAGTAATAGTATATAATAGCTTCTGTTATATGATCTGGGAGACAGGCCAGCAGACTCAAAAACAACAACAAAAAAAATCAGCTTATCTCACAGTTTTGCCCATTCTGTCTGACTGGAGATACATCAGGAAAGGACAAATCAGCAGGGTGATCAAAGACAACCATCCATGGGTCCCCCCATGCACTTGCTCAACTCCACTCCAGCATGCTGCATAACTCTTCATAATACACCCACTCTGAAAAGGGCAGAGTTTGATACTAATTCGTTCTTCTATTTTGTACAACTTTTAATGATTTTACATACTTATAGAGACTTCCTGCACCACAACCATGTTAATTAAAATATTGACAAATGAGAGTTCATAAAGTGAACTCCAGCTTTGGGCAAAGGGAAAGAAAATTGAATAGGTGCAATATGATTTCACTTTTTTTGCTGCGTTGTTATGATGTATATTAGAAAAGAGACTTTTAACGATATCAATGTTTTTACAGTGTGGCAAACAGTGATGATGTCTCTTTATGTTCTAATGGGGTGATTAAGTTGGACAAATAGACAATTTCTCAGAAACCTTGACCTGAAGCTGAGGGAAGGAATATAAGGTATTTTGTTTCTTGATCTGGGATTCTTCCTGCAGTCATTAACTGTGATTTTTCTGCCCCCCTCGCCCCCTTTTTTTTTCTTCTTGTGTTCCCTAATTTACCTGCAGCATCATCTTTGACTGATATACATTTTACCAGGTCCTAGATTCCTTCAAGAAACACATTTCATGAAAACTGCAGAAAATTAATTGTAAGACTTCCATGAATCCTACTTTGGATTCTTTGGATTTACATTTAAGCTTAACACCAGATTTAGTTTTTACTCATGGATTATAAGGCATTTGAGAAATATTCACATGTTTTCTTTTCCACTAGCTTTGCAATCAGATAAATAAACTTAGTGAGAGAGGCTGTTCTGAACAACTAGAAGGTATTTTAAATGCTACATTTTTTCTTGAGGTGATTATCTATACTCAGGAATGCCCCAGTACCCCAGCTTCTAGGCTTCAATAGGGTGGTTGTAAATCTAAATGTCAGTGGAATCCTGAACTCCTGCTCCAGCAGGGATTTGAACTAGGTGATCTTTCAAGGTCCCTTCCAATCCTTAACATTCTGTGATTCTGTGAGGCAAGCCTCAGTTCTACTGATGGAAATTAAAGAGATTCTTATTCACCAGCTGACTTAATTTTGTTGACTTCAGTAGCCTTCACATTTTTAGGTGATTTCCTTAAAGCTGATGAATCTCAGAATCCAGGAAGGGAGACAAATTTTACCAACCTAGTTTTATACGTCTCCTCCATTTCTACATGTTATTAAAATAATCATTTTTACCCTGTATCTCCCAGTGTCTCTGAGGTGCCTTGACAGTTAGCTAAGATACCTCTATCCTCTCCTTTTCTGAGATGTCATTTTGGTTAAGTTGTTGACTCAAGCGACAAGTCATATAATTTGTGTTTATTATTTGACTCCCAATATTCTCTACTCCCATATTTACTGAAAAAAAAACAAAAAACCTGAATTGCAAAGTAGATGTTCTGAATTTTTTCAAGTCTTTATCAAAGCATATACAAAGTAAAGTGTGTATGTTTCCAGGTCAGACATCCTTTTTTTCCATTTGAGGCATATAATTTTTATCATACTCTAACCAAAGTTGCAGTTAGTCTTAGCACACACAAAGTCATTACCAAGTCAAAGCAATAAGTATTGCAGTGTATGATCTCAAGCAGGAGCCAGTAGTGAGTATATAAAATACAGAGCTGCATAACTTGTAGGTATCGAATTAGAAGTTCTGCATGTGAGAAGACTCAATACAGTGTCTGAAATGCTCTGCATAAGGAAAGGCAGAGCTTTTCTTGCCGTATGTGTAGGAGAGAGAAATATTGATAGATATGTATTACTTTGTACCCTGGTTTTACTAACAGGAGGAAAGTTGTTATTTGCATTGAATATTTTTACAATAACTTTCACTTACTTTTACTGAATGAAGTCTGTGTTAAAAGTAGTGCAAGTGGCAAAACCAAAGCTGTGACAACCTTCAGAAATGTGAAGCTGAAAGCGCTTAGTGTCACAGTACCCAATACCACAAAATACCGTAATACTCACATGACTCCAAGTGACAGAATTAATCTCATAATCCCATTGTGTCTTGTTCTTTCTCCCCAGCTGAAGAAATGAGAAATGTATTCCATTTCTCATCTTTCTGTGAAGCCCTACCTGGGGCTCTGGAAAAACTGTCTATTAATGTAGAATACTCTGATGAAGTAACTGAGTAAACACTAAGTAAATGTTGTTTTATTTAGCCATGCACAAGTCATTGAACAGAGTTACTTACAAACATACTGACAATACTGAGAATGCTACTTTCTGGAAATTTAGGCTTTCTTATTATTACCCACTGTAAATCTGCACAATATATTAACTGAATATAAAATTTGTAATGAAAGGGAAGTGTGAGTACAAAGCAAATTTTTGTGCTGCCTGCCTCAGTGTCTCCCTCCATAAAGCCTAGCACCTGCCCCTCTGGGTGAAGTGTGTCTTCCCAACACTGGAATCTTGTTCTCCTGCTAAAAAAAATTTAGCTGATTATGTAACAGTGCCACCTGGTGCTACCTGCCCAAACAAAAGCTTTAAAATGGAATGAAAAAGAAATAACCAATCAAATAAAAGTAGTCAATGTATTTTATGACATTAAGCATACAATACTGTGTTGGTTTAGACCTTGTACTACACTAGCCTTCTTTTCCATTCTTTTTTCACTGTAACTTATGAGATCAGGTTTAATTATAATTTACTCTGAGAGAGAATTGCTATTAGTTTGTATTGAAAATGTACCAGGAAGATATCTGAAACTGTGTAAATTATAGACAGTTATTAACTAATAATTATGTTTTGTGCTGTTACTAATATCTGAAATATTTGACCAACCTGCTCCTGTGGAAGTGTCCAAGGCAAAGGGGTTGGAAATAGATGACTTTTGAGGTGCCTTCCAACCCAAACTACTTTATGATTCTATGATTTTATATCTAGTCACTACTTCAGAAGTATATAAATGTTTGTGTGCTACTGAAACACAGGTACAGGAAAAGTGGCTTTGATGGCAAGCACAGCATGAATAAATTCAGGAAAAGTTTAGTATCATCTGAAAACTTGTGTCTTAGTTAATTATTCTGCTACAGTATTTTTAGAATGTCATCCCAAGCAAGGGAATAGCACAATAAAAAGATTTATTTATAGTTTGGGTTTTTTTTTTTTCTAAATTTCCTATTGCAAAAGTGATTTCCTTCTCAAGTCAACCGTCCTGGATTTATTTTTCACTTACATATTTATTGTATATATATACACACATACACACACAAAACATATGCAAGAAATTACCATCAGCCATTAAAATATTATTACAACTCCCATTAACTCAACAACCCTCCTGACCTCACATAGAAGCATCATCTGAACCACAGGAGCTTTTCTTGATTTTAACCTTGGCTGTAATAACATGAAGCACAGAAATACTTCATTCCAAGCAGCAGATGGGCTGGTAAGTTTGTTCTAGTATCTTGCCACTAGCTTGCAGACACAACAGACTACAGATAACTATCACTAAAACAAAAATACTTATTGGCTTTTAGATGATTGTACCAAATCTGTTGCTGCAGTATGTTTCTATTTGTCCATAACTGTACTGAACCTTTAGTTCTTGCAATTGCAAAAGCTTGAAAGGATAACATAATAGGGTCCTCCTGGGCCATGAGTTTGTGCTCTGCTCTCTTTGTTTGTAAAATGTTCCTCTCACGTGGCAACAGTCCGAAATGAGCATTTCTCATTAGAAATGGCAAACAAGACTTACTGATTTAAAATAAAAGTTCTTCACAGAGGTATCCCAGCAATTTTCAAGTCCTGAAGGATATTGTTTTGGTTTGGTTTGTTTTGGGGTTTTTTGTTTTTTGTTTGTTTGTTTGCTTTTTTGGTTTTTTTTTTTTTTATGTTTTTTGGGGGTTTTGTGTTTTTTTCTTTGGTTTTGGTTGGTTGGTTGGTTTGTATTGTTTTGGGTTTGTTTTTTGTAACGTGTAACAGTTTTCCATTGCACTCACTCTATTGCTTTGCTTTCTGAAGACAGGCACCATTTCTCCACCTATGGTGGGGGAGTCTCACTTTTGTCCTCATACAGAAGAGTCAAATAGAGGTCTGTTGTGGAAGAAGCATCCGTAACAGATGGACATCCACAGCAGATGGACCTGGGTAGCTTCAGCAGCTGATGTAAGTGATAAGAGCCAAATCATCCAGATTTGATCATGCCATGTCTGCTATTCCCCACTCTCAAACTCAAAGCTGATGAAACAGATTAGAAAGTCACCATTCTTCAAAGAAATCAGTTGCCCATATGCCTAAATTCCCCTTTTGGAGCTCAGAGAGGATAATAATTATGACATCCTGGAGATAAAGAACAGGATTCTCCATTTTTCTTCATTGGGACTCAAATCCAGGAATTCAGTATCAGGAGAGCCTGACACTGATTGCTTTTTCTTAACTCCCTCTGGATTTATACCAACTGGAATGGCAAAACATCCAAGTGTTTTCCTTTCATTTAGAGACTCTATTCCTATTTTCTTTTTTTTTCTGGTGTGTTCCAGGGTTTTGTTATTCCTATAAATGGTTGTTTGCTGTAGGATGGGGTTTTTTTTTTCCATTTTGAATAAATTCTGGAAAAATATATTTAATTAAAAAAAAAAATAGGAATTACAAGTCACATGTAGTTTATGTGATTATTAAAATCAACTAGTCCTAAAGATGAAAATTTAGGGTAAGAGAGAAAAATAACAGAAGAGGTTGAAAAATGGGTTATTATTCAGGGATCACAGACCTCTAAGGGCTAATCGTTGACTGCCTTTATTATGCAAAATGGCATCTGGTGTTCAGCTTCCACATTTGGAAAAAACGTTGTCTAATGAACCTGCTATTCTACACTTGCTTTCTACTTTTAATATCCTGTCAAGCACACTGATGGCTTACCTACAGTGAGAATCAGAGTTTTAGAAGGAATTAAATACATCTATCCAAAGGTACAGAAATGTAAATCCAGTTATTAGATAGGTCATTGACAGCATTAGACTACCCATCAGTTTGTTTTTCTTAGGAAGAGCTAGAGATGCACAGATGTGAAAGGGGAAAAATGTCACAATTTTGACTTACTTTCCTTTCAGTCTTTGCAGCATGGCCTGTGGTGCAAAAAGGCAAGGAAATCCAATTGGGAAAGCCTAATTAAAGACAAATGCTATAATGCCATTTTTCTTCATTGGGAGAATTATTTCAGAATACCTATCATATCCAGTAGAGCTATTGAAGGGGAGACAGGTAGTGACATTGTGAATGAAGTGATTTGATAATTCCAATTAAGAGCTAACATATTTATTCTGTTACTGGCTTCCTCCTCCACTTTTCCTGAAGTACAAGGCATTGGAGAGCCAGACAGGTCTTTTATGTAAGACAGCAGGCACATGATCTGTGTATGTATTATATGTATATAAGTATTATATGTATATAAGTATATGTATTATATGTATTATATGTATATAAGTTACAGGATGCAGGGAAGCAAAAAACCTGTTCTTCTTCGCACTGATCAATTTATCAAAGCACCCTGATATAGGTCTTGAACTCTCAGTGGGATTCATCTAACCAAGCATAGACACCTAAATATACTTACCATGAACTGGTTATTTTAACAGGTGCCCTGCTACTAAGTGACTCAAATAGGTCAGCTGAAACCCTCTTTAAAAGTGTTTATCTGTCTCTGTTGACTACAAAGTCAGTCTCAAGTGACTAGTTCAGATATAGATGTCTACACTGCAGATGTCTGAAGTTAACGAGATGAATTTCAACCATAAGTGTCCTAGCCACTCGGAAACAGAAAAAGAATTTGGAAGCATTTTACTAAAATATACAAATGAAAGGGTTGTTCATTTACAACACTTTCATATCAAGTGTTGCCAGCAGCGAGAATGTAAAGATCTGTCAGATAAATAGTTTAACCCCTCTTAAAGAGCACTGACAAGTTGGCAGTACTGTTGCCACTCTTGTGGCACTTTTAGTACATGAACAGCACTACTACTAAAGATGGGATTAGGTTTGGGGGAAACTGCCATTCTGACAGTCGTGGTAATGTTGCCTACCAGAATTTGGTAACTCTATGTCTAATGTCATCTGATGTGTTGAGATCTAATACACTGTAAAAGAGGTTCTTAAATTAGGTAAAATGATCAGCATGTAACATGAGCTAGCAGAATTAATTTTCCCACTTACTTCTTGCTTGTTGTAGTTTGTTCAAAATAGAAGAGCTAAGAAATAATAGCAGCAGTGGTGCCTGGGAACTTTTCATTTCATTTTCATTTTAGATCAATTGTTATTGGTTCAAAATTATCTACACTCTTGTGTTTTATTTAGTGGCCAACAGCTATTTTATTCTTAATTAAAGTTTTTATGTCATTTCATCCATATTTCATTTTCATAGTAAATTGAGAAGATGGAAAATTTGTTATAAATCGTTTTGTGCTTTAGGGAAACCAGGCTGAAGTTATATACCTTTCTTTGAAATATATCATAAAAGACAATTCAGTTACTGATGAGGCATGAATATATCTAATGGCGTATTCTGTAGGGTGATTTGTTTTAATTGTCACAGTGGGACCTGTTATTACACAGTGGTAGAATGGGTCACTGCATTATAAAATTAAAGTTGATGCAAGGCATTAATTTCTAGCTTATTTGTAAATTCAAGTATTTGATATAAAAATATGATGACTATAAGTACAGTGTATGGCAACATGCACAGCAATGGCAAATGTCTCTTAATAATAAACAGCTGCTTGAGGTCAGAGGTTGAGGAAATTCAGGGGAGTGGTACACTGGGATTTTGTCATATAAACATTGGCCCAAATGAAGTAAGGAGAAAAGTATCTGAGGGTGGGAATAATTTCTATTACCAGAGGTTACTTTTCAAGGGCAATTAAATGTGCTGTCTCATAATCATATTGCTGTGCCATAGGATGTGAAAAATACGCCAAAAACTTGTTTTTGATGAAAAGTCTTGAAGTAAATTTTCTGAATTTTCAAAGTTTAAAAACTAGCAGTGAATTACTGGATCAGTGACTAAAAGATGGCTTTTGTGTTTGTGTATGTTGGGTGCTTGTTATTTTCATTTTTGCTCTCTGATGAGATATAACATTCTGCACCCAAAAGCATTTCAGAAACACATTATCTATTCATGTATCCATCTGCTGGTCGTTACTTTGACTGGCAGCACTCGATAGTTTTGAACTTCACTGTTGAGTTTCTTCAAAAATGAAAACAAGACTCACACAGCTCAGTATCTCATATAGTATTATCAGCTCCTGTAAATATAACACAGGAAGATTGGTTTAGACAATGTTCAGAATTAATGAAGACACTGATTTAATTTAAATCTTTCAGTTGACCTCAGAAAGCCAGAT
The DNA here is from genome assembly GCA_025345505.1 of Todiramphus chloris collaris. NCBI lineage: Eukaryota > Metazoa > Chordata > Aves > Coraciiformes > Alcedinidae > Todiramphus > Todiramphus chloris. The sequence goes on from JANVCC010000018.1 coordinate 17,441,550, forward strand.
CCTTTACCTATTTATCCAAACTCAGTCATTTTTTTCAATGAATCATGGCACAATACATTGGATAAAAGCTACCCTCAGACTTCATTTTAATTAGTGTCTGTTACAATATCTTTTTTTACCTATGTTCCTTCACAAAATATAAATTTTATCAGCACCTCAAATACTGTACTTTATATGGAACAAGTAAACTGAATTCTTGAACAGACTCTCCACTTTCAAAAAAGTGAATCTTGTTTTTAAGTGGTGTCATTACTCAGATACTGTAAGACAGAGGTTATCCTTTGTCTTCCATAAGAGTTCACTGCTATTAAATCCTATACTGGGATTGTTAAAACACCAGGAATCATTCCAGTTCTGACACTGAGATCTAAGAATGAGTGGGGGAAAAAAAAAAAAAAAGTTTCCAGAACTATTTTATTCCTTCCGTTTTACAAGTCTGGGGAAGAAATTAGTGAAGCTGGACTGAGAAATGCAGATGTTACTGTAGTCTGCATGATATCATAAGTATATAGTAGTCTACCTTAGGTACATAGAGAGTCCACCAGCATCATTCTGAGGCTAAAATAACAATGATAAGACCCACAGTGTACTATTAGAGAGTGGTTTTCTGCAAGTCAACATGAATTTTCCGCAAAATAGTAATAGAAAAGTTGTAGGAGTCATCACTTTTAAACCGTTTGACTGTAATTTCTTTATGTTACATGTATGTTGGATCAGCATTTGAAGTCAGCATGGAAATCTGTTGAAAACATGATAAACAAAGGTATAACTTTAAATCCTTTCAAGGAAACATTAACATCACTTTATTCCACAAGGCTTACTATTATCTTACCTTCATAGGAGTGCAAGAACAGGGGTGTAATTCTGTGGGCAATAGCAAGATGTTAGTAAAGAAAAAATCAAATAAAAAACGTACCTATTTTTAGAACTGCTTGATCAATATATACTATGCAAACACTAGCAAGAGAATTCTTATTGTCTGCATTTATCCATTTACATAGTACCTTAATAATATTCAGATAATTTACCTATATATCAATTTGTATACTGTTTCCTTAAGGCAAAATATCTCAAGTGCTTATTCACCTGTACAGTATTACCAAATCTCAGAGTAGATCTGTATGTGGATATAGATATAACTGTTAACATGATGTGTGTTTATATGCAAACATACCTAACCAGAGAAAGACAAGGTTGTTCAGATTTAGGTCAATGTCTTTCTATTCATGATTCTCATTTTCTTCTTTTTTCTATGTCCTGTAGCAATCAGGACTATACAATTCTTCTGTAGCTTTATGTCCAACAAAGCTCACTGATGAAGAGCAGTATCCAGTGCTATGGTTCAGTAGCAACATCGCTGTGTAATCCAAAGCCCACATGCACTCCTATCTCCTAAGGTAAGGAAGTGATATTTTTTTTTTTATCAGTCTTAGAACAGAATTTTTCATTAATGTCAAACACCAACAAAGTTTTGTCCTCTTATGACACCTATTAAATATCAATGCTATGTTGGTGGCAGCAGCCAAAATTCTCATGAAAATAATTTTATCATTAGCATACTGTGCTATTGGGCTCACTCTGTGCAGCTGAAACTTAAATACTATATCTCCTACTTCTCCTTCTCATTTATCATTACTTCATTATGATAAATCATCAAGTCATACAACTGGAGGTGGGAAAGATCTATGTGATCATTAGTATAGCAAAATTTTTCTTCCTTTCTTCCACCTAGCTTTAAGTAGGTGTCACAGTTTAGAGTCAGGGTGGCCCCTTAGACCTATAACAGATGCTCTCTGTTAACCCTCCTCTCTCCCCAAAGGGGAAGAGAAAGGGAATAAGGGAGAGAGACTTAGTGGTTAGAAAAGGAAACTAGAACAGCTTTAATGAAGATGAAATTTATAATTATAAAAATGGAATATATACAAATATATACAAAACCAGCATGGAACCCAACCCCCCTGATGGTAATTACATCACCATCACCACTGATGCTGTCAAGCAAGCACCGGGGAAGTCCCAGACTGGTCCCTGCAGCAGATGGGAGCTGTGTTCAGAAGCTGGATTCTGGTACTGGGTTCAGGAACACACAGACCGGGATCAAAGGCAGAATGGACAGAGTCCTCCTTGGGTGCTCTGAGGAAGGAACCAAGCCAAGCCAAGCAAAGCTGACAAAGCAGTCCAAGAGGGGAGAAGAGCCACAGAGCCTTCGGATCCCTCAGCTCTAGGCTGAATATGAAGAATATGGGGTGGAATACCTCGTTGGTCACTTTAGGGTCAGCTGTCCTGTCCACTTCTCCCTACAGGTGCAGCCTTTCACTTTCTGCACCCCCCAATGTGGTACACAAGATCCAGCAGTAGCCTTGGTCTGAATGCCAATCCTTGATAGTAACTCTAAACATGGAGTGTTATCACTGCTAGAAGAAGACACTGTCTGTGAGAACAGGCTGCTAACTTCAGAAAATGCAGTTAGTTAAAAGAACTGAGCTGAAAAGTAAAATTACAGAACAGAATTAGTTCTGTTCTCACTCAAACCAGGACAGTAGGCTTGAAAATGAGCTTCTATCCATGTATTTAGAGAGCAACAAAACATTACGGACTTCTCAGTTTCACTTTTTTAATTTTGGCAGAGGTTACAGTTCTAAGTACTACAAATACTTTACAAACTCTCGCCCCTCCACTTGAGTTTAATGTGTGAAAATTAAAGTCTATTCTCTTTCTCATCTTTTAATCAGGGGGAACCTGTAGAACAGCTGTGATTTTTTGAATCTGAAAATAGATGCAAAAAAATTGCCTTCTCTGGAGTTCTTCACTTCAATCTTGTCATACTATTTTATTATTAAATCATACTGATTTAGATTTATTTTTGATTCTTATTGAGTTTATTTATTGTTTTGTTGATTTCTGGTATTTTTTTTTTACTGTGAAGTTATTATCATATCTTGTAACATTCAGTATCTCACTTTGCTTTTTCAGTTCTCTCCAACAGATCACAGAAAATAAAGGAGGGAAGTTACCAGTGATGACCACTATCTAGGAGCTGTAGATAGAAACACTTTCCTTTCCCATTTTGAATGAACATAGGTACCTGACAGCCTGTCTATTTTCTTCTGAAGCCAGGTCTTCTATGAGGTCAATCTATTACTGCCCTGAATTGAGTCTGCTTTGTGGAACTGCTCATTGCACTGACACACGTTACTGCAGTCATTCTCTGTTGCCTCTCCTCAGTTTCACTCACATTTTCTAGGAAAAAGAAAAAGAAAAGATTTTTCGATTTAGATACTCTGTGTATCATTTTCATACTCAGAGAATGAAAGCTGTTTCTCACATTGTGAAAGATCATACGCTTTAAATATTGCTTTATCAAGAAGGCCTCAATAAATGCCCTAACTTTTGTTTCAGACTGTTGTGCAAGTCAAAAGAAATTGCAAAGTGGGATTCAGGTGAACTGTTCCTTAGACAACTCTGTACGTCTCTCTGAACAATAAGGGAAGCTCGAAGGTAGAATTTTACATAATAAATATCTCGAGTCAGATTAGATGATACTCAATGTAAAAAGCCATATGACTCCATGCTTTTCAGGTTAGTGTTGGACTCTCTAACATTGTCTCATCCTGAAGATTTTTGCAGCAATCTACTCTTCAAAATTGTGTATACAAGATTTTCTACAGCCTACTGTACTCTGAGGTAGGTTTTATATTTTACATCTGTTTGATATGGGTTTATGAAGGACAGGTCCTGTTTGGCAAACCTGATCTCCTTCTATGACAGGGTGATCCACTTGTTGGATGAAGGCAAGGATATGGATGTTGTCTATCTTGACTTTACTAAGTCATTTAACACCATTTCTCACAGCGTTCTATTAGAGAAAGTGACTGCTCTTGGCTTGGATGGGCATACGCTTTCCCGGGTGAAAAACTGGTTAGCTGGATGAGTCCAAAGAGTTGTGGTCAATGGAGTTAAATCCATCTGGCTGCCAGGCACAAGTGGTGTCCCCCAGGGCTCAGTATTGGGGCCACTCCTGTTTAACATCCTCATCAGTGATTTGGATGAAGGGATAGAGTGCACCCTTGGTAAATTTGCAGATGACAAGCTGGGTAGAAGTGTCAACATCCTTAAGGGTAGGGAAGCTCTACAAAGGGATCTAAATCACTGGGCCAAGGCCAGTTTCATGAGTTTCAATAAGGCCAAATGCGGGGTCCTGCACTTGGGCCACACCAACCCCCAGCAGCACTACTGGATTAGGGAGGAGTGGCTGGAGAGCTGCCAGGCAGAGAAGGACCTGGGGGTGTTGATTGACAGCCACCTGAACATGAGCCAGCAGTGTGCCCAGGTGGCCAAGAAGGCGAATGGTATCCTGGCCTACCCTATCAGCAGTAGTGTAATCAGCAGGAGCAAGGGAGATGATCATTCCTCTGTACTCGGCTTTGGTGAGGCCGCACTTTAAATACTGTGTCCAGTTTTGGGCCCCTCTCTGCAAGAAGGATGTTGAGTTGCTGGAGAGGGTACAGAGGCGTGCTTCCAATCTAGTAAAGGGTTTGGAGCATGTCTTTTATGAGGAAAGGCTGAGGGATCTGGGGCTGTTTAGCCTTGGGAAAGGAAGGCTGAGGGGAGACCTTATTGCCCTCTACAACTACCTGAAGGGAAGTTGTAGCGAGGTGGGAGCTGGTCTTTTCTCCCTGGTGACAAGCGATAGAAGAAGAGGAAATGGCCTGGATTTGAACGAGGGGAGGTGGTTCAGGCTGGATATTAGGAAGCATTTCTTTACAGAAAGGGTTATCAGGCATTGGAATGGCCTGCCCAGGGAGGTGGTGGAGTCACCATCTCTGGAAGTGTTTACGAGGTGGGTAGATGTTGTGCTTAGGGACATGATTTAGTTGTTTTTGATAGGGCTAGTAGTACGGTTGGACTTGATGATCTTGAAGGTCTTTTCCAGCTGAAACTATTCTATGATTCTGTGATATGGACCACTACAAAAGTTCCAAAGCATAAGCATGGAAGGCTTCCTCCCTGCAACCATTTGAACCCCAGCTTATATTGCTAAAGCCTTAACATTTTAGTAAATAGAGAACAAAGAGATATTTTCAGTACAGAACCCTCAAGACTGGCAGCTGTAAGTTAAATCAACATATATCTTGTTCAATTCTTCCTGAAAAACCCTCTGGAAGGCTTGTTGGGGAACCACTTTTCTGTCTTAGTAGTGCTCACCTCATTTTCAGTAGCATTCTCTTATCTTATTCACTAAATAGATTAACTCCATTTAGAAAATCATAAGCCATGAATTTTGCTGTCAACAGCAATGCAGGTAATTGTTACTTTTATGCCTCCTTCACAGAACCATATGATTAACATCTGGCTGCAAAACATCCATGCAAACTAAATGTAGATGAGATATAAGTAATTTTGGGCTGACAAAGTTTTCTGAGGAATTAATCTAAACTATTACTTCATAATGACTGTGATGATAGGGAGGTGATTGACTGACACAAATAACTCAGTGAAACTTCTCCCTCACAAGACTGAGTTAGTTATTATTTGTCCTTCCCAGATCACAAGTTCCTTCATTGTTACTCCCTTCTCTCTATCCCGAAGAAGAATCAAAGTAAATTTTAAAAATTCCTCCCCTGAGACTTTTTAGCATATACAATCCTTAAAAGAAGACTGATAGCACAAAGGGTTCTTCAGTGCTATGACACCCATGGCTTTTCTTCTTTCCTTACATTTTTAGAGCTTTTCACTTATATTATAGGCTCAAACTGTTATGCCTTTTACATAAACCCTGTCCTGTGTTGCTTTGCAAGGATCCTCACAGTCATGTGGTTCTTTCCTCAGTCAGAGGTTCTGAGTACTAGATTTTTATCCACTAAAGAAACCTTCCAAGAATACTGCTAAATAGCTATGGGGGGTGCAACTCCGCAGTGCTTCATAACTACCATATCTTGAAATCTAGTATAACTTAATTTGGGGTAAGATTTAGCTTTTTCAGAGATGGTAAAATAGTTAATAGATGTGCTAATCATCTGAAATATATATCAAACACATCCATAGAATGAACATGCATTCTGACACATTGCAGAAGATAAATTATGGGTTCTTTGCTTCAGGCCCTTTTTGGTATTTAAAGTAATTGCAATAACATATAAGTTAAACTTCTTCCCAGATGTTGTTCCAGTAAAGACAAATGCTAATTAAAAACAAACAAATGGGGAAAAAAAGCTAGCCAGTGGACTTAACACTGTTAGAATGACCAGAATTTAGTCAAAATCAGCAAGCCCGAAATCCACAGACAGGTAGATGAATGCTGAGTATAGCGTAAGCCAAAAGCTCAGCTTCTGGATGTCAAAATAGAATTTCTAATCCTTATTGAGTCATTTAGACTACAATTAGATGACTTCTTTCTTCACAGCCTGAACCACTGCATAGCCATAGCAATAGGAAGACAAACATGTTTGCAGCAATACTTTTCCCATGCAGAAGGGTATCCCTGGGTTCTTGTCCCCGTTCCTGTTGCTTTTGCACCACATCTGATTTTTTTTCCCTTACTGTAAAATAAATAAACAAACTTTCCTCATGTCCCCCTTCCGTTACAGTCAAATAATATTTTTTATGTGGTTGGCAAATCAAGTTCTTTCTTGCATAGTCACTCCCTGACTTCCTGGAATGATAAATTTCTTATTCTTTGAGACCTGAGCCAGCTACAACAGTGCTGGAGGCTGATGTGTTACAGTCACAGCTATGCAACATCTGTGTGTAGATCACCAGCTTCAGATGAACTTAGAATCATAGAATGTTTTAGGTTGGAAGGGTTCTTAAAGATCACCCAGTTCCAACCCCCCTGCCATAGTCAGGGACATATCCCAGTAGACCAGGTTGCTCAAAGCTCCTTCCAACCTGATCTTGAACACATCCAGTGATGGAGCAAACTTCTCATTATAGAGAGCTTTATGGTCAGTGATTCCTTTTAAGGATAACATAATATTTAAAATGTAACTATAAGTATCCTGTATGATACTGTGAAATTGTTTCAACTTAGCTATTCAAAACCAGCTATTCAGATTCTTACTGAAATCAGAAGCTATGTGAGATTTAGGCAACAAAACTGAGGATATCAGTTTTGTCTCTTCTGTGCTTCCCTTTTCTATGCACACAGATGGGATGTGTCTCCCCTTTTGGGGGGACACATAAAAGATAAATACATCACAAATTATGCAGCACTAAAATATCGTAATGATAGAGGTTGTTAAAGAACTCAGACTGAAGAGCTTTCTAATGACAAGTCCTGTTTTCATTAGTGACTTAGAATAAATTTAGAATAAATTGTTGTATCTCAACTATCAAGCATAAATTGGGATGTGTAAGTCAGTGCCTTTCCCCATCTCCTTTTGTGTTTCTGTTTCCAGACTCATTTTAACAACTTCTTAATGCTCTCCTGAAAGGTCATGTGTGTTCAGTAAGTCTTAGGAAAAATCTGGTATTTTGTAAGGCTGTTTTCTGATTGGTTTTCTGACAGTGATGAAACGGTGTCAGCCTGGAAGAAAATGCTGAAAATATATAATGAATACATTTTTTTTGTTGTTCAGTACTCTTGACTGTTATTTACATGTCACATTAGGAGAAATGTCAGTTCTGCATGTTTACTATTAGCAGCTCTCTTTCTGTTACCTATTTTCAGTTTTTTCACTTGGCAACTGTGGAATCACAGAATCACAGAATTACTGAGGCTGGAAAAGACCTCCAAGACCACCAAGTCCAGCCTATGACCCAGAACAGCCACATCAGCTAGACCATGGCACTAAGTGCTGCATCCAGCCTTTCCTTAAACACATACAGGGACAGTGACTCCACCGCCTCCCTGGGCAGTCCATTCCAATGTCTGATCACTCTCTCTGTCAGGAAGTGCTTCCTGATATCCAACCTAAACCTCCCCTGGTGTAGCTTCAGGCCATGCCCTCTTGTCCTATCACTAGTTGCCCAGGAGAAGAGTCCGACCCCTAACTGACTACAACCTCCTTTCAGGTAGCTGTAGAAAGAGACAAGGTTCCCCCTGAGTCTCCTCTTCTTCAGGCCAAACAACCCCAGCTCCCTCAACCTCTCCTCATAGTACTTTCCTTCTAGTCCCTTCCCCAGCATCGTTGCTTTCCTCTGGACCCGCTCCAGCACCTCAATATCCTTCTTGAAGCGAGGGGCCCAGAACTGTGCACAGTACTCGAGGTGAGGCCTCACCAGTGCTGAGTACAGGGGGAGAATCACATCCCTAGTCCTGCTGGCCTATTCCTTATACAGGCCAGAATGCCTTTGACCTGGAGATGCGCTAAGTGGAGATGCACTAAGTTCCCTTCTACTTTATTTTACCAGACATATGATATTTCAGCCTCTACAAAATATAGATTACATGTTTTCTTTTGTTCTGTTATATAACATTTCTGATTTCAAAGCAAACAACATAATCCCCAAGTCCTTTCCTCCCTTCCTGCTTACCACTCCCTTCTCTTAAATCTGTAACAACAATAATAAAATGAAAAGAAATACAACTACTTTTTTTGTTGACCAAAAACATCTCAGCAATATTAGAATCATGGAATAAGAGAATTGTCAGGGTTGGAAGGAACCTTAAAGATCATCTAGTTCCAATCCCCCTGCCATGGACAGGGACATCTCCCATTAGAGCAGGTTGCTTAGACCCCCATCCAGCTTGGTCTTAAAAACTTCCAAGGATGGGGCTTCCACCAGCTCCCTGGGCAACCCATTCAAGCGTCTCACCACAGTCATGGTGAAGAAATTCTTCCTAATGTCTAACCTGAATCAGACTATCTCTAGTTTTAATCCATTCTCTCTAGTCCTACCACTACCCAACAGCTTAAAAAGTCCCTCCCCAGCTTTCTTGTAGGCGCCCTTCAGATACTGGAAGGCCACAATAAGGTCTCCCCGCAGCCTTCTCTTCTCCAGACTGAACAACCCCAACTCTCTCAGTCTGTCCCCATAGGAGAGGTGCTCCAACCCTCTGATCATCCTCGTGGCCCTTCTGTGTACATGTTCCAGAACGTCCATAGCTTTCCTGTAATAGGGGCTCCAGAACTGGACACAGCACTCCAGGTGAGGTCTCACGAGAGTGAAGTAGAGGGGGAGAATCACCTCCCTTGACCTGCTGGCCATTTTTCTCTTGATGCAGACCGGGATACAATTGGCCTTCTGGGCTGCAAGTGTACACTGACATCTCATGTTGAGCACCTTGTCCACCAGTACACCCAAGTCCTTTTCTTCATGGCTGCTGTCAATCCAGTCACTGCCCAGCCTATATTGCTTCCTGGGATTGCTCTGACCCAGACGGAGGACCTTGCATTTTGTCTTGTTGAACTTCATGAGCCTATCAATGTTCCTCTGGATGGCATCCCTTCCTTCCAGTGTGTCAGCAGCCCCACACAGATTGGTGTCATCAGCAAAATTGTTGTGGGTGCACTCGATGCCACTGTCCTTGTCTTGATGAAGATGTTAAACAAGACTGGTCCCAGTACTGATCCTTGAGGGACTCTACTTGTTACTGGTCTCCACTTGGACATGGACCCATTGACAGCCACTCTTTGGGTGTGGCTGTCAAGCCAGTTTTTTATCCACTGAATTTTCCATCCATCAAACCCATATTTTACCAGCTTAGAGACCAGGATGTTGTGTGGGACAGTGTCAAAGTCTTTGCTCAGGTTCAGGTAAAAGACATCAGTTGTTCTTCTCTTTTCTATTAATGTTATGACCTTCTCGTAGAAGGCCACCAGGTTTGTCAGGCACAATTTGCCCTTGGTTAAACATTGTCAAATGTACTTATTAGAACAGTGTTGGAACATTGTACCCATTATTAGGACAGTGTGATTCTTTTTTTTTAATTTAAAAAAATGTGTCTCTTAATTACAATTGATGCAAATTTAATGTTTAGTGAATAACTTCATGCATACCCATTTTTTTCTCCCCAGCAGTCTTACAAAATAGTTACTCATACTGCACTTGAAGTTTAAGCCTAACTGATCCTGAACATTTTCTACTATCAAATATTTTCTGCTACCACTGCTGATTGAAAGAAAGACTATGGAAGTGTTTGCATGAGCAAGAATTAAAGCTTGAAAATCAGGGTGACTTCAGAATACCAGCCAGTCTGTTATTGTAGTACAGACTACCTATATGTGATGGGTTTTCTGTCCATATTATCGTAAGTGCAGTTTTGGTAAGATAAGGCACTCATATGAACATTTCCTAATTTAAGAAAGATGATGGACTGCAGTGATAGGCATCTACTTCAAATGAGAATCTTACACAGAACAGGATTCTGCTACTAGTTAACAAGACTTCAGGAGAGCTGATCATGATTTAAGAAGCTCAGACTTGACAGGAGTGCCTTTATAAAACACAGGACATGATTGAGAAAAATGTCCTCTACCATGTATTTTGGGTATGGATGCTGCAATTATTTGTTTGTCTGAATGCTTTTTATTTAAAAAAAAAAAAACCAAAAAAACCCCAGAGAAATTCTGCAGACTAGTGAAGAAAAAAGAAGACTGATACAATCAACAAGGTTAGGAAATAAGTCAAAAGGGAAGAATACTGTAGAATAAGAGACGGATTTCTCATTGTTTGCCCAGGATCACAGAATCACACAAAATCACAGAATGTTAAGGGTTGGAAGGGATCTCAAAAGATCATCTAGTCCAACCCCTCTGCCAGAGCAGGACCACCTAGATCAGGTCACATAGGAATGCATCCATGTGGGTTTTACATGTCTCCAGAGAAGGAAACTCCACAACCCCTCTGGACAGCCTGTTCCATAACTCTGTGACCACCACAGTGAAAAACTTACACCTGTTGCCCCTTGTCCTATCATTGGACATAACAGAGAAGAGCCTGGCTCCATCCTCTTGACACTCGCCCTTTACGTATTTATAAACATTAATGAGGTCACCCCTCAGTCTCCTCTTCTCCAAGCTAAAGACACCCAGCTCCCTCAGCCTTTCATCATAAGGGAGATATTCCACTCCCTTAATCATCTTTGTGGCTCTGTGCTGGACTCTTTCAAGCAGTTCCCTGTCCTTCTTGAACTGAGGGACCCAGAACTGAACACAATATTCCAGATGAGTTCTCACCAGGGCAGAGTAGAGGGGGAGGAGTACCTCTCTCAAGGTACTAACCACATTCCTTCTAATACACCCCAGGATGCCATTGGCCACGAGAGCACATAGATGGCTCATGGTCATCCTGCTGCCCGCCAGGACCCCCAGGTCCTTTTCCCCCATGCAACTCTCTAACAAGTCAATCCCCAACCTATCCTGGTACATGGGGTTATTCTTTCCCAGATGCAAGACTCTACACTTGCCTTTGTTTTATTTCATTTGATTTCTCCTTGCCCAACTCTCCAGCCTGTCCAGGTCTCACTGAATGGCAGCACAGCCTGCTGGTGTGTCAGACACTCCTCCTAGCTTTGTATCATCAGCAAACTTGCTGACAGTTCACTCTGTTCCCTCATCCAGGTCATCCAGGTCCCCCTGAGGGACTCCACTAGATACAGGCCTCCAGCTAGACTCTGCCCCATTGACCACAACTCTCTGATTTCTTTCCTTCAACCAGTTCACAATCCACCTCACTATCTGATCATCCAGACCACACTTTCTCAGTTTAGCTGTGAGGATGCTGTGGGAGATGATGTCAAATGCTTTACTGAAATCATGATAGACCACATCCACTGCACTACCACCATCTATCTACCTGGTTATCTCTTCATAGAAGGCTATCAGGTTGGCATTGGATTACAAAGGAAATGAGGAAAAATTTGAACATGCACTTCCCATGTCTAAAGCTAGGGATCTAACATTAGTACCTACATTTCATTATTTTTTTCCTTCTGCTTTATTTCCTAATAATGATATATTCCTTTATTATAATGAAAAGCCCTTACATATCTTTGCTTTTACAAAACATTCACAATTTAGTCCCACTAATTACAAAATAAATTCATTTGGGAGTTTGTTTTTTTCTATTCTGTTTTAATTTTTGAAGGAAAGTAGTTACAGTATTTGGGCCCTTCCCAATTTTTTTATAACACCACATCAAAAGTGCAGTTCTTAAACTTCATTGTTTTGTGTGAAGATTTCACTCAGCTGAAATTATTACCATGTTGGACTCAGATCAGATATTTCTTACTCCCATTGATTACTTTGGTTAATTTATTTAATAGTGTGCCTTTACAAAATGACACTTGACAGAATTATTTGATTTCAGGCTCTGGAAATATGTTTCATCTCATTTTCTCAAATTCAGATTGCTTATTATTAATTATGTCAGTTTTCCCAGGCTGAATGCTTCTTTCTTCACTATTATGCAGAGCCTAAGGAAAAAGTTCTTCACAGTTGGTCAAACACTGGAACATGTTGTCCTGATTGTGCCATCTCTCTAACCTTGGAAACAGGCAAAACTCAACTGGACAGTGCCATAGGAAACCTGACCTTAAATTAGTCCTCCTTTAAGAAGGAGCTGGGCATTGTTTGCAGACAACACCAAGTTGGGTGGGAGTATCAATCTGCTTGAGGGTAGGAAGGCTCTACAGAGGGGTATGGACAGGCTGGATTGATGGGTTGAGCCAAATCATATGGGCTTCAACAAGTCCAAGCGCTGGATCCTGCACTTGGGACACAACATCCCTGTCCTGGCTTGTATTAGAAATAGTGTAGCCAGCAGCAGAAAGGAAGTGATTGTCCACCCGTACTTGTCACTGGTGAGGCTGTACCTTGAGTACTGTGTTCAGTTTGGGGCACCTCAATACAAGAAAGATATCAAGATGCTGAAGCAGGTACAGAGAAGAGTAACTAAGATGGTGAAGGGCCTGGAGAACAAATCTTATGAGGAATCGCTGAGGAAACTGGGTCTATTTAGTCTGAAGAAAAGGAGGCTGAGCAGAGACCTTATCACTCTCTACACAGCATTGAAGAGAGGTAGTCACAGGTCTCTTCTCACAAGTAAGCAGTGACAGAACAAAAGGGAATGGCCTCAAGCTGCACCAGGGGAGGTTTAAACTGGACATTAGGAAATTTTTTTTGAAAAAATTTTGAAAGGGTTGTCAGGCACTAGAACAAGCTGTCCAGGTAGGTGGTTGAGTCGCCATCTCTGGATGTGTTTAAAAGCCATATATATCTGGTGTTTGGGGATATGGCTTAGTGGTGGACTTGGTAGAGTAGCGTTAGTTGTTGGACTTGATGATCTTAAAGGTCTTTTCCAACCTCAATTCTGTGATTCTATTCTATGATCCTATGGGACCCATGAAGGTCCCTTCCCAACTAACTGCCCTGTGAGCCTATGATCCATGTTCTCAGTCTGAAGAAGTAAGACAAATTTGAAATTTTCAACAAAATTTTTTGATCCTGTGTGATGCATACAGGCCAGCTTTGTGGAAGCTGAAAAATACGGGCTTCTGTGGACAACGACTTTCCCATTTTAGGTTTTTGCAGCTATAAATCCCAGAAACGTCTATGGTGTAAGGTCACTGTTCACAGCTTCAGAAATACTGAACTGAAGAATATTGCTTCACAGAATTGAATACAGACTAAACCTATATAACTAAATGGAACATAGTTAAAAGACATAGATTTTTTTAGCAGAGTTGTATCGCTTTTCCAAATCATTCTACAGAAATGCACAGTGGGAATCTGATTCTACATGATAGACACAGGGAAAAAAAAAAGAAAAAAAGAAAGAAAAAGAAACTTAAACAAAAAAAACCCAAAACCAAACAAACAAAAACAAACAAACCCACCAAAATTTTAATATTTTTTCTGCAAGAGAATGGAAGAGTTTAAAATAAGCACAAGGGAAGGATGTAAGATAGGTTTTCCTTCTTGGTCAGTTTTCTGTGTCCAATTCCCTCATTCCTCCCTATTACTCCAAAATGAATCCTTTTTTTTAAACTTCTGAAACACTATTTATCAAAAGAGTTAGAGTGTCAAAATAAGAAAAGTCCGGGGAAGGTTACCTGATCATGAAGGGATAAGACTCAGAAAAATATGCAGCAGGACTAGATTACAATTCAGGAACTGAGTCGTGGTAATTGTTCCCATCCTCAGCCTCAGCCTGCATGAAGGGTAAAGAGGCTCACTAAGTCTTGTATACTGCAGAAAAGTGAGAACGTGAATATGGAACAGGACACGGACTCAACTGAGGAATAATCATTCACATTTATACTACTTAACTATGTGCTTGAGATTGTAAGCTGAAATTTTTATTAAACATCACAAAGATTTGCTGACATATATGACTAAAACTCTTTCTTTAAGTTACCTCTTTACAATTCTCAACAAAATGTCTTCTGGCTAAGTACAAGGAAGATGCTATGGAGGTGCTAAAGTTGTTTGGCTACAAACCAATGAAGTAGTCAGTAAAAACAAACAACAAAAAAAACTAAAGTATTTGTTGTCTGTTATTTAGTTCCCAGGGAGCTGTAATAACATTGTATAGATAAGAACGTTTTTCTATTTCTGTCTTAATACTCTCACTCGGAAACTTGCCACTAAGTATTAATTAGCAAAATCGACATATTCACACCTGTAAAACAGATGTTGCTGAGCACACAAATGCAGCCACAGTAATTCACACATTGCTAGGCTACTAAATCGTTACACTGTAATGTTAAAAAAATAGTAAGATAATAATAGAAAATCTTTCAGCAGCTGTCACTGTGGCAGGAAAAACACACCATTGCTAGACAGCATTAGCAATCTACTAAGTCTTAGCTCCTTGGACCACAGCCAAAAAGCTTACATTACCACTTTTAGCTGTTCTTATCCTATGATTTTGTTACTGCAATAATGTAGTTTGCAAATCATCAATATAGGATTTTTTTTTTTTTTTAATAAAAAGAGCTGAGACGGCAGTCTCTGAAATCCTCTATATGCTATGGCATGGAGTCAGTTAATAATGTTACATGCAAATAGACAGAGCTAATCTAAAGAGACTGTTATTAAATTATACTGCATCCCTTGGTAGTGGGAACAGGTAGAGCTGAAGTCCCTATTGTGGTGAATTAACTTTCATTTAATAAAACCTTCATTATTTCCCAAATTTATATGAAAAGAAAACTAAATAGATTGCTTCTGGGCACGTCACTGGAAGTAATCTGTGTTCCTTGAAAGTGACAATGCCCTGAACATGATTAACATTTTCATATTTGTTAAACAGTTCCCATAGCAAAGACTGAGGTTATTCCCCTGCTATTCCAATATCACTGCACATTAGTTGTGCAGGTCTATTTCTGAAAATACTGTTTTTAAGCAACTAGAATGTGAAATAAACATGCTGATTATCAGCTAGAAAGGAATGACTACATTTTACGCCTGAAGATAGGTGGAAACCTTGTCAGTCTAAGTAGATTATGGCAGAGAATTAGGTCAATTTCCAGTGAAAGTGTTATAAAGCTCCTTTGTGATCTCTGCTATCAGAAACCACCAAAAATAATCTTGCTGTTTCAGTAAGCTTCTGCCTTTTTCTCCCATTGATCTTCTTCAAGGTTCCATCAGTTTTATTCCTTACCTTGACCAAATAAGCGTGACTTAATAATTTTCTCCACATTAAAAATTGCTATCTATTTATACACACATACAGAGTGAGGGACACAGAGAGAGGTTTGCAGATTTTTCCATTCAATACTGCAATTTAGTCACTGAGGGTGAAATATAAGTATGATTAAATTACTCAGCAGTATAATACAAATCTGTGGAACAATGCAGGAAATGCTGATAAATTGCAACATAGAGTAGGATTCTAGAAAGATGCGATATATATATCTAGCTTGACATTTTGTAAAAAAAATACAGTTAATATTTTTTTGTCTACAGGAATCAAATGACTTGACATGGTGTCAAGGTTTATTACATTTTAAGAAAAAAGAAACCCATAATGATATATGGCCATTATGCATCAAGCTCCCAAGTGGCCTGATACCTTCCACCCAGCTTGTGAAACAACCTAACTCTGATTAGTTACACAGTACAGAATGACATGCACATATAGCGAGATAAAGCAGCTAAATTTACACATTCTAGACATCTTTGGGAGGTGATGAACACCACTAATTAAACCAACTGCTGTGAACTCTTTAAGAAGCACTGGACAATTTTCTGAGACATTACAAAGCAAGCTATTTGCAGAAGAACTTTTGTGCCAGAAACTGGTGTTTAGGTCTCATCTGAGGGAAAACAACAGTTTTCAACAGCTACATGAAAACATTTTCTCCAAGAAGACAACAACTGTCACAAATATTGTGACTTAAATAAAACTGGTGCCCATTACACTGAAAAAAAAAAAAAAAAAAAAAAAAAAAAAAAGAGAATAAGAACTATTGACTGCATTCATCTGATGACTCTCTGGTTTCTGAATTGTCTTCCATTGTTCTTTCTCAGTGATAAAATACATGCTGATACCTGTGAATATATAAAAATTGCAGAAAATACAGCAATAGCACATTGTGTGTAGATAATGTGAGATTTTGTTTCTGAAAATGAGCAGTATCTTACCCAGAAACTTCCCCCAGTGCCTGAAATGGGTCATTTCTATATAAGGTGTTAATTGGCCTAATCAGGGGCATCTGGAAAGGGGCCATAGTTCACAGTTCACATGAAATTCTGTTCTGTAAAATGTTGGCATTTAAAACAATAGCTGTAGTTCTGATTCTTGCTGTATTCTAGAATACTCTACAGACCCAACATAAGTATTTTTTTCTTTTAATTTCTGTGAAATGACTGTCTAGCCTGGTGTGACTTCCTAGCTACTCTACTTTGAACAAAGAATGCTAGTCTAGGGATCTACTGTGAAGCATCGCGTACAGACTAGATTTTCTTTTGATAGATAGATTTTGTCTATCTCAGATGCAATATTTAGGAAAAAACATACAACTTTGTCTACCAGAAATTAGGCATGGAAGCACACTTTTAAGACTAGGATGATGATAAAGGCCTTACTCTCTTGAGTGAATATGATATGTGCCAGGGATTGGTGGAAAGATTGAAATGCTTAGTGTTTCACCAGGTGAATACTAAGGTGTTATGAAAGCTATAAAAGCATTTTCAATACATACACATGTGTAAGCATGTTGAATGTGGTTCATTTAGTTGGAAAATGTAATTATTTTGCATTTTGCTTTTTACTTTATTGGTCATATTTAATGAGTATGTTCAGAAAAAAAACAACCCAGGTATTAGTTCATTAACTGTGTCCCAAAGAGTGGATAAATATCCATTATGTAGTGGATAAATTTGCAAATTACTGCTGTACTTTGCATTCTATTTGTGGAGGTAGAAACTTGTAAGTTAGTGACTGCTTTGCAAAATGACTCCACATGTAAGGTAGGCAATTACAGCTTAAACATGAGATATTTTGACTCAAAATAAAATTAAGTCTTTTGTCATTGTGTGTGACAGGAGATAACACTAGACCTTCCTTGGCTTGTTTAGTTGAGATCAATTTCTTATATGATCAGCCATTAGCCTTATGCCAAGTTCTTGTAGAGTCATGAAATGCTTGTTTGGGTGAGAGAGTGTTGGCAGGATCTCATCTCCTACTGACACACTTTCTGGAGATGTTGTCACACTTTATGTATTAGAAGACTGCAGTTTTCATGCATAGTAAAGTTAAACATTAGTTCCTCAGAGCACATCTGCAAAGCATTGTGAAGTTTTGGAGTTAAAAGCTTTGAAGCATTTTTGGTAGGCACAACCTAACTATACATGGAGTTACCATAAGGACATTTTTTTTAATCTGGAAACATTCTTGTCATCAGCTGTTGGGAAATACAGGGCAAGAAAGACAAAGATCACAGCAGAGAAGGGAACATGAAGTGCAACAAAGACACAATAAGTAAACACAAACAAAACGAAACCTCTCTCACATGAACGTACATGCAACTAAAATAGACAATTCATCTATGTTTTCTTGCTTTTCACATTTCCGGCTACTATGTGCAAAGTTGCAACTGAATGACCCAGAACTAGGCTAGGAAATTAATTGAAACTGGCTCTCACATTTTTTTTGTTTTGTTTGTTTTCTAGTGTACGTGGCTAAATTAAAAAAAAAACAAAACAAAGCAAACAAAACACAAACAAACAAAAAGACCAAACAAACATAAAAAAAAAAAAGTAAACCAAAAACCAACAAACAAAAAACCCCTTTGAATTGTTCCAGCAACAACTAATGGTAACACAACACATATTTGGCTGTACATCTAGAATTTTTGGGAAATACATACATTGGACACACTGTTTAGTATTACATTTTGGTTATGCATTTGAATATAATTCAATAGTTTTGTTTTACAGCTAACTCTGATTACAGACATTGCTGTAAATATCCTGTAAATATTCTGACATCAGGATCAATCCAAATGAAGTGCAATACCTGAGTGACATTACTATGCCCAAAACAAAGCCTAGGTCACTCTTTCCCCTTTTTCCTGGACAAATGCAATTTGCTTCCATTCTTATTTGTGTTTATTTCTCCTTTAGAATACATAGAGATATATGCATTGGAAAGTGGAAGAAACGTGGATTCACCAATATTTTTTATCCCTTCTTATTTCACTGACATCATAAAAATAGTGCATCATAACTCAAAATTCTATCCATAATACAAACTGCTGAGTACAATCCAAATTTAGATAAGTCATATTATAAAAAGTCAAAGGATAGAGTAGAAGAAGTAATTTTGTTTTCTCACTCCGGTATCAAGGATTTTCCTTTTATGTGTCAGAAAGGTCACACAGTAGATATGAAGAAGTTTATACAGGCTGTAAATCTCAACTTTTAGAAGTAGGAATGCTAATAATAAAAAAAAAAACTAAGAAATCAAAAAAACAAAAAATCAGAATAGTTTAAGGTGCCAGACTAATTTTGTCTCTCCAACAATGGGAGTATGGGGAAAATGATGACTTGTATCTGATGTTCGGTCCAATCTCTGGGTTACCTTTATGACAACCTGCATAAGCAGTCAGCCAGAAGCAGAGGTAGACAGAAAAGTGAATGCTCCGCTGGCTGGCTGCCATTCTCTGTATGGAGACTGATAATAATACTTAATCAAATTCCTATCTGGGGTCTTTATCTTGCACCAGTGTATGCAGTCATTCACTTGTTATTTGGATCACGTCTCCCTGTTGCTAGTAACAATCTGAAAATGATAACATTTGCTGCTATTTTTATTTCTTTTCCAGGGAAAGATAGGTTTCTTCCTTCTTATCCACCTCTCTCCCTCCCTCAATATACATATATTGGATTATTGGCCTTCAGTTGAACTCTATAGCACTGAACAAGCTCCAGACTTTTTCTTGCAGATTAACATTTTAACAGAAATGCTTCCTGTTTGTGAAAATGGCAAATTCATATACACAGCTGAACTTGTCTACACAAGGGGTTGAATGTTTAAGAGGCAGAAAAAATACTGGTTTGCTGTTAGTAAATTTTGGACACAGACATATTTTGATGAGAAAATATTCCCACAGCACTGGAAATGTGGCCCTAGTCAAAAGCATGTGAAGTAAAAGTTCTTGGGTAGCAAACAAAGACAGTTATTTAGGAAGCACCTCCAGGATGCTCCAGGATCTGTTTAAGGTTGTCACATTAACAGTATTTTCTTCTCCCTCTTGGTAGACTAACAGTTGAAGTTCTTCTTAATTGTTTTTAGTCATTTGTGTGACTGTGATAAAGGTCTGTCTCTGTTCAGGCCTCCAGTAGGAAACCATATTGAACTATTTGATGAAATACAGTGTAAAGGTAACCATACTAAGGTTAAGTATAGGTCTCTGAGTGTGTTTAGAGGGAACTAGATATGCCCAGAAGACTGAAGTCTAAGTCGACTGATCAGTAAGTTTTTAAAGAGGCTTTGGGTCTGATAGAACTAACTTCTGTTTATCGTTACACTCCATTAACAATACAGGGACAGACAGCTGAAGATCGATTAGTGTAAACATCCCAAACTCAAAGTTTAATGGAGATATAAGTCTGCAAAAATACTCACTCTACCTAGGATGGCAACAGCAAACCATAGTTTTCCCCTTTTCTTCCATTTCAGTGACCTTCACTAAAAAAAACCAAGTCGGAAAGAAAAAGGCACACAACTTCACAAGGAAATCCTTAGTTCCTGAAGGGGCAGAGACCTATACTGGCTTAATTTCTGGTGGAAACAATATTCTGGCCTCCCTTTCCAGTTATCAGGTTTTACTTTGGTTTTCAGAGTTCAATCACAAAACAGTCTGGAATTCTAGGAAGATTTGCACCAGACACTTGTCAAACATTGAAGAGCACTGGGTTTGTATCCCGTATCCAGTATTTGTATCCTTTATGTGAAATACAGTTGGGAAGGGGATGGTGGTTTGGATAAATTCTTACTTTGCTTTTATATATTTCCCAGTTAGATGCATCTTTGGTGGGAACTGGCCCTTACCCTTAAGTTTTTTAAGAAACAAAGAGAGGAGAAAACTGAGTACACTCACATGGCATCCAGCAATAGCAAGAATGAAAAGACATATTTTTGGCAGGAGTGGACACACTAGCTGGGAAAATCAACCAAACAGCATGAATATCAGACTTGCCTTAAGCCAAATATTAAGCTTGTTTAAAATACCAACTGGAGCAAACTGGGTCCAGAGTCAGATTTAGAACTTTATTTTATTTTTTTCTGAATATAATTTACCATTTAATGTTCAAGAGTCAATGACAAACTCAGATTAGAGTTATAAAAAAAACCTTTTTTTTCTGAAAGATTTAGAAAAGGAAAGCACAAATATCCAAAATATACTGAAGTGAAACATCTTGTTTAGCTTTTGTTTGCCAAAACAGAGGAAACCAAAAGAGAAACAAAGATTATAAAAACTAAATAATATTTTTCACATTTTAAAATGCTCATTTGAGTAGCCTTAGAAGGGTAAAACGATGTAAATAAGTTTATATGTTTCATTTTCATATGCTTCATAAAAAGAAGACAATTATTCTCTAAAACAATCCATCATAAGAAAAAAACAAATTTTACTTTATCTTTTTGTATTAATTTTGTATCTACAGGAAAATTATTTTCCATTAATAATATGCAAAGATGAAAGGATCTAATATATACAATGTCAAAATAAGGTAGTAGTTCACAATAATATGTCATTGGTAACTTGAACAGAAAATTAAGAAATTTTAGTTAGCTAAACTATAAGTAACATTCCCAATTCAAAGTGTTCAGGCTTTTGACTGGATAATTTCAAGGTTCTAGTGAAACAATTATTTTCAAAATGCTTTACTTAGCCTGTCACAACAATTACATATCTGGGGTTGTCTCTAATATTCTGTAATATACCAAATGTCATTGGCTGCACTGAGATGTCATGGACCAGGTGAGAAGACCAGTTATAGAAGCTGATAATGGAAAACAATGGAAATTAGCACAAGAGATGTCTGCCAAGTGCTTTGTAAGGATAAGAATCATAAGAAGGTCATTCAAAGTCCATTGGTGTTACACAAAACAGATGAGTTGGAGGTGAATTCATAAGGTAGTCAGGAGTTGGAGTCAGAGCTTAGCAAAGGAAATGCTACTAAATATCAACCACAAGTTTTGACATTCACATCAACTTAAGCCAGCTGTCTGAGTTCAACTTGAGAAAGCACAACATTTGAAGTGAAAGAAACACCCGTATGGGCCCAGGCCCATATTTTCCTTAAAAATGTTATTTAAAGTACTCAAACTGAAAAAACATAGCAATGATTTGATGATATCCTAATGACTTCTCCATCTAAAATTAAACTAATAGTAGTGGCTTGTGCCCATATTTCATAAAATTTAGGTGAGACTATCTTTAACATTACTGATGTCATCACTAGTTTTCATCATACATATAGTCACAATAAGATAAAAACTGGGGAAGTACATTAAAAGCTCATCATTATTCAGCTCTCTAATTTAATTTAATAATCATACTTTAATAATAATTTTTGCATGCATTTTATCAATTCTGCAATAATTTAATTTCAGAAATTGTCATGTCTGTGGAGAAGTGTTCACTACCAA
The DNA here is from genome assembly GCA_025345505.1 of Todiramphus chloris collaris. Classification (NCBI taxonomy): domain Eukaryota; kingdom Metazoa; phylum Chordata; class Aves; order Coraciiformes; family Alcedinidae; genus Todiramphus; species Todiramphus chloris. Next base: position 17,463,600 of record JANVCC010000018.1, read on the forward strand.
CTATGCATAAAATTAATCTTATGTTTTAATGTTCCAAAGTAGTAGTAACCCAAACATTAAATTCATGGAAGCTTCTCACTCTCATGGTCTCTCCAGCAAGCAGAGTTTCAAAACAACATTGCCTTAAGCTATTAATACATTTGACTGAAAAATGTATATAACTTTTAATACCATATATATCTTTGAAATTATAATTTATCATTTTTGTTCATATAATCTATGAATCTACTTACCCCAAAACTTCTTAATTTGTACATTTCATAGCCATTTTATGTCTTTTTTTGTTCTCCATTCTCATTCCATCTGTATAAATACATAAATTCCACAACTACCCTGATCACTGAGTTTAACATTCCCTAGGATACATCTGTCTCTTTTTAGGGATTCTAGAATAGCTAATGAAAATGAAGATTCTAACTCTGATATCTTTAGAATATTACTAAAGATTTCTAAAGTTAAGTGAGGTGAATGCAAGGCCTAGAGCAATTAACAAGAAGTCTGTTACATTAGTTGTTTTACTCCAGAATCATGAAATTTGGTAGGTATAGATTAATGTAAAAGCAGTCTGAATGGGTAAAAAAATAAGGCATCAATAATAAAATAAGCACTAATCTGTCAATTAAATTGAAAATTAAAATGTAACATAAAAAGAATAAGGTAATGTAAAAAGTACTATAAAATATGCATGTTAACTAATCATGAAACACTAAACCCTGAAAAAGCAAACTGTGAATTCAATCGAACAGATGGATAGATATCAGTTTCCATCATCAGAAACATACACAGATTTTTAATTCTGTTGAAATACACAGTATTGCAGGTGGATTTGATTACTTGTACACAGATTAATCTGTCTACATTATTGCTGTGCCTGGGGTCAAATTTTAGTAAAGCTATCCCCAAAGTGTATTTCCCCACAGATATTCCCCTTTAACATACCATTTCCCTGAATGTGTCTTTCCATTATCCTTTCATGAGTTTTTGTCAACAGTTTATAAAGCCATACTTTGAAGGTAAAGTAATACTTTGTCAATATAACTGTCTGCTGGGAAGTAGAAATCATTTAATAAAAATATAAATGCATTATTTCTTCTGCAAATGGTTATCGGTGGATTGTGTTAAGCAATTAAGTCTCAAAGAAATAGATGTCATTTTCACAGTGTATTCTGATGGAAACATAAATTTCTTCACTATATGGAAACATTAATTCATTAATATTATTATTTATTAATTAATAAATAGAGATAATAGAGATATGTTAATTCAAGATTTGTAGTACATCCTATATTTTGGAAAATTTACAGATATTATTATTAACCCAAGAGTCCATTTAATACAAAAGAGCTTTGTATATTTTATCAATTTAATATTAAGAAGTCACCTCTGCCATCTTTTGCAGTGCTCTTGTTGCAAGTACAGAAACTGATAGCTGTGTAGGTTGCACAGCCATGTAGTATGATAAAAATAGGAAAAGTAATAGAATGGGCTGAGACAGAGTGAGAAAAATAACACGCCTAATTGAAACAGCAAGAATTAAGGGAGCAGGATGGAATTTATCTCATCTGTGTTTAGCCATTTTTGCCAGGCCATTAGTAAGCATGATTATTCATCCAAGTAGAAATCTGCTCACAAATAATCAAATCTACAGTTTCATGCCTCGCTAGAAAACACAATGCTGATCTGATCTGTGATCACTAGTGTAAATAAAGAATAGCTTCATTTAACCCAGTTGTATTCCAGCCTTGTAAAGACAAGTGAAACTCAAAGATGACATTAAGGTAGAGCATCTCTAACACATATCTCTGCTGTACACTAGTGTACCAGTCACTCAAATAGCCATGATCATTGTGACCACGTCCAGACCTATTCAGAAATTTCATTTTACATTTTTGTCTTCATGTTCATCAGACTCCAGTATGATTACTTTTGTATGATTAATATAGAATCATAGAATCATGGAATAGTTTTGTCTGGAAGAGACCTTCAAGATCATCAAGTCCAACCTCACTCCTAGCCCTATCAAAAACAACTAAATCATGTCCCTAAGCACAATAATCTAACCTCCTCTTAAACACTTCCAGAGATGGTGACTCCACCACCTCCCTGGGCAGGCCATTCCAATGCCTGATAACCCTTTCTGTAAAGAAATGCTTCCTAATATCCAGCCTGAACCACCTCCCCTTGTTCAAATCCAGGCCATTTCCTCTTCTTCTATCGCTTGTCACTAGGAAGAAAAGACCAACTCCCACCTCTCTACAACCTCCCTTCAGGTAGTTGTAGAGGGCAATAAGGTCTCCCCTCAGCCTTCCTTTCCCAAGGCTAAACAGCCCCAGATCCCTCAGCCTTTCCTCATAAAAGACATGCTTCAAACCCTTTACTAGCTTGGTAGCACACCTCTGTACCCTCTCCAGCAACTCAACATCCTTCTTGCAGAGAGGGGCCCAAAACTGGACACAGTATTTAAAGTGCGGCCTCACCAAACTCCAAGTACAGAGGAATGATCATCTCCCTGCTCTGGCTGACCACACTACTGCTGTTATAGGCCATCATGCCATTGGCCTTCTTGGCCACCTGGGCTCATGTTCAGGTGGCTGTCAATCAACACCCCCAGGTCCTTCTCTGCCTGGCAGGTCTCCAGCCACTCTTCCCGAAGCCTGTAGTGCTGCTGGGGTTTTGGTGTGGCCCAAGTGCAGGACCCCGCATTTGGCCTTATTGAAACTCATGAAACTGGCCTTGGCCCAGTGATTTAGATCCCTTTGTAGAGCTTCCCTACCCTCAAGCATGTTGACACTTCTACCCAGCTTGTTGTCATCTGCAAATTTACCAAGGGTGCACTCTATCCCTTCATCCAAATCATTGATGATGGGGAAAAAGACCTAGGGGTCCTGGTGGACAAGAGGATGACCAAGTGCCAACAATGTGCCCTTGTGGCGAAGAAGGCCAACGGCATCCTGGGATGAATTAAGAAGAGTGTGGTCAGCAGGTCAAGGGACGGTCTCCTCCCCCTCTACTCTGTGCTGGTGAGGCCCCACCTGGAATACTGTGTCCAGTTCTGGGCACCCCAGTTCAAGAAATACATAGAGCTACTGGAGAGAGTCCAGCGCAGGGCCACCAAGATTATTAAGGGAGCGGAGTATCTCCCTTATGAGGAGAGGCTGAGAGAGCTGGGTCTCTTTAGCCTGGAGAAGAGGAGACTGAGGGGGCACCTCACAGAATCACAGAGTGTTAGGGGTTGAAAGGGACCTTGAAGATCTTCGAGTTCAATCCCCCTGCCAGGGCAGGATCATATAAGCTACCCTACAACCTAATCTACCCTAACACAGGTCACTCAGGAACGCATCCAGACGAGTTTTGAAAATCTCCAGAGAAGGAGACTCCAAAACCTTTGGAGACCTCATTAATGCCTATAAATATGTTAAGGGCAAGTGTAAGGAGGATGGAGCCAGACTCTTCTCAATGTCATCTAATGTTAGGACAAGAGGCAATGGGAGTAAGTTGGAGCACAAGAGGTTTAGGGTAAACATAAGGAAAAACTTTTTCACAGTGAGGATGATGGAGCACTGGAACAGGCTGCCCAGGGGGGTTGTGGAGTCTCCTTCTCTGGAGGCATTCAAAACCCGCCTGGACAAGTTCCTGTGTGACTTGATCTAGGTGATCCTGCTCTGGCAGGGGGGCTGGACCAGATGATCTTTCTAGGTCCCTTCCAACTCCTAGCATTCTATGATTCTATGATGAAGATGTTAAACAGGAGTAGCCCTGGGGGACACCACTTGTGACTGGCAACCAACTCGATTTAACTCCATTGACCACAACTCTTTGTACTCATCCAGCTAACCAGTTTTTCACCCGGGAAAGCGTATGCCCATCCTAGCCAAGAGCAGTCAATTTCTCTAATAGAACACTGTGGGAAATGGTGTTAAATGCCTTAGTAAAGTCAAAATAGACAACATCCACAGCGTTGCCTTCATACAACAAGTAGGTCACCCTGTCACAGAAGGAGATCTGGTTTGTTAAAGGGGACCTGACCTTCATGAACCCATGCTGACTGGGCCTGATCACCTGGTTTCCCTGCATGTGCTGCATAATAAAAGCCAGGATGATCTGCTCCATCAGATTCCCTGGTACTGAAGTCGAACTGACAGGCCTGTAGTTCCCTGGATCATCCTTCCGTCCATTCTTACTTATGGGTGTTATCTTGGCTGACCTCCAATCTGCTGGTACTCTCCCAGTCTTTGAGGACTGCTGATAAATGATGAACAGTGACCTGGTAAGCACCTTTAACAGTTCTCTCAGCAGTCTAGGGTGTAACCCATTCAGCCCCATAGAAATATTCACATTGATATTGAGCAGCATGTCATTGACCATCTCCTTCTGAATTGTAGGGGGGGGTATTGTGTTCCTAGTCCCTGTCTCTTGGCTTGGGGGAGTGACTTTCCCTGGTGCAAGTGTTTCCATTACTAAACACTGAGGCAAAGAAAGCATTAAGTGCCTCAGCCTTCACCTTGTCTTTTATTACCATATTTCCTCCTAAATCTAGTAAGGGATGGAGGCCCTCCCTGGCCTTTCTTTTATTGTTGATGTATTTATAGAAATTTTTCTTATTTCTCTCCACCTCTAAGGCCAGATTAACTTCTAGTTCAGCTTTTGACCTTCTAATTATTTCTATGCATGACCTGACAACATTCTTACACTCATTATGAGTCTTCTGCCCCTTCTTCCAGAGGCCATAAACCCTCCTTTTTTCCCTGATCTTAAGCCTAACCTCCCTGTTCAGCCAGGCTGGTCTTCTTCTCCAGCAACTTGTCTTACAGCACGTGGGGATGGCCTGCTCCTGTGCCTTTAGGACATCCTTCCTAAAAAATGTCCAGCCTTTCAAAACTGACTCCCAAGGGATTCTACCAAGAGACCTCTGAAAGAAGTCAAAGTCTGTCTTTTGAAATCCAGAGTGTCAGTATTGCTGCCCCCCTCCTAACACCTCTAAGAAGAGAGAACTTAATAATTTCATGGTCACTATTCCCTAGACAGCCCCTAACTGACACATCCTCCACCAGTCATTCTCTGCTTTCAAACAAGAGGTCCAGCAGGGCACCTTCCCTGGTTGGTTCACTTACCAACTGTGTGAGGAAGCTGTCCCTACACATTCTAGGAACCTTCTGGATTTCCAGCAGATACCTGGGAAGTTGAAGTCCCCCATAAGAACAACAGCAAGCAACCTTGAGATATTTCCTAAGTGCTTATAGAATATTTCATCTACCTCATTGCTCTGGTTGGGAGGTCTATAACAGACACCCACAGCAATATCAGCTCTATTGGCCTTGCCCCTTAACCTGATCCAAACACACTCAACCTTGTTGTCACTATACTTAAGTTCTGAACATTCATAACAATCCCTAACATACAGGGCTACCCCACTACCTCTCCTTCCCTGTCTATCTCTTCTAAAGTGCTTGTAGCCATCAACTACAGCACTCCAGTTGTGTGAGGCATCTCACCATGTTTCTGTAATAGCCACTGTGTCGTAGTTTTCCTGTTTCATCATGGCTTCAATCTCATCCTCTTTGTTGCTCATACTCCATTCATTGCTACAGATGCACGTCAAATGATCTAATTGTCCCAGCACCTTTTTGTAAGCATGGGTCCCATTTCCTACCAGATGCTTCTCATATACTCCCCTGACTTCTAAAACATCAACAACCGGCCCTACCTCTTGCTTTCTCATTACATGCCTATCCCTTGTCCCCACTGAGAGGACAGAGTGAGAGTCCTTGCTAGCATACCATCCTGTAAGGCCTGGCACGCTTCCCTTGGGCTTACTCATAGCAGGCCCAGTTATACCCTCTTCCCCCTTCAAAACTAGTTTAAAGCTCTGTCAGTGAGCCCTGCTAACTCCTGCCCCAGAATCCTTTTTTCCGTCTGTGACAGGTGCGTCCCATTTGTAGCCAGCAGGCCAGGTATCTTGTGTATCAACCCATGATCAAATGTGAACCTAGACTAAACTTTAGTTTTCAGCTCTAAATAGTCCTATAAAAAATACTTCATTTCCTCACCAGTGTCCTACCCCAGAAGCTTGTTGTATGACCTTTTTCTTTGTAGCTAATAAAATCTGAGAATCCTTTTTGTTAACTATAACAGGAGCTACAATGAACTCTCCTGCAGCAGAGCCAAGCTAACAAACATCAAATGGCCTTTAGATTAGCCCCTGAAGGAAGAATGGCACAATTCAAGATATCAGTTAATCCATGTTTAATACAAATACATTTGTGCTATTCCCAGTGAGTATTATACTAAGCATCCTAAAATTCCAGTTACATTTTCTATTAACTATATAGTTATATACATTTAAAATTATTTTACATTAAAAACCATAAAACTAATATAAAATTATAAAATGCACATATTTTATAAATTTATATTTTATAAGAGCACTTATAAGGGCTATTAATAGGTAAGAGCTGATTATTGACTGGAGAAGTGTTCTGTGGAACTAGTGCTATACGCTTATCTGACTTTCATGTGCTTACAAGGTATTCAAACTACTCTCCATAGTAGGATGTCTCAAATATTTTACTTTAAGGACCTATATAATTTTGCAATAGAAACTTAGGAATATCTTGTATTATGAGTCACTGGAATAACAATTTTGGCCTGAGGGGCAATTTGGCAAGCATTGGTACAGATCCAGACTTTATACTCTTTACATCCTTTCTTTTCCCATCTGGATTATTGAGAGATTAGTCCTGAACTACTGTTCACAGAGTGATGAAAAAATAATCAAGGAGTCTTCATTCATCTCTGTGAAAATTTAAAAGCCTCATGCAAGTGTAAAGCATAAAATATATTATTGCCAAATACAACAGCATTTAGGGATATACTTCCAATGCTCTGTGTAATGCAATAGTTTGAAAAGTAATCACTGATATTTTGAAAGTGAAGTATCTGCCAAAACATTAAGTACGTGGCAATGAGGCAAATTTGTTTGTAAGAAACCTTGTATATTAGCAGTACACAATCCAGAACTTATTTAACTCTTGCTAAAATCTCTGGCCCTGAGTAAGGGAAGAAAGGATTTTAATTTTTGCAATACAATAAAATTTGACTGTAGGTTTTTCCAGGTTAGGAATTTTCTGGTGGTGGTCAGGTAGTTAATCATCTAAACCCCTATTTTCACAAAGAGTAAAATTTTGTCTATATTGATGGAGGTTTTAATTCAAACTCTTGTAGATAAAGAAACATATCTAGTATCTTTTTCTCTAAAGAATTATTATTAGGATTATTTCGTTTTGCACATTTTGATCACACAAAGAGGAACTGGAATAAATTTGAGATCATTAGGAGAGATTCTTTGCTGGTGTTACTCCACAGATTTCAGGGAAAATACACTTGGGGAGAATCTGACCCAGAAAATTTGAATCTTTTTTGCATATAATGAAGTTGATTAAGGTCAACACCTGAAGGCAGGGCTGCTACACTACAAATGAAATAATTCTGATAGTTTTCTTTTCTTTTAATGAAAAATTGTATTTCATAAAGGAATCTTCTTAAAGTACTTTCACTTCCTGTTTTCTATTCAACATAAATATATGGAACCTTTAACTCCACAGAATGATATTTTACAGACAGAAGAATACAGATTTTAACTTAGAAAACCTATGATCATACACATCATTCTTCAGTTCACATTGCACAAAAATTTAAAATGCACAAAGCAGAAATAAGGACATGGCCCAGCAATTTCTGTGAAGCAGCTTTACCTTCCTCTTAGACTGTGTGGGACAGATCGTCAGCTAGCACAGGCTTGCACGGCTGTCCTGAAGCTAAAGGAACCATACAGCTCTAACTCACCTGAAAATATGATTCTGTATTAACAAAGAGGAATGCACATGCTGCAGAGACACCCAAAACATTTTCTTAACTAGCATTCTGTAACTGATGGAAAAAATAATTAAAATCTAGTTCACAATAAATACTAAGATTTATTAACCATTTCAAGCTGATGATGCTTCCTTTTTCTTTCTATCCTTCGAAGCTATGAGGTAAGACAGACAATGAATAACAGATTTTGTAGATAGGTTGGGTTTTCTTTCCTTGTAAATTGAATTTTACACGTTTAAACATTTTTTTTTAAATTAAAAATGTTTTCTTTAAAGGTATAACTTAAATTCTAACTATAATTGCCCTTTGGTGATATGGTGCATGGAATATGTAACAGAGGGAACGTTGTTTAATTTACACCTGCTACGTGTCAAGGATATAAAAAGATCTATCAAAGGTATTGCTGTATCAGTTTGACAGTGTCACATTTTTACTGCAATGCTACCAGTTAGTTAACAAATTATATTCCATTCTTTTTAAGGAATACAAAAGCTTTTTGTGACACAAATTATTGTATATAAATGAGTATACCATTGTTGAAGAAAGTAAACAAAAAATTCATTGTTTGCAATGTTATGAAAATTATTGTGAAGATTGTTAATGGACAATTTATTTTTTCCTCCATTCTGAAGTAGTGGTGTTCCCAGAATGATAATCTATTTCTCTCCTCACACTACTGAGCTGGGAGTGACCTCATCTGACCCAATTGAAATTGATTTTGTTGTTGAACTCCTTGCTACTGCAAATTAATCTTAGATCCATACAAGATCAGGGAAGCAAGACACAGAGTACAAAGACCTCAAGTACTGAGGGGAAAAAAAATTAGTTCTGGAAAAAGTATTTTAAGTTTGGAAAGATAAATGGTTACAATGACTTGCTTTGATAGAACATCTGTAGGATAGGAGAAAAGAATGACAAGGGCAATGAAAAAGCTGTAACTTAATAGCCTAATTTCCTGCCTGGCCCCAAAGAAATATCTGTCTGTTTCTGACAGTTGATGAAAACGCACCAGGATTTGATTTGCTCATGAGTGTGGGACAAGTTCAGTCCCATCTCTCCCTCATTTCCCTTGAGCTACTTGGATACAGCAGACAAGCTCTATTACTATTTCCACCTTTTTTGTTACAAAAATGCATGACTTGCTTTTCCTTTTTTCTCCAAAAGATATTTCTGCTCACTTTTTGATCTGTTTCAGTGTCTTGATTCCACTCTAACAGCTGATCTCTCTTCCTAGCCATTTGAAACAATATGCATTTCAATAAATTCCTGTCTCAAGAAATGTCTAAAAGCAAAAAGAAACCTTACCTTTGCAGACATATAATGTCATTCTTGCTCAGAGCATCTGCTCTATTCTACATGGGTTCCCCTGTAGTGAATGCCAAATATAGCTAGCACACTGACTTTATTTTTACACTCTGTAAAAGGATTCCTCTGAACACCATGCGCTTTGACAGAACCCAAAGTTATCTGGTATTGTAGGACCTTTGCATCCTGTATTACTGTAACAACCAATCATTAATGCCCGATTTATCAAGCTAAATATGGATTAAACTGTGTTACAAATAACTTCATCTTAAGATTCATATGTTTCTCTTTGCAAAAAAAAAAACCCAGTATGATAAATGTTATATCATATGTATATGATAATTTATATCATGGATGTTATATCATATGTATATATCAAATGTTATATCAATGTTATATATGAAATAAAATGTTCCAATATTATAGAAATGAATGCTAAATAAGTAAAATGCAATAAATTAAGACTCAGCCATTGTGCAAAACCATTTATTGTAGCTTTGAAAAAGATCTGAGGCTAAAAAAAATGGGGAGGGGGAGGAAAGCCAGCAACTTTCTTAATTCCAGTGTGATAGCTGACTATGTCTTGATTTGCTAATTTAGGTATTGTGCCTACAGATATAAGCATGAATCCACTTTTTTTTTAATTCCCTTTTTTTTTTGTGAAAAAAATATTCTAATTTAAAAATTAAAATAACTTCACAAGTAACTTTTGATTAACAAGTCATTTTAAAATATGAAACTAGAAATATAATGAGTTGTTTAAGTAAAGAACACAAAAACTGAAAATCCATACAGCTTTTCTCATACTAGTCTGGAAGGCTACTGGAAAACCTTGTGAGATATAGAGATGAGCTAAACAGTCATAGATGAACATGTACTGAAATGTAAATCAGGACTGCACTACTTACAAATGGAATCCCAATGTCACGATGGGGAAGAAGTTATGATGTGGTAGTTTCTGAAGACACTTTAAACTCTGGTCTCTGCAAACCTAATTTATTGAAACACATGTACAGTATTAGATACGCAGTCCCAAGTTCCACTGGCCAAATAGGCAAATCAGTTCACCTGTGTCATCCTGTCACCAGCCTTTATCTGTCCTACTTATTTAAACATATGCTCTTACTGGTATGGTCCTGCTCACAATAACTTCTCAACTGGTAAATATGGGAAAATCAAAACTATCCAGAAAAGACAGAGACAGGCCTTCTGGGCCAACATCATAAACAGAGACTTCCCTGTAAGCCTCTAAGGAACTAGAAAGTTGTGCTGTATGATGCAAAAAGCCAAGTCTTCCCACAGAATGGGCTTCAGTGGAATGGATACCAACATTCTATTTTTTTTTTTTTTTCACAATATCTTAAAGAATATTTTTATTTATGAGAGATTGGGCCAATTATTATGTATTTCTATGCATAATGATTATATATACAACTGATGCAATATATACAACTGATGCAATATGTTAAGACTTAACAAGAACATCCAGTAATAAATAAACAGTCAATGCCTTCCTCTTCCCAGATCTAAGGATAGATTGGAAAATGTGTTTGCTTTTCATCATGAAACAGCAATAATTTTAGAAAGTAGGTAATATTTCATGACAAAGTTGCCTGTATTAACTTTATAGAATGCAAATTATGAAACATTTTGCTTGATACATTTTTGCAAAATTCCACTTATTCACTGGAAATATGCTAGTTTGTGTCTAGGCAGAATTAATATTGCAATAAATGTGTTTAATTTCACAGACTTGAAAATGTTACTAGAAAAGCACTGCTTATGTGAAGAGTTCTAAAAATACCAGCAGTTAGATGTACCTTAAAAAAATACAATGATGCTTAAAAGAGTTAAAAATACTATACAAAATAACTAGATAATGAAAGGCATTCATAGATGGACATCTCTATTCCATGGCATTGTGGTGTCTATTAAAACACAGTTCTGTAAGTCACAGAGATATGTCTGTGATGACAAATGAAGTATTGAAATTTAATGTAAAATAAATCTAAAAATTAAATCAGTCAATATGAGCATCTCAAAAATATTTTCTAATGTTTCACCTTTTTAAGGGTTGTATTCAAGGGTAGTCAAAACCAAAATGTGATGAATAATCAAGAATTCACTGAACTACATCAGTTGTCAGATGATATATCAATGAGATATCGAGGTGCTGGAGAGATATCGAGGTGCTGAACGAGATATCGAGTTGATGGAGTGGGTGCAGAGGAGGGCAAAGAAGCTGGTCAAGGGATTGGAGAATAGATTGTATGAGGATCGTTTGAAGGAGCTGGGCCTGTTTAGTTTAAGGAAGAGGAGGCTGAGGGGAGACCTCATCACTCTCTACAACTCCCTGAAAGGACATTGTAGAGAGGCTGGTGCTGGTCTCTTCTCTCAGGTGATTAGGGATAGAAACAGAGGGAACGGCCTCAAGCTGAAACAAGGTAGATTTAGACTAGACAGTAGGAAAAAATTCTTCACAGAAACAGTAGTGAAATACTGGAATAGGCTACCCAGGGAAGTGGTTGAGTCACCATCCCTGGATGTGTTTAAGCATCGCTTGGATGTGGTGTTGGGGGATATGGTCTAGAGGTGAACTTGTAGAGTAGGGCTAATGGTTGGACATGATGATCTCAAGGGTCTTTTCCAACATGACTGATTGTGTGATTCTGTCTGAAAGGAAATGAAGTTAAAAATGACAAGACAGCACCCACACATTCATTATGTATATGGAAGCACTGATTTTTGTATAGGTTATTTTCTAATGAGTATAAAGTACTAAAGAAATCATTAAATACTTCCTGATTGCTGATTTAACCAATCAAAACAGGTTACATTCACTTAGAAATGGACTAATCATACAGAGTTAATCAATAATGTAATTACAATAAATAGGAAAGCAAAGAGGAAAAGAAGTCACAATAAGTAATTTTAAATATGTTTCTGTTTCTCCAGAACATTTCCACAAAAATATTGTAGCTGTATCTGTATCAATCTACAGTTTTAGTGTACAAGAAAATAAGGATGACCAATAACATTGAGTAATTAAAGAAGTTACTTAATTTCTTATATTTTGAAATATCTCAAAGAAGTTCAGTAAAATAAAGCTATGCACATTTATGGTAATAGTACAGAATTAAAGCACTATGGAAAAATTATTGAGTATAAAAATAAAAATCACTTGTGCCCTTAAAAAATTCTTTCTTTTATTTTTTACAATTCTAAAACATCTGTGGCAACTAAGAGGTTATAAAAAAAAAGGAAGAGGACTTTTGCAGACTCCAGTTGCCGTTTCTGTTTTAAAGGCAATAGTAAACTCTTAATTTGGGTGTTTCAATACATACTTGAATCAAGCCTCAGCCCACAGAGCCACAGTTTCCCGAAGAGTTTGCCAAGAAAAGTTGTTCTTCGTATCAGTAAAATCAGTTGGTTTGGTTTTACTGGGAGCTGTGAGGAGCCCATATTTCTTTCAGATCTACTTTTCCTGAGTCCAAACATGGGCCTTGCACATAGCCTGTGGTACAGTCTGTCTGTCCATGTGACCAGCAGCACATTGAGCTGTTAATTGGAACAGAGCATTAAGCTGCCAGTCATGTGAGTTCCCACCACATATTTTCAGGCTATCTCTTAGAATAGTTAAGAAATGTTGTCTTGAAATGTCCCTAGGATCTTCGATTATTTAAACTATAACTGATCCTGGCTGGCCATCACAAGACAGGAGTGCACTGCGTGCCCTGCAGCAAAACAATCTCTCCAAAGGCAAAGTTGATTCAGTTGTTCAGAAAGCAGAGTTTCAGATTGTGCAACACAGCCATTGGAAAACTATGTGGGAACCTCTTCCAATATTAAAAAAGCCAACAAACACTAGCTAGACCTATCGGTAGTTCATAAATTCTTTTTTTGTTGTTGTTGTTTTTGGTTTTGTTTTGGTTTTTGTTTTTTTTTGTGGTTTTTTTGTTTTTTTTTTTTTAATAGAAAATCCTGTTGTGGGATAATAATATACTAATTGGCCAAGCAAGATATATTCAAGTGGGTGAAGGGTAAGAAAATAATTATCACCTCAGTTGCCATGATTAGGCTCCTGAAATACATGTCAACAGTCTGCAGAACTGGAAAAGTAGTAGCACCTGATAATTTAATACCAAAGTGTTCTGCTGTTGGTTGCAAGCCACAAAAAAAATGTAATCATAGGTATTACATAGGAAAGATAGACTTTTTTTTTTCCCCGGAAATTCTTCTTTTCCATGTTTACCTTTAAACTAGTGTTGCTAGTGTTGCAGATGACACCAAGATGGGTGAAAGCATTTATCTGCTTGAGGGTAAGAAGGCTTTACAGAGGGATATGGACAGGCTGGATCAAAGGGCTAAGGCCAGTGGTGTGAGGTTCAACAAGGCCAAGTGTTTTGTCCTGCACTTGGGTCACAACAACCCTAGGCAATGCTACAGGCTTGGGGAAAAGTGGCTGGAAAGCTACCCAGCAAATAAGAACCTGGAGTCAATACCCAGATGAATATGAGCCAGCAGTGTGCCCAGGTGGCCAAGAAGGCCAATGGCGTCCTGGCTTGTATCAGAAACAGTGTGGCCATCAGGAGAAGGGAAGTAATTGTCCACCTGTACTTGACACTGATGAAGCTGCATTTCAAATACTGTGTTTAGTTCTGGGCCCCTCACTACAAGAAAGACATTGAAGTTCTGGAGCATGTCCAAAGAAGGGCAATAAAGCTGTTGAGGGTTCTAAAGCACAGGTCTTATGAGGAGTAACTAAGGAAACTGGGGTTGTGTAGCATGGAGGAAAGCAGGATGGAGGGAGACCTTCTTGCTCTCTGTAACTACCTGAAAGAGTAGGAGTTGAGGGTTGGTCTCTTTTCACAGAATCACAGAATGGTAGAGGTTGGAAGGGACCTCTGGAGATTATCTACTCCAACCCTCTTGGTAAAGAAGGATCCACAGGAATGCATCCAGGCAGGTTTGGAAATTGTCCAGAGAAGGAGACTCCACAACCTCTCTGGTCAGACTTTTCCAGTGCTCCATCACCCTCATATTATAGAAGTTTCTCATGCATAGGTGGATTTTCTTGTGTTCTAGTTTGTGCCCATTACCCACTGTGCTATCACTGGGCACCATAGAAATGAAACTGGCCCCATCCTCTTGACACTCACCCTTGAGGCATTTATAAGCAATGTTAAGATCTCCTCTTGGTCTTCTCTTCTCCAGGCTAAACATAGACAGGTCTCTCAGCCTTTCCTCACCACAGAGATACTCCAGTCCCCTCATAATCTTTGCAGCCCTCTCTTGGACTCTCTCCAATAATTCCCTCTCCTGATTGAATTGAGGAGACCACAACTGGACACAATACTCCAGATGTGACCTCACTAGGGTAGACGGGGAAGAAAACCTCCCTCAGTGTGCTTGTCACACTCTTCTTAATGCACCACAATATATAATTGGCCTTCTTGGCCACAAGAGCATTCTGCTGGCTCATGGTGAACTTGTTATCCACAAGGACCCCCAGGACAAGCTCCATGGAGCTGCTTTCCAACAGGTCAACCCCTAACCTATACTGGTGCATGGGGTCTATTACTCCCTAGGTACAGGACTCTACACTTGTTGTCTTTGTTGAATTTTATTAGGCTCCACTCTGCCCAACTCTCCAGCCTGTCCAGGTCTTGCTGAATGGCAGCACAGCCTTCTGGAATGCCAGCCACTCCTGTTAATACATCAACTAACTTGCTAAGGGTACACTCTATCCCTTCATCCAGGTCACTGATGAATATGTTGAATGCTTTTCCCAAGTAGCAAGTAATAGGATGAGAGAAAATGGCTTTTTGTTGGACAGGGGAGGTTTAGATTTGGATATTAGGAAAAATTTCTTCACAGAAAGGGTTGTCAACCACTGGAACACTCTGCCCAGGGAAGTTGTTGAGCCACCATCCCTGGAGGTATTTAAAAGCCATGGAGATGTGGCACTTAAGGATATGGTTTAGTGGTGGACTTGGCAATGTTAGGTCTACAGTTGGACTTGATCTTAAAGGTCTCTTCCAACCTAAATGATTCTATGATTTTGTACTTACTGTATCAAAAGACATGCATATTGAAGTCCAATGGTCATTAAAAAAATTAAAATCTTCTCATTACTCCAAGGATCTTGTCCCTTCCCCTCATCACTTGTTGGAAAGATACTAGACTAATCCTGCATTCTTTTGATATGAACCCAGTAGTTCTTCCTCAAAAGCAGTTCAGTATGGTTATAAGTGTATCTGATCTGAAGGTCTTTTTCAGCACACAATATTGATACCAGGTCTGACTCCTTCTGCCATATTTCAACCTGTATCCCATTAGATTTGTGTGTCCTTAAACTCCTTCACATATTCTCGTGGTAAAGTATATGCAGCAGATGTTTATGGTTTTGTAATATATACAAGCCCAGCTGTATACCCTTTAGCATGGTGCTAGGGTTCAATGCCAGAAGTGTATGTTTACTAGGGAAAATGAAGGTGTTGTTAATGGTCCTAACCAAGATGAGCTCAAATTATGAAGTACTACACAATGGTAAAGGCAAATTCATGAAAGACCTGTGACAGCAGTGAGACAATCCACAAATGAGTGACTTTGGGGTAACATCTACCTACCACTGCCATAGTGCAGCATTCTAAACAGCTTAAAATGGCTACTAAGAAACAGGGATATCAACCTTTGTCAATAAAATGGGATGAGATTTTCCCAACTACTTCTGCAATCCACTGATTTGTGACATGGAAACACAACAGGACTCAAAACACGTTTCAGAGAAGTGTGGCTTACTTCAGCTTTCTGGTGGGGGGTCAGGAGTCCTTTTCCTTCCATCCACAGGAATCTTTCCACTGCTTTAAAAGTATTCTGAATTAGACCCTGCATCATTGGCCATTTCCAGACTCAGGTAGCCCTGTTACCATTCACCTCTAGTTAAATGTACTTGTATTTGTCCTCCTTCCATATAATCATCATATTTCCCTATAGTAGGCCCCAGTGATATTAAATGCCACCCTTAAATGGGCATACTATGGAGTAAGATAAAACATACATGTTCGCTACTGCATAGCATGTAAGTATTTTTTCTTGACAAGGTTTTAGTGCTTCAATGGCTGGTAAACATACTTTTGCTAGGAATCTGTAAGGCATTAATTTATGGTCATTGCCTAACAGACTGTTTAAATGTTAATGAATCAGGTATCTGAATTACATGCATGAATAGCTGCATATAATTATTTTAGACAGGCTGCAAAGGATGGAATTACCAATGCAGCTCACCTGCCACTAATGCTAAAATGTGAAATTTGTTTTAAAGTAACATATACATATATTTCAGCTTCAGCACCAGTAGTGTTTGGTAAAACAGTGTGGTTGCCAAGTTAATGAATCTTGTCCTGCCTCTTTGTATAAACCTTTAATCCTGTGTTAAGAGGGAATTGCATGCAAGGGAAGAAATTGTTTTATCCCTCACTTTCTAAGATGGAAGCTGTGATCATGTGTATGAGGGGAACACTGGAAATTAATCAAATGCTCACTTTTAATAATCTTATTGCACTGTTAGTGTAGAATGTTTCACCCTTACAAGCAGGAATTGCTCTTTGTTTCCCTATTTCTTCATCTTTTAAAGCAAATCCCTAACTGGAAGGATTCCTTAATCATATGGAAATATAGAATCAATTTGTTGATGAGGGACTTCAAATAAAAGTTATGAGTTTTATGGTCGATTGATCATTAAAAATATTTCTGCAGATGACTCAGAGGTCCAGAGCAATTATAAAATTCTACAGGATTCCAATTTGAATAGCTATTTTGAGAGACAGTCTCAAAATACTATGTATTCATTGAACACAAACAATTACATTGCTTTTGTTTAATCCCAGGAGGAAAAAAAGAAAAAGAAATGAAAAGCATGGAAGTTTATAAAACCTCTTAATTTTTTTTTTTTTAAATACTTGATTTAAATCATGCAAAAGTACATAATCATGGCTAACAAAAATAGTCTGTGTACTTAAGTTGTCTAAGGATAACACGAAAGCCTAGAGGGACAAAAAGGCAAGATATTGCATATAGGCAACAACAGATTAATAAATCTAACATAGCTCACTCATATTAATCTTGAATTTGCACATGCAAATTACACACTTCTTGCATCACTGAAAAAAAGACTCATTATAACTGATATGAAAACCAAGCCTAAAGAGGATGCACTGTATTTACTAGAAAGAAAATCATATGTAGTTTGGCCTTGGTCAACAGTCCCATCTGTCCATCCATTAAATACCATCCACTAAAGAGACACACAACACAGTGAACATAAAACATGCATGCACTCTTTCCTTTTTTTTTTTTTTTCAGTATTTAGAAGGCTTCTGCTCTAGTAGTCCTTTTTCCTTTCCATTCTCCTCTTCTCTGCATCCACTGCTTTGATATATTCCCACATTAATCTCTTCCACCACACCTCAAGCAATTCTTACCCTTTTGTGTTTCCCAGTTGCTCACACATACACATTTATACAGCTATTATGCTATCTCCCTCACATCAGACAATGTTTCACTACAGCCTCATCTCCTTTTCATGTATTTTCATTCCTATTTAAGATAAGAAAGGATTGACAAAACTTAGTTATTGTATTTTTTCTAACAAAGGGAAAAAAACCAAACCCAAACCTATAAGAATAATATAATAAATTTGTTATATTGCAGCTCCAGCTATATAAAAATACTGGTTAATGAAGTCATTTTTTCTATATATATAAAATAAATATAGCACTGTTCTTTAGTTATGTAATATATTATGTACAAGGGACCTTTGGTCCTAAAGAAAACAAATGATGAGCTGCTGTATTATTGATTGAGTTTGTGAACATATAAAGTGACAATGCCAGTGACAGTCACATATGAGATTCTTGAGGAATTAAGTACCAGATTTTCAGGTAGCTTTTGGAATCATAACAAAATGTTTTGGGTTGGAAGGGACCTTTAGAGATCACGTAGTCCATCTAACCCCCCTGCAGTGGAGAGAGACACATGAGATTGCCAGCTTATGTCCAGCTTTTCATCCTCCAGCACCTTCAAAGTTCACTGCATGGCTGCTCTCAATCATATCATCCAGCCTGTACTGATAATGAGGATTGCACCAATCCAGGTGCAGGACCTTGTACTTGGCCTTGTTAAAAGTCATGAGTTTCACATGGTCCATTTCTCAAGCTTTTCCAGGTCCCTCTGGATGACATCCAGTCCCTCTGAAATGTCAACTGCACCACTCAGCTTGGTATCAGCTGCAAACTTGCTGAGGCTGCACTTGATCCTTTTCTCTATGTCATTGATGAATACAGCAAACAGAGGTCCCAGTATGGACCCCTGAGGGACACTACTTGTCACCGATCTCCATCTGGACATCAAGTCATTGACCACCACCATCTGGATGAAACCATGCAACCAATTCCTTGTCCACCAAACAGTCCATCCATCAAATCCATATGTCTCCAATTTAGAGCGATAGATGTGGTGGGGGACCTTGTCAAAGGCTTTACAGATGTCCAGATAGATGACATACATAGCTCTTACCTTGACCACTGATGTAGTGACTCCAGCATAGAGGGACGCTGGCTTGGTCAGGACTTGCCCTTGGTGAATCCATGTTGACTGTCTTGTATCACCTCCCTGTCCTCTAAGAGGATTTGTTCCATGATCTTTCCAGGCACAGAGGTGAGGTTGACAGGTTAGTAGTTCCCGGTGTCCTCCTTTCTACCTTTTTGATGAATCTGAGGTTCATGATAGGATCAGCATTTGCAAACCCTTCTTGGTGTTATCTTCTCTGTATTTCAAGGGAAGTTAACTATCAAAATCAAGAAAGAACTTTTGAAAATCCTACTATATATTACTTTAAAAGTCTGGTCTTAAAAGATGCAACACATATCTTCTGTAAGTTGTCTGGAGCAGTATATATTATGAATTTTCTTAAATATGTTAGAGTACTATTCAAATATTGATCTGCAGAGATTGCATGTAATGAAAGCATGCGACAACTAAATGTTAAAAAGATTCCTCTTCACTGGCAAACTCTTAGCATATAAGCCTGTTTTTCTTCTATTCATATCCCTGACCTGCATCAAATACTTAGTACTTTCATATGATTTTCACGTGAAGATACACATCACGAAAATAAACCTTCAGATGCAAAAAAGCAAACCATACTGTGGCAGTTTTCCTTCAGAAGAAAGGAATGGCACACAACAAGTCAAGGAAAGAGATATTTATCTCACCACTGACCACTAGTCAGGTACATTTATAATTGCCGTTCTTTGCCATTTCTCCTTGATGCTGCTGCTTCCTTTGCAGCATCTATGTAATAATAATTACTTTTAGGTAATATATATATGTAGGAATTTGGTAATATATATATATGTAGGAATTACTTTTAGGTAACTGTAAGCCTCACCAACTTCCATGTTGCTTGTTCAGGAAAACTAGCAACAAGAAAAGAAGTAACCACATGATTTGATTTGCTTGCATCTTTCAGGGTTTATCCCTCTCTCCAGTATTAGCCATTCTACTTTCTAACTTTCTAATGTACCGTTTTATGAATAAGCAGGTGACCATCCACAAAAATCCATAGTAACAGTAAAATGCCCACTGAGCTTTCAATCAGTTCTGTATGCATGATGCATCTGAGAATGAAAGTAGGGTCGTAATAACAAATATACATTCACTTCAAAAACTAAGAAGTCATTCAATCAAAGTATTTTCTTCAGAAAAGTAATTAAGGCAAGATACTGTGAGTCTAAGTCAGGACTTTTTTACCCCTTAATTAGATAAAAATTGTCACCAAAACCAACTGATTTGTGCAGGAAGAGAATGGTGTGAAAGAGAGAGGATTTCAAGCCATATGAATAAAGTGTCTTTGACTATATTCTGATATTTAGTTGTCCATTCAATGACTTATTAGAGGAACTTCAAGGGTGAAAGGCAGAAAAGTATCTGCAGGAAGGAGGAAAAGGAAAAAAACCCAACCTTGTGAAATAAAAGGGTGCTTGAGTCTTAATCCTCAGTGGGCTGCTTCTAGGATATCAGACAATGGAGAGCTCTGTGTTCTGAACGCCAGAGGACTTTGCTGTCAGACAGTGCTAGAGGCCTTCATGTTGGATGATATGTTCAAGAATTTTACTTTTCAAGAGTCACAATAGCATAATGCCTTTCAATTTGAATGTAGCATAAGGTCCCCATAAACATCTAGCTGCACTGATAAAATCTTCTCTTTCATAAGTGAACTCCCACACAGCCCAAGGGAGCTTTTTAAAATGAAGTTCAAACACATAGCATCCATCTGCAAGTTTCTGGTGGAAAGTACAGAATGAAAGTGAAAACCGGTTGTCTGTTTTGCAATTAAGTAGAAAACCCCCATTCGCTGCCACAATGGTAAGCAAAAACACACGCAAACGGATGATTTAACACTCCAGGTAGTCATATAATATAAATGTTTATGTACACAAGTGCAAATGCACTAGCCCATGGCCACAATAATTATGTGGATATGTACTCTATTCACACTTCAATGTTTCACTCATTTGACAGTATTGCTGCTTTAAACTTCACAGGCAACTTTTGTATAGAAAATAGTTGTCTTCTGTGAGCTGGCAGTTGTTTCAGTCAGCACCAGTGTATTAAGGAAATATTAATAACAGTTTCTTCCTTAAATTCCTTTCCTTGTTTCTGCTGGGATAGGGTTAATTTTATTCCTAGTAGCTGGTACAGAGCTGTGTTTTGGATTTAGTATGGGAATAATGCTGTTAACACACCAATATTTCAGTTGTTGCTAAGCAGTGTTTATCCTGAGTTTCTTGTGCTGTCACTGAGCAGGTGAACAAGAAACTGTAAGGGATCATGGCCAGGACACCTGACCCAAACTAGCTGAAGGCATATCCTATACCATAGAACATCATGCCCAGTATACAAACCGGGGGGAGTTGTCCGGGACAGGGGGCAGATCTCTGCTCAGGCTTCTGTCAGCAGATAGTGAGCAAATGCTTTCTGAATCATTTTTCTTTTCTTGGGGTTTATTTCTTTCTTTATTATATTTTGTTTTGATAGAATGATTATAATAATGATATTTTTATTGTTATATTTTATTTTAGTTATTAATCTGGTCTTATCTCAACCAGTGAGTTTTATTTTGTCTTTTCATTCTTCTTACCATCCCACTGGGAGGGGGGAGGAGTGAGGAAGCAGCTGCATGGTGTTCAGTAGCTGGCTGGGTTTAAACAATGACAATTCCACATTTGAATTGTGATTTTCAAATAAAACTCCTGATTTAATTCTTTATTATTGAGTCAAACACAGCAAGGGGCAAGTGTAAAACTGCTGTTTCCAAACTCATGTCCATTCATTCTGCTACCTTGTCAATCCATTTAGAACCTAACCTTTGAAGACAAACAGTCTTGCAGGCACAAACTTAATCAAGAAACACCTGGACAGGGGTTATAATCTGCACTTTCTAGAATTTTGGAAGGTCACATCAAGCCAACACCATAGCACTTGTCATCTATGGACTGAAAATATATGTACTGAAAATTCTCGGTTTTCATCCATAATGCTGTGTGGTAGGCAAAGAAGTAGCATCTAATATAATTTTCTAAAGTTGATGAAATTGTAAAGATAATGTGCTGAGGAAAACAAAGTATTCCTACTGTTTCCTTGAACATTTTTGGAGAACCGAGTGAAGGTTAAAAAATCTTTTTCAAACACTTATATAAGAGTTGGTTACATTTGTCATCAAAATGTCATTTACTGTAGGAATTGTGAAGTATATTGAGGGAAGAATAATAGAAACATGGAAAGTATGTAACCCTCAAAATCTCTCCCTGATTCAGTTCTATGACCCCTCTCCTTCTGACTGTACATCTCACTTTTATTCAGTCTGTCATCAATGATTTTAGTAATTCTTCCTAATTTCAGTATGATTCGAACATTTTTATCCTCACTGCACTTACTACACAAGTGCTTAATTTCATTCAGATGAACATGGCTGCAAGATTAAAGCCAAATGCATATGAATAATCTTACTTGTACCATAAATATTCAGAAGATCAAGCTAATAAATTACACCAACGTGGAAAAGGTGTTTTCTGCTTGTTTCTCAGATCAATAACTATGACATTTCTTCATACTCTTCAGTGGAGATACTTCTGAATTATTTTGGTTTATTCAAGAGTTAGCTTCCTACTCTGTTACTATACATCAAGTGTAATTTCATAAAAAGGTGCTGGAACAGTAGTACAGAAAACAAAAATGCTGCAACAACATGGCAGTGTGACTTGTAGGCAGAGAAAATTCTAGTCTGTTATTCTGACCTTTTCTGTCTCAAAATTATTTTTGGTATTTACTGTGATAATATAATGACTAATTGTGAGAACTACCATACAATAATTTTCAAATGGAAATCATGGGATTTTTTAAACACAGATTTTTTTTTTCTTAAATAGGGCTTGACACAGAGTGAAATTAATTCTAGATTATTGTCTCTCATGTATTCCCATCTCAATGCTTCTTAAAATAAAAAGGATATCATATTGTATCATATCATACCATATCATATTCATTTACTTGCTAGTGTGCATGTATTTAAAAAAAGACACATGCACACACATAGTATGCATAGACTCACCTATAGTAAGTAGGGAGGTCAAAGGGCACAATGGACAGTGAGTCAAAGGTCCCTTCCTAGTGGTCTGTAATGGTAAAAGCTGAAGTAGCACAGTAACAAAATCTTCATGTGTATAAGGAGTTCATCTTCTCAGATCATGAGATTTCACTCCCATCTAGAAAGAGGCAAAATCATTTTTTGGTACAGCCTCTGTAACAAATCCATGTCTACTTTCTTTTGGCCCCTTTCCAAACTACACGTTCAAGCTCTAAATTTTTACATTAATAATTAACAAAAAGTGGCATTGGAGTGGATTACAACTAAAATAGTTATATTTGCATAAACCAGGTACAAATATTGTAAGCAATAGAAGGAAGTTTACATTGGTGGACTTTGGTTGTTGGTGAAATTTTTGGAGTAGATAATGGTACATGATGTCATAAAAATCTTTATTGGAAGACTATTTCAGTCCACTTAAACTGCCTGTAGCAAATATGCACTCTCAGGGACAGATTCACTACCATATTTCAATCACTCTGCAATGTAATGGTGATGCCAGACAACACTAATCTCAACTTTCTCACCACTTAAGACATACCACAGATTTTCTTCACACAAGAGATGTCGAACAGCCAGAAGTATGTATGAATCCAGCCTACTCGGGGACATTTTAGCATTAAAAAAATTGTTAAAATGTCACTTCACTCTCACTTATCATCACTCACTCCACTGTGTCATCTAAATCACAGAAAGGAAGCTGCTCACCTGACTATTGAATTTTGTCTCCGTATGTCCTTTTGATTCCTCACATTAACCAATAGGCAATTAAAAAATCAGCAGAACAGACAGGTTGCAGACAGCCAACTTAAATTTCACACTGTTGATTAATTCTGAGAGAATGAATACTACCAGAAGTTTCATTTTATTGTCATATCAAATCTTTGCATTTAGCACTATTATGCATCTATCATTCATTATGCAAATAAAATGTTCTTGTTCTGTATACTTGACTACATGTTTCAAACTTCTATTTTCATTGTCAGAGATACCCCAATTGCAATATTTGTTGGAAGGATATAGGATAAGCATATTTTCTGTACATACATTTCACAGTCCTATATAGTTCAAATTGATATCTAACAAGGCTTGTCAAATTAAAAACCTTTAAATGCAATACCAGCGGACAATTTACCCACTGGATCCATGACATTTAGAATCATAGAATAATTTCAGCTGGAAGAGAACTTCAAGATCATCAAGTCCAAACTTATTCCTAGCCCTACCAAAAGCCACTAAAACATGTCCCTAAGCACAAAAGCTATCCACATCACTTCCAGGGATGGTGACCACCACCTCCCTGGGCAGGCCTTTCTGATGCCTGACAACCTTTTCTATAAAGAAATGCTTCCTAATATCCAGCCTGAACCTCCCCTGGTTCAATTTCAGGTCATTTCCTCTTTTTCTATCGCTTGTCACCAGGGAGAACAGACCAACTCCTGCCTTGCTGCAACTTCTCTTCAGGTAGTTACAGAGGGTAATAAGGTCTACCCTCAGCCTTCTTTTCTCAAGGCTAAACAGCCCCAGATCCCTCAGTCTTTCCTCATAAGAGACATGTTCCAGACTCTTTACTAGCTTGGTAGCCCACCTCTGTACCCTCTCCAACAACTCAATGTCCTTCTTGTAGAGAGGAGCCCAAAACTGGACACAGTATTTGAGGCGCAGCCTCAACAAAGCTGAGTACAGAGGAATGATCCCCTCCCTGCTCCTGCTGACCACACTATTCCTGATCCAGGCCAGGATGCCATTGACCTTCTTGGCCGCCTGGGCACACTGCTGGCTTATGTTCAGGTGGCTGTCAATCAACACCCCCAGGTCCTTCTCTGCCTGGCAGCTCTCCAGCTACTCCTCCCCAAGCCTGTAGCACTGACAGGGGTTGTTGTGGTCCAATTGCAGGACCTGACATTTGGCCTTATTGAAACTCATGAAATTGGCCTTGGCCCAGCGATCCAGACTTTCCAGATCCCTTTGTAGAAAGAACCAGATTCTGCTCTTGTAAAAAAACCAAAGAAACTTTGTAGAGATTTACTGCCCGCTCAGGGGATGACTTCAACTTCTAGTCTTCACTGTGTGTTCTAACATACAATAAGGAGAATATATACTGGAAGCAGTCCAAAGGCATGGCAGATATGAATCATGCTATTACTGTGAAATAAGTCTTAATTGACAGAGGGACTAGTCTGATACTTAATTAGTAGGTCAGAAAGCACTCCCTGATTTACCATGTCTTACTGGCAGCAGGCAGATCTTGAAGTCTGGAGAGCACTCAGTCTTTAAGATTCAGTCAAAGTAGGGATTCTGCAACAAAGGCAAAAATGGTATGGTTCAAAATCTTATTACTAAGATTCAAGAGTTCAAGAAGGACTAGGAAAAGAGGTTGCCATGCTGTTAAAGTGAGTTTCAGAAAGTTGAAAACACATTAAATTCCAGACAATGAGACACCAACATGACAATATTCTTAAATGAGTTCACAGGTGAACAAGGTACTTGTAAGAAATGTAACTTAACTTGAAAGCTAAAACCATCAGGTCTGAAGTTGAACACAGAATAGATTTAAATAGTGAATTAGGTTATGGTAATTGAGTTCTAGACAGGAAATTTTTTTAAATGAAATATGGAATCTGATTGATAAACACTGACTTTTTTTTTTTTTCCTTTTTAAATTAGTAGTTCATAGTATTTTAACATTTTAAAATAAAGGAAGAAAAATCAATCGACAGGTATTGAGTGAGTTGAAAACTCACTGATGTATCTTTAAAATGTAATCCTATTACTGTCTTATAAAAGGTCCAAAGACCGGCCCTCATTCAACTTCTTCATAAGTTTTAATACAGTGACACATGACATGTAGGAATTAAGATTACAAGTTACTCCTATTTGGTAGATTGCCTTTTGGAAAGCAATTATTTAAAAATATTAAAGAGTTATGTTCGATAATAAACTTAATGTGAACTTGCAATGGAGTGGTTCAGTCAGAAAATCAAGTGCAATCCCTCAGTGTAAGTGAGAAATTATAAACAGGGTTAGAGAGATATGACACCTTTGTATATGGGAAGACCATTGATGGAATGCAGTGTTTAGTTATGGTATCAACTAATTGAAAAGGCTATCAACAAAGAGGGAACTCTGTAGAAAATAGAGAGGAAAAAAAGATGATGACAAAACATGTCTCATTAAAGTCTCTCTTTTAAGTGAAGGGATATCAAAAAAACATTTTTCAAATGCTGTATAAATTGTGTGTGAGAGAAAAAGTTATGATTTAACAACATTTAACTGACATAACCTGTGCAGGATGGAATCTGTGGGCAGATCAAATCAGATTAGAAAAAAAACCCAAACATTTTTAACACCAATAGTAATCAATCATTACAACAGTTTACCTAAAGGTGTGATGGATTAGCTATCGTTTGACATATTTACTACCAAGTGTAAAGTTATCCATCTACAAACAAAAAGAGAGGTCACACAAACCATGCAGGTCAAACATACAAGATAGGGACACTATCCTGAGATATAATGTCAAGACATTAGGGATTTTTGTGGATTATGTGCAGAACTTGTGATCTTTATACAAAATGATGCATCCAAGAGAGCTAGCATGACCATTGACTGTATAAACAGGACACAAAATAGAAATATTTGTCATTACTGCCATTACTGCCTGTATATTTGTATTACTGTCATGAAACAAAACTGGAGTGCTTTATCAGAATGGTAAATTAAGGAGAGTTTAAAGAAGTCATGTAAAAATTTTGAGTCACGTTAAACTCATACCCATTCCAAAAAGAAATGTTGCTGCTTTACACTGTTTGTATCACAGTTGGGGCTGGTTAGGATGGTGAAGGCCATTTGGTGTTTTCCGGGTCCTGACACTTCCAGCTCTCTACTAAAAGTGACAAAAAATCAGTGAAGGAAGTGTATCTGAGGAGTTGTATTAGTCGTGCTGAAGAATTTGTAACATTACAAGCTGTGCTTTATTTAACATAAAATTAGTTCCAGGTTTAAATGTAAAGGTTCATTACCTTTTTTTTACCTTTAGATAAACTTTCCTTTCCTCCTTTCCTTTCCCCCTTTCATTTCCCCCTTCCTTTTCCCCTTCCTTTCCCTTTCCTTTCCCTTTCCTTATTTCCCTTTCCTCCTTTTCCTTTCCTTATTTCCCTTTCCTCCTTTTCCTTTCCTCCTTTCCTTTCCTTTCCTTTCCTTTCCTTTCCTTTCCTTTCCTTTCCTTTCCTTTCCTTTCCTTTCCTTTCCTTTCCTTTCCTTTCCTTTCCTT
>JANVCC010000018.1:17490767-17623164 GCA_025345505.1 Todiramphus chloris collaris
TTTCCTTTCCTTTCCTTTCCTTTCCTTTCCTTTCCTTTCCTTTCCTTCCCCTTCCCCTTTTCCCCTTTCCCTTTCCCCCTTTCCCTTTCCCCCTTTCCCTTTTCCCTTTCCCTTTCCCTTTCCCTTTCCTTCTTTCCTTTTTTCCTTTTCCTTTCTTTTTCTTTTTTTCCCTTTTTCTATATTTTTCTTTTCCCTTTCCCTTTTTTTTTTTTTTTTTTTTTTTTATTTCTTTTTCTGTTTTCATTTTCTTCTTTCCTTATGAAACAAAGTAATTACAGTTTGCATCATTTCAGATTTCTTTGTGAATATTCTGAAAAGCTTTTGCTGTTATCTAGATCAAGACTGAGATAATCTACCAATATATAGGTCTGGGGAAAAGTCAGTTCAGCAATATTTTAATATATGGCCTAAGTATGACTATGGGAAAATATATTATTTTCTTTGATATATCATTAAGGGGAAGTCTCATTTCACTTGAAAGATCACTTCCAGTACATACAAATTATGAAATGAAGATGAAATTGCTTCTACATTGCTAAGGAGGTTAAGAAAATTTTGATAAAATAGGAACAAATTTATGAAGATTCCTTCTTTCCCCTGGTTATACACAGTTAGAAAAATAGATTGAAACAAAAGAATAAAAAGGTAAAGATAATAAAATGAATGAATACATATATGACAATTAAATCACAAGATCTAAGACAGTTTTAGTGTGACAAATAATAGAGGCATGATCCTGTTATTTTATTTGCAAGGTGCAAACAATATAATAAAATGTACAATAAATTGTCTTTAAGCTTTTTTTTTTTTTTTTCTGTTTGCTTTTAAATCTCTGGGGACTGACAAAGAGGTCAGCATGTGATAGCAGAACAAAACCAACACACTTGAAGTTTGTAATAAGACTTCTGAAAAGAAAACAAAAAGATGCTTATAAAATCTATTTAATTATCATCTGAGAAACAATTAACTGTTCCGAGATTCTTTAGAAAATTATGCAACGAGTGAGCAAGTGCTTGTCAAATCATTTTGTAACTAAATTCATACATTTGTTCCTGTTTTAAAAATGACCACATATTCCATCTGCCCATGCAAAATGCTTAAGTATTTTCAGCCAACTTCCCCAAGTAAAGCTGTACACCAGTCAAAGGCATCACACTTCATTGTTACAAAGGCCATGGTTGTAAAGTATCATATTCAAGGCCAAGTGATTAGCTTTCTTTGTCTTTTATTTATATGCTAAGAGCATTTAAGAATGGGAAAGGTTCAGATCATAGACCAGTTTTGCTCGGTTCTCCCTGATCTGATTTTCTTTTAGAAAAAGGACAGGAAACGAATCTCTCTGACTGCGTTCAAAGCAGATGATATACCTTTTGCAAAATGCTTATTAGTGTTTTCTGGAACTGGATGGAACTGCTGTATTAACTGATTTAAATACAATCAGTGAGATTTGCTCCCTGGCCTTTTTCTAAAAAGGAAGCCAGAGAAGGGGCGAGAAGCAGATCTGGTGCAAGCTACATTGTACTACAATGTTGTCATGGTTCTGCACACTTCTCTGAGTTTAGGAAGTTCTGCCTAAAATTAGAAGCCCTGAACAGAAGTCTTTGTTGAAGACAACTGTGACTCTTATCTCTTTCTTGACCATTTTTGGCATTTGCAGCTGCAGATTTCCTACACTTGGTGCTGTTGGAAGGACTCCTCAGAAACCATCCTTTTCTAAGAGCCCTCGCTTCACTTGCAGATCTTTGGCTATTATTGCCACACAAGCTAGAAAAGCACAGAAACTTCAGCTGCCTGTTAAAATCTTCAGGAAGCACATCTGGCAGACAATCAATAACATCTGGTCCCAGACAGAGCTGTTCTGGTCATTTACAGAGTATCCTCTGGAGAAAAAAAAAAACCAAGCAAAATATGAAAAGGAATCTGGAAATTAATAATAATAATAAATAACTTAATGTGGGGGTAAATGAACTCTGGTGCTGTGAGTAAGGATGAAAAACAATTATAAAAAGCCCTGAACACCCCAAAGAATCACTGGGAGCTCTCCTCAGCCAGGCTGGCAGAAGTGCTGTGCTGAACTGCTTCCAGACGCTGGTCTGGATTCCCAGTGGCACCATGGTTCTACACCTTGGGGAAAATCTTCTAAAATTCTGTCCCAGACCTGTTTTTTTGGATATCAACCCAGTTATAATAAAAGTCTAAATTCAACATTTCTCAGTGGAAGACAAAAAAATGACAAGGTAGATTAGATTCATAGAATCATAGTACTGCTCAGGTTGGAAAGCACCTCTGGAGATCATCTAGTTGAATCTCTGCTGCTCGAAGAAGAAACAGCCAGAGCATGATACCCAAGACCACGTCCAGTCAGGTTTTCAATATCTCCAGGGATGGCGACACTGCAATCTGTCTGGACAGCATGTTCCAAAATTCAGGTACCCCCACTGCAAAAGACTCCAACAGCACTGTTGAACGTACAGTCAAAAGAGCCTTAAGAGTGAATCAGGTAAGCAGTTGCAAGGTGTCTTCTGATTCAACAGAGCTTAATACATATATTGGAGAACCATAGAATAATAGAATTTTTTGCATTGGAAGAGACCTTAAAGGTCATCTAGTTCCAATCACCCTCCAATGGGCTGGGACATCTCCCACTAGACCAGGTTGCTCAAAGCCCCATCCAGCCTGGTCTTGAATACTTCCAGGGATGGAGCATCCACCACCTCTCTGGGCAACCTGTTCCAGTGTCTCACCACCTTCAGAGTGAAGAACTTCTTCCTAATTTCTAACCTAAATCTACCTTCTTTCAGTTTGAAGACATTACCCCTCATCCTATTACTACAAGCACTTGTAAAAAGTCCCCAGCTTTCTTGCAGACACCCTTCAAATACTGAAAGACTGTAAAAAAGTCTTCTCAGAGCCTTCTCTTCTCCAGGCTGAAGAACCCTAATTCTGTCAGCCTGTCCTTGTAGGACAGGTGTTCCAGCCCACTGATGGCCCTTTGTGGCCCTCCTCTGGACCCTCTCCAACAGGTACTTGTCCTTCCTGTGTTGTGAACTCCAGAGCTGGAAGCAGTATTCCAGGTGGGATTTTATGAGATCTGAATAGAGACAGAGAACTCTACCTGCTGGCCGTGCTTCTTTAGATGCAATCTAGCTCTTGATATATTGTCTTGAACTTTCTCTACTAAAAAACCCAACAAAACTACCCAGGTGCTTGTTTCATGGCAACACTTAGAGGCTCCTACAAGATCTCTTCTTCTGTTCATGAGTCCAGAAATATACTGTACAGAAGAAGAAATGAAGGTTTACTACTCCATAAGATTTAGCTTTCCAAGGTTATTTCTTAAAAATCATTACGACACAGAGTTGGAAGAACCTGAAGCAATCTAGTACATTCTTCTACTTTGTATCACTTATATTCAATTTATTTCAATGAGCTGTATAAAATAACATCTAGCAAAAGCACAGAACTACATGGAACAATTCTGCTTCCACACATCCCTTCTTTTAAGTGTCTGCTAATCTAGAACAAAATTTTCCAATAAAGTTTCATTGGGCAAGCATACTGGAAACTTTTATCTCACTGGGACAACTGTTCTGTTGCTTTCAATACTTGTTGATGGGTCATAAGGCAATTTCTTAGGTACAAACCATTAGGTTGACAAATTGTTGACAAAAAAACCTGTGGGATGTAAGGTGGCAGACTGCAGAGGGCATGACAGAATGAGAAACAGACAGGCAGTATAACCTGCCAACTGGCAAGTTTCTGAAGTGTGAAGGTTGGTCTCACACTCATTCTAACACTCAGTGTTGCAAATTCAAGCGCTTAGCCCTGAGGTCAACATTTGCCAGGAGCCAAGTTAGCCTTCCAGTTCTGATTCACAGTAGTAGTAGTAGCATGAGGAGATGGAAAAGCCAAAAGAGATGAATGCTTCCAGCACTATTAGAGAAACAGAAGTAATGAAGGGGATTCAGAAAAGCATAAGAAATACTAAGACAAAAAAAAATGATGGGAGACATTTACATCAGCCTTGACCCCCAAACTACATTAAGGGAAAAAGCGTAACCAGTGATGAAAAATGTACACATTTTTTATAATAGAATTGTAACGTGCTGCAGAATTATAATTGTCTGATGTATCTGATACAAAATTGCATGAGATCAACATAGAATGAGTAAAAAGTACCTATTTAGTAAAATGATAATGATTTAAGAAATCAGCTATTAGTTTTTATGGGCTAATTTCCAAACTCATTAGAGCTAATGGGAGTTCAGTCATTAGCCCAGCAAGCACTGTTGGATCAGGTCCTGGATTGGGTTAGCTTAGATATTGCATTAGATAAGGATGTTCAGGTGAAATATGAAATCAATTACGAGCAAATTTATTCCCTTAAACATATATGGCAATAACTACATGTATTTTAAAAGAGAAGATAAAAAAATCTGTATTAGTCAGATATATTTATTTTTCTTCCCCCCCAGTGAAATGATGCAAATTCATAGCAAAGTAGGAGCTAGATTAGAACATTTTTGATGGAATCTGTGAAGTCCTGAGGTAAAAAAAAAAACCAACCTATTTATCAGAAATTAAAAACCTGCTTATAGAAGTCTAAGAAGGGAAAAAACAAATGGGTATTTCCTAATCCAGATGAAATTCTACTTCAAGAGTCTGATATAACTGATTTCTAAGGTACAATCAAAGGAAACTATAACAGGAATTTATTCTAGAAATAGTGTTAATTCATTCAGCTTTAGTTGATGGTTTACATGATAATCAAATTTGTCTTCCTCTCTAATCCTGTTACTTTGGAATCTTGGCTATATAGCAAGCTCAGTTCTGAGCTCCAAAGGAGGTGTTTTCTAAGTCACCAAATTCTCTCAAAAGCTAAATGGATTTTCATAAGTGGAACTTTCTTTCCCACATAAATATCTAAACACATATGAATATCAGTTAATAGGAACAAAAATATGACACATTTTCTTTTACCATAACAGAAGTAACTTCTATTCAGCCAAATCAAAAGAAAGACTTTCCACAATGAAAAGATGAAAAGGAGAGGTGCATGTAAAATAAAGGCTAAGTTCTGTCATCCAAGAATATCAGTTAGTATGTTTACAAAGCCATAGATTTTTTTGACCCAAACTTTTCCAGTTTGGGGAGTGCCTGTCAGATTGAAAAAGTCAGGTGATTTTTATTTTGCATGCTGTAACTTAAAACAACAACTTTTTTCTGCTCAGAGCACTGAAAGACCCTTTTCAGACTGATATTAATTCTGCTCAAAAGAAGTTAGAGGCCACAAACCTCAGTCAAAATTGGCTTATCACAAGCAGGTATTCTCTGCTACTAATGTGTAATTACTTCTCTCATGTATTATGTCTGTGCTGCTTCATTCTCATGGTGTAAACCAGAGAATTTAACAATCCAGTTAGTAAAACAAAACTGGAATAGCAATCCAGTTATTAAAAGATCTCATTTCTAGATGGAGAATCCCAAGATTTGCATGGTCAAAGTGTTTTCAGAAGCAAAGTGTAAGTCTGATAGCTACAGACAAATGTGAAAGCAAATCTCTCCGGGAATAGCAAAGAGAAGGGATGCTGAAACAAAGATGGATGCTCTGTTGACATCTAGTTGAGTGAAGAGATAAATTGAAGGTATCTGTCACAGGACCTGAAGCAAGCTTGTTTAAGGTAGGTTGGGCTATTGTGTGAGAGGTATTTCTGTTAAGAGGGAGTCATATTGTAAAGTTTGTAGTTACAATAGTGCATCCACATCACAGTTGAACAACTGCCTAGATGTGACTGAGGTAACGGGTAAGCATAATTTAAGCTGAATGGTAAGGTGCAAAAGTTAACACCTAAGAAATGATAGAAAAAAGGTCACTGATTTGTACAAAGGTGCCTTGAAAGATACGAGACAAAAAAAATCTCTTTTCAGGAAGTCTTTAATTGGAGAGGCAGAAGAAGAAACTACTTACAAACATCATTTGACATGTAAAAGTGCTTAGTTTCATTGTTTGTGCATTTTGAAGGTCTGAAATAGCAATATCCTGAAAACAAAATGAAACTTTTTTCCTGTTTAGGTATCAATGCAACAGTGAATTTGATTCTAGACAGTGCACCTCTTTTAAGGTATTATAACTCCATTGAAAAAGATACTAGCTTATTTACAGCAAACTTCAATAAAAAAAAAAATCAGGGTAAGTTGTGGCTACTGAACAGGTCTGGTTTACTTTTTTGGATCATGATCAAATGAGAGAACTTGAACAGGAAAAATACCCTGTACAGGTAATTAAATGTGTTTTTAAGAAATTAAAAAGAAAAAAATAAATCACTCTTGCTCCAATAACCAAAATATAAAATAATGCACAGTGCCATGGAATACAGATTTCAAAATAATATCAGACAGAAGACTTTTGCTACTTTCACTGCACAGCTGAAACTGACGTGGGAGTCAGTTATCTGTGGATGGTGATTATGCCATGGAGAATTCATAAATAAAGATTTTGTCTGGATCTGACATCTATTTTAAGCAGGTAATCAGAAAGTACTTTTGATTTCTATTAGATATACATCTATAGTTCCCTACGCCTTATTTAATTGTAGCATACAAAGAAACAACACCAATGCCTGTAATGGGTGGCAAAGCTAAGGAGTGGGAATGTTATACCTGTCACAACAGTGTTCTAAAAGGAGATTCTACCTATTTCCTCAGTTTTGCCCTTCCTTAAAAATGAGTTAACTATTATCTCTAAGTTAATCATTTTGCATAGCTTTGCAACACTTGAAAATGTCATATGCTGTCCAGAAAATATACAAATATATAAGAATAAGGTGATAACCCCAGAGCTTGTTACTAAACTACAAAGCCGACACATGCAAGAATTACAAATAACAGCACAGGGATAACAAACCGATAACAGCAGGCTTGCTCTCAAGTATCATGGTAGCTGATCAAAACCAGGGTTCCAGACAACATAACACAAAGCCTGATGGTGCCTGCTACATTTCCTCAACCTGTAAATTAGAATGATAGCTTTTCTTTTTCACTATCTGATCTGCAGCAGGTGCCAACATGCCTAACCTTTGACTAACAGCCAGAATCTCAGGCTTTCACCTATGCCATCCTGCTCCCTCACTTCCCAGCAATCTCTCCTACTTTATTTTGTTTGCTTTTCTTTTTCTTTTTAAGCTTTCTGATTACTGTGCTAGCCAGGTGGCTAGACACAAGCAGCTGAGATGCTTTATTTTTCCCTGGCCAATCATTTATTCTATTTCTCCCCTTTTTTTTGACAGGAGCTAGAGACAGTGAATGCAGTCTGCAGAAAAATTGCTCTTGCATGGTAGCCCCTCCCAAGCTTCATCTCCTCTGAAGGCAGCTCCTCATCAGTGAGAGAATAGGCGGCACAGCACAACATACACTCAATAAAATTGGTGTTTGGGACTGGAAATATTTATAAAAACCAAAAGAAATCCATCTCAAAATACCAAGAAATGTAATTTATTTGCCTGTAATAACAGAGCAACATAGAATGGAAGACAGGGTGGAGAAGAGGGTAAAAATCTCAGAGATTTCATTTTCAGATGATAAGCAGAAATGTGCAGGTGTTGTGCATTAGATGACCTCCCTATATGTGGGTCACCATACATCAGTACTCTGTTAGCAGCATTACATAGGGCAGCTTGATGCCTCTCATTTCTCATGTCTTCATACAGGAACGATTACAATGCCTAAGTATGTATAGGTTGCCTTACACACTACTGAGCAAGGAAATAAATCTACAAATATTTGAAAGGTGTAAAAGTCATCAACAGAGAACAATTATTTATCATAGTGATAGGACTGATTTAATATTAAAGAAATACAGAGTGGAAAGACAAATCTACCTAGCAGTGCTAATAGTTTCTCACTTAAGAGTATCTCTGATCCCTTCCTGATTTTCTCAGGGAAAAAAGGATGCAATATGAGTACATTTGTTCTTCATTCCAGACATAGCATATAGAGAGGTTATGCTGACATGACACTTGTGCTTGTGTATGCATGCCTGTGTGACACAGACTTCTTTCAACCTGACATCACAAGCTGTTAAGTGACCTATAACTGATATTGCTGGTTTGGAACATCTTTTAGCTCAGGCTTGCTTTTGTAGCTTTGGTACAACTGAGGAACTGAGGTTCTCCTACTTCCTGAAAATGTTTGTGACCTAAGCAGCAAGTACCTTTTCTCTATGCTGTTACTTTGCACATTATCAAAGAAATATTAACAGCCTGAAAAATATTATTCACACCTTGGACTATGTTATATTACTAGCTAACATTCTTTATATGAAGAGGAATGAAATTCTTGTTTATATTCTACACCCCATAATTCACAATTTTTATGTAGACAAAGCTTGAATCCACTTGGACTTGTGTTTTGATTTTGGACTTAGCTCTCTAATATAAAAAGAATAGAAACAATTGTTCTTTATTTTAGTGTATGTGTTCATATCTGCTGGAGGAGCAAAAACCATAAGATTCTGATTCAGATGCTAATGAGATTAACCACAGCTGAATTTCTTCACGGAATTTTAATTCATGCAGGCATAGTAAAAGTTAAACTTCTAGGCCCCATCTTACAGCAGATGTAACAGAATCAGGACCTGAATCACAGTCCTGGCTGTGATACTTCCAACCAAAGGAAAAGGAGGTTGTTTCTTAAACAAATGGTTTTTTGGCTTTTACACTGTGCATGTTGTGTGCACAGCTGTGCAGGACAGAACCATTACATTGCAGTACTTACCAGGCAATGAAATCAAGAGAAATGTATGCAGTCCTGGTTTTTTTCAAGATAACCATGATAACCTAAAGAAAAAATCCAAAATGCAGCTGACCTTGGAAGAAAGCAGTAAATTTAAATGTTATTATGTAGTAGTAGGGCACTTTAATACAAAAGAATTAATGTGATTTTGGTTGATTTGTGGGGTTTTTTTTCACTTGCTCTTCTTCACTAATTTTCTGTGAATACCTTTCTGGTATTTTGTGTTCAGCCTCAGAGTGCAATTCTGCAGCAGTATGTCTGTCCCACCCTGAGGGACTTAGGAGGCATGACACTGGACTCCAGTCTAACAGACTGAAAAGCGCCTTTGTTTGCCTTTAAGTACCCTGCCTGGAAGCATTAATGTTTTACCACTGATCTCTGTCCTTCTGACCCAGCAAGTGCAGCTATAATACTGCCTTCCCATTCCCTGAAAAATAAATAAATAAGTAAGTAAGTAAGTAATACTAATTTACTTCTGAAAAGTAAATGACTGGAAACTATTGGCTTTTATCATCAAGTCTAACATTGTCTGACAAATTCAGCAAGCTTGCTACATTCCATAGGAAATCTATTGATTGTATTTATTTTTGTAAATGGTACTAGTGTACTGTTGTATTGAAAGCTATTAAAAATTAGGGAAAACACAACTTGCATCTGAAATTACCTGCAAAGGCTCTGGACTGGGATCAGTAGACTTAAGTTTCCAAATCTCGTAGATGCTTCCTGGATATTTTTGAGCAAGTTAGTTATCATCATTTGCCTTGTCTTCCCAGAGAAAGTTTCAAGCCCTTTTCTCATCCTAGTTGGAAATTAGACTCAGCTGCATTCAGAGAAATTCTGGGGTCAGCCAGCACTTCAAGCAAGTGCACTGCTGGTGACAGTGATGATACTGACTATGAAGACCAGACTGATTTCTGCTTAGTGCATTTATGGAATAATTTTATATACAGTTAGTAGGTGTTTGTGAACATTCATGAATATGTTTGTGCATCCTGGCACTTTCGGGAATTTGGAATGGATATCACTGCCTTCCTATTCACTACAGTCTTCTTGCCAGTCTTATCTTACTGTCTGCAAAATTTGACAGCCATGAGAAAGAAAAAACAATCAGACACTGCCAGAAGTAAAAAGGTGAGGTGAACAGTTCAGAAACAAATTGCAGTCTGGCCAATTTGCTAAGTCTGAAAGACTTAGCAAGTACTTACAAATAACAAATATATTGTCAGTTTATGGAAATGGTTTGGAAATTATTCCAGAGTAAACAAAAGAAAAGCTGACATTTCAAACATTTTTTTGGTTTAACAACTACACTTTGAGCAACTCTTACATAAGTAATCACAGATGTCTCAAGAAAAACAAAAGTCACTCTTATGTTGCGGTTTCCTCACTGATTTTATTCCCTTCTTCTATAACTGAATGAGAAATGTAAATTTGTCTACTGGATAATTACATAACCTGGCCTTGAATTCTGACTTTTAGTTGATGATTGGTCTTGAATAAGTCATTTAATTCCCTGCACCTCACTTTAGCCAAATCACAGAGCCTGTTCCATCACAAGGTGCTTGAGTGTTGTCTATAGAGGAATTTAAAGTCCTCAGAAGTAAAACCAAAGGACAAGAGTTACAAGTTGCAACAGTGGACATTCCAATCAGATGTAAGGAGACAATCTTATACATGGAAGTGGTTAAGCACTGCATGCCAAGTGAAGCTTTAGAATCTCCATTTTTGGAGATTTTCAATACTTAGCTGGACAATGACCTAAGCAACTCAGGCTAACTGTGGGGCTAGCCCTGCTTAGAGCAGGAGGCTGGATTTGATGGCCTCCAAGGGTTCCCCTCATACTTAAATTTTCAAGGTTTAGAAATCTGGCATTGTAAAGAGGGTTCTTGTGTTGTTGATTCTCCAGTGTCATAAAAACAAGATGGATTAATTCATATGGAAGGGCTCAGAAGTGCCCTAGCATGTGTAGAGAATGATAGTATAAGAAATAGGAAACTGGATGCTTCATGAATGTCAAAAAGAGCAGTAGGCTTCAACACACACAGTTTTCTGCATCTTTAGTTATCACTGTGAATTCTTCTTAAGAATGTAGAAAAAAACATGTCTTTTCCAGACACCATCACATAACATCTATTAGCTTCTATCAGAAAGAGCAAGTAAAGTGACAAAGAACTTAGGGAGCATTTCATAATTTTTTGAGGTTGGATGAGTTTTATCAAAAGTTCAGGAAGGTATTTGTGGCCCAAGTAAATAAGTATTGCCCATAAGTAAGCCAGGCTGTAGAATGAGACTTCTATTTCTTACTCCTGCTGTTCACAACAGGTCTTTCTGGCATTCAGTTTCTGTTGGCTGACAAAAAGCAGGAGCATCAAACAGGATACAGATTAAAATGTGTCTCTAATTGGCGATTCATAACAAACAGCTCACAACTGCGGTACAGCATTGATGTGTTTTCAGGAGTGTTTAGTCAAAGTAGTACTCCTTGATAGCCTACATTTGGCTTTTGCCTGGGATTTAGTTGTTCCAAAGAGAAAAGAAAAGAATATTTTAGTAAGAAAGGGACCTACAACAGGACTGACCAAAAGTTAAAGCATGTTGTTAATAGCATGCCTCTTAAAACACTGACAGGCTTGGGGCATTGATCACCTCTGTAGGAAGCCTGTTCAAGTGTTTGATCACACTCTCTGTAAAGAATTGCTTTCTAACATTCAGTCTAATCCTCCCCTGATACAGCTTTGAACCATTTCCATGCATCCTGTCACTGTATACCAGGGAGAAGAGCTCAGCACCTCCCTCTTCACTTTCACTCCTCAGGAAGCAGTACAGAGCAATGAGGTCACTCCTTAGCTTCCTTTTCTCCAAATTGGACAGATCCAAAGGCCTTAGCTGCTCTTCACAGGACATTTTTTTCAGCCCTATTGTTTTCGCCAACTTTGTTACCGTCCTCTGGACACCTTTGGGTACATCCTGGTTTAAGTTAGAACAGAACTAATTCTGTTCAGTGATTTTACTTTTCAGCTCAGTCTGTTCTAACTAACTGCAGTTTCTGAAGTTAACGGCACATTTTTGCAGACAGTGTCTGCTTCTAGCAGTGGTAATACCCAAGTTTAGAGTTACTACCAAGGATTGGTGTGTAGACCAAGGCCACTGCTGGATCTTGTGTACCACGTTGGGGCGCCCTAAGTAAAAGGAGGCACCTGCAGGGAGAAGCAGACAGGACAGTTGACCCTAAACTGACCAACAAGGGATTCCATCCCATATACATAGTATTTGGTATAAAACCCGAGGGATTGCGAGGATCAAGCTCTCTTCTTCAATGTCCAGCATCCAAGAAGGACTCTGTTCATTCTATCTTCAATCCTGATCTATGTGTTCCTGAATCCAGTTCCAGAATCCATCTCCTGAATCTGGTTCCTGTCTGCTGAATGCAGGGGGATAATCACCTCTTTTGACCATCTGGTCATACTGTGTTTGATGCACCCCAGGATGCAGTTTGCCCTCTTGGCTGCCAGGGCACACTGCTGACTCATCCTTCTCCTCAGTAATGAAGACAGCAGTGCAGACAGAAAAGTTGGCTTTGTGCCCTGTGAGGCCAATGGACTCGTGTTGCCTCTGGGAAGGCCAGAGAGCTGGAAGCCATGACTAGCCCTGTCCTCAGTCAGCCTATCTGGATAGCAAGAATTACCTCATTGGGCATGTTGTGTTTCACAATGCCCTGGCAAGGTTCTGTCTAATTTATGCTCATCTCAGACAGACAGGAAAGAGGTTTAAGGAGGCAGGCAGGCCTAAGAACAATTGACTGGAAATAGAATACTGTCAAGAAAAATACCCAAAAAACAGAAGTCATCAACCTGTAATTTGACTCTGTTTCATTTCTTCAGTGTCAGAAAAGGAGAGCTCATTAGGAAATAGGCCGAGGGGACCCCCCAAATCCCATCCATCACATAAATTCTGAACAAGCATATTGATACATTGACTGTAAAAGGATTATTTCCTTTGACATCTCGTATAAATGCCCAACATTAGGCAAGGTGAATCTAACAGGCATCACCCACCTTCCAACGTACTCCCATTATTGTCTCTCCTCCATCATTGAAACACTCTTACATTTTGAGCCCAGCCTTCATTAGATGTATCTTCACTTCTCCCAGTGCTACAGACCTTCCTCAACATTGAGAATGGGACTAAAGATTCTTCCTATGTACTCCCTGTAGTGACCTTCATCCTGTAGGGAATACAAATAATGTAAACAAAACATGTTTCTGCCTGTCAGCTGGGGAACTCACTGACAGCCTTGAGGTGGAAGGTATTTCTACTAAACTCAGTTGAGCTAGAACTAATTAGCACCAAACTGATGTATATTAAAATCAACAACTTTGCAAAGGAGCAAAGGTGGGCAACTCACCTATTAAATATCTGTACAAGGCAATAGATCTTTCTTCCATTTTGAAGTCACCTTGAGCACAGATTGAAATTACAACCTTCTGAGATTTATAAGTTTCAGAAGGTTTGTGCATATTTTTTGGGGGGTAAATCCTATCTGCATCCATGGAAATAGCATCCAAAAACAAAGCCCATTTTTTGCATTCTATCACACATCATGCTTAGGGTAGTCTAAATAGAAAATTCCAAGTACTTGTTGACCTCCTTTACCCCCCATATATATCAAACCAAAACCAACTTTTCCAAACATTTCAGTTACCGTTGCTAAACTACAGTGTAAATATGATTGCAGATAGGGACTTTAAACTGACTTCTGGTTTTAGTGTTAAAACCAGAACATGATTTTGCTTTTTTGGAAAAGAGAATATTTCAGAAAAATGAGCACAGGAAATAATTTTTGTATCAACAGCTTTTGCCAGGAGGCTGATGAGAACAAGACAAGAGTGTCACTGTTTCAAAGAGCTTTCATCATTAATATACTCACATGGTTTTAATGGCATAATTTACCAGAAATATTCAAGAAGCACTAGAAACAGAAGAGATTACTATAATAGTATATGGTGTATATTTCTTTATAAAGTAGAATGTATTTTCTTTATTAGTGAGTTTCTCTGAATTTGTGAGGTCCCAAGTTCAGCTAACAGGTGAGACAAAATTCCAGTGTGTTCTGCAGCACACAAAAGATCTTTAAAGCATTTTTCTTTTCTAAAAACTAATTCCTGTAAAAAAAATTATGTTTATGTAGGAAAATCTTATAGACAAAAAAAAAAATAGTAACAGTGCATGCACAGGTCATATTTTCCTTGAAAACAAGAAAAGAACATGGAACACTGATGTTACAAAACCCGTACTTAGTAGCTTTCTTCACATGACTTTTAAAACTTAATGATTCAAATTAGCACTTGAAAAATTACTTTTATACATATATTTAAAAATACACAAAAATGAGATTTACTGGACAGCATAACGAAACTGGAGTACTATTTATTTATTCATGCTGACAGTTGGCTCCCAAGTGAAATGGTTCATAATTATTTAGGTGGAAAAAAAGGTGCACAAATATGCATCCATCAATTGTTTTCAAGTGTTCTTTAGATCATCAAAGTAAAACTTAGAAAGAATCTGAGGCTGCCTAATATTATATATGTGACTAGTTCTGCACAAGCCCATGACATTACTTCCGTGTTTAAAGATAAAAATTAAAAAAATCATACTTAAATCCACCTAACAGGTTTTAAATGGTATACAGGAATTTGTCTATTTATCTACTCTCAGCTTGTTCTTAGAGACTCCAGTGCCACTCCAGAGTGACACCTTCAAAACTGGCATCTGTAAAAGTCAGTGACTTTTGTCTTCTTACTCCAAATTGGAAGAGGAATAATGCTATTTAGATGTAGGCAGCTGTTAATGGTGAAATGTTTGTCCATACACTGCACAGGAAGAAACAAACTATGGTTTTGAAAAATAATTTGTATGAAACATAGAAGATTAATTAAAAAAAAAAAAATTCAATATATAAAGAAGCATCTTTGTCTATGTTAAGAAAGATGAGGATAGGAAATCAAACTACACATAAAAGACACTAACAAGATGACACTGACAATTAATATGTGTTTCAAACTGTCCGTATTCATCTCCTAATGTCACTCTCCTTGTGTCTGATTTGAGGAACAGAAAATAAAATACAATTTTAAAAGTTTAAGAAACAAAATGAAGGGAAAAGACACTATAGTGGATGCTGCAAAGGATGAAGCTTTTTTTATCTGCACAAGTTGAGAAATATTCACTGAAACTAGAAATAGATTTTTCTCATGTTTTCTAAGTGATCCCTCTTTCCACCCACCCCCCCGGCCCGGCACTCCTTTGCTGTCTGGAGCACTGAAGCTTTGCACAAAAAACACCTGTAGACATCTCACTCTTGTGCTACTCACACAGTTCAAATTTCCTGTTATTCATTTTCTGGTGCTTTTCTGCTTCCTATTCAGTCTTCCATGCACACCTCCCCCCCTGTTTTTGTCTTAAAAAAACCAAAACAGCACTCCAACCTCTCATGCCTTTCAATTCCCTCCTCTACCAAGAGCAAATCTACAGGATTACAGGGGAGAACCTGAGCGAAAATTAAGAGCAAACAAAGCCATTGGGCCTATTTATAGAAAGAGAATAAGTAGAGGACAAAATCATCCCACAACTACTGAGTTAGTCCTACTTGCCTTCCTCAGAAGGCAGGTAGCATAATGATTAATGAGCTTTTGGCCTAAGGGAGTCAGAGGAAAGCTCAAATAGAGGCTCCATAGCCTGAAATACCTACAGTTTTGTAAAATACCACTGGGAAATATTTTGATAAGAGGTGTCTCAACAGCCAATGTAATTGCTTGAAGTCCTTAAAGAGGAAATTGACATCCTATAAGAACAATCCTGAAAGGCTTAGATATTTTTTTTTCTGAACTACAATTCATATGTAAGCTTGACTTGTTGGTATCTATTTTCCTTATTCAGTGTGTTCTGGACTTCTCATTTCAGATTTTAAGTTTGAAGGAAACTTCCTGTTATAAGTATTTATAGCTTTTTACCAACAGTACTAATGTTTCAATATATTCAGATAAATCATTTCATCTGTCAGTTTCAGTTTAAAAATAAGCAATCTGTGATATGTACATCATGGAAATATTGCACTCCAAGCTGTATGATAAACTGTAACTAAATTAATTGAAGACACAGGCTCATAATAGAAAATACAGATTAATTCCTTGGTGTAGGGAAGCTTAGGAAGATTCCCAGACTGGAAAAAATTTCTAGAGGATACTAGCCACAGCAACAGTGAAAGAAAAAACAGACTGTTTGTTTGTTTGTTTGTTTGTTTGTTTGTTTTTTGGTTGGTTGTGTTTTTTGTTGGGGTTTTTTTTGTTTCTTATTTTTAATAAAAAATGAAGAATAGAAACAACAAGAAGTCACTCAAAAACTTGAAGAATAAAGTATCAGTCTGTTAAATTCTGATGAGAACTTTAAAACAGCTTTATCAGCTGGGAACTGGAACGTAATGATTGTGATGTCAAATTGTAACGTATTGTCTAGGGAACAAGAAACCAATGAAGTAAAACTTCCATACCAAGTAAGTTGTTTAAAATTATAATAGATAATAGAATTAGTAGACTTTAAGATAACTATGATATGATGGGGGAGAAATAACTTGGATTCTATAGTTATAAATCTCTTCTTTCAGATGTGTTAGTTTTTATTTCTTGGAAGGAATAATAAGTCAATGAGCAACAGTAAGCTCTGATATTCCAGTTGAAGATGCAGTTAAATTTTCAATAAGGTTCTTTTATATCTTGAAAGACTAGTTTTGTTAGGAGTCTTTTTGAAAATTTAATTAAATTAATTCCTGTCTGAAGACTAAACCAAAAGGTAATAATCAGTAACTGTTTTCTGTAAGAGAAGTTCCAGTTAGGTCCTGATGGGATCTATATCTGCGTATGGTTTTGGTTATGTTGAGCTAGAAAAGGAACAAGTAGTGAGGTGACAAATTTTGTTGAGATCTTAAATTATTCAGGGTGATAAAACCAAAAGTCATGTATACAGATTCCCAGAAAGTTCTCATACTATTGAGTGACTGGGCAATAATTTGACAGCCAAGACTGGATGGTGATAAATGCAGTGTACTGCAGAAAGAATAAAAGAAGCTTTGACATGCATACAGAGTGATGTGCTCCACACCTGTAAAAGACAATGAAGCTTTCTGCAACACTAGGGGAAACAAGGCCTGATCCTAAGATAGACAGCAGTTTTGCAGCCATTTACTCAATAATGCCTCTCACTGTTAAAATGTTTAGCCTCACATAAATGATTTCAGAATTATTTCATTTTATTTAAAATAATTGCATCAGTGTAAGTAACTTCTCATTCCTTGTGTTCTGTTTTGTTAAGGAAGAATCTTTATAGGAAGGATAGCTGAAGTAAGTGTGAATTGGAAAGTCCTACGGCTTGTTCCATTTGGACAAGTTTATCAAGGTACTTTAATGGGCAGATACAGATGAAAATTTTGAACATTCAAAGCAAATGGTAAAACTGAAGACTTAATTTACAATTTCTGAATGTCATTAGAGATTTGTTACTGTTGCTACTACACTGAAGACTGCCATGGAAAATGTAAAATAAAGCAAGGGAAAAACGATCTTCCTAAACAAGATCCTTTGATAGACTTACATTAGAAAGACCTCCATGAAAGCCGATCAAATGAAAAAGAAAGTTCTCAAATGAAAGTTAGAGATTTTACATTCAATACTGCAAGTCAATACTGAGGGGCTATGTGGGGTTTTGTTAGATCTTAATCTTGAACTCTTGAGATCTTCAGAACTTTCCAACATGAAAATAAGCTGTAAAAGATCCCACAAAAGAATCTGAGAATAAACTGACGGAAGGATAACGTGATTAAATGATTGATCAACCTGAATTACTGCAGGTCATTGAGAATGAAACTAGTGACGAATGCAAACAAGCAAAACCCTTTAATTACTGATCAAAGATAGAAACATGTCATGTGATTGCAATGTTTGGCCATGTATCTTC
Organism: Todiramphus chloris collaris; assembly: GCA_025345505.1. NCBI lineage: Eukaryota > Metazoa > Chordata > Aves > Coraciiformes > Alcedinidae > Todiramphus > Todiramphus chloris. Next base: position 17,508,567 of record JANVCC010000018.1, read on the forward strand.
ATGGAGTTATGTCTTTCAGTTCTTTAAGACTTCCAACTATGAAGATGATCCATAAATCTGTCTTCATAATTACAACCTTTAAAATAAACTTTTCAACTCTGTTGATATTGGCTGTGCCTATGGCTTTCAAATTCATCCAGGAGTTTTCAGAGTAAAAAGATTTAGAAATATCATGGCTGACCTGCTGGTATTTACAGAGTTGTTTTAAAATGTCATAGCCTCATAGCCTGCACCACACTCCTAGTTTTAAGACAATATACCATTTTGTGCTGAAAACCATTAATATCCAGATATTCTGATCATTCAGAACTTCCTGGTTAAATTAGGGAAAAAAATTGAAGTCTCTTTTTTTGAGTCAATCTGTGAACATTCAAGAAAGAAGGAAAGAGGTAAGTGAAATAATGTGAATACAAAAATATATTACTTTCAGAAAAAATGCAAAAAAAAACCCCTTTCAAGTGTATCTGTTTGTTTGGTTGGTTGGTTTAAATCAAAACCTCATGAATATTGAAACTTCGTTGTATGCCCAGACAGTGGGTCCAGGCGCTGTCAGTGGAGGTTGCAGGGCAGCCTCTGTGAGGAGAGGACAGGTCTGTCCCATGCTGGGCACAGCTGGTTCCAGCCAACTCCAACTTATCCACTGCAGGGCACAGCTGAGCCCAGCAGCCAAGATGATGTAAACTTGGGAAAATATTTAAGAAAGGGCAAAGCCAATGGAGAGCAAAGAGGAAGGGGGGGGTGGGGGGGGGGTGGGGGGGGGTGGGGTGTGAATACAAGAAACAACCTTGGGAACATCAAGGATGGAGAAGAACAAAGGGGAGATGTTCCAGGTACTGGAGCACAGATTTCCCTGCAGTTCATGGAGAGATCATGCTGGAGGAGGTGTTTCCCTGCAGCCTGTGGAAGGACCCATGCTGGAGCAAGGGAAAGAGGACAGAGCTGTAGAACACAGCTGTTATGCACTGACCACAATCCCCATTCCCCATACCTCTGTGATTCTTGGGGCAGGGAAGGGGAGGTAAAGGAGTTGACAAGGGAGTGGAGTTGAGCCTTGCAGGGAAAAAAAGGGGTGGGAGGGAGGTGTGGTTTTAGTTTGACTTTGTTTCTCCTTGTCCAAATCTGTTTTAATTTGTAATAAATTAAATTAATTGTCCCCAAGTTGAGTATGTTTTGATTCTGTTTGTACTTTTTAAGTTATGTCCCTGTTTTTATGACAACCCATAATCTTTTTCATCTTACTTTGTTGACTTCATCCTGTTAAAGAGGAGTGGGAGAGTAGCTGGGTGGGGTCTGACAGCCAGCTAATGTCAACCTACCATGACTCTGTACACATATAGAACCTGAAGGTCTCAAATTCAGGCAGAGTTATTACAAAATCTGGTCATATCAGAAGACAAAATGAGAAGATTAATCTTGAGATGACACACATAAAATTTAAGTCCATATCTAGATCTAAATCCCAATGGAATTATATTTGAAGAATACTTGTTTTGAGAATTGAATTTTAGTGTATAAAATACAAACTATGAATGTGAACAATTTTGTTTTGATTATGATAATACAATGTAATGCTTAATATTTTTTATTTCAAACTGCAAAATAAAATATGTGGATAATATATATATCTTATATTTGGGAAATGTTTGACCTTTAAAAATCCGAAGGATTTCTTTCATAATATAGCACAGTTACTTTAATTTGTTGATTTTAAGATATATATCTTTTCACTCTTTAGTAGGTGGAAGAGAATTATAAAGTTAGAAAAAATCATAAAGATTGGAATAACATTCTAAATTGTTCAGTCAGGCAATGATGACAACCAGCAGTCATAATCATTTAGATAAAAAAAAAAAAAGGATTAAAGTACTATACATATAATAAAGGCTTTTCATGTCACAGAGTAAGATACTCTAATATTTTAGTAGTGCAACGTTAACTTCGAAAGCTTCAGACTCTATTGCAGTTACTTTTCACGCAGCTGATAGTTATGATTTACTGTAGAATCCTTTGGGGAAGCATATATTAAAGTGGAAAATCATTCTGGTGCCTATTACAAGCCATTACATAGCACAAATATTATTAAAATTACATTAAACTTAGGGTTGCAGTTGAGGGACCAAAATATAGAGGATGAAGCATGCATGCCAGTGTAATTATGTTCATGCAGGGGGGAATGTAAGAAATCTTGTTTGGAAGAAAAGTGATTCCATCTCAACCCAAAATATGTATGGTGAGAAGCACTTTTGTCTTACATGGATGATAATAGTTATATTTAAATTCATTTCAATCAGAACTCATACTTTCAGCCTAATTTCTTTTTTAACAAATTGCCATGCTAACAGGAAGAGAAGTGAACAGAAATCTGCAAGTCAGATAATACACACCATTTTAGTTACTGGTACTTTAGTTTACTACTATGGGCATACGAATCAGACAAGTAATCATAATATTCATTGTTTTTAAACATGATCGTTTAGCTTTCATTCTTCATTGACAACTAAAGTCTAGAAATGACAGTTTTGGTTACATCTTTGTTTCACTTACCATGAATGGCACAGACACACATGCACACAAATTTGTCAATAAGATCCTTTCATCTTTGGTTAATTATTGAATTCAGTAACATATGATCAAATAAAATGAAAATATTATGAAAAAATACCATTTCAACCATTTTGTACTGGTAAAGAAAGCAAGCTGTGCAGAAAATATACGTTTCCACATAAAAGGTGGCAAGAAATACAATTGCCAATATTTTTCTTTCTGATTCAGCACTGGGCCAGTGGCCAAGCAGCCCAGCATGCTCAGAGAATACACCTCTTTCTACTGGTTAACTGACACAGTGTCAGCACTTATTCTCTCTTCCCAAGACTAAATGGGACAAAACAGTCTCTGCTAAACTGTTAAACTCTACAGAACATCTGGTCTAATTTTTGAGAATGGTTCCTGACCTATGTTAACTCTCAAATTTTGTAAAGAAATTTCTGGGGAGATTGCCTGTTGACTCAGGCCAAAAGTGTACCAGCTGTCATTCCACAAATTTTGTAACACTAGCAACAGCACCTGGAAATGCTTAGTTTACTAACATAGACATAAATTTTTCTTCTCAATGTTTTTTCTTAGTGGCTCATACTGACTGCTTAAATATACTGACCACTAAATATAACTTGTACCCTAGATTTAGCACTGATAGGCAACCTGTACGTAACAGATACAGTCTGAGCATTCTGTATATGCGGGTCCTCACCTCCAGAGGTTCTCACAGATTTCAGTTCTACTATGTGACAGGCACTGTGATTGATGTCTGACAAATGTTTGCTTTCTTGTCCTTGTCTGTGAGAAATAGATTGAGGGATTTTTTACTTGCTGAAATATATTCATGACAGAATACACACAAGAAGAAAGGTCAAATTACTGCATCAGTAGTGGCCATTCTGCGCCTTACTCTTGGCTGGCATGATCTTTTGAGAAAGTTTTGCTTTTCTCACAAGTGAGTTACACTCTAATTGTTTTATATTCTGCAGCTCTCTCTGGTACCCAACAGTGACAGTTAATCACCCTGTAACTTCAGTTACTCTTTTAACATATGTACTTCTAATTAGAGGAGCACATTGAACACAAGGTCCAAGAAATTGACAGCTGTGAATATATGAAGTAGGCATTGGTACTGAGAAGTAAATTATGATTTTTTTAGAGAGGCAGGAGTATTCTGGTACTGAACAACCTGTACCAAGCAGTATTCCTCGGAGGAATACAGTCAGGAGATACAATCCTAAACATTCACATTGTAAGAATGGATAGCCAAGAACAGGAGAAGATAACCTAGTCCTGAAGGACCCTGAAGTGACTAAAATACCAACACTGCACAGTTTTGCCAGCTGAAAAGTGTAGAAAGCTTTTTGCCTTAACTCCATTCTTCTGGTCTTGTCATATCTGGCATCTTACATCCTTGATATCCTCCTATCTGTCCATTGTACAAAGTACAGGAAAAAAAGAAAGTTTAACAAATATATACTTGGCTGACTTTACATCACTTCTGAGTTTTTTTCCAACAACGTGGAACCTTCCCTCATTCCCTCATTGACAGATCTTTTGAAAGTGGTTTTGACACTGACCTTGGTTTGACCTTGAGACAAAGTTTAGACACTTTGGATAAAATATTTCAGTCATACTTGAAATATTTCCTTCTTTATACTGGAAGCACATTCACACACCCTCCCCCGCCAAACATCTACCCTTCTTCTTCAATTTGTTGACTAATTCCCACATCCTGTCACCTTGGGAGCATGGACAATATCCATTCTATTTTTCAGCTTTCTACTCAAGTCATCAGTCCCTAAAGATAATGAGTTTTCTAGCAATGACCCTTTGAACCTCAAGGAGGAACTTCCACTTTTCTAGAATAAACGCTCTGCCTGGAAGGAATGCCTTTGAAGTTTTCAACAGGGAGGTCTTGACACAAGTCTGCAGTCTCAGCATTTGCGTAAAAATGGAACAGCCCTCAAACCCCACAGTTAGAACTGTTCTTCAGTTTATTCAAATTACAGTTTGAATACAGCCCCGGATTTCAAAATATTTTCTATTTTTGTACTTGCAAACCAAGATGAATAACTGAACTAATTTCAGACATAATTGAATGATCTCACAAGCAAAATAGATTCTAAGAATCATCAGGGACTTCAGAGCAGCTTTTTGGCATCGCTATAGTTTCTTCCCTTGCACATAGAAAGCATCTCAGGATAGCTGGTACAAAGAGGCAGGAAGTTTACTGCACACTTGCACATTCCGAGTGTCCACTCCTGCAGAGCGAGGTCACTGAGTCCTGGAAAGACATCTAAGAGAATTAAACTAATCTCATAAACTGACATCAACTGAGAGAAATTAGAGAAAGATGTACAGAAAAAAATAGAGTTATTAATATTATAGAAAAACCACATAACGCAAATAAAAACAAGCATCTAAAAATGCCTGCAGGCAACTTGAATGATAAGCTGAGTGCTATTTTATAATTAGGTATGGGATGTTTTTTGTTTAATTATGACTTCATTTCATCAAGTTGAAAGCTAGAATCAGTATGAAAGCAGTAGGAAGCCACATTTAAACATTCATCAGGGGATGCTGAGAAATATTGTCAGAATCATCAGTTTAAGCCTGACAAAGTCATACAAACTGAAGGAATTCAAAATGGGTCATGCACTTCAGATGACCTCCACAAGACCCTGTGTACATTATGGCACAGGGCCAAGTTAGTTTTTATTTTTGTTTCTTAAGCAGTAGACTGTACTTAGGAATTTAAAAAAGCAAGTTACTGAGGGGAAATATATTAGCAAAATACCCATGTCATTGGGTTTACCATAAGAAAGAAAACAGAACTTTAATCTCAATTCTGAACAAAGCCGACACACTTTAATCTGCAAATCCTGAAGTTGGCCAATGGGAAAGCTGGAGAGGGACTTCTTATTAGGGCATGTAGTGATAGAAAAAGGGGCGATGGTTTTAAACTAGAGCAGGGTAGATTTAGATTAGACATTAGGAAGAAGTTTTTTTCCTGTGAGGGTGGTGAGACACTGGAATGGGTCGCCCAGAGAAGCTGTGGATTCCTCATCCTTGGAAGTGTTTAAGGCTAGGTTGTATGATGCTCTAAGCAAACTGGCCTAGTGGGAGGTGTCCCTGCCCATGGCAGGGAGGTTGGAAGTAGATGATCTTTAAGGTCCCTTCCAACTCAAGCCATTCTATGATTCTATGATATCACAGCTGGTAGACTGAATGACTCTTAAGGATCCACTGACCACAATGACCACTTCTCCAATACATACGATCAGAGTTTAAGCATCTGGCACATGTCAGCTCTTAAATTTAAGGACCAGACTGTGAATTACATCCCTGGGATCATAGTAGCCGTCTATACAATAGAGGTTATAATTAGTATTGTAGGTAAAAGAGTCTTGTGTTTTGATGAATAGGCACCACCATCTTTTGTTTCCTTTCAGTTTCAGTTACATTCAAGATTTTGAAATTAATCTGACCAGGTTTTGTTACTGGCAAAATACTGAACTAAACCTTTCATTCCCTTAAACCACTTCAGAAGAAAAAGTGAAGGTGGAAGGCAAATAACTTCTACTGGAACTGCAATCTGCAATTTATGTATGCAAATTACATATGGACAGGAGTTATGGAGAGCATATGTTTTACATAGTAGAACATATGGCCTCAGTTATCATGGCTATTGAAAATAAAAACAAATTGTCTACTCTCTATTCATATTCATGTAAATGACATATATTTCCAGTTAAGCTGATAGCTTTGCAGTAGTTTTATTCCATTATAAAAGGGAAGAGAAAGCGGCTCAATAACTTAATCCCTTTGTCTTCTATGCTGGCTTTACAGAATTGCAGCTTTATTAATTTCAGCTGTATTACTTCTGGTTTACATCTATGCAACTGAGTGGAGAAATTGATATGGCGACAGTTTTTAAAATAGTATATAAAAAGTACCAGGTGTAAAAAAATCACATCAGTTGAGTGTTCATTTGCAGTAATTGAGAGATGTTTTAGCAATGTAACATGTTAATGTAACTTGTCATTTGAAACTAAAAAAATACAACACTTCAGTGAAAAACTATTCTATTTCCATTTGAAATATTGCTTGGACTATTTTTTACTAATTTGGAAGTTTGTTAATTTGAGATTCATTATACTGAAGCACAAAGCAAATCACTATGGCATAATGTATTTTTTTGGTTACTCTCTGCATGGTGGAAATGGCAGAACAATGCCTGACAAGGCATTTGCAGGAAATCCTACCTTTTCTTTGCTAATCTTTAAACTTCAGGCTGATTTTACAATTTAAAATAGGTCCATTTTTGCAAATGCATTCCATTGCAGAATTTCACTGTAATTTTCAGTTGCATACAGTTAACATTACTACTTCTGTCATGATTACCATAATACTGTAGCATGATCAGAGAAACTTAGAGAAGTAAGACTGCTTTCTAATTCCTTTAATGCGGTTTAATTCTATTCTCTGACTTAAGAAGCACTTAAAACTTTCTTGCATCTCTCTCTTTGTCAATGCATCTTCTTTCAGAAGCTATAGTCTAGATGTGTTCTGTTTCTACTCATACAGTGTTAAACTGAGCAACACAAATTTACACTTCTCACTTGACTGCAAATCATTAGCATGTGTTTGAGTTCTGCTTTAGTTGTTCATTTAGGAATCTCAGAATACCAGCATGAACAAACCAATGCCCTAGACCTAGCAACTTGACTGATTTGTACAACTTGAGAACTTTCTGACTGAAGGATCCTGCATCCATGTTATCAGACTACAGTTTCCATCTCAGTTTGTCTTTTAACATACAAAATAATCCAGGTAATCTAAGATTTAAAATACCAGGAAGTTTAAGACAGAGCATTGTAAAAAGGTAGTTGTGTCAGAACATGACAGATATTGGTTGATACCTTTAGTTAATTAAAGAGGACCACATTACTGTGTTGTTGTTTGCACTGCATAGTATCTTATTCCTTGACTGCTTCTGTGAGGGTTGGAGGCACTGTGGAAAATGTCTATCACTGAATTGCTGGGACTTACCTGGAGCTCTTAAGGTCTTTATTCTGTTCCTCCTGCTGCCACATGCCTTCCAGACTGGTCTTTACAAATCATTTCACCATCCTGGGAAACAGTTTCACTCTTCTGGAAGCCAGACAGAATTACTGCAATTATAGTCCTGAATAAAAGCATTATTATATGTGACAAGGACATGTTCTGTCACCATAAGGTATTTTTTATTTTTAAGGCAATTGTCATAATTTTTAACTACATAATACATGGTATTTTATATAGAGGTTGATATTCTCATTCAACACCCTTCCAAACTTTCTGGCATTGTTCTCAAGGGTTGAAGTTTCTGGAACTATCTGTCAGACAAATAATAATTTCAAATTACTTAAATATCATTAAAACTCTGTAATTGTAAAAAACAAAACAAAACAAAACAAACAAAACCACCAACAAATCACAACCACCCTTTGTGTGTGAAATTTAAAAACAAAAATTGAGGGGTGCACAGTGCGGTTCTATGACAATCATTGAATTTCCTAAATGTTGACCCCAGAATGGAATCAACAGATGTAAATATTTGTCCTTTTTAAGAGTCATTTGGTTACCTTCAGTGTAATTCTAGTTAGACACATCATCCTGGCAGTTTAGTGGCTCCAGTACTTCTACCCACGGCCATGATCTGACAAAACAGGCCTGAGAAAACAAAATTTGATCATGAAACGATTTTATAGAGGTTATAATTTCCACTGGGCAAGACTGCAGAGTGTCCTTGGAAAACTCTGCTTTTTGTGCCAGCTGTAACTAAATGCACATGAATTAAGAATGAGCTGCCAGGTGGCTAGGGACATAGTTTTACAAAAACAGAGCCTGCACTGTGCAGAAAAGTACTTGGCACTAAATGTTGCAGCACAATGTGATTATTTTGAAATTTATTATACAATATGGTTAAAAATAATTTTAGTCAATTTAGACAAAGAGAAGAGCAACACAATGAAAGGTGACATATAACACCAAAAAAAGACATTTAACTAGTGTAAGTTCTCTGTACATAATTTCAGACATGCATCATTGCTTTTAAACTTTTAATGAAGAAACCTCAAAACTCTGTGTACAACACAATGTCTGCTTACAGCACATAGCCTGACTACAGCCAAGAGTCAGAGTCTAGTGCCTATATATTTTTCCAGATTTTTCACAAACAGTTAAGACTAACACCAAGATGTTGAAGCAGTTCTCTACAATGAAGTCAGGTAGTTTTATCTATAATTTTTAGAAACAGTGATTCCTGATAACATCTTTGTTTTGGTGACTACTACTGCAGTATCAAAACATACTGCATTATCCCTGAGGCAAATGCTTAAAGCTGGGAACTAGACAAAGTCATGGAAAACATGCTAGGTCGCTCTTATTGTTATTCCCACTGCACTATGAAGTTATCTCCATGAGTGCTGTCCTCCACAAATGCAAGGTACACCTGCAGCCAGCAGTGTCATAGTTCTCTACTATGTTGGGTTGCCAGTACTGCATTCGGAATTAGTTTGAGCTCACTGGAAATCCATAGACCTATGGAACCCATGGAGTAAAGATTTTGCATTTGGGTGTGGGAGTCACCTAACCCAGCAGAACACAGGAACTCCTCAGCAACCACTCTCTTTGCTGGCAGGTGTTTTACCTTCTCATGCAGCAGGACACACCATGCCAGGCGAGTTCAGCAGGGAGGGAAGACAGATGGGATTTGGCATTAACAGTGGACTTGCCTGTTAATTCCAGTGCTGAAAACTCACAACTACAGGGCACCACTGTGATCCTCTCAGCTTCTGCCAAATTCCACTGAATCTAGAATCAGACCCCTGCTTTGAACACAACATGGTTCTCTCTGAAATTCTTCCTGAAAGCCATTCATTTTCCTCTCATTAGTCTGGATCACATAGCTGTTTCAAGATGGCACATCATTCAAGATTCCTGCAACTGTAATGTGTTCTTTCAAGTTACCAGAGACATCTAAAGCAATGAAGAAAGGAAAGGTCAAAATCTGTAAATGTTTAACTATTCTTCCAGATACCAGTTAATAAAGAAAACTGAAAAAAACAACAGCAAGCAACCTGTTAAACTAGTACTGCTGATGTGAGTCTGCTGTACATCCCTATCATGTTGCCCAACCTTTATATTGAGCCTAGAAATATGAGGTTTTAAATTCCATAATCTTTGGTCCAACTCTGAGAAGTAAAGCTGCACCATCATAATACATTACTTAGGTATAAAATCCTAAATTTAAAATGTCCTGTAAAACATGTCTCTTTGCTACCTCTTTTGCAATAAAATAAAATAAAAAAGATAAAATAAAATAAAATAAAATAAAATAAAATAAAATAAAATAAAATTAAAATAAAAACAAGATTATTCCATTCCTTTATGCATAATTTCTATGCTGATTTATGGTTTACCTCAGAATATCTACATGATTCCAACTGCAGGCTGTCTTTGTTAGAGGACGCAGTCATCAGCTAAATATGCTGTAGAAACATATATCCATCTTGCAACATATGAACTTTCATATCACTTCCTTTTAGCAATAAGCTACAATTTTTTTAATAAAGCAGACAATAATACTCTTGGTACTGATACAAGTTCTAGTCATTTTGTACAAGATCTTTATACCTCACCACACTGTCACTGTAAAAGCTTTAGTAGGAAATATTGTGGCCAATTATCCAACCTTCCCATACCCTCACTTGTCAGCACATGGACAGAAATAGCTATCACACTTAAAATTCACACCTTACCCTAACCCAAAAATGAATTCAAACTAACTTTCAAGCTTAGACAAATCTCTAGTCCTGCCTAATAAATTTTTTACCATATTTATGAATTGTTCCATAGTGATATGTAAAATGACCTGAAGGTATGTATGGGACTCCTTATGCTGGAATATGGATATAAAAAGGAATGTAAACTTCATATATTTATAATAAATTTATTTTAAAAGATAATACATTTAACTTTTGAAGATTGCTGAGATGCCAAAAAGTCTGTCAGTGAAAATAGCTGCCTGGTTATAGTCATCAGTTTAAATATTTTGGAATGAACAAGGCCAAAGTGACCGGGAATATTTATTTCAAAGGTAATAAGTATATACTTAAGAGATGTACCAGGGAAAATTTCCTACATTTCTTGAAAAATTCCAGGGATCCTTATTAGAAAATAAAAACATGGGAGTGAGAAAAGAGGAAAGACTGAGAAAAAAAAAAAAATCTATTTCTAGATTAGTGTGTATATATATATACGCATATTGTTTTCAAATAAAAATAAAACAAAACAAAAAAACAATGGCACCATCAACTATTTTAATCAATATTTTTAATTTTTTAAAAACTGAAAAATGTCATCTTGTCTTTAAGTAATTATTCATGAATTGTAGTTCAGGAGTTTGACAAAAAAACGTGTCATTCTACAAACAGATTAGGTTGCTCAAAAACGAAAAATGTAAAGAGGCTACAGGAATAAAAACTGGAGCTTTCATAACATAAACCAAAAAAAAAAAAAAGCCAAAGCAAACAACAAAAACCCCAAAACAACAAAACCTGAAAATGGCTACTGTTTTGCTTACTTGAGGTCTTTCAGCTCTAGAAAACCATAAATGCTATATGACAGTAAGAAAATTTTACTGTGTACAATATTCAATTACTACAGATAGTGATTTTCAAGAAAACATACCTGCATTTCTGTTTTTTGTACCCATTATCATCCTATACTAGCATAAGAGAATTACAGAATCAGGCTTTCATATCAAAGTCATTGAAGCAGGAGTATTGTTAAACTGCTCATGTAAAGCTCCAAATGGGCAAGAGCTAATGCAATCAGTGCACATTTCTACTTCACATGCAACAAGTAAATATTGGCCAGAGGCTAATAGCCACAGTGTCCAGGAGATATAAGGCTGCAGAAATCATATAGATGTTGAAGCATTTGGGTAAGACATCCAGAAAACATGTTAGAGACCCACTGTCTGCAGGACATTTATATCTGCCCTGGCAGATTTGTAGATGAGAGCTCTTATATTTACCATTCTCAAACTTCCTAAATGATGTCAAAAAGCTGCACAGAGATGCTATGATGTAATTCCAACTGTTTTGCCACACACCATGCACTTTAACCTGTTACCCTCAGATCATGGCATTGAAAAGCATTCAGTGACTGAAAGCAGAGCTCAATTCAAACTACTGTTAAGATGTACATTTTAAAACTTCAAGTGTGATTAAGTACTGGAACAACTTGTTTTCTTCCCCACTGGAGACCTTACATACAAGATTGGCTGTACCTTTCTCAAAAGATATGTCTAGATGAGTCAGAAGACATAAATAAGTCCATGAACTACCTAATACAATATGTGGATTGTGTTATGTCAGACATGACAGCATGATCATAACGTGGCCTCAAGACTTAAGAAATCATGAAACCATTTAGGTGTTAGTCATGCTAAATCTGCTTTCAAGTAAAGAGATAAAATCTCTTACAAGTACATATAGGTGAAAAAATCATCTGAGGGATAGGTAGTCATCCTCAAATGAAAATACATGTTAAAATGTAGAAGTCTTTATGTGATTGACTTTCATATCCTTCTGATTCAAGTATTGTTATTTTTTGACAGATGTTAACACAGGGCAACAGATAGGAGAAAAAATAAAAAAAAAGCAAAGCGATCCTACTAGAGCACGTGCAAACATGCTGTCTAAACATGTACTGGTTTGAGTGAGAACAGAACTAATTCTGTTCAGTAATTTTACTTTTCAGCTCAATTCTTCCAAGTAACTGCACTGTCTGAAGTTAGCAGCCTGTTCTCACAGCCAGTGTCTGCTTCTAGCAGTGATAACACCTCATGTTTAGAGTTACTATCAAGGACTGGTGTGCAGACCAAGGCCACTGCTGGATCTTGTGTACCACATTATGGGGTGTAGAAAGTAAAAGGCCACACCTGCAGGGAGGTGAGGCCAGGACAGGTGATCCAGAACTGACCAATGAGGGGATCCCATATATATGTCATATTCAGTATAAAACCGATGGATCCCTCTCTTTGTCCTCTTGGCCCCCTTTGCCAGCTTTGTTTGGCTTGGCTCAGGTCCTCTTGTGGTTCCTTCTTCAGAGCATCCAAGGATGCCTTTGTCCATTCTACCTTCGATCCTGATCTCTGTGTTCCTGAATCCTGTACCAGAATCCAACTCCTGAACACATCTCCTGTCTGCTGCAGAGCTCAGTCTGGGACTCCCCCAGTGCCTGCTCCACAGCATCAGTGGTGATGGTGATGTAATTACCATCAGGGGGGCAGGGTTTGTTACTGCTTTTGTATATATATTTTATATATTCCATTTTTTATTATTATTATTTTCATTTTCATTAAAGCTGTTGTAGTTTCCTTTTCCAATCACTCAGTGTCTCTCCCTTATTCCCTTTCTCTTTCCCTTTGGAGAGGGAAGACCATCTGTTATAGGTCTAAGAAGCTGCCCTGACCATAAACCAAGACAAAACAGCTGTTTATTATCTACATCAAAGCAAAACCTCCTATCTCTTAGACCTTCGCAACCACACGTCAGATTTTTCACCACGCAGAAATGTGCTGTATGTAAATAACAACTGTCTGTCAATTAGGGTGGGTGAGGCCGTCAGCTTCTGTGTTAAGGTCCATCTTACCATTGACTCTGGAGAAAATACAGGACTTAATTTTTATTCCTCTGCTACTATACATTAATTTTATTAATAATATCTGCATGATGCATTAATGGGGAGGACATCATGGGACTATCTGTGGGTGTTTGTCAGGCAGTGTCAAATAATGGCCTGTTGATAGCTAATTGCTTGTATGACCTTATATTTTCATCCAGTAAATTGAAATTAAAAAGTAAGTACTTATCACTTATCTATTTACAATACTGACATTAAAATGTCATTCTTTAGCCATCTAAGATTTGACCTAGTGATCCTAAATTACTTCTGTTTAACTTAGAACACAGCCTTAAGAAATCATGACTGAGAGTCAATCTTCGTTGGAAAACATTATTTTCCAAGTGTTCACAAGCTTGAAGTTATTTAAGTCAGAATTATTTTTAGCATCAGATAACCAGATGTCAGATTTGGCCTTATTACTTTCCTGTTCTAAAGAGATGTCCTGTATCAGAAATGCATTCTCTTCTTAGACAGAAACAGTTTTGATTTCCTAGGTTGAATTCTTATACGGCAATATTTCTGATAGTAGAGAAAACGCCTGTAAACCCTTAATAAGCTACTTTTCAAACCCCACAAGGATAAATTAAATAGACTGGATTTCCTGCCTCTCACAGTGAAAACAAGTTTTCTGCATGCCAGATAGTCCTTGCAGCTTTTTCTGAATCCGTCACAGTGTGAAAATTTATGTGAACAATTTTCCTTGTGGGGATGCTTGATCTGGACAAGCAAAGGCACGTTCTAGACACATCCCCAGTAACACATTTGATTACATCAGTAAGAAGATTGACCTACTTCCACTTCATATTTCCCAGCTCCAAGCTGCTATTAGCACAAGTCTCACAGAATTCACAAAAAAAGTGGCTCCCAGTGCCTTTTCTGCCTTCTGCAGAAGTAACAACATACAGTTTCTCATTCTGCCCTTTGGTGTCATTTATCTTAGAAGAATTGTTCTTAGAATGATTCCACCATCTTGGACACATTTGTCTGCAAGACCACACAGTCTACACATCATCATTGATGGATATGAGCCAGATCAGGTATCAAAAGCTAGGTATGCTAGATTTATGTCACCCTCAATCCTACATTAGTTGAATGGTCTGCTGTCATACCAGGCAATTTACTGATTTCCCATAGGTCTCAGCATCAAGACACAAGGCTGAGCAGCAGTTCCGTTACTGTAGCTTTGAGAAATCATGCAGGTGGGGGAAGCACATACCAAACTAAGGAAAACATGAAATAATTTCAGAAATAATTTGAGAAACAGTTTTAGAAATAAAACAAGGCCAGAAGGTTCAACATTCTTAGATATTGATGTATTAAGACTACCTCAGTTCATTCATTCTTGTTCAGAGGATGACTATATTGCATTTAACCATATTCCCAGTCACAATCAATGATCCTATCTGAAATATCTATTTCTCATGTGTTTTGCCACTCTAAAATAAAAATGTGTACGGTCCTGAAATGTCCTAATCTGAGTAAAAAATTTCAAGTAGGATATGGGAGTCTAATTGCTGAGCCATATACTTTCAAGGCCACAACCTTCTTGAATTAAATACTGCCTCCTTAACATGTTCCCATCCCTTCCACATGCAATAGGCAGGATGGGCAATAGTCACTGCAACACTATCAGAATACAGACACAGTAGTTCTTCTGTCTCTTCCCTACCTACACTCCTTTTTTAACCCACCACGGTATGAACATAGCATATGGAAAAAGGCTAAGCAGGAGTAATAAAGAAGAATTGTCCTCCAATAGCAATGTTAAAAATTGATCAGTAGTATTCTCAATATCGAACTGAGCTGGCAATATCTATTATTAGATTCAGAGTCCCTAAATCTACAAAAAACGAGTGTCTGCAAAAAACAGAGGGGAATAAAAAGAACAAGATAACTAAGGCAAGAAGAAACAAAATGCACTGAGAAAAAAGACCAGAAGAATAAAACAATGGAGACACACAAATAACATTTCCTATGGTCACTTTTTAAATACATAATTTTCTCCATTTCTGCATCATGAACTTTCTGTAAATTTTAAATAAAAGAATCCCTGTGAATCCAGGACTCCTCAGCTTTGTACCAGTAGCCTGCAAAACTGCATTTTCTCTTATGTCCTCTCTCAGTCTCACACAAAATAGTTCTTAAGCAAATTGTAGCAACAATTCTACAATTTTGTAAGAATGAACAAATAATTTTCCATTGTCGGTGTTACCTGTGACTCAGTATGTTAAGCACCACTCTGGATAGTGATAGCTGTTTTATATTTGTACTCAGGATGAAAAAGGACGTGAATGCACTCTCCCTGGCATATATTCCTAGCTGAGTTTTCTCATCACTGCAGTTGCTGAAATTATCATTATTAACATATGTTAAGCAAGCTCTGAGTAGATTAGGCTATTGGAGAGCTTAGTTGTAAGGTGATCTAATTTGAAAATCTCAGGCAGCTTTAAGTAGAAGACATATACTGTCTCTTGCCATCCCAGGATCATGGCTCACTTGGACTTAGACAGTTCTGTTTACAGAAACCATGTGATGAAAAATAATATTGCTACGGACATTGGAAGACTTCTAATGTTGTTTTTTTTCTGTTACTGTGATGTTCCTACATTCTTCCTAAATTGAAATACAGGCACATAACAGCTTATAAAACTAGGTCTAAGTGGTCATCACATAAAACATTCAACACTTTAAGTCATTGCCACAACGTAAATATTTGCATTAATATTCTGTTGGTGACAAAGATAATAACGCTCTTCTTGTAAGGCTCTTTATACTATCCTGGCATCAAGCAGAAGTGTGTTGTATGTTAATACAGGCATTCAAAGATCATAGTTATACAGTTAGGAGCATACATATCAGAGGGATAAGCCCCAAATTTCAGTGCAAAGGGAAACTTTGGAAAGAGCACAAGGATCATCATCAGTACACTGTCTGGAAATATTAAGCATTGCATATCCTTTACAACCCGCCTAACAAACCACCTGTCTGCCATAGTTCCTGATTAGGACAATAACTGTTCGGCTGACAATGCCTTAATTAGGACTAAAATTTATCCACTGAGATTGTATGTCTCTCTGGTGAGACAGTCTTTAAAAGAGATGCTCACATTCTATGTTATCCTCTGCTCACCACTTTATTCTCACTTTCTTTTACCTAATGCCTTATTTTGGGACTGTAAAGCACCTATCATAACCATTTTCTAACCCAATATAGACTTACAGTGTCAGTGAAAAGAAAAATTGCAATTAATATTAACAACTGAAATTCATAGATTCATAGACTGTTAGGGGTTGGAAGGGACCAAGAAAGATCATCTAGTCCAACCCCCCTGCCAGAGCAGGATCACCTATAATAAGTCACACAGGAATGTGTTCAGGCGGGTTTTGAATGCCTCCAGAGAAGGAGACTCCACAACCCCCCTGGGCAGCCTGTTCCAGTGCTCTTGTCACCCTTACCATAAAAAAGTTTTTTCTTATGTTTATCCTAAACCTCTTATTTTCCAACTTGCTCCCATTGCCCCTTGTCCTAACATTGGATGACACTAAGAGTCTGGCTCCATACCCCCTACACTTGCCCTTTATATATTTATAGACATTAATGAGATCCCCCCTCAGCCTCCTCTTCTCCAGGCTAAAGAGGCCCAGCTCTCTCAGCCTCTCCTCATAAGGGAGATGCTCCACTCCCTTAATAATCTTGGTGGCCCTGCGCTGGACTCTCTCCAGTAGCTCTATGTCTTTCCTGAACTGGGGTGCCCAGAACTGGACACAGTATTCCAGGTGGGGCCTCAACAGGGTGGAGTAGAGGGGGAGGAGAACCTCCCTCAACCTGCTGACCACACTCTTCTTAATGCACCTAATGCATCTTCCAGGATGCCATAGGCCTTCTTGGCTGCGAGGGCGCATTGTTGGCTCATGGTCATCCTGCTGTCCACCAGGACCTCCAGGTCTTTTTCCCCAGAGCTGCTCTCCAACAGATCAGCCCCCAGCCTATACTGATACATGGGCTTGTTCTTCCCCAGATGCAGCACTTTACACTTGCTTTTGTTAAATTGCATTAAATTTCTCCATGCCCAGCTCTCCAGCCTGTCCAGGTCATGCTGGATGGCAGCATATTCTTCTGGAGTGTCAGCCACTCCTCCCAGTTTTGTATCATCAGCAAACTTGCTGAGGGTACACTCCATCCCTTCGTCCAGGTCATTGATGAATATATTGAGCAGTACTGGACCCAGCACTGACCCTTGGGGGACACCACTAGTCACAGGACTCCAGCTAGACTCTGCTACACTGACCACAACTCTCTGAGTTCTGTCCTTCAGCCAATTCCCAATCCAGCTCACTACACAATCACCCAATCCACCCTTCTTTAGCTTGGCTGTGAGGATACCGTGGGAGACAGTATCAAAGACTTGATGAAGTCAAGAAATACCACATCAACTGCTCTCCCCTCATCTATCCAACTACTTATGCAATAATAAAAGGCTATCAGATTAGTCAAACATGATTTCCCCTTACGGAATCCATGTTGACTACTCGTGATAATCCTCCTTTCCTCCACGTTGAGATGGTGGCAAGAACAAGCTGTTCCATCACCTTTCCAGGGATGGAGGTGAGGCTGACTGGCCTATAGTTACCCAGGTCCACTTTTTCGTCTTTTTTGAATATTGGAATGACATTGGCCTTCCTCCAGTCCTCAGGCACCTCTCCTTTTCTCCAGGACCTCTCAAAGATTATGGAGAGAGGCCTAGCAATGACCTCATCCATCTCCCTCATCACTCGTGGGTGTATCCCATCGGGGCCCATGGACTTGTGGATGTCCAGTTTGTTCAACTGATCTCTAACCCAAGCCTCTTTGACAGAGGTAGAAACTTCCTCCCTCTGGATTTCCTCTGTGGTCTTGAAGGCCTGGGACTCCTGGTAGCTGGCCTGAGTAGTAAAGACCGAGGTGAAGGTGGCATTCAGTAATTCAGCCTTCCCTCTATCCTCGGTCACCAGGGCACCCACTTCATTCAGCAGCGGGCCCACATTTCCTCTAGACTTCCTTTTACCTCCAACATACTTGAAAAAGCTTTTCTTGTTGTCCTTGACCTCCCTCGCCAGGTTTAGTTCTAGAGAGGCCTTAGTGTTCCTTGTTGCATCCCTGCATCCTCTGACAACCTCCCTGTATTCTTCCCAAGTGGCCTGCCCCTCCTTCCATGTTCTGTATAATTCCTCCTTCTGCTTAAGTTTCTGTAGTAGCTCCCTGCTCAGCCATGCAGGCCTCCTAACTCTCTTACTTGATTTCCTACTCTTTGGGGTGCACTGATCTTGAGCCTGGAGGAAATGGTGCTTGAATATCAGCCAGCTTGCTTGGGCCCCCTTACCTTCTGGGGCCCTGTCCCATGGGACTTTTCCAAGCATTTCCCTGAGGAGGCCAAGGTTGGCCTTTCTGCAGTCCAGAGCAGCAATCCTGCTTGTGGCCCTGTGCCTGCTGCCCCTCATTCTGAACTCCACCATTTCGTGGTCACTACAGCCAAGGGTGCCTCCCACCTTCACATCCTCACCCAGTGCCTCTTTGTTTGTCAGTACGAGGTCCAGCAGCGCTCCCCTCCTCGTCGGCTCCTCCACCACCTGCATTAGGAAGTGATCATCAGTGCTCTGGAGGAACCTACTGGACTGCGCATGCCTGGCTGTGTAGCTTTCCCAGCAAATGTCAGGGTAATTGAAGTCCCCCATCACAACCAGAGCCTGTGATTTCGAGGTTACTTCCAGCTGCCTGTAGAAGGCCTCATCAGTTTCCTCATCCTGATCAGGTGGCCTGTAGTAAACACCTTGTCAAGAGCAGATGTAAAACCCACAGGGGAGACGTCTCTTCCAGTGTTCACACAGATATTTAACTCCAAAGCAGTATTGTATGTTATTGAATGCTGTCTTCTGGCACATCATCTGTTTAACCATTTAAGTTAAAGGTGAGTCAGTATTGCATATATTAGCACAAATTTTCCATTGTATAGAATCCTAGGATTTGGTTCCTACTTTTTGCACTTGGAGTATTCAAAAATTTCCCATGGACCCTCAAAAACAGTATTACTGAAAGTTTTCAACAAAAATTAGCCCACTATTTCCAAACCTGAAGTTAGGAAAATACAGTGTTCAAAATCCTTTTCTCATTAAACTAATGCTACCGTGTTTCTGACACAGGGATTTAACATTTGGCAAGTGTGAGATTTATTGCTGTTCCAAGTGTTGTTGCTTCTCTGCTCTCAGTAAAGCACTGTAAAACTCAATGGCAAAAACGGTGTCATCACCTCCTAGTGGTTGTCAGCAAAACGACCCTTTTAATTAGCTGAAGTGACAAAGGTTTGTGCTGGGAAGCTTATGGACTCTTACAAATTGCAATTCAGTCAGGGGATTCCATAATATCTGGTGTTCGGTTTTTCTGTTTTGACAACATAGAAATGGAACATGAGAAGATGATATGAAATAAAAATATTAAAAGGACAAAACTGTGCTGGCTGAAGTTAGGAAGTGAAGAAGAACCTTGATTTCTTATGCAAATCAATGTGAAAGTCTGCATTAAGTCAGTAATTAAATATTATCATTACCTGTCTTTTAGAACTGTCCCACTCCCTAAAGATTACAGGGCAACCCCAAGGGACTTAGGGAAATCCTAAATTTTGTTCTTTATTCAGGAGACTTAATGCATTAAGGAAGTGTTATGCAAAATGCAGCAGCATATTTTTCAACAATCCTCAAAAAAGCAGCAGCAGCTCCTAGAAGCAGACATTGAGACGATAATTCATGTTGGAAGGGATATTGGAAAGTCATCTAGTTCAAGTGTCTCCTCAAGGCAAGGTCAGCAGGAAATTCACACCATGATGACTAGAGCTTTCTTTGGTTACATGTTCTGGAGACTTCTGAGAAGAGAGATCCTTTTGTGTTGCCTGGCCCCCTGGGTAATTATCCTCATAGTGAAGGTTTTTCCATATTTACACTCAGAACTTTCCTTTCTTTGAATTCATGATGACTGTCTCTTGTTCCCCTGCTACACACCTCATTCAATACCTGCCTCCTTGATAATGTCCCTTTAGGCACTGTGGGGATGCTGTTAGGTCCCCCAGAAGCCCTCTCTGGTATCAGCCACACAAGCCTAACTCTCTCAATCTCTCCTCAGAGTGCTACAGCTTTCCAACCATCTTGGTGGCCTCAGTTGAACTCCAGATTTTCAGTGATCTTCTTGAACTGAAGGCCCAAACCAGTTTCTAGATGCAATTTAACAGGTAGCAAGTAAAGAAGGGTTAAGCTCTACCTTCAATCTACTGGCTGTGCCCATGTTCACACAGCTCAGATTGCTGTTGGTCTTCACTGATGCCAGAATGCACCACTGGAATTTAAATTTCAGCTGAAGTGAAACTTGAGAACTAAGAAAACAAGTCGGAACTTTGGCTTACAAAAACACTGATTCCATACATAGGATGATGAGAGAGAAAACTTTTTGTATTTTATTTTACATTCTACTCTTTTTGATCTTTGTTCCAGCCTTCTGTCTAGTTCTATCAGGTTTTCTACTGGATAGGATGTTTTTGTAATATGTAGCATATGTCTCATTTTCCTGTTTGTATTTTAAGCATTTTAGGCCAGAGTTGTATGACTAAGATAAGAAAATAGCTGGTAATTTACTTTTTTTGATAGTATAACAACATAAAAGTTTTGAGTAAGAATCAAAAGTTACATATTTTCCCTGGAAACAGTCTTATTTTAGTGTTTAGCTATATGTCAATATACTTGTCTTCAGCCTCTAACACTGTGTCCAACACTACTTTGCATATTTATGGGTAGAAGTAATTTAAAAAATGTGAAATGTCTTTAAATAATTAGTAAAGCATATGAGCAGATGCTTTGGAGTTCTTCTGAGCTAAACTATAGTTCATTTCAAAGTCATCACAAAATTCAAAAAATAAAACAAAATAACTTTTTACAGTCTTCACCTCTTCAAATATTTAATTTTATTATTCTTATTTCTTTCATCTAATATTTAAAAGCCAATTTATTCCTAAACATACATTATGTGTAAATACCTTATCCATACTTTGTATAGCTTCAAAAAGCTCACTTGACTATAAAAAGGCTTGAAGATTTGCCCCAGAAGTATAGAACATCTAAACTATTGTTAAATTACTACATTAGGGCATTAATTGGCATTTTGTTCTTTAAGAAGTTCAGTGGACTAGCACAAGCTAGTCAAATATCATAAAGATATTTGAATCTTCTAAATAATTGTTACCCAGCAGACCCAATATCCAACAGGAAGTGATCATGGCAATTTTGTTCCAGTAAATTTTACCGATTTATTTGATAAAGAAATAGATATGAACTAATGAAGGACTTACATTATGTAATGTATTTTTTCTTCCTCTTTCTACCTTTTTCTTTCAACTCCCACTACTCCTGAGCTTGTGGGTTTGAACTTGCATTTGACACATTGCCACAGAATAGTGCAAAGGCCAAGTATTTAACAACATTTAAGGAGGCTTTAGAGATATAGAATGATAATAGAAAGCACGGCCCATGATGTAAAAGGTGAATTAAAAACATTAATGTTATTAAAAAATCCTGTCAGGAATATAAAGCTTTCTGATTTATTTTGTAATTATTAGTTTGTGAAAGAAAGATAAAATTATCCCGTCTCTATTTGATATGAAGATTTATGCTCACCTGACAAATCCCATACCAGGCACCATCAAATAAAAGATATAAGAAAGTGTTCCTCAGGGCTCAGTTTTGGGGCTGGTCTTGTTTAATATCTTTATCAATGATATGGATGAGGGGATTGAATGCAACCTCAGTAAGTTTGCAGATGACACCAAATTGAGAGGGAGTGTCAGCCTGCTTAAGGGTAGGAAGGCTCTGCAGAGCTATCTAGACAGGCTGGATCAATGAGCCAAAGTTAACTGTATGAGGTTCAAAATGATTAAGCACCAGGTCCTTCACTTCAGTCACAACAACCCCAGGCAATGTTACAGGCTTGGGGAAGAATGGATGGAAGGCTTCCTGGCAGAAAAGGACCATGGTGTGCTGGTGGACAGCTGGCTGAACATGAGCTAGCAGGGTTTCCAAATGAGCAGGAAGGACAACAGAATCCTGGGCTGTATCAGAAATGGCATGGCCAGCAGGAGGGAAGAATAAAATGTGCCCCTGTACTTGGCACTGGTGAGGCCACAGCTTCAGTATTGTGTTCAGTTTTGGGCACCACAGTATAAGAAAGACATTGAGGTGCTGGAGCAGGTCCAGAGAAGGGCAATGAAACTGGTGAAGGGTCTGGAGAACATGTCTTATAAGGAGCAACTGAGGGAATTGGGATTGTTTAGTCTGGAGAAGAGGAGGCTGAAGGGAGATCTTACTGCTCTTTATAGTTTCCTGAAAGGAGGATGTAGTGAGGTGGGTGTTGGTGACTTCTCACACATAACTAACAATAGGACAAGAATTAATGGGCTTACATTGCACAAGGGGAGGTTTAGATTGGATATTAGGAAAAATTTAGATACTGAAAGAGTGGTGAGGCATTGGAACAGACTGTCTAAGAAGGTGGTGGAGTCACCATTCCTGGAGGTGTTCAAAAAATGTGTAGACATGGGTCTTCAGGATATGGTTTGTGGTCATGATAATGTTGGGTAGACGGTTGAACTTGATGATCTTAGAGGTCTTTTCCAACCTTAATGATTCTGTGATTCTCTGAAATGATGTATGCTCATATATAAGTCTGATTCAAAACTGTAGTCTCCAGGTTAGGATGTCTGATATATGCCGCCCCTAAGCAGGATCAGGGCAGACTGTACATTTAATGAGCATGCTGGGTATTCTTGAAACCAAATTGCACTAGTGGCACAGAGTATCTGGATGCCTGATGGAATGTATATATTGATTTCTGCCTGTCTCTGCTCCTTTTCAGACCAATAAACCATCAAACAAAGTCAACCTATAGGGAAACTACTTTTACAAAGACATTTAATTCACAGTTGGTTTTGAGGGGATGAGGAGGTATTAAAATAATTGAGATTCTGGGTCACTAGGTAAAAGAGTAGTTCTTTGAAGACGTGTGATCACATACACTCATGTCAGAGCTCTAAGAGTTATGACAATTTGGGAAGAGCACCTAGAATTAGAATTTTCCTCACAATTACCTTTTCTTTCAGATAGTAATTAAGAATTACAGTAGTGGTCACATTATGTTTCCTTGCAGCCACTCAGGATCCTCTCTTATGAAGGAATCATGAATGTGATGCCTTTTGAAGGTGTGTGCTATTACTGCAAAATGTAGTGATCTAAACAATCTATATAGTTAACTTTTTTAACATCACAGATACATCTTGGTCAAAGATGCATCTTTTATCCAGCCCTGTAACGTACCTCTTTAAAACAATACCAGATACCCTATTTTTGTTCTTAAGTAGGGAATTTCAAGAGACTGTTTTCCCTTAGAAATGTGAGTCTAAGCAGATAGTTGGCCCATATGAAAACAAGTTTCTCAGCTTCTTTTCAGTAATATATCTTTTATATGTCATTCTCAAACAAAAAAAAAAAAAAAACCACCCCAAAAACCTACAAAACAAACCTCCCTCACTGGAATTTTTGGTCCCTAGATGTCAAATCTCTATATACATTTTTGTACTGATACTTAATTTTTCATTAACTTTATTGATTTCTTGTGTCAGGCCAAATTTAGCTTGTTTTTGGTACTGTTTGCCTGAGTCTTTAGGGACTTATTTTAAATATATGTGTCATTATACCTTTGTGATGCTATATTCTAGTCAAGTCCAGGGGTATCTCCATCAGGAGTATGCTACTCTTTGAGAAACAACTAGTTTTGGCACATGGAGAAGAAATCAAATGAGAGGAGCAGCACTGGGAAGGGGTCAAGGGCAATGATTCTCACATTATCCTTCAGGTAGACAGATTTCTGGAATCAAGCCTAACCACCCTGGGGAAGAGGCAGAAAAGGACTGAAGACCTCATAGTGATGGCAAGGACTTCTGGGCCCGTCATCTCACTACTGCCAACCCAACAACTGTATTCTCACCCTTGTGCTTGGACATCCTTGCCCAAGTGATGAGATTAGCTAGAAGTAATGAGAAATACAAGCCACATGGAGGAATGAAAAGTGCAAATTTGAAGCACTGTGTTTCAAAGAGAGGCAGAATTAACAGCTGTCATTTGGGTCTACAGCAAACATCATCTCTGAGCACTTCTCACCTGCTAGACCATGGAAAACTTCAACATGAACATAGATTCAGGATAGTGAAAGAACCATTCATCTGAAGAGGCTGAATAGTTTTAACTAGCAGTTTTGTATGCCCTCAGGTGTGAATAGGAGTTCAAGAGAAATCTTGAGAAAGATTATAAAATTGCTTGTTGTGGGTTAACCCCAGTAAGCAGCTAAATCCCACACAACCACTCACTTGCTTTCCCCACAGTGGGGTGGGGAAGAGAATCAGGAAGGTAGAAGTGCAAAAATTCATGGTTTGAGATAAAAACAGCTTAATAGGTAAAGTAAAAGCTTCATGCACAAGAGAAGCAAAATAAGGAATTATTTTGCTACTTCCCATTAGCAAGCATGTATTCAGATATCAAGCAGGGCTCTATCATGCATAATAGTTATTTGGGAAGACAAATGCCCCCCTTCCTCCATCCTCCCTCAGCTTTTATTTGTGAGCACAATGTCCTATAGTTTGGTATATCTCGTGGCCAGTTCGGGTCATCTGTCCCAGTTGTGTCCCAAACTTTTCTGGATCCCCAGCCTACTCTCTGACAGGGCAAAGTGAGAAGCAGAAAAGGCTTTGGCACTTTGTGCAAGCAATGCTCATCAAGACATAAATAATCCCTGTTTCACCAACACTCTTTTGCTCACAAGTCCGAAGCATAGAACTGCACAAGTTGCTATGAAGAAAATTAGTTCCATCCCAGACAAAACCAATACAATATTTACCTGACTCCTATCTACACACTTAAAACTTGGAACTAAGTGACGATCAGGGCCAGACAGCATTGTTCAATAATCTATGCTTCTTTTGTACAAGTCCCCATACTGTTATGTGAGTTAAAGCATTAAGGTGTGGGCCTTAGCAGAAAAGAAAGGCAATTTCAGCCTTCGTGTCTGTAGAGCTCTGCATAATCAGCAAGCAAAGTAAAGAGTGTAACTCCATTCCAGGAACCCTATGCTTGCAGTAACCTCTCTGGCTGCAGATTAGCGTCTTGCTTACCTGGCATCTATTTCCGCACTGCCATAGACTCAGAATGACTTGTTTGCAGGAAACCACCATCAAAACCAAAGGTTTTTGTATAGCTATTGCCACTAGCAAATTGCATCCTGAATACTAGATTGATGTAAAGTGATCCAACATTCCAACCAGAAGCCAGTTTTAAGCATGAACTCCACTGTATTCTAAGATTGCCTTTTAGTGTCAGCTCCTTTGCAGCTGTGTTGTTGTAAATGAGGTTTCCAGTGCTTAGCAATGTTGGTCACTGATTAGACACAGATTTTGAGCAAGTAGAAGCCCAAGCAAGACACAAGTCCTGCTGAGTTATTGCTACTGACCTTAAATATTTACGAATAGTATGTATGTTTTGGGTTGGGTTGGGCTTTTTCCTCTTGCTCTCTGGATTCATTTACTACCAATCAGGTTTTCATCTACCTGGAGTTTGAAAACTTCTTCTATTCTACAGCCTGAACCTCCCACTCTGATATTCCTTAGCACACTGTGGCAAAACAGGAAAATCTTTAGAAAGGAAGCTTTCCAAACCTTCAGGACATTCACCTGAATTTCAGAGTAGTTTCTTAGAAGCAAAACTATATTCCTATTAGAGCAATCTATTTTGAATCTTACTTAGGGTGAGATTGTGACTTTCAGCTTTCCCCTGAGCGAAGAACCAAGCATTACTGCAGAACATGACAGGAGAGAGGATTGATTATGCCAGATTAGCCCAGCTCTCTGAGATGCTGGTGTTTTGAGAAACCACAGCTGTCAAGGTATTAAATCCTTCTTCCTTCCCTAATACCACCTATTAGTTCTTAGGAAGTATTTTTTGATCTACTCTTGCTTTACCTCCTGGATGAATATTTCTGTAGACCCTCTGGAACCTACAAGCAAGAAATAGGTGAGCTCTTTCCTCAACTTCTTTTTTGATCCTTTGGCAGACCAATGACCTGCTGTGGATAGATTCAAAGTGTTCCTGCACCCCCTTGGTCTGAAAGGAACAGAAACACTGCTCCTAATTCTTGAGGTTTAAGGCATATTGTGCTGAATATAACTCAAGTTCTATAACTGAAAAACAACTAAAAATTAAATTTCCAACACAGGCTTCTAATATAAAGCAAGGACTGGTGACAGAAAAAGTGATGAATTTATGGGAAAAAATAGGAAGGAGTGTGTATTTGTTTCCTACTATTTGCATACTGAATGAATTGCACTGTCACATAACTAAGTTGCCTTCCTTTTGCCACTATTCTGCTCAGTGACATGAGAGAGTAACTGTTCTGAATGAGCATTCCTTAAATAAAGTCTATATGTTATTCTGCTGATGAAAGAAGCTCCCCAATAAAATTTTCCCTTTTTTGTCTTTTGACTCATACAATCCTTTCTAGTCACATTTCAGGTAGTAAATGACAGTATGTTCCTCTGTCCAGGCTTCCAATGTTATATTGGTAAGGGCTCCAGACACATTGACAAGGGCTCTAGCCACACCCCAGAGTCACAGAAGATGATGGCAGGGGTTGGATGAAAGAACTGCCCGTTGCAAGTGAAGATCAGGTTCATGACCATCTGAAGAACCTGAAAGTGCACAAGTCCATGGGACCCAATGGGATACACCCATGAGTACTGAGGGAACTGGCAGATGAGGTTGTTAAACCACTATCTATTATATTCCAAAAGTCATGGCAGTTCGGTGAAGTCCCCACTAACTGGAAAAGGGGAAATATAACCCACATATTCAAAAAGGGAAAGGTGGATGAACCTGGGAACTATAGGCCAGTCAGTCTCACTTCTGTGCCTGGTAAGACCATGGAGAGGATCCTCCTGGAGGCACTATTGAGGAAGATGAAGTGATTGGCTGCAACCAACATGGCTTCATAAAGGGCAAATCATGCATGACAAACCTGGTGGCCTTCTATGAGAAGGTCACAACATCAATAGACAGGGGAACAGCAACCGATGTCATTTACCTGGACCTGAGCAAAGCCTTTGACACTGTCCAGCATGACATTCTGGTCTCCAAGCTGGTGAAATATGGATTTGATGGATGGACAATTCAGTGGATAAAGAACTGGCTTGATGGCCACTCACAAAGAGTGGTTGTCAATGGGTCTGTGTTCAAGTGGATACCAGTGACAAGTGGAGTCCCTCAAGGATCAGTACTGGGACCAGTCTTGTTTAACATCTTTGTCAACGACATGGACAGTGGCATTGAGTGCACCCTCAGCAAGTTTGCCTACGATACCAAGCTATGTGGAGCGACTGACCTGCTGGAGGGAAGGGATGCCATCCAGAGGGACCCTGACAGGCTGTAGAGTTGGGCCCATGCCAATCTCATGAAGTTCAGCAAGGCCAAATGCCAGGGACTCCATCTGGGTCAGAGCAACCCCAAGCACCAATATAGGCTGGGCAGTGACTGGCTTGACAGCAGCCATGAAGAAAAGGACCTGGGAATACTGGTGGATGAGTAGGTCAACATGAGCCATCAGTGTGCTCTTGCAGCCCAGAGGGATAATTGTATCCTGGGCTGCATCAAGAGAAAAATGGCCAGCAGATCAAGGGAGGTGATTCTCACCCTCTATTTCACTCTCGTGAGACCTCACCTGGAGTACTGTGTCCAGTTCTGGAGTCTCTATTACAGGAAGGATGTGGATGTGCTGGAATGTGTCCAGAGAAGGGCCACAAGGATGATCAGAGGGCTGGAGCACCTCTCCTATGAGGACAGACTGAGAGAATTGGGGTTGTTCAGTCTGGAGAAGAGAAGGCTCTGGGGAGACCTTTTTGTGGCCTTCCAGTATCTGAAGGGGGCCTACAAGAAAGCTGGTGAGGGACTTTTTAGGCTAGAGGGGATGGATTAAAACTAGAGATAGGTTGATACAGGTTAGACATTAGGAAGAATTTCTTCAGCATGAGGGTGGTGAGACACTCGAACGGGTTGCCCAGGGAGCTGGTGGAAGCCCCATCCTTGGAAGTTTTTAAGACCAGGCTGGATGGGTCTCTGAGCACCTTGCTCTAGTGGGAGGTGTCCCTGTCATTGGCAGGGTTTGGAACTAGGTGATCTTTAAGGTCCCTTCCAACCCTGACAATTCTATGTTTCTATGATATTGTGATAGGCTGGTGAGTGAGAATCAAAGTAGCTAACTCTCAGATACTGAGAACTACTCAGCATACATTAAAAAGATATAAAGAAAGCTTCATCTGTGCAAAGTAGATGTTATTCTTTCGAAGAAATGACCCATCTCAATTATATAGGTAGAGCACAATCTTTAATAATTACCAACTGAGGAACTGTGCTAAAAGAAAGGATTAAAACAAAGTATTGTTTTAATGGCACAGAAAATGTATGAGACACCAACAGAGTCATTGTTTCAGGAACCATACCAAGTCCTCAGGATCTTTGTGAAACAGATTTTTGTTCATGGAATCAAAATGAAATACTTTTTGTTGTTAATTGCCATGCAAGTGTATTATCATGGGCTGTAATTGCCTAGGTTTTTCTACTTCCACCTCACCGTAATACATCGCTGTCTGTCTGTAAATGCACTGATAGCTACAATATAATGATACAAAGAGCAAAACATGCTATGGATATTATTCATGTATGTAGTTTTTCTTATTATACACTGGAATAATAATAAGAAAAAGCATTCTATTATAAGACTGTAAAAAAGAAATAAACATATTTCAAGTTTTGAAAGCATTGCGGTAGGCATGAAGAATGCAATCACACTTGACACATTTCTTCTGTGAACAATGAAGCATACAGTCGTAATCAAACTGCTATGCCTGCATCCCAGCAAATACATTGCCTTTTATGATGGACCAGATTGCATCTTTGCCACATACCCTGTGTCAGAATGAGCAAGCTGAGAAGTGCTTTGATGGTTACATATGTTGTTATTGTGCAGCTCCAACAAACAGTAGTGCCACAAGAATGAACTCTCAGTCTATTTAAAAGCATGCACTGTAGCACAACCTCTTTTCTGCTCAGCATATGTCTTATATTTGGCTTTATATCTCACCATGAAAGTTAAACCTTGTAATTTTCACTACAGAGGTTCTCAATGGAAACACATGTACCTATGAAATCTAAAGCTAACACTACATCTAGAGGAAGCATCATTTGACTTCTGAGGCAGCACAAAAGTTTAACTTCAGTTCTTAACTTTTTCCAGTCAACAAAAGATTCAAATCTTTGTTCGGTGAGAAACCAGGAGCATCAATCAGAAGAGATCCTGTGGTTAACATTTGACATCATTGTTTCTAATCCATGAGTCACTGAACAGTCGCCAACAACAGAACTGTGAAATAAGACTGATAGTGCTCTCACGTGGTGAACAATATTGACAGTCATGCAGCGAAAGGCTAAGAACAATCGATTCTCAACTATCACCATATAAAATATAAGGCACTGCATCCCAACTAACAATTGATTGTTGGAAACAGGAAAAAAAACTCAAAAGAGAACAAACCAAAACCAGATAGATGAAGAAAGAATGATACAAATACTTTTATAGATACATCTTGTGTACCAAGTACTGTTAATAACTTTTTTTGATATAATGCTTCCAAAATTCATGAGCAATAAAAAAGCAGTGTTGAGTGAAGAATGTCTTCAGACATTATACACAGAGTAACCAGTACGCAATTCTTTAGAGAATATCCACAGGTATTCCTTATGTATATACACAGTAACTGAAAAAATTACAACTTTATGGATTTGTCATGCAAAACTCTTTAAGAGTATTTGGTGAGCATTCTTTAAGCTCAATAACACTTTTTTTTTTGTTGTTGTTTTTTTGGGTTTTTTGGCAAAAGAGCCTGTCATTTACACAACAATAATGTCATTGTATAAAAGTGCACCATTGCCCCAGAACAGGCCTTTCCTGAAATAACAAATTCTGGGAAGAGTTGAGGTTCATCATGTTCCTCAGATCTGACTCCATTTATCTGTAATGACCTTCAAGGCAACTTGAATTACCTGAATTCA
This sequence comes from Todiramphus chloris collaris, assembly GCA_025345505.1. NCBI lineage: Eukaryota > Metazoa > Chordata > Aves > Coraciiformes > Alcedinidae > Todiramphus > Todiramphus chloris. The sequence continues at coordinate 17,539,058 of JANVCC010000018.1, forward strand.
TTTTTCCTTCAAATCCCATTTGCTCTAGCAGTAGATATATCCACTTAGGAAGCTCCTTAGCACTTGTTTTTGCCAGAAATCAGAAATGTGGAAGCACCCAGGAGTATATGTAAGAGCTAGAAAGGTGGGCTGGCAACAAACATTTGTAGTGAAGCTCAGGAAGAAGGCAAAATTGTCTTTTCCTTTTTCTGAAACCAGTGTTGCTTTCAAGGTTAGTCATAGAATTATATCTCAAATACATTTGTGAGCTTTTTTCTCCATTGGAGAGCAGAAAATTAATGTGTCTCAATGGTTATTGTAGCATGAAAGTACATTAAATTTTACTATATGGTCATGCAAAACATGTATATATGGTAATCTGGAATTCTCTAAGCCTTTAAGATATTGTTTCAACAAATGTTTGTATATGTGAATTTGAAATTCGCTCCTCTTAAGCATTTACACCGGTAAACCTCAGATCTCATAACACAGAGGCATCTTGGCTATATTTTTTCAAAACCTCAAACTAATCTCCAAAAACATTTTCTCCATCTGTTCATTATTAGTAAAGGCTACCATTCTGTCGTAGTTTTCCAGAAGAGGAGAAATAACATCACATTAGCTGTTGGCATTGTGGGATTCAAAAATCTCAGTAACAGCCTTTCAGATTTTACACAAAATTGATATAATTCATAGTGCTTAAAAATACATAAGCAAAAATTTGTTTAAGAGGTACTATATTCTTATTATTTAAATGTCTGAGACACCTCTCAGACCTGCACACAATTTTGTCTAACTGCTTTCACAGCACATTCAGATGTAACTAGAAATCTTTCCTCTCTCTTCTTACTTCTATTTTGGTATTCCACCACTTTAAATACTTATCACTGTCATGTCTTTAATCTTGGCTACTGTTTTCTTTTTTTCTAGTCACACGTTAGAAAGTTCAGTATTACTTCTGTTTCATTTTTAATAAGAAGGTAAAGAACTGTCAATGTTAATTTCCTATCTCAATAATTCTAGTACTTGCCTCATTCGTACTGTAATCATTTTCTGTAAGACTTATGAAAACTGCTGCTATTTTGAGATAATAGTAAACCAGATTCTGCACAATTTTAGTTTGAGAAGAGGTTGAGCATGACTAGTGTCACCCTAAGCCCATCTTCCTCAGCATAGTTGCAAATACAAGCATGTAAAACCCAATGCTTGCAAACATATTCAGCATAGATGAGCAACCCTTCAAAGACAATCACCAGCAAAACTTGAATTGAGGAATTTCCAGCCCCATGCACAGTCTGTTGAGGCATGATGCCTAAAGCAAATGACCATTACTTCCCCATACCAACCAAAGCAACCTGGTAAGAATGGGTAGGAGCAAGCAGACCTTGAAGCTCCTCATGTTGTAAGGAAACCAAACGGGAATATTGAAGATTAAAAAGTAGGTCAGACTTAATAAATGCATTTTTAAGTAATCCACACTTTAAATCCAGATATGAAATGGATTAAATTTCTGCTCTGTTTCAGTTACCAGAGATTCACTCTAGTGCCTTTATTATGCTAAAATTCTTGTGCACACAGAAACGACTTATGCATATTTGCATCAAAAAAAGGAAATGAAAGAAGCTGCAAAATTAAACTCCCAATTCTAAATAAGAAAACTGTGCAGCAAAGGTTGGAGCAGAGACAGATGTAGCAAGAACATCCACTTTTACCTAGCAGATATTATATGTGGAAAAATCATGACCTTGCCTAAGAACTGTAGACTTGTCCAACCTACACCTTAGTCACTAGCCTTTCCTTCTCAACTGCAAATAAAAATGGATTTCTTCCATTACGTGTAGAACAAAATATTTCATTCACTATTAACAAACTATTTTTATGGGTTGTATTTTATGACTGAAATATAATATATAATCAGATGCTCCACAGATTTTGCCTTGTGTTGGAAAGGACTATAAATCGTAGCAGTTCTCAGTATCGAACCTGCCACTGGGTGTTGACACTGGAGCCTCTCCACCTTTGCTTCTTATGCCAGATATGATGCCAAAATACCCTGCTGTTAATGCCAAATATAAAGGAGGCAAAGGCAGTAGAGGGATGGCAGCATCCTCTTGGAAAAGCAAAGGCTTAGAAACATAACTGTACTGCACACTCCAAAAACATGATCTGATGATTCTCCACTCATCTTTCACCTGCTCACATTTACAAATTAAGTCAGTGCTCACGGGTTTTTTATTCTTAAATACAAGTCCTCAGCTCTCTCAGAGGACATACCAGGTATTTCATGTGGGTGTTCTGCACAATACTTTAGCCATTGCTTTTAGAATCAGACACTGCTTCTAAAGATGACTATAACTTGTAAAGCCAGTGACGTCATCAAGAAAATTCATAGTAACAGCAGCCAGAGGAAAAAATTATCTAGTTGTCTGCCTATTATTAACAGCACATCAGAAGCTTGTGATGCTTCCACAGGCTTGGGAGGGCTGATACTCCCTAACAAGTATGAGAGATCCCTCAAACATCACACAAACAAGACATCCACTGTGCCCTTACCTTGACTTATCTCCTTCCTTATTTTCCTTATTTCTTTCACCTTTATATAGACACACATCTTGATTTATATGTATGTATAAATACACACACATACATACATGAGCAAATTACATAGTATGGAGATCCAAAAAAGCACTGAAATTCAATTATCTGCACACCACAATTGTTAGACTGGCACTTCACAGTTGTATTTACTACTTGCACTCCCTCTGACAGTTCTTTGGCACATATTGTGAGTTAAGTATTGTCCAAAGAGCATTCTTAGCTGGGATATGCAGTGCAGATGGCTTATATTGTGGAAGGTAAAATAGAATAGACTATAATATTAAAGTATTTAGTATTTGGACCAGAGAATAAGTCCAAGGACCATCTGGTTTACTAGTATAGAACTCACACGCATGCCTCAGAGAGACCCCAACCAATGTGAACTTCAGGGAGAAGACACTTGAATGTTTTCCAGTTTTTGAGATACTGGGTACTAACCTTGTCCTATCTTGTCCTTCCTGTACCGGAGGTCTAGTCAAGTCTCTTCTTCTGTTGATAGAATGTTCAACACAGTGTGGAAAAATATTCAAGCAGGTAGCCAGCTCTTGTAACAATGGATAGAGTACATAGTATGCAGGTCTAGAGAATTTATTGTTTCATATTTACAAATAGTTCCATTTAAATTATTGGGGGGGGGGGGGGGGGGGGGTAGTGTGCGCATTAGAGATAGATATATATATGTGTCTGTCTATCTGTGTGTGCATGTGTGTACATCTGTAATTGATCTCAATTATCAGCCCATACATTTCTATTGACTTTAAGAGCATTGCAACAGCCCTCCACTAAGACTCCGTCCCTTGAGGCATAGTTGCATTCTTTATAAGAACATATGAGTTTAAATTTCCTTATAAAATGATGCCCAGATTTTCTCAATAGAAAAATAAACAATCAGCTCATTTAAAACTTCTCTGCTTTTATAAAGGTAAGTTTGAGAATAATTAGAAAATATATTCTTTTGGATTTAGACAGGTGAACAGGTCTCAGACTAAGCTGCTGCCATAGAGGGAAGATATGGAATCAGATCAGACATTACAGCAGCTATACACAAAAACAAGTGGGTAAAGTATTATCCATGCTAACAAAGTGCATTGGGTTTGTTTGGCAAGGTTTTGGTACCAGAGGGGCTACAGGGGTGGCTTGTGTGAGAAGCTGCTAGAAGGTTCCCCTGTGTCCGACAGAGCCAATGCCAGATGGCTCCAAGAGGGACCCTCCACAGGCAAAGTCCAAGCCCATCAACAATGGTGGCAGTGCTTCTGTGACAACATATTTAGAAAGGTGAAAAAAACTTGAATGAAGAGAGGAGTGAAAATATTTGAGAGAAATAACGCTGCAGATCATCAAAGTCAGTGAAGAAGGGTGGGGAAGAGGTGGTCTAAGTGCTGGAACGGAGATTTCTTGACAAGGGGTAATGGGTCCTTGACAAGGACAAAGGGTAATGGGTACAAGCTGGAGCACAGGAGGTTCTTGGTAAACATAAGGTAAAACATTTTCATGGTGAGGGTGACAGAGCACTGGAACAGGCTGCCCAGATAGGTCGTGGAGTCTCCTTCTCTGGAGACATTCAAAACCCACCTGGACATGTTCTTGTGTGACGTGGTCTTGGTGGTTCTGTCCTAGCAGGGGGGTTGGACTAGATGATCCTTTGAGGTCCCTCCCAACCCCTAATATTCTGTGCTTCTGTGATTATTGCAAACATTCTTGAGGGAAGCATGTCTTAGTTACCATTTTCACAAAGAATCCACTGCTGTGATGAAGATTTTTTAATTTGTTCTTTTTTTGTTCAACGAGAAATGGCAGAGGCATTCGGAGGGGATCAAATGACCCACTGTGGCTATTGTACTACAGCCATATGCACAGAAAACATAACGTCACAGTTTAGCATCAGGGCAGCCCCTTAGACTTATAACAGATTCTCTGTTTATCCTCCTCCTTCCCCAAGGGAGAAAGGAAAGGGAATAAGGGAGAGAGACTTATCAATTAGAAAAGGAAAATGGAACAGCTTTAATGAAAATGAAAATAATAATAATAAAAAAGGGAATATATACAAAACCAGTATCAAACTCAACACCTATGATGGTAATTACATCACCGTCACCACTGATGCTGTGGAGCAGGCACTGGGGGAGTCCCAAACTGGGCCCTGCAGCAGACAGGGGATGTGTTCAGGAGTTGGATTCTGGTACCAGTTTCAGGAACACACAGATTGGGATTGAAGGCAGAAAGGACAGAGTCCTCATTGGATGCTCTGAGGAAGGAACCACAAGAGGACCTGAGCAAGCCAAACAAAGCTGGCAAAGTAGGCCAAGAGGACAAAGAGGGGTAAGACCCTCCTGATCCCTCTGTTTTATACTGAATATGATGTATATGGGATGGAATCCCTCATTGGTCAGTTCAGGGTCCCCTGTCCTGGCCGCTCCTCCCTGTAGGTACAGCCTTTCACTTTCTGCACCCCCCGGTGTGGTACACAAGATCCAGCAGTGGCCTTGGTCTGCACACCAACCCTTGGTAGTAACTCTAAGCATGGGGTGTTACCATTGCTAGAAGCAGACACTGTCTGTGAGAACAGGCTGCTAACTTCAGACAGTGCAGTTAGTTAGAAGAACTGAGCTGAAAAGTAAAATCACTGAACAGAATTAGTTCTGTTCTCACTCAAACCAGGACACATAACCATTCTCTGAATGGAGTCTTGATGAGACCCTTCCTTTTGTTGCTGTTGTCCTGATGTAGTGAATTGTCCTTGCTGCAGAAAGCCCAGTGGAGGCCAAGGACAGGGGCAGATCTGACACTGCAGTTTACTGCAGGGTGAAGTGTCATGCTGAGCTCAGAGACCACGGCTGTCTCTCAAGGAATCATTAGCGATGAAAGAGAGGTGGTGAGGCTTGTTGTGTTGTCATCACAGTGTAAGAAGGTTGGCTGCAGCCCAAATTAGCTTGCTTATGGAGTGTGAATCAAAATAACATGTAATCTGAATGTTAATGAAAATTTTCTCTTACTTTAGACTTCAGATTCCATCTAGAATGCTGTCATCTGGAAGACATTATCTGTCTCCCTTCCTCTTGCTCTCTTCTTAGGATATTTATTTGCAAATATATATGACAAATGGACTACTTATTTCTCTTAAAAAGTGCTTTTCTTAAATCCTAGTTTACAGAGCACTATATTGTTTCTAGAAATGGCACTGTGCTATTACGAATTTTTGAACCTGTGCTGCAAATGAAAAAAGAAAGTGGTAAGAAAAAGCCCTGCCTTGCAAGCAAGATAATTGCACAGGTTACACAGGCAAATAAATGTCACAGCTCTAAGCATTGTTGTACAGCAGTACAGCTGCACTGTCACCAGGAAGGTTCTCATTTATGTTACCAGAGGACTGAACTGTTTAGATGTTATTTCTGATATTCATCCACATCAGATTGCATCAGTGAAAATTACATTATTCCAGTCAAGACAATAGAGTTATTTCAATTCAAAACCAGCCTATAATGATGGAAATTAAAGGGAAGCCTTTAATGTATACACAGTCATCCATTTCCTGACTAACATGCAGGCACACGCCTCACCACTTGGCAACGAACATCGTTAGTTTTAATTTGCATCATTTTTTCTAACAGCTATTAGAGACATCTAGATCTGTTGAATATGTAGGTCCTCTTCTCTCCCTCATGCACTTAAAAGGCAGCTGGAAAATTGAATCTCTTGTCACATGGCCCTCACTACATACTTGTGCTATTTGCACTACTCTTCAAGGAAGTTGCTACATGTGTTATAAAGAAAGTAACAATCAATAAGTAAGAAAAAACCTCTATCCTATCAGAGTCAAAAGAAAATAAATTACTAGTTTGAGAGACCTAAGAACATAAAATGATGAGCATTGCCGGTCTAACTTATGATTGAGTCAGTAAGCTATCCAAATGCCCTTTTCAAATCAGTAGACAGACATTCTGGTTCGAAAAGAGATGAATGCCTGAGCTTAGAAAAAGTAGTCTTAGCAAAATCAGACAGAAGTTTCAACACAGAAATGTGAACATAGTGCTATCACTGAGAAACAGTTCAACATCTGTAAAAAATGAAGACAATCTGTGTTTTATAAACATAGTATTAGTCCAAAAGAATTCAGATTTTAATGAATATTAATACTTAAGAAGTGCTAGTGGACTTTGAAGATTCTGTATTTTGGCTTTTTTTTCAACTTACATATTTACCCTTTCAACAAAGTTGGTTGTAGAAATATTTTTTTTTTCTGCATTGAGATAGTAGCACACTCAAGAATGAATGTAAAACAGACTGAAGTCAAATCGGGACTATTCCAGTCTGGAAGTGATGCCTGTACCTGTTTGAATTTGAGTTTGTAATTCAGTATTATGTTTGGTCAGTGTGTACATTTGCATTTTCCAGTATTGAACCAAGAATTTGGACTGAGATACAAAATTAAGTCTTAGGTAGCTAACTAAAATTTCAAGCATGTTATGCCAAAAATGTAAAGCCATAAAGTCTTTAGTTATCCTGAGAGATACTTACGTTTTCATATGCAAATAAGATTTCCTGGGCTGCCAGACATTAACAGCTGCTCATGTCCTTCACTTTTTACATGGAATACATCAGATGTTCTCTAAGGAAACTCAACCTTACAGAATTGAGACTTGAATAGAGACATCACACAGACATCATCAAATGAACTCAGTTTGCAAATGGTGGAGCACATAGTACAATTCCTGAGAATAAAATTTTATTGCTCTGTATTTACTAGTAATAAAACTAGTTTAACCACTTTCCTCTTTCCATTGTGATCTCTTCTCATCCTGGTGAAATTATTTGTAGGAACACGCTATAAACCAGAAGAATTAAATGACCCAAATAAAACGCAAACACTTTGGGGAGCTTTTTATTAGCCCACATCATTCACTCAGGCTGTCTCCAGGACAATGCACAGACAGCTCCATTAGCATAGCAAAAGGCAGCAGTAAACTTTGTTAAAACTGTGCAGAAGACATCAGGTACGCATTTGTGGAACAATCAGTTTATAAAAAGTCTAAATATGCTCTTGCTGCTACCTGAGCAAGAGAGAGCACCATTTGGTGAACCGGACTTTCATAAAAAAGTTCTTTCTTGTGAGCATAAACTTATATTACTTCATCTGCATCCTCCTCTCCTTCCTTTGAAATGCATTATTAGGAGGAAAACACCTTTAGTGTCCATGTATTTCTCAATAATCTAATATTTATTTGCTTCTGATCTCTTAGATCAACAGTTTTGCAGAATCTGATCAGTGACACCAACTAGAAATGCAGAACACTTGACATCCTTTAGGACAAGCTGCCTTCTTGTGGTTTCATACTTGTCAATTTATTTCTTTTTACCGTAAAAATAAGGTTACTAAGTGCCATTTGAACCCTAATACCAAGGCCACATGTTTACTTAATCTATGAAAATATTTCTGTCCTCTCCTGCCTCTTGTGTGTGGGAAGGGGAGGAGTTTTTTTCTCTGGTGATACGGGCAAATGCTGTTGAAAGCCCCATTCTTTTTTTGTAGCTCCTGTTCAATGATTAGATGTAATGATATGAAGCTTAGATGTGATGATCAGATATATTTGAAAGTGTGCCAAATTAAGAAGCAATATATAAGGAACTTTAACTCAGACTTGCTTCCACTCACTTAGGTCTAATTACAGCCACTACTGATGTGAAAGGTAGTCTCATTATAACTTAAATGCTTAGAAGCCAGAAGAAGGTGTAACATAAAAGAGACTGGTTAGTTAACTTATATCTTCCTACAGCTCCTCAGCATGCCATTTAGACTAACTGAAGCTCCTTAAGACATGAGTAGACCGGTAGTAAGTGAGTCTTAAGTGAGTGAAGAAAATCTAATTTATAACACTTTAAATGCCACTTTTAAAGCAGGACCACTGTATTTAATAGATCTATAAAGACTATGTACAAAAAATGCTATTGTAAAGTTAAATAAATCGTGATGAATGTTGGGAACTAGAATAATTTCTAAGTTAAATAATGGCAGAGTTTTTTTTTCACATAGGCAACCTATATGCTCACTTGTGTGACTATACTGAGCAGACAAGAGAGGGATCCTCTGGAAAAGATCATATAAGACCAAACATAAAAATTTGATGTATCCAAGTATATAAAGACTTAAAATTGTATAAAACCTAGAAACATAATGTCTGTTGAAGGGTACTGAGTCATCTATCTACTGACCTAACAGGGACTCATGAAAGGGTTGCTGCCTCCTGGGAGCGAAGAGCTGAGACATTGTGTAGAGGGTGCAGCACTTGTCAAGAGCACTGACTACTATCCACTGTAAAGGACAAGGGGCAATGGGCCCAAACTAGAACACAGAAAGTTCCACCTAAACATAAGGAAGACATTCATTGCTGTGAGGGTGATGGAGCACTGGAACAGGATGCCCAGAGAGGTTATGGAATCTCTTTCTCTGGACAATTTCACAACCTACCTGGATGTGTGCCAGTGCAACCTGACCTAGGCAAATCTGCTTTATCAAGGGGGTTAGACTCAATCTCCAGAGCTCTCTTCCAACACCTACCACTCTGTGATTCTGTGATATCCTTCAATCCTGAACTTTCAACACTGAAAGACAGCTATGACAGAAGTCTCACTGTAGGGCACTGCTACCCAAAATAGGTTGCTATTTAAATGAGACCCAAACACAATCAGTTCTGTCCTCTTTTTCTCACCTTGCTCTGGAGAGTCATGGCTATTTCCATCCCCACACAGATCTGAAAAGTCATTGCATATGCTGGAGATGGCCATGGTCTCTGAAGCAGGAGGTAAAGCAAAGCCTAATGTTAGCTGTTTCCTCTTTTTCCTTTTCCTCACCTTTGAAAGATGCTCTTCCCCTTACATTGCTCAAACCAGAAAAAGAGAATGAATCTTTATGGAAGAGTTTAATGCAGAAAAGTTACTTGCAGTGCATGGAATATCCCAAAACAACCCCTGTACTTCAGAGGCTGAATCTGTACCAGAAATAAAATCGGTCACAGCTCATTCTAATGCCCTGTCACAGCATAGCTAGCATCTACCAGATCCCAGCTGTCCTCCCAGAAAGAGGGCAGAAAGGTGGCACCTATTACATTAGATGTTGAAAAGAAACCTTGGTGGGTACTCTCGTCAAAGATCACATCTAAGCTCAGTCTGAGAGGACAATGATTGTCACAAGGCAAAACCTTGTGACATGGCATCAGAGCACAGATAACCACAAGGCAAGGGTCAATCTTACTGCTCACTGGGGTTTTTTTGTTATTCCTTAGGACAGTTTTAGTCAAAGTGTAGTGGGGAAGGAAGAAGAGGTGTCTGGTCTTCTGCCTTCTGTAGTCTCTTAGCAAATCCTGGGAACTTTTAATAGCTTGCTGTTGCTGATCCTAGTGCTGCTGTAGCAGTAATATGATCCCAGCCTTTGAATGTTCCTATATTTAGCTATTATTTTGAAACTTTGCCAAAGCATGCCAAGGAGTGCAAACAAAAGTGATGCTGATATAAAACTCAGGAGCAGCTCACTAGAGATTCATGACATTAAAAAAACCACCCCCTTACTTCTTCCTTCCTACTTCCCTAGTCCTAAGGGAATTTCTTTTGGCAGTAAAACCCTGCACCTGTAAGACCTTCAATGAAAAGATAGCAAGAATCCTATATGAAGCAGAACAGTAGGCAACTTAAAAAACAGCTTCTATTTGTGTAGTCTACAGCTGCCTTCGCCAGGTAATACACAGATCTTTGACGTGTGACAGCTGTCAAAGCATCTTAAAATTACAGAGCAGTGCAGGAGAACCATGAATCAATATCAATGCATTAGCCAGCACCACGATGCTGTGAGAATCATCTCTCATGACAAGTATATAATAAATGCATCTGGTCAACTGTTTTCTTTTGGTTTCCTCCTTGTGCAAATCAGTAGGAACAAGTATAAAGGTTTGACAATTGTGGACCATTGCAGGTTATTTTAATTTATGTATATTTTTTTCTAATTCGCTACATCTTTTGGAAATTGTGTACTATGTAGTAATCAGTGCTGCATTCTCAAACTCACACTCATCACACATCATCATTAAAAATATGCCTATAGATCATTGCTTCGTAGTCTGTGTAGAGACAACATGTAAGTGAATAAGGGTCACATATCATCCGGTATGACCTCATGCTATGCCACCTCAGCTTTCAGTAAGAGTCACAAACTAGGAACTGGAGGCCAGTTTACACTGGAAAGATATGACTCAGTTGCCCACAATTACCATTTTTTATGTCCTTGTTGAGATTGTCTTGGTTGCGGAAACTGATGATGCAGATTAATACAACACAGACCTATTTTGCATTTGCAGAAAAAAAACCCAGACAGGGCGGAGTTCTTTAGGGCCTTTGTTTTGCCTGCTGTTTCTGCATACCCAATTACCAGTGATAACACTTGGAGCTGAGCAGATATGTTCAGAAACAAGATGAGGTCCAAAACACGATTTGGTTATAAACAGATACACAAAATTTCCTAGAAGTTAATAAAAGGTCACTGAGACACCTTGATAGTTTTAGATCTGCTTTTTTTCCAAGGGATTAAACAAGTACTAAGGATTCACTGGAAGAGGTTTAGCATGCAAACCATTTGTACATGCCATCTTAACTACTTTCTTTTGAAAACAAACAGTATCTGAAACACTTCTAAGTGTCAGTAGTATTTCCTATCTCACTTGAAAGAAACACCTTTTATTTATGAAATATTCCTTCTTGATACTATATTCTGAAATTAATGATATCTGCTATCAATCCACTTAAATCAACCTTTTATTGCTCAAATTCAGCCAGTATTTTTTCATGGTTTTCTTTTCAGTATTCAAAGGAATTTGACTAAATATGAATGGTTATTTGTGCTCAGATCCAGAATAAACCTCTTCTATCTGAAAGGCAAAGAGTTATATCCAGCCTCCTCAAATTATACTTTCCAAAGTGTAAAGATCACAAATTATGGCAGATAGCTTCCATTGAAAGATACAAAAGCACTTAATTTTATAACTGTTCATATGGCATAGTTTGGAGTTTCTCTCTTATGTTAGTTTTCTTGATAAACAACACTTTTCCAGTTCAAATTCCATTCTCTTACTTAGCCCATCCTTTGTAGAAAATATTGTAAACAAATAAGTAAGAATGCATCAATTTTTATTTTCCAATGTTAATTTGGAACTTAAAAGAAATACATTATTTATTTATTTATTATTTTTATTATCTTTATTATTATATCAGACAGTGAATGAACCAACTGCTTCTTTGATGTTTAGGATTTAAAAAAAGAACTACTGGATGGGTTAAGGGTCAAAATACACACACAGACACATCTGCCGCCTTATTACCATTTGTGTGTTTGTGTGGCAAACAAAAAATACACAAGATTTCCTGTAACTTTTAAAATTTCTAATTCCTTCCTTGTTAGAAATTGCCTTCTTCCTTTTTTACTTACTACGAAACATATTTCTGTCTTACCTGATCATTTCTCAGTCTGGTATATACAGCAGCTTCATCTGATGTCTTCAAATGTCTTTGCTCTGGATGTTTGAGAGAAGAGATCTTCTGAATGCTAGAGTAAAAGTGGTGTTCGGAGACATTGTCTGTCATTCAACATACTATTAACTATTTGGATGCTTTAAAAGAAAGATTTAAAGTTATTGAATATAATTCCTAAAGCCCATTGGTCACTTATGTTGGATGGACTACATTCTATATAGAAATTTGTGAAAAAGGGCTTAAGGTCATCATCCTCCTGAAATGATGGAAGCTCTAGTAGGCAGAGGCTGCCATACTGAGAATCATTTGTTCTACAGGGCAGCACAAAAGGAGATGACTAACAGGCAGCATGAGTCTGGGAGAAGAAAGTCTTATGCAGGTTGAACAGTGGGAAAGTAAGAACTCACAAGAGACAAATATGCATCCATGCTTATGTTCATCTTCATCACTAGGTGTAGGTTGCACACACATCCTTTTCTTAGTTCAACAGGTAAGTATACCTAAGTAGTCAAATACTGGACTGTTATATATGACAAATGTGTCTAGTTACTGTGTTCCTTCCCTATATTCTTAATATACAATCTTTCTCCTTTTTAGAGAAAGTCAAGGCCTGGGTTTTTTGCTTTTGCAAGTTTTCAAGACAAATATAGCAAAAAGAGTTTTTTTTTTCTTGGATTCCTTTTCTGACACCTCCAAAAGCCGAAAGGAAGTATCACTGATAGTTGTGGTTGTTTTGGTTTTGTTTTGGGGTTGTTTTTTGGTTTTTTTTTTCAGATCTTGAATTTATTATTGGAAATTTCCATTTAAATAAAGAGCTGTTTTAAAATAAACAAACCAAGCCAACACAAAATAAAACCTTTTCTTTTGGCCAGTTGTGCTTCTTTGACCTCAGTTTTGGAACCATTTAGATTAACTTTGAGCAAGGTAGTAGCTTCACTTAGATCCAGCACACACAAGTCTGTCCAAATGCAAATTTAATTTGCTCTCTCTCAAAACAAAACCAACCAACCAAACAATAAAAAATGATCACATTTTGCAAAACAGAGTCATAAAGCATAGTAACTAGAAATGTTAACAGAGGAGAAATGGAGGGAACCGTTCTAAGTATCTATTTTCTTTGACAAGTCGTATTTATTTAAACAGTCTTCTTGCTTCAATCTCCTGATTATTACACAAATATTTTATGCTCTGGTCGTTTTACAAGTGCATTAGCTCTTAGGAGAAGTGTAGTACTTTTATTAGTGCTCTATGAGACTGTTATAAAGAAACCCACCTGGGAGGTTTAAATTTTATATCTTCAGCTCTACTAATTATTCTCTAAGGGATTAATTAGAGTAACTTTTTGAGCTTTCCAAGAAGTTTATACTTACATTTATACTGAGTTAAGAAACAGCTTGCACTGTGATCGCAGAAAAATTCTGTTTGTTTCTTTAATATGTAAAGTTGCTGATAAGGGCTCATGGTAGGATAAAATAAATTGACATGTCAGCATAACAGTTTTAAAAAGACACATTCACATTTCCACTAGTTTTTGTCCTCTGAATTCTTTGGGCAAGGATAATTACTTATATAAAATATGAGGACTGGATGCAGTCAGAAGCCATCCATGTTTGTGATATATTCTGTGTACGAAGATGTGCTTACTCAATCAGTTTGCAAAGGTATCTCGTAGGTACCTAATATTTTGTGTCTTTCCCTGGATGTTCAATCAGATAGCACTTTTCAGACTACCACAGAATGGACTTAACTAAAAAATAGTCTTCTCTTTACCCTCATGACTGAAACCTTTAGCTAAATTTCAGAAATAGTTTATTGAGATCAGTGTTAGAACCATATAATGGTAGGGGTTGCAAGGGACCTTTGGACAACATTGAGTCCAACCCCCAGAGCAGGATCACCCAGGGCAGGCCACACAGGAACAGATCCAGGCAGGTTTTGAAAGTCTCTAGAGAAGGAGGCTCCACAACGCCTCTGGCCAGCCTATGCCAGGGCTCCGTCACCCTCACAGTGAAGAATTTTCTCCTCATGTGGAGGCAGAACTTCCCATGTTCCAGTTTGTCACCATTGCCCCTATCACAGGCCACCACTGAAAAGAGACTGGCCCCTTCTTCTTGACACCCACCCTTCAGATATTTCTAAACATTAATGAGATCCCCACTCAGTCTTCTCTTCTCCAGACTAAACAGCCGTAGTCTCTCAGCCGTTCCTCATAAGAGAGATGTTCCAGGCCTTTCATCATGCTCATAGCTCTCCATTGACCTCTAGTATTTCCCTGTCTCTCTTGAACTGGGGAGACCAGAACTGGACACTACTCCAGGTCAGGGTAGAGCTCTCTAGTCTGTCCAGATCTCACTGAATGGCAGCACAACCTTCCAGTGTATCAGCCACTCATCCCAAAAGTGTGTGTTAGGTCTGTATTAGACACTTAACACCTAACCCTTGGTCTGATATTCATAGTTCTAGATACAAACTTGGACTTCTAGATCAGAGTCCGTATTTCCAGAGAAGATCAATAAAATCCCAGTCTCTAAAAGGAATTGTTAACTGTTGTACTTGTCTGAAGCATGATAAGGATTTAAAGAGGGAAAGATAATACTAAGCAAGAAAAAAGATTCTAACATTCAGATATCAGCAGCAAAACTGCGTGTTGTAAGTGGTCCCTGCCTGCACTAGGTCCTGACCTTTGCTGAGCATTAGTTTGGGACTGTGCTTGTTGACCTAGGCCAGGACCATTCAAACAGTAAAATAGCACAAATTCTTGTGTTGATTTTACCAATATCTATGTAGACTCTGTGAAAAACCCTCTAATCACTGACCAATCAACTTTCTTCATAGTTGATAAGAACAGTTCTTTTTGATGGTAAACTAACTCTACTTTTAAGACAAATCTTAAGTGAATTTTCAGTCTTGAGTCCTGTCTTATTTTCTATTGTTTGCTAGGGAGATGGTAGTCAATATCTGGTATGAGTGAATTCTCTGCCAAACTGAGGACATCAAGGCACTAACTGACAACCTAACTCTTGCAGCTTTGTTGAGGAAAGCTCTCACTATTCCTGGATTTCCTTATGATTGTGGCAAGTGACATTTTGATAGCAACCCCATGCCCTTGAAAAGTTCATCAGTTCTTCATTTGCCAAGTGGGTATGGCAACAATACACAATTTAATGCTGAAGTAATATTTAGTTGATTCTAAAAATGTGCCAGCTGAAAAAAAGCAGCTTCTACATTTCAAAAGGAATAAAAAACAATGATAATAGATTTTTTCTTTATGTCTATCTATATTATAATTTACTTCAAAGATTATATCTGTGTTCATTAAGAAAACACATATTCCCTTAACCTTGACAGCTATACATTATAACAGATGATGAACCTAGGTATAGCCTTCAAGCTTGGGTAAAGACATCCTTCATGAATCACTCAAGTCACTGAGGATCTCACTGAACTTATATACATCCCCTGAGGATTTTTTAAAACCTTTAATCTTGAAAACTGCTTCATTCAAGGTATGACAACTCATTAAATGCTGTCTATCATAGTTTTTGATAAGTAAATTGTTTCTGAAATGTCTGGAACATCTCTAGAGATGATTATTGCCCAATATGTGGGGAAATAATAAATACATGCAAGTGTGCCTCCTCTTATAAAACTGGTGGTCAGCATAAATAACTGATTTGTCATGGTCATTTAATTTTCACACGCAGCCTATTATAACATACTGTATGACAATCACTTACTATGCAAATATTTTTGTTAGGGAAATAAAATTCAACTCCATTGTTAGCCCAATAAAACATATGGCTGCACTGGTAGGATGGTGGTGTGTTTAAATTAAGCAGCACCCTTAACGTAACCTACTAGTGTTCTGAAGGACCATGTCATGTTCTGACCAGCCACACTATTTGAACATTAAAATGTTTCCATTTTTCCACAACGGGCAGAAGTCCCCTGAAAGCAAATTTTGCTCACAGTATTTTTACCATCATTTTGCTATCACTACATCCAAAAGACAGGAATAAGCAGGTGGATTTTAAAGCAGATTTTGGTGATGCTTGGTCTTCATATCTAGGGATATCATATGTTTTTTTTCTCTAACACTTTAATTCTTAATTTTTTTTTTTTTTTTTTCCTGAGATGTCTCAGGGGGCTGGTAACTATGGCTTCAGCAGCTTTATAGAGGAACTCATGCATCTCAGGAAAGACTCCCTCTGGTGATTCAAACACAGAATTTGGCCTTAATAGATAGACAGGTTCTAAAATAGGAGGCAAAGCTTGTTTAGATAAGAGCCTTATTCTGTGGACAGACATTATGTCCTGTGGAGTTTTTCAGTATTCTCTAATAGAGTGCCAAAATGCTTATTCCCCTATAAAAAAAAACGCAAATCAAACAAAAAAACCCAACAACCACAAAACAAACAAACAAAAACAAAACAACAAAACAGACACTTGGAATTCTTTACTCAGAGTTGGAGTAAACACCAGCTGTCAAACATGAAGGGCATGTAACAAGCAATTGCCTAGCCTAGAAAGGCAAGCAAAGCACTTCTTTAGATTGTAGGGCTCTATTTTCATGAATGAGAATAGAATCCTTTAAAGATCACTATACACTTGAATTATGTAGTAGAGCAGTTACCCATAAGCAAAGCTATGAAACCTTCCCCAAAGTTTAATTTCATGATTTACTACTGTACACCCAGCAAACTATTACAATTAACTCCGCCACTGCATGAAATAGAGCAGCAACAACTACTAATTTTACACTTGGAAAATTTGGAAAACTTGAAGATGATATAGTTTCTGCTTTGCTGTGTAAGAGCTTCCACCCATTGGCAGCAAGAGTCATGGTGTTTAATTTTCTTTAATGTAATTGGGTTTTGCCTGCTATGTTTAAGGCAATTTGAATCAATATCCCATGCAACTCATTAAGAGTCCATAGCTGTAACCATTGCAAACACTGAATCCTCTGGAGAAAAAGATCTTTGTACTGAATTTTCTGCTTTTTCTTACTGGCTGTTTACAACAGTATTCACTTTGATTTGATTTTTTAAAAACAAATAATATGTTTAATAATATTTTCTTAGAGATTAATATTTCTTCATCTTATACTGATCCCTGAATGAAAAAAAGAATCTTCATTGAAAAAACATTTTCTGCTCTATTGTTCCTCTATTACAAGATACAAAGTAGTGATTTAATCAAGCCTGTCAAGTCTTACACTTCTCATTTATCTCCAGGATCTACTCATATGACAATTCCCAGAATATGGCACACCATAGTGCAACATCTGTGGCTACACTTCTACTGCTTCTGGACTCTGACAAGGATTTCCCTGCTGTCAGCTGTGTCATGACATTTTATAAAGTGGGAAGATGACATTTCTGCTTGTATTAGATAGTTGCATATTTTCCTTAAAGAAAGTGTATGTCTTGTATCTTTCATCTGCAGTGAAGGTTTTGGCTTTCAGAGAAGCAAAAGGAGGTTTCAGTACAGAAGTGGCTTTCTGGTAGACCAAATGATCCAAGACACCATCGACAAGAGGAGGAAACCCTGCCATCAGGACAACATACAGCATGCTTTTCATTACTTTTCTGAATGAGTAATTTCAAATTACCCTCCTTTACTTTACTATTTAGTTTGGAAAATAAATTTTCAACTAACATTTTGCAGTGATACTATTCCCAGGGAGACAAACTTCTGCAGTATCAACCTCCACCATGGCACATGAGAAACATTAACTTAAACTGAGCTGTTTTTTCTTCACTCAGTACCATACCAAATAAACAGATTGCCATAAAGGGAAGCATCCAAAGACACTGTATATACATGCTTATTTTAACTACTTATTTTAACTACTAAATAGGATGTTAGGGTGCAAAAAAAAATCCTATTTGCTTGTGAGCTGCCCAAGAGAAAGGAACACTACTTTTTTTATTCCACTCAAAAACTATGAGGTGTAAGAAAGAATGGACCAATGCCAATTCTTTACTCCTTAGACTTCATCAGAAACAGGATTAGAGAGGCACAGACATAGCTCCAGCAGACAGGATAGACTGAAAGAACATCAGCCATATGCTTAGAGGAAGAGATAGCAACAAGAACTCCAAGAAACTGTTCATATAAACTCTTATATATTCTGACTTCATATATGTCTATTCAAATCTGTTAATAACTGAATTAACGAATAAAAAAACCTGTTATGACCCTTTGAAAGACATAGTTTAAATTAGTAATATACTATTTGTTAAGTAGCCCTTCAGTACAGATATTTTATTAGCCCAATATTCAAATTTAATGTTTTATAAATCCTCCAAAATAGATCATTTCATCTGTGAACACAAACACAATGAAAATCACTAATTGTGCAAGATTTGGTGAAAAGATGTAGTAAATACTGACATACACTCAAAAACTGTTTAAATTGACACATCTTTTTTACTGCTGGGAAGCAATAAAATTGTTGCATACTTTCTGGTATCTCATCTCTTAATCAGTATGAATTCCCAGTAACCACCAATGAATTCCAACCTAATTGAAACAATTAACCTAAAACTGTTGTCAAGAAAATACACTATTATAAATCATTACATATTAAGTATTAATTTCTTAACCTAATTTGAAGTATTACTGCACAGCCTCTCCATGAGACTCACTGTTGAAACGTTGGCTGTGAGCTGGCAAAGCGATTGTAGTGAGTTTATATTGGCACATAAGATCTGCACATTTATATTACATTGTAAAATCTAGTGTAGAGGGAAAATGTAAATGAAGAAACACTGCTGAGCTTGTTTATGGTTGGCTCTTCCAATCTGGGAATCTTTTCTGCAGAATTAAACATCGTGTGTGTAAACTTTGGGAAAGAAGACTCAGATGCATGCAGAAATAACCTTGGTATAACTCATTTCTAGGCAACACTAAGAATTCTTAATTCAGTAACTTAATTGTTGTATTCTTAATAATAATTCTTAACTATTTAATTCTTAAATTAAATTCTGAAACTGGAATTCTTAAGCCAGAAGACTACAATAGCTTATCATATTCATTCTGATTTGGATTGTGTGTTTACATGAAATTATTCCCATTGAGTGAAGATATTTACATAATAGAAGACAACTCCCTCTGGAAAACACACAGTCTCTCAAAATCTAATATGAAAAAATAAAGATTAAAAAAATACAAGATATTCTCAATACCATTTTGGAGACGGAGAATCAATTTCAACAAGATGCTTCTCATTTAGACCTGTAAGTTACAATCTAAATTCCTTCATAGTAAAATGGAAGGTATAGACACCTCATATGCACAGTTCATCTCACCCAGAGATAAACATCAAAAGCAGCTCAGTAAAACTGTGTTGTAAAATTTACTATTAAGTGAAACCTAGTACTGTTAGCTCACAACTAGCTGTCTGGTGTCTGTGACTAAAGCGAGATCAACCAAAGAAACTGCAAGTAAGCTTTCTTTCATCTAATTTACAGTATCCAAAAAATAGATATCTATTCTTAACTAATTTTCTTTGTTCTTTCTGCAGATAATAAAGAAAGACAAGCATGTCCAGAAGGTAATCTTCCTGTATCTGTCTTTGAATGCAATTACTTTCCAGAGCTTGAACAATGCATTTATGTTTTATATGTCTTAAGTTAGACAATGTCACATTCTCTGCTTACTCAAGTCTGTGAAGAAAAACTACAGCAAAATAGGAAATCAAACAAAGTGTCAAATCCCAGATGACTATTTCAGACAAAAAAAATGTTTCCTTTCTGAGGTGTCTCTTTTGATTTGTTGCCTGACAAAACACTTGTGAAACACATATAAAGGACCTATTTGGTATTAGGAAGATCTTAAAAAAACCCTTGATACATAAAGGTTTACGTGAACACACCAAGATCACTTTTGGAACACATAAAATATAGAATGATACTTTGTGTATATATATATATAAAATACATATATGTATATAATACTAAACAAATTTAGTGTAGAGAATAGCAAATATCACTCACAAAGAACTTTTTCATCAGCTGGCCTATATGTCAAAAGCAACTGTATCAAGACCTATATTCTGTCCCTTGTGTGACCACATAAGTTTTGTTTCATTTCATTTCATTTCATTTCATTTCATTTCATTTCATTTCATTTCATTTCATTTCATTTCATTTTTTAAGATCCTCCCTGGCTATTTTAGGAATGACTTACCTAAAAAAGTAATAGTAGAGGAGATACTTGCAAAGAAAATTAACAGAATAGAAAGAATAGACTAGACTAGACTAGACTAGAAAGAACAGAATATTTCAGCTGGAAGGGACGTACAACAATCATCTAGTCCAACTGCCTGATAATTACAGGGCTGACCAACAGTTAAAGCATATTGTTAAACACATTGTCCAAATGCCTCTGAAACACTGACAGGTTTGGGACATCAGTCACCTCTTTAGGAAGCCTGGCCCTGTATTTGACCACACTCTTTGTAAAGAAATGCTTCCTAATGTCCATTCTGAACCTTCACTGATGCAGCTTTGAACCATTCCCACATGTCCTGTCAGTGGATACCAGGGAGAAGAGCTCAGGACCTCCCTCTCCATGTCCTCTCCTCAGGAAGCTGTAGAGACCAGTGAGAAAAGGTCATTTCATACAAATGAGAAAAGTCAGTCCCACACAGCACGGCACACCATATGCCACCAAAATATATTTCTGGACCACAATTTCATAATCACTGCATAAACTAATACTAGAAAAAAATGATGTGAGAATATATAGAATGGGATAATTCAAAGCAGAGTCTTTTCTTGTTTTCAAGGCACTTTCCAAATTTCTACAAACTGCTGAATTCTTGTGTTATATCAGTTCAAAGATCCTTGATCTAATCATACTTAACATCATTAGATGAATGCTTAGTCAATGATTCTATTTTACCATTATTACTATCAGACTATTTTGCCACTGAATCAATAGTAGTCTAATCTGTCTCTAAAGATCACAGCATTTGCAAGAATTTACTTTTGTTCACAGATCATTTGAGATCTATGTAGAGCTTTCATGTCAGTAATGATGAGGTTTGGGAAATAAGAAAACAGCCATTCATGTAATTTTATGATGAAGTAGTCTGACAGATGTTTTAAAATATAGAATCCTAAATGCATGATTGGGAAGCTAAGCAAAGAAGACAACTGTCACTGTCTAACATACTAATGGGAGAGGTTTTCAAAGCATCTCTAGGAGCTGAAGGATCATACCACTGTAAGTCAATAGGAACTGTGATCCTAAGCAATATAACCATGATAAAAATTGTAGACTGTGTATGACAAAATCACAGAATTCCACATGGTTGAATGGCACCTCTGAAGGTCATTTGGCCTAACCCCTGTGCTCAAGCAGGGCCATCTAGTGCCAGTTGCCCAAGACTGTTTTTTAATACCTCTAAAGATGGAGACTCCACAACCTCCCTGGGCAAACTGTTCCCAGTGCTTCATCACCCTCACAGTAAAAAAAGTGTTCCCTGATGTCCAGAAACGCCTCTTGTGTTTCAGTTTGTGCCCATTGTCTCTATCCCTGTCATAGTGCACCACTGAAAAGAGTCTGTCTCTGTCCTCTTTGCACACTGCCTTCAGGTATTTACAAACATTAATAAGATTCTGATCCTTCTCTTCTCTAGGATGATCAGTCACAGGTCTCTCAGCCTTCCTTCACATCTGAAGTGCCTCAGTCCCTTAATCACCCTTGTGTCCCCTCACTGTAGTCTCTCCAGTATGCCAGTATGTCCATGACTCTCTTGTACTAAGGAGACCAGAATTGGACACAGTACCTGAGGAGTGGGGTCACCAGCACTGAATAAAGGAGAAGGATCACCTCCTTCAAACTTCTGGCAATGCTTTATTTTCTACAGCCCAGGATCCTTCACTGCAGCAAGGACACATCCTTGGCTCATGTTCAACTTGGTATCCAGTGGTACTCCCAGATCCTTTTTGGTCATGCTGCTTTCCAGACAGGTGGCCGCCAGCATATATTGGTGTTTTTCCCCAGTTGCACTTTGTACTTCTTGTTGAACTTCATGGGGTCCTTGGTGGCCCACTTCTCCAGTCTGTATGCATTAAAAGGAATTTGCTACCATGATAACTGGTTTGCTGCTTCTGAAATTCAGTCCTTCTGGGGTTTGTTTTGGTTTTGGTTTTTTGTTGTTGTTGTTGTTGTTGTTGTTTTGTTTGTTTTGTTTTGTTTTGTTTTGTTTTTTGAAAAAGAAAACACAAATGTGTGGTTTTCTTCTGCTCATGGACAGGCATATTTTCATTTCAGTAACTTCCAAGGGGAAATAATTCAAACTATAAGAGGTGAATACACTCTTGCCTTTGCAAGTTTCATACTATAACAAAGCCTTTTCAGTTTTCAGGAGATGGCAGGCAGGAGCTCTTCCCACACACTCCATGAAAATGATGGAAAGGACAATTACATTTTGTTAACAAACAAATATTAAGACATAAGGTAAAATTATGCCTGAGTGCACAGAATTTATTTTTTCCAATAAAGACCTAGTAATAAAAAAGATGAAAGACTTATTAGTTGTTCTCAGTGGGAAAGTGATTTGTATTTTCTTATTATACAGTACAGATTGGTCTTCAGTAATGTGTAGAGCAAAGTACTTGAACAGAAGTGTCATGTGAATCAAAATCTAAATAGCCTGTTGGGGGTGTATATAATAATTTTCTAGTTGTTTTTTTTACAGAGCAAATATCCAAATCAAAATAAGGCTACATTAATTTGATCACTTGAACTGGACTGGGGCTTCAAGAGGGAGACAAGGGAGAGGCATAAGCTATTGAAGCTGTTCAAGTCAACAAGCATATCTCTAGAGAGCTGAGGTTTTAAATTGCTTTCTTCATCCTCACCTCATTGGTGCTTAAGCTATTGAGAGAAATGGCTTCAACATGTACTCTGGTCTGATTAATTTCCATGGTACTTATAAATTTGATTCCATCATAAATTGTATTGCAAAAGTACTATCTTCAGCTAAGACAAATATCTGAGCATAAGCATGCATAAATTTACCAGCACTGGCTAGCCCTGCAATGTTTTATTAAAACATGTAGTATTAATCTGCAGGTTCCTAAAGTGGCATGAAAATAGTTTGGATGCTAGCATATAGGAACGGTCGAAGTCTGATACAGTAATACAGTTTTTCTTTTTTCACAAACAAGATATATCAATGTGAAAAGACACTAATGGCTTGATCCTTGCATTTCAGTGTAGGCAAGTCAGTGAATTCAAAGTAGTGGTTTATCAGTTTCTCACCTCCTGTTTTGTTCTAAGCAGTCTGAATTCAACTTGAATAATTTAGGCATCAGTGCTAAAGAATGAAGGTAAATTTGCTTGGTGGACTGAAAACTCTCTAAATATGAGAGGAGTTTCCAAAAATTTAACTCTAATAAAGACAAAACAGTCTTTCAGGCATCATTTTCACCTCCTCCTTAAATATAATAAAAAAAAGCTAAATACAAACTACTGAGTCCTAAAAAGGGGTATCTCAAATCAGAGGCAAATTACATCAGGAAGAATGTATCTCAAATAAACTTCAAAACATAAAGTTACTGAATTTTTAAATACAAATCTGTGTAAGGATAGTGGAAATAATGTCATGATACATTTCAGAAGTAAGGATCTTCATATCATTTGTCTTCTCTGAGACATAAACCATCCTTTTAATTTATTTAGTGAATTTACCCACAGGTGGAAAAATTAAGGAGATCTTAGTATTTACTTTCTTGGAATCGAGTTTTGGCTCTCAACGCTTTGCAGCTGCTAATTTTAATATTTTATTGCAAGCCTCCCTGCATTCCAGGGCTCTTTATTTTTATTGTACCATCACATAAACATTACCCTAAGATACCACAGAGTGTTTCATTGCTGAACTTTCCACAGAAAGAAAAATGTACCATGAACATCTAGAAAGTTTCTCATCACAAGAAAGCTCATTTGGAATTGAATGTTCTGTATTATTTTTGAAAATGTCTTAAAAAAAGAAAAACAAATAAAAGACACATGTTTTTTTCTAAATATCTCATGATTTGTGGTACTGTGTTAAAAATGTGTCATTTGTCTGTCAACTGTACGTTTAACATAGGCTATTCAATATCAAAATGCTGATTCTTGTGGCTGACAACCAGAAATATTATCCTCCATAATAATTTTTTTCAACATTTGAACAAGTACTTTCCTGTCTTTTCTGCTTCTCTAATTTATGATTAAGAAATCTTCATACATATCTACAATATCACTCTAACATCTTTTGAAAAATCCTTCTTTCAATGTCTCCTTTTCCATGATTTACAAACAAACTGTTGACCTGTTATGCTGATTGATCTTATGTCCTCACTTTTCTGTCCATAGCTGATATCACATTTTTTATATAGACTGTCCAGGATATGAGCCTTTTGTTGTTGTTGTTTTGGTTTTTAATATTTGTACTAAATAGATTGCTAAGATATTGTCATTGTAATTCAAGCAACAGAAACAAAACACACTAATAAACAGTTCTGGTCAAGATCTTTTAAAAAAGAATTTAATTTATTTATTTATTTTTAATTACAGATTTAGAAGAATTTTGTATTCTCTGTTGCCAATGGACCACTGTCTTTATTTTCAATGGGAGAATTGGAAATTATGGATTTCTAGGAGATCACTGATATTTGAAATATTGGAAAAATGCTGACTGTCTACCTGTTCACAATAATAATGGATTATTTGTAATAAAAAAGAATACTTTTGGGATGTAAATAAGGGTCTTGGAGCTAAAGGCTGTTTTTTGGGGAACTATTGCTGAAGGGAATTCCAGACTGAGACTGATAGATTACTATTTCTCTTAATGCTCTAAAGGAACCTTGAAATACAAAACAATAAGATGTATTCCATTTTGTACTTGAAAGAATAATCTGAATATATTTGTAGCTGGAGGTGGAAAGTAGGTTGATTTTCTTCTAGTTTGAATCTTTACAAATATCAATAAATAATGACAAAATTACACTTAGAATGTGCTACTTAATTTGTTCCTGGAATAAGAAAAAGCATCTTTAATGGTTACAAGAACCATTGTTTGTATTTTAAGCCTATTAATAAGCTACAGGATGTTTGAAGTATGCTTATGACTAGGAAAAAGCTAGGATGCAATACTAGAAATAATGCTAGAATGCCACTGGATTTTATGCATGTTTATGCTCATTTAGGAGAAAGTACAACTTCTCATTCAGCCAACTAATATTTATTGACCTCATTTTCACAAATAATATTTTCCAAGGATTAGAAAAAATAACAGGAATACCCAAGAAATAAAAGAAAATGGTCAGTTCAGCTCAGTTTAAGTGAGTCATAAATTAACTCTGTCAAGCCAGGGAATAAATCACAAGTTGGCCTATTATACTGGATGCATCTGAATTAGAACAGAAGTTTCTGTTTTAAAGTGTAATCTCTCATATAATGGGATAATACAGAAATGCCAATGTTTATGATAAATAACCATCTGAAATTAATTTTAACAAACAATATTTTTAAATATTTTAAATTTTAAATTTAATTTTAAAGCTGCTGACTACACTATTTTTAAAGCTTTCAGTTACAGAAACATTTTAAAGACAAAATACAAGAAATGGTGTTCTCTCATCTAATTGATCTGAATATCCACATTATATTAATTCCTTTAAGACTCATAACTACAACAATTCACACTTATTGAACATTATTCCCTCATGTTTCTCTATCTTGGCCTCTTCTGTAAGGTAGTGTGACACATGACTGCTTCATACTTTAAAGTCTAAGAATAGTGAGACTACAGGAAGCTGAATAAACATAAAATTTCATAGGCTACAGCATAACGCTTTTTCTAGGCAAGAAATTAATAAATTAAGGTTAAGACAAAGGCATCCAGTATGCTTCTAAAAGTCAAACTTAAATTTTCATGAGGACTGAAACCTTTCTGATTAGTTACACGTTGACTAACTGTTACTGCACAGACAACAGTTGCTCTGGCAAAAAACTGTATAAGATCCTTGAACAATTGTTCCTTGAACAATCACACAAGGAAAATAAAAGAACAAACAAACTTGAAAACCTGGTACAATTCAACTGAAGTTGTTGCCTGACATTAAGATAATTGTTTAAAAAGGAAGCATAAATTATCTTCAGAAAATTCAACCATAAATTAACTCTGTCTATTAAATATGTAATTGCATCTGGTCCTGTTCTTGCTCTTTAAAATCTAATCTGTAAGTACTTTTCTCCCATCTTTGAATAAAGTTACATGTTTTCCTAATGCAAGTGAGATCTTTCCATTTGCTGCAGCTTAGGTTCTTACAAAGTCAATGTGAACTGGTTTCCAGCATAGTAATGACTGAGTTAACATCACATGGACTTATCTGCCATACCAGTCCATTTACATGATGAATCTTTTGACCTCTGTTAAGACATCCATCATTATAATTCTGATTTTAAACATCTTAATATATGGGAAATAATTCTTACAGGGTTTATTTAAACTGTGATAAAAATAAAACTTCAATAAAAAAAATCAGGTGCAGAAAGCCTTAAAAATACAGGAATATTTTTTCCTCCATTAAAAATGAAATGATCTTGTCAAACAACCAAACTGTAGGGAAAAAAAATAAGGCATTTATTGGAAATATTTGACCTGTGATTTGTTTTTCTTCAGACCTAATTCATATCTAAATACTTTTGACTTGCTTCCAAGAAAAAGTATTTTGCCCACTGTGAGGTTTAATGAGTTATGGCTTATATAGAGTTTTGAAGATAAGAAGAAATTTGTCCAGCCAAAATTACCTCTATTTTCTCTCATTTACTTCCTGTATAAACTAAAATAACTAAAATAACTATTACACTTTTAAATTTTTTATTTATTTTTTAAGTATTATTCTAGATATACACATCCTAAATACAAGGCAAAATAGTTCTGTGTTATAAGGTATTATTTCAAAGGTATATCTCCCTTTACTTACCCTTCTCAGCCACCAACATCAGAAACACCAAGCTTTTCACTGAATGCTAAGCCAATATAAAATGATTTATTCTCACTGGTAATACTGAACACAACTTAAATCCCAGACCTTAACTAGACATTGCATATAGACAATCTGTGCCAATCTGAAAACCTTGCAATCTAAATGGACACAATAAATTGAGAGATGTAGGAGAGAAGCTGAGGCAGAAGGGTTAGTCAAACAAGAACACTTGTCCAGTTCAGACAGCAAGATTTGTAATAGAACTGAGAGTCAACCTAGATTAATTGTTAACCTACACCTAAATACTTCAGACAACACACAAAAGTAAGGACACAGTAAATCTAATCCTAGTATGCACCAGTAAAAGTATCAATGTGTAAACTCCAGATGTTCACCAGCTCTGGGGAGGCCTAAGTTGGAGTCAAAAGCCGTGTTAAAATACTTCAGAAAACCCATAAATCATTTCATGTGGAGCAAGAAAAGAGGAAAAGGTCAGAAATCATTAAAAACATAACCCACAAGAAAATAATGGTGGATGTAGGCTTATTTGACCTAGGAAAAGAAGAGTGAAGTTGTGGTGACTTAACCTTGGCTGGTTACCAAGTACCCACATAACTACTATCTCACTCCCCTTCCTCTGCAGGACAGGGGGAGAAAATAAGATGAAAAAGTTTATCAGTCAATATAAGGACAAGAAATCAGGTAAATTACCATCATGGACAAAATAGTCTCAACTTGGGGAAGATTAATTTAATTTATTGACAACTAAAAATAGAGCAGGATAGTGAAAAACAAATCAAAATCGAAGACTCCTTCCATGATCCCTAATACCCTCTTCTTCCCAGGCCCAACTTGACCCCTTCATTCTTGTCTCCTCTATCTCCTCCTGTCCCTAAGCAGTACAGGCAGTATGAGGAGTGAGAGTTGTAGTCAGTTCATAAGACATTGTGTCTGCCACTCCTTTCTCACATTTTTCCATGCTCCACAGTGGGGTCATTCCAACATACTCACTTCATGGGCTGAAGTTCTTCAAGGAATAATGGTGTGGGGTCCTCCACGGGCTGCAGAGTAGTTGTCTGTTCTGACATGGTTCTCCAGGGGAACTACCTGGTCTTATTCATGAGTTGCAGGGAATCTCCACCCTCGTGCCCTGAGCATCTCTCCTCCCTCCTTCATTGACCTTGGTGTCTGCAGGGCTGTTTCACTTTTACTTTCCTCACTACTTTCCTCACTGTCGTGGTTTAACCTCATCTGGCAACTAAGGTCCACCCAGCTTCTCTCTCATTCCCCTGAGTGGGCTGGGGCAGGGAATCAGAAGTAAAAAAGTGAGAAATCTAGTGGGCTGACTTAAAGACAGTTTAATAGGAGAAGCAAAAGCTGCTCATGAAAGCAAAGTAAACCAAGGAATTCAGTCACCACTTCCTGTCAGCAGTCAGGTGTTCAACCTTCTCTGGGAAAGCAGGGATCCATCATGGCAACTTGGGAAGACAAATGTCATCATTCCAAATGTCTTCTCCCTGTTCCTCTTTTTTTCCCAAGCTTTATATACTGAGCATGACATCCTATGGTGTGCAAAATATGTAAAGAGTAGCTAAAACTTCAACCACTGCCTTGGGTAACACAAACCATTGCAATGAACAATCTAAGAACAAAGATAACTGAACACAAGACATGTTTGTACTATGAGTATGCACATTGTGTCACAGGGTAAACACTGAAATTTAACTTAAGCTGAAACTGTACTGAAACTAGTAAGGACACTCACAAAGGAAAAAAAAAAAAGTAAGTAGTTCTACAGTCAGTTTTTCCACTCATTTCATCAAATGATTTTTCTAAAAGGTACCTGCTGGATAGGAAGATAAACCACATTTCCTTCCTGTCCTTTTCAAGTAACAAAATTACTGAAGAAGAGCAAGTCAAGCCTCTTTTAATGTAGTGTTTAGTAATAAATGGCACTGGTATCCAACCTTTTAGTGCTACTTACCATTTGCTTAACACTTCTATAAAGTAACAGGCCCATAAATTTCTGTTCAGAGGTACACAGGGGTTGGTAGCTCAATCACAGGCAGAGCAAACTATCCAAAATACATAACTGGCGTTAAATGAATACAAAAGGATTTAGAAAATGCTTAGCTGGCACTTCGATGCTTTACTAAAAAGGTAATGTAAATAAGAAAAATATTTATTTTTACAGGAGAATTTAGGATTATTGTTTATTGATTATTTAGTAGTTATTAAAGTGGGAAACCACCTGCCACAGCAATACATTTTCAAAGATTCGTCTTACCTCTCTCTTACTATGTCATGTTATTGGCACATAGGCAACAAATGCCAAACACCAGAGCCTTCAATTCAGTCAAATCTGAGTTCCTCTTTTACATTCCACACTCCCCAAAAGAAATTGGAAGCTAAGTTATACCCACTCTCACAACTTCAAGGTTTAATTATTATGCTTCCAGGAACACTGCTGGAAGTCTTAAATCATGTTAAAGTTAGTCTCTAAATAGGATTTTCAAACTTCAGAAGAAATGCATAAGCAGTGTAATGCTCTTTCTTCTTATCTTGCATCACCAGTGCTTACACTAATTTGAACAAAATAATCTCTAAAAGGCACAGATTTCTTAAATTAGCAACACAGTACCCGTTGGAATCCATCCTTCAGATCAGCTCTAAGCTTTACATTAAGAAAAGGGAAAAAAAGAGTATAAAGCAACAATGTAAAAGTTAAATCTCTGCCTCAAGCACACAGGGTGATGTGAGTATTGATACCAGGCTCTGTTTTTAATGAAAAGAAATTTAAGGAAGTTCTTTACAAAGTGGATCAGCTAGGCTGCAACTGAATAGCATAATGGGCTTTTACTGCACTATTTTCTCCTGTTGCTATACTCTTGACTAGTGTTTCTGAGGATTTATAGGACTTTCTTGGAGGTCTTCAGAGTTATGGATTTGGGGGTTTCTTTGCTTTTTATCCTCCTTCCTTGTAAATTACTATTGTCACGTTGTGGGACCACAATTGTTTATTGTGAAAAGTCACTAATGAACAAATGACCCTGCCACCTGGAGCACTTACAGCCTCATGTTAAACTCCAGCTATATAAAAAAAAAAATCTTCCCAGGCTATTGATTCACTGGCAGTGTTTGATTGTACCCTGGAGGCAGGTGACAGCTAGGCAACTGACTTCTTACTGTTTTACACTCCCTATTACACAAACCAAATAAATCTCCAAATGAATTCACTTTTTTTTCTCACTTCACTACTATGTGACAGTTCAGTATTGAACTGTATGTTGTCTCTTTCTGGTTGTGTGAAACAAAAATTTTCATAATCTCAGCAAGAAGAAACTTCTCTATAAATTTTTGCTTTAAGAGAGTGGCAGCATCCACTGCACTCTACAGATTTTTGAAACAGTCAGGTTCAGTGCATGACTACTTTAATACTTATCACAATCTTCTTGTCTTACTCCAATTATCTCAATTTGAAAAACTTTTCCTCTAACTAGAAAGATGGGCAACACCTCCATACAGTGTCAGTTCTCTTGTACTGTGACCATAAATGTAGCAAACTGGCCTTAGGGGGAGTGAAATGAGATTTTAGGGATCAAACTAGTCAAGAATATTAATGTCTTAAAGAAAAACTGTAAGACTTCTTCCAAAAAAATATTTGTACACCTTGGCCAAAATTGCATTAACCAGTCAGCCTCCTCAGGATGAAAAATAACCCCAGACACATACCTAATAACCACAGCAGGAAGAAAAGCAAAGGATTCCAGAATATGACTGAATTCATGTACTGAGGGGTACTAATAGAGAACATGATATTTTGTTTTTTTCATTTTAAAATCTCATTCAATTTAGAGTGCACAGCGTCCTTTACTCCCTAACAAATACCACAGTGTGCATCGTTGTGGTCTTAAGAGCATAGTCATTCTAACAAAAAGATTTGTTCTGCAGGAACAAATAAGCAGTGATCCTAAAGGACAGGAGCACCCACGGGAGTGGACAAAATCAGACACATTTAGACAGTCAAGACAGGTTTTCTTGAAAGACTTCTCTTCTGATTGTCTGTTTTCTCCAGCTCTTTGTACAGTGTCTTTTAACCCCAGTTTCACTTTGTACCTATCACTGTGACCTTTTGGTCATCTGCCCTCTCTCACCCTTGTCATTGTTTATGTGTTCCTAATTCCCTGCCTCCAAATAACTGCGTATTTAACATCACTTTCTTGGCATCAAGAAGTATCACTGGTTTTTTTGGTGGTTTTTTTGGTTTTTTTTTATGTTGAAGCGTTTCTTCACCTTGCATCTGTCATATGTGTTTCTATGAGTTAGTATATGTATTTTGCTGTCTCTCCTTGTGAGCAGTTGAGTTCAGCTGATCAAACACAGAATGGCTTTTCTATAAGCAACTGTTGGGTAAGTTACGACTCTTCAATATGGATAACAAATGGCTTTAAGCAGGCTATAAAATAGAATTTCAAAACTGTGACTTGTGTTGGTGGGTAGGGGTTGGCCTGCCAGAGACTATTGCAAAACAGCCACCAAATGAGGCCTCTAGGAGCAAGGCTGATCAAAAGTCAGCAGTCCTTCCTGCAACTGGCAGTAGATCTGGAGAACCCTGCCAAGTGCAGTGTGGGGGGAAGAATGTGTACGGTATCTCTTCTGTGCATAGTCACTGTTAGAGAGAGTATACGGACCTGATCACAGCCAACAGAGTTCTTCATGAGTGTAGACAATGATAACCACAACAGGATCACTCTCAGAGACTAGCAACATCAGAACCTCTCAGTAATAATCCTGACAAAAAAAAAAAAAAAAAAGTTTTGTTGGAAAATTTTATGGAGTCCTACTCAATGGACTAAATAGATTAATTAAGACACCAACTGATATTTAGCTACCTGGAAGAAAAGACTCTTTCATTGTGTCTTTCACAATTATTTCCATGCCTTTCCTTTTTACATATTACTCTCACAGTTGGGGTACTATAACTTGTCACCACATTCGTATTTGAGGTTATTTGGACTGACTAGGACATTTAGTGTATGATGACAATGTTATGACCTCCTGTCATCAATTCTGTCTTAATATTATGTATATATTTTAATTTGTCTCTTTGAAGTGCTATTAGTTAAAAAGATAATAGAAATGTTTGTTATTTCCCTTTTTTATGCTCATATGCCTTTCAATTATGCTACTGCATCATAACAGTTCTCATTTAATATACAGTAATTTAAACTTGTAAAAGGAAAATATGCAGCTAGCAGGATATTGTGTTACTAGAAACAGACAGGTTGCTCGTGTTTTTCCTCTTACATTTTGAAGAGGTATCTGACACAGGAACCTGTGTTAAATCTGAGGTCAAGGTAATCAGAGAATAAGGAGGGTTTCAGACCCATGTAATCCATTTGCCTTTTGTGACTATTAAACATATCTGCCTAAGATACAGGGTTAGAGGTAGCTAAAAAAATGAGACAGTCTTGACTGCACCATCAGTGTACTTAATTGTAAATAACAATTACTACTGAATTTCTAATTCTATTTCAGTAATTTATACTTCTGAAATTAGGCTGATAAATACCTTTAGTCTATACATGTCATTAATCAGTATTTCAAACTCAAATACCAAAGCCTTCTGTCTTGATTTATAATACATAGGAGGCTAACATAAACCCACTGATGTATTGGTACCAAGGTTTTCAACATTGAAGTGGAAACCCAGGACTCTTTGATGAAGTTTTGGCTCAGTTATCATAGCAAGAAGCACTTGTATATTCAGGTGAGATTAGAAAGTCTACTGGAGCCTTAGAAGTAACTCAAAAGCCTTCCTGAAGAGGAGGGAAGGATAAAAGGTGATAAATAAAAGCTCTGAAATTAAGACATCCCATGAAGGGAAGAAAGTATAATATGGGATTGTATTAGGAAAAACTATACATTGTATTGAAGTGTCAGTGAAGCAGAATTAATGTTGTTGAGACCACTTTACTCTGTATATTCTTTTATTTCTCATTATCACAAAGAAATTCCAATACAATACAGAATGATTTGTAGCTATCTATATTTACTATGATAGAAATATATGTGCCTGTGCTCAGAAGCATGTATTTATCTTTACACAAAAAGACAGATTCCACCAGCTTTACTCCTGGAGAGAAGTACCTCTTCTTTTTACTTGAACAGATTCATTTATTTTGTATTAGTATTTTTCAACTAATGTAAGCACTATCACTTTTTGAACTTCCTATAAACTTCTCCTTCCTTGCATGCAGCCACTAGACAAAGAACAGGAATATCCTACAGTTCCTTAGTCCTGGATGTAACTACTAGTGTCAGACTGAAAAGCACTGCTCTCAAGCAACTTAGTTGTGTAGTCATTTAAAAGCAGTTAGTTCTGCTAACTAGACATCTGCAGTCATTTCTTATTACCCTTCCCTGAGTAAACTAGGTTGCTTACAGTTATAAATCTTCATAATTCATTTGCGATAACTTTTTTATTTTAACTGCATTTTGAAGTCAATTTTATAATTAAGCATTTAACACATAAAGACCTGTGCTTTCCATTTTTCACTCTTTCAGTCTCTTTTTGACACTTCCTCTGACCCATGGGTGTGAAATCCACAGGGAGAAAGCTGCCTCACATCAACAGAAGCAACTGCACAAGGAGCAATGGCTGCAGAAGCTGTTCTTCACTTTGTAGGATCTCAAGTTTAAGCTACCTCAGTTGAAGCTTAACAACATTTTTAAATGCTGATCACGTAACTTTATAGATCTCAGTGCATTAGAGCTTTTGAATTTGTAAAGCTGACACATTACAGAAGAGACTTAAACTTTTCAAATCAGAAAGCAGCAAATCTGCTAGCCCAAAGAAAGGGTGACTAATGGCATTAGTAAATAACCCTAGTTAACAGGTGTTCTGCAGACTCGAAGATAAGGTAGCATAGTACAATAGTCTTGTTGTGTAGCAATACAATGAATATTAGTTGGTATAATAGGTTTTATAGTTCAAATATATAGACAACAGTACAACTGACAGACAAACATTTCGGAGGATACATTGAATAACTATATTGTATTCTAAAATTTTCTTTCTGAGAAGAATAACAATCTAAACTCTTCTAATCTGAAATATGAAAAGACTGGTATAATGTCAGAAATAATGCACTCTTTCTTCATTCCAGAAAAAAATATCTCATTGAGGTGTTTTAGGGCTGGGGACAGTCTTTTATGTGACATTTATGTCATTTAACTCTATATGTGTGTGTGTGTCTCCTGTTCTGACCACCTAAATGCTTTTTAATTAGAAAGACAGAAAAGAAAATCACACTGGTGATTTGTGAGCAGTCTATTATTATTAGGTGTCTTGAAACTTAAATAAAACTGTCTTGACTTACACAAGCCAGGAGTCTAACCATAAACCAGAAAACTACCCAGACTTTTCTATAATTAAATTCTTCCACTGTGTCATGTGAGCAGTTATCCTGATGTTTTAAATACTTTCAGGAAGAAAAGATGGAGACTTGCTGTATGAACTGAAACTGTATTTCACTGGCAGAGGAAAAAGTATTCTGACAGGACATTTTTTTTTATTGAGTAATTGGTAGAGTAAAACCTAGCCCCTTACAACTGTGACTATACATAAATTGACAGGCAACATGGACAGCTTCCCACAAGATACATCACTTAAACAGATGGCATGTAAAAAGTGAAATCTCCAACTAGTTTTAAAAGACCATATAGATAACACAGTCATCTAATGTAGAACTCAAAATATCTGTTATTTGTTTATTTATTTAATGGAACAAATTTCACTTTTAGAAAGTATTTTTTCATGGTCACTTTAGTAGGTGCCCTGGTTTGAGTGAGAACAGAACTAATTCTGTGCTGTGATCTTACTTTTCAGCTCAGTTCTAAGTAGCTGCACTTTCTGAAGTTAGTAGCATGTTTTTGCAGAGTGCATCTAGCAGTGCTAACACCCTGTGTTTAGAGTTACTACCTAGGATTGGTGTGCAGGCCAAGGCCACTGATGTATCTTGTGTACCACATTGTGGGGTACAAGAAGTAAAAGGCTGCACTGGCAGGGGGGAGAGGACAGGACAGGTGACCCTAAACTGACCAATTTGGTATTCCATCACATATAAGTCATGTTCATTATAAAGCTGAGAGATCACAAGGGTCAAGCTCTCAGCTTCTTTTTCCTCTTTTCTTAAATGGCTGTCATCCAAGAAGGACTCTGACCATTCTGCACTCAATCCTGATCTATGTGTTTCTGAATCCAGTACCAATATCCAGCTCCTGACAGAGTAGGATAGTAAGAAATAAAAACAAATCTAAAAAAACACCTTTTCCCCACTCTTTCCATCTTCCTGGGCTCAAATTCACAGAATCACAGAATCACAGAATCACTCAGGTTGGAAAAGACCCTTGGGATCATCATGTCCAACCATTAGCCCTACTCTACAAGTTCACCCCTAGACTACATCCCCCAACACCACATCCAAGCGATGTTTAAACACATCCAGGGATGTCAAGTCAGACACCTCCCTGGGCAGCCCATTATAATATTTCACTACCCTTTCCATGAAGAATTTTTTCCTAATGTCTAGTCTAAACTTATCTTATTTCAGCTTTAGGCCATTCCCTCTGGTTCTATCCCGGGTAATTAACCTGAGAGAAGAGACCAGCACCAGCCTCTCCACAATGTCCTTTCAGGTAGTTATAGAGTGTGATGAGACCTCCCCTCAGCCTCCTCTTCCTCAAACTAAACAGGCACAGCTCCTTCAAAAGATCCTCATATGATCTATTCTCCAATCCCTTGACCAGCTTCATTGCCCTCCTCTGCACCCGCTCCAGCACCTCGATATCTCTCTTGTACTGAGGTGCCCAAAACTGGACACAGTACTTGAGGCAAGGCCTCACCAGTGCAGAGTACAGGGGGACAATCACCTCCCTACTTCTGCTGGTCACACTATTTCTAATACAGGCCAGGATGCCATTGGCCTTCTTTACCACCTGGGCACACTGCTGGCTCATTCATTTGCCTGTCTATTATAACCCCCAGATGCCTCTCCACCAGACAGCTCTCCAACCACACTGCCCCAAGCCTGTAGCTTTGCTTGGGGTTGC
This sequence comes from Todiramphus chloris collaris, assembly GCA_025345505.1. Taxonomy (NCBI): domain Eukaryota; kingdom Metazoa; phylum Chordata; class Aves; order Coraciiformes; family Alcedinidae; genus Todiramphus; species Todiramphus chloris. The sequence continues at coordinate 17,575,252 of JANVCC010000018.1, forward strand.
TGCCGCCCAAGTGCAGGACCTGGCACTTGGCCTTGTTGAAACTCATACCATTAGCAGTGGCCCAGTGATCCAGTCTACCTAAGTCTCTCTGTAGAGACTCCCTATCCTCATGCAGATCGACACACCCGCCTAACTTGGTGTCATCTGCAGATTTACTGATGGTAGACTCTATGTCCTCATCAAGATCATCAATAAAGATGTTAAATAGAAACGGCCCCAACACTGAGCCCTGAGGAATGCCACTTGTGCCCTGCCACCAGTTGGATTTAGTGCCATTGGCTACTACTCTCTGGGCCCATCCATCTAGCCAGTGCTTGATCCAGCAGATCGTATTCTCATCCAAGTCATGAGCAGCCAGTTTTTCCATTAGAAATCTATGGGGAACAGTGTCAAAAGCCTTCCAGAAGTCCAGGTAGACCACATCCACAGCCTTTCCCTCGTCCAATAGTCGGGTCATCTTGTCATAGAAAGAGATAGGGTTTGTCAGGCAAGACCTGCCTTTCCTAAACCCATGCTGACTTGCCATGATCATCTGGTTGCCCTCTCTAGGACTTGTAAGAACACTCAAAATTATCTGTTCCATGACCTTCCCTGGTACCAAGGTCAGACTGACAGGTCAATAGTTACTTGGATCCTCCTTTCTCCCTTTCTTGTAGATGGGCACCACATTTGCTAACCTCCAGTCCATTGGGACCTCCCCAGTTAGCCAGGACTTCATATAAATAATGGAAAGTGGCTTGGCAAGCTCATCTGCCAGCTCTTTCATCACCCTTGGGTGTAACCCATCTGGTCCCATAGATTTGTGTGCATCCAAGTGGCGTAGAAGGTCCCTGACCACCTCCTCTTTAATGGTGATATCCTCATTCTGCTTTCCCTCCCCGTCTCACAGCTTATGAGGCTGGATGTCCAGGGGATAGCTCATTCCACTACTGAAGACTGAGGCAAAGTAGACATTAAGCACCTCAACCTTCTCCTCATCCTTTGTTACTAAGTTTCCCTCTGCATCCAATAAATGATGGAAATTTTCCCTAATTCTCCTTTTGCTGTTAATGTATTTATAGAAACATTTTTTATTACCCTTAACAGCCTTAGTAAGGTTAAACTCTAGCTGTGCTTTGGCCCTCCTAATCTTCTCCTTGCATTGCTTCACAACATCTTTATAGTCTACATAAGAGACCTGTCCTCTCTTCCAAAGGTCATAGACTCTCCTTTTCTTTTTGAGGTCAAACCAAAGGTCCCTATTTAGCCAGGCTGGTCTCTTTCCCCACCTGCTTGTTTTTCGGCATGTAGGAACAGCTTGCTCCTGCGCCTTTAAGACTACTCTCTTGAAGCCTTGCTGGACTCCTATATCCCTCAGTACAGCCTCCCAAGGGACTTTGTCAATCAGTCTCCTGAACAAGTCAAAGTTTGCCCTCTGGAAGTCCAAGGTGGCAGTTTTGCTAACCCCTCTCCTTGTTTCCCTAAGAACTGAAAACTCAATCAACTCATGATCACTGTGCCCTAGACGGCCTCCAACCTTTACCTCCCCCACAAGTTCTTCCCTGTTCACAAGGAGCAGGTCCAGGAGTGCACCTTCCCTGGTTGGCTCATTTACCATCTGGGTGAAAAAGCTGTCCTCCACACATTCCAGGAACATCTTGGATAGTTCTCTCTGCTATGTTGTATTCCCAGCAGATATCTGGGAGGTTAAAGTCCACAACAAGCACAACAGCAAGTGACTGTGAGATTTCTCTCAGCTGCTTATAGAAAGCTTCGTCCACCTCACTGCTCTGATTGGGGGGTCTACAGCAGACTCCCACAACTGTATCAGCCTTATTAGCCCTTAACTTAATCCAAAGAGACTCAACCCCAAAATTCACGGACAAGTCTTCAATGTCCTCATCCTGAGCATCACAAGGGGATGGATAATGAGGGTTGCTGTTAGTTCATGACATGTTATCTCTACTACCCCTTTTTTCTCATACTTTTTCCCTGGTCCAATGTGGGGTACACATAGAAGAAAGCCCACAGACTTCTCCAATATGTGCTTTCCCCATGGACTGCAGTTCTTCACAAACTGCTCCAATGTGGGTCCTTACACAGCATGTGGTCCCTCAGGAACTGACTGCTCCAGCATGACTTCCCAACAGTGCTACAGGTTCTGCCAGAAAACCTGTTCTTGTGTGAGCTCCTCTCCACAGGGGCACAGGTCCTGCCAAGAGTCATGTCCTGCATGGACTGCAGCTTTTTTCAGGGCATCCACATCCTTCAGTGTGGGGTCCTTCACAGGCTGAAGTGTGGATACCTACTCCACCATGAACTTCCACATGCTACAGGAGGACAACCTGATTCATCATAGTCTTCACCACAGGCAGCAGGGGAATCTCTGCTCTGACACCTGGAACATCTCCTGACCCTCTTTCTTTACTGACCTTGGTGTCTGCAGAGTTGTTTGTTTCATGTATTCTCTCATTCCTCTCTCCATTTGTTGCTGGTCAGTGGTTTTTACCCTTTCTTAAATTTGTTATTACGGAGGTAATCCCACCATTGCTCACTGGCTCAGCTTTGGCCACACACACAGTGGTGGGTCTGTCACAGAGTTGGCTGGCATTGACTCTATCCTACATGGGGGAGCCATTAGTGTCTTCCCACAGAAGCCACCTCTGCAAGCCCCAACCCCCACCCTGCTTCTTGACGCATAAAGCCAGTAGAAATGCAATATAGTAAATTTATCATATTCCTGAAGTAATTGACTTAATTAATATGAGATTTCATTCTAGTAACACTAAGATTTGTCAAAAACTGGCAAAAGACAAGAAATTCTCAGATATACCTTTTTTTTTTCTATAAGAATTGCCAAACTTTTCTGAAGAGTAATATTTGCATATCATATCAATTATGCCACATTATAGTACCACAATGTGAAGAAAGCAAAGAGAATGAAGTCAACATTTTGTATCTTACAGCTTTATTTGTCTTTCATATAAATTATTTGGCTGCACCACAGGGGTACAGAATTGCACTGAATTAAAATGCATCTAAGTCAATTGAAAGATACCTATTGACTGCAATGACCTTTGCATGAGAAATTGAATGAACTCACCAGTTGTAACTTTAAAAAAAAGATTAGACCAAAAAAAAATTTCTTCAGTTTCTGCCCAGCTCATTCCTGTATTAGTAGGATTGATTTACAAACAAAAGATTATTGTAATGCATTTTAACAATTAGTAACTCTTTGAAAAGCAGATGCTTCAAATAGGTAACATGCACTAAGACCAACAAAGAAAAAACATTTTCTTTCATCTGTGCAGTATAAATTGTCATAAAATTAATGTAGAAAGAAAATGTTTTAGAATGGAAATATTTTTATAAAAACAATAAACCTGGTTAAGCAAAGTGAAAAACTGAAACCTGGATAAATTGTTATCCATATCATATATGCTGCTATATTAAATAGATGAAAAATAGGCTTGATAATTAAGACCTTTGAGGTCAATAAGGTGATAATCAAATATGGCAAAATTTAAGATCTGGTGTATTGCAGCTGCTGGGTTTTTTAACATTTTTAAAATTATTTTCTCAGAGAACATGCTCTGTAGTATCTTGTGGAATAATTACTAATGACCAGAAAGTAATTATAGTTCAAGCACTAACCTCTAGGGTTTCACAGCATCCACTGCTATTTATACAAAAAGTTATTCCATCACAGGAAAAGGATAATGTGACTTTCCAGTGTATAAGGCAACATTTACAAGACTCACGTATTCTGAAATAGACACAGCCCATTAAACCACTCAAATACACCACCTTATAAATGTTTTCTCACTTCACATCTAAGCAACAACATACTATCAAGCAAAAAAAAATTTTTTCAATTTTAAAATGTCCAGAGACAAGCTGGTGTCTCAGAAAGTGCTTCCCATTTTAATGTTTGCTGGAAGATGAAGTTCTAGTTTACAAAAAGGATAGATTTAGGCTAGTAGAATTCTATATAATGGGACATTCATTTATTTCAAACTTTTACTTCATTCTGATACAAAATGAATCACCAAGTATAGTTTTCTATACAGAACACATGCACCAAAGTGTATTTGTGCATACAACTTGAAAATAATAATAATAATAATTAAAAAGTTAACATTTTCATACTATACCATTTATCTTTTTTTTAATTCACTGAAATTGACATATATCTACAGAAACTTTTAATTCAATCTGATCCAAAAAATTTTTATACACAGCTCTGAAAATAACAATCTGTCTTTGAAAGAATATTAGTTTGAATAGATTGATGTTATTCTGTTTTGTTTTTCATAATATTTTGTTCTATTGCTACTAAGAAGCCTGTTTTTTTTTTTTTTTATAAAAGTTAATAATAGATTGATTTCTTTGATCTGTTTATTTAGTTAGTGCTACATTCATGGTCTCCCAAACATGTGCATAGAATTCCCAAACAAAACTTAAAACCTGATATTACTTTTCCATGGCTTCCCTGGAAGACAGATCAAATATAGCCTTTTCAGTAGAACAGAAAATTTACAGGAGGACTCAGGAGAAGTTAATATATAAAATCTACATTGAAAAACTAAGGAGTCCACAGATCCAGTGTAAATTAGGGGTTTGATGAACAACTCCACAAAGTTAATTAAATGCCAATTAACTGTCATTGACTTCCATAGGCTTTAGATCAGTTGTTTTAGTCAAGGTGTTTGATACTTAAAAAGCAGATGGATGTTGTTTCCTTTTGTTGTTTCTCTGAATTTGTACTTTACCAGACTGTATTGAATTTCTACCACAGCTTTGGCTTTTATGAGGCTCAAGGATCAAGAACAAGATTACAGTCTCTTAGCAGCATCTAGTATTTTGAATTGTATGCTTTCCAGTAAGGAATGTTTTCTACACAATAAATAGATTTTTCGTTCTAGTAATACCGTAAGTGGCATATTAATATTACTTAGAAGTTATTTCACATGTACTTATATATGCATATATATGGACATACATGATATATTTGTGCTCAATGTATATAATTTAAAAGCACACACGTCTTTTGTGTTATAAACAAATTTCTTTATGGTAAAAAAAGATTATTTTATTTGTACTTGCAATCAAGCTATACAAAAATTTTACTTAATTCACTTAATTATTTTATAGAAGAAAAGCAGGTTCAAATGTCTGTTTTTTCCTGTTCACTTAACAAAGATAGAATAGTTTTAATTTATTGTATGAATTTTTATTACATATTAATATATATTGTTATCTTGTGTTGTTATGTTATGTAACATTATTATACAGTCATACCCTGATCATCTATATGTCCCTTAAACTCAACTAAACCATTAGATTTTTGATTGTCCTTTAGTAGTTAACATAAAAAATATTCTTTTTCAAAAACAGTGTCTGTTAGGTTAATATATAGAAAATACAGCCTCTAGTTCTCCATTTTAAAACATAAAGATTGGATACAGATGATTCATGATAGCCTAAAGAAAGACTTCAGGCATACTAATAAAATTTGATTATCAGTTTAAGTCTTCCTTAAAAAGCAATTTTTAGTGCGTCCACCTTGTGTTAATGAGCTATCTCAAAAATTCCCTAATGACTGAGTAAAATCAATCATTGTGCTCCTTTTGTTCTCCATCTGTGCTAAGTGTATGAAAACTCTAGATTTTAAAAATCAGCAGGCCCTAGATAATTAGATATTCTTGACAAAGAACAAGCTTGTGTTGTGTCAAAGTCACTTCAGTGTAGCTGTTTCTCAGACAGCAGAGACTGGGACATGCTGATTCAGAAATCAGAGTTTCTTTTCGCTTTCCCTTTTGCAAAAACAAGTCTTGACCTTGTCAATACACACCGACATTTTTGACTTACAACTCCTGTTGTGTCTGTTTAGATTTCTCATCTAGGCTACTATCAGTGTGGCATATCCATTACTATTCCCATTTTAAAACTGTATAGAATGACAGTTTAAGATGTTTACTTCCTTTTATTACCTGGAAGGAAAGAATGCTATGGCAGCATCTCTTCTGACTAAGAATCTTGTTGATCACTTCTTTGATCACTACTGCCAACCTAGTAAAATCTACAGTTGTAGATGAAGGAATAACTCATGTTTGTGCAAGAAGTGGGGTCTCTGGTAGCCAGGAAATTTGGGTACCTGAGGATCATTCATGTAGTAATTACACAAGAAAAATACTTAGAACAAAACTATGTGTTGGATGCCATTATGTTGTTGCTTGGGTTTTTTTACATAAGCCTTGATTTCACTCTTGTTTTGAGCAGTGTGTTGGAAGCTTTACTGAAGAACATAGGGAATATAATATGTGGTATCATTTGCAAGCAAAGAAGGATTATTTCTCTTAGGTTTTGCAGAGACAGGTACAAGGGATACCAGCTAAGATAGTTATACATAAGAGCTATAAGAACTACAATATAAAAGAGCACTACAGTCAAACAATGTGATATTATGAAATACTAGAAATAAATATATCTACTCCCTCTTACTTAAAACACTGAAATCTTGTTGAAGTTCAATAGGGAAAAAAAGCTCTCCCGAGGCCTAGGCAAGCATCTTACATAGATTTTATTTCATCCCCTCATATAATTTGCTGCTTGTACAACCACCAGCGTCCTTGAAAAACTGTTAGTCTGTGGTGATGCAGTTAAAAGTCATTGCCTTAATACATCCACAAACAGAAGATAGCTGTCTGCACCAGTTTTAGAAAGGAAGTATGGGCACAACATACACAGAGTGCCAGCATCTCGTATAGTTTCCTTTCACATTCCCTATAGTCTGCATGTAAAAAGCTAATGCAAGCTGTCGTAGTTGTCTATGAAGATACTAGACATGCTCATCTATGTTTTCTAATGGGTCTTCTTCAACTACTTGTGGTTATACAACCACAAACAAACAACTTGTCTGGTCTTAAGCTCAGCCTGGGTATAAATCTCAAGATGAAAAGTACACTTAACTAGAGAAACTCTGGTCTGTAGAGACAAGGAGTATAGTTCTTTCATTTCCAAGAGTCCGGTGGTACCTCTTTGGCAACAGAGAGGTCCTAAGCAGTTTAATCTGAGAAGAGGGACACAGAGGATGAGAGAATATCAGGGGATGATAGAAGCTGCTGTAAGCAGAGGGAGAGGATGTCACCAGTTAGAAAAGCCACAGCGATCTCTGAAGCAGTGCAGAAACTGAAAAGTGTAAAAGTGTTCAGTCAGCTTCCCATTCTGACCATACAAAACATTGCACAAGATATGACCCTTGCTCCAATCAAAGCATCAACAATGTAATTGCAATATAAGTAGAATGATGCTTGCTTATTTTCTAAAATAGCAAGATGTGGTTGTGCTTTGCAAGCCTTGTGAAGCACTTGCAGTTGAATAGCGAGGACTAAGATTCCTGCCAATGCATGAGACAGAACATGAGACTCTTAATCTCAGGGTTGTGGGTTCGTGCCCCACATTGTATGTCAATAAACCTGTCACAGTTTAGCGTGAGGGCAGATATAACAGATGCTCTCTGTTAACCCCTCTCCCTCCCCAAAGTGAAGGAGAAAGGAAATAAGGGAGAGAGACTTAGAAAAGGAAACTAAAACAGATTTAATGAAAATGAAATTCATAATAATAAAAATGGAATATATAGAAATATATACAAAACAAGTATCGAACCCAACCCCCCTGATGGTAATTACTTCACCATCACCACTGATGCTGTGGAGCAGGCACCGGGGCAGTCCCAGTCTGGGCACCGCAGCAGACGGGAGCTGTGTTCAGGAGCTGGATTCTGGTACCAGATTCAGAAACACACAGATTGGGATCGAAGGCAGAATGGACAGAGTCCTTCTTGAGTGCTCCAAGGAAGGAACCAAAAGACTACCCGAGCCAAGCAAAACAAAGCTGGCAAAACAGTCCAGGAAGGGAGAAGAGCCCAAAGAGCCTTCGGATCCCTCAGCCTTATGCCAAATATGACATATATGGGATGGAATCCCTCATTGGTCAGTTTAGGGTCAGCTGCCCTGTGTGCTTCTCCCTGTAGGTGCAGCCTTTCACTTTCTGCACCCCTCAATGTGATACTCAAGATCCAGCAGTGGCCTTGGTCTGCACACCAATCCTTGGTAGTAACTCTAAGCATGGGGTGTTATCACTGCTGGAAGCAGACACTGTCTGTGAGAACAGGCTGCTAACTTCAGACAGTGCAGTTAGTTAGAAGAACTGAGCTGAAAAGTAAAGTCACTGAACAGAATTAGTTCTGTTCTCACTCAAACCAGGGCAGCCTTGAATTATATAATCTCAGCAGACAAAGCTTGAATTCTGTGTGTGTAGTAATTCTGTTTGTTATGGGAAAATCAACATGAAGCAATAATTAACTTATTGGGGGAAAACACTTGGAAGTTTTAGGAGAGAGTGCCTCACAAATTCAAGTGATGCATATACTGAAACGTTCACATATAACAGTGATGGGTTTTTACAAATTCATCCAATAGTATCTTTAATCCCTGGACCTCTGACCTACACTAAGGATCATATTCCTGAAATTAAATCCAGGGCAGAATTGTAACAACATTTCTTCCAAAATTCAATTTTCTGAAAAGATTATATTACTTTCCTTCACAGATTTGTAATTTCAGCCTGATACACCAGAAGTGTTAAGCAATGTCAGCTGCAAATGAGACTCCCATACACAATAAATTCCCATCTCGATAAACAAAAAAAAGCCTTTTCCAAGTTCCATTCCTGAAATTCATGCTTCCTGACACTAAAATCATAGAATCATAGAATGCTTTGTGTTGGGAGGGATGTTTGAAGTGCATCTACTCCAAGCCCCTTACAGTGAGCAGGAAAACCTTGTAACTACATCAGGGTGCTCAGAGACCCATCCAACCTGACCTTGAATGTTTCCAGAGGTGTCTACTGCTCTGGGCAACTGTTCCGGTATTTCACTGCCTTCAGCCTAAAAAATTTCCTCTGTATGTCCTATCTATATCTCCCCTCTTTTACTTCAAAGACATTATCCCTTGTCCTATTGCAACAGACTTTGCTAAAAAGATTGTCCCCATCTTCCTTACAGGCTGCATTTAAGTGTTGGAAGGCTGATGTAAGGTGTCCCTTCTCTTCTCCAGGCTGAATAAACCCACCTCTCTCAGCCTTTCTTCACAGGAGAGATGTTCCAGCCCTCTAATAATTTTTGTGGTCCTCTTCTGGACCCACTCCCACAGGTTCATGTCTTTCTTGTGCTGAGGACTCCAGAGCTGAAAACAGTACTCCAGCTGCAGTCTCATGAGAGCAGAGTAGAGGGGCAAAATCACCTCCCTTGACTTCACTTGGTCACACTTCTTTTGATGCAGCCCAAGACACAGTTGGCCTTTTGAGCTGTGAGTAAACATTGCCAGCTCACATCCAGCTTTTCTTCTATCAGTATGTCCAAGCCATTCTTGGCAGGGTTGCTCTTGATCCCATTATCCACCCAGCTTCTACTGATACCTGGTCAGTATTGCCCCAGCACCGGTGCAGGATGAACTCCCTAGAAAATTAAATTTCTAAATCTTACTCAATGACAATAATTTATTTCCATAATCCTTTCCACTTCAATTTGGGCCAAAATAAATCAATCACAGGTGTGGAATAAAAGTTCAAATGTGTCAGATTGAGTAATTCCACCTTTGTAACATGAAAATTACACATTTAGAAATCACAATTTGTCACAAGCTAGCATTTAGGAAAAATAAATACCACTAAAATACAAAAGTAATTTTTTTCCTCTCTAGCATTTTTTTTTTTATTTTATCACAATTTTATATTTCATTGAAAAATGTTGGGAGAATTTTCATTTTGTCTGTTTTTCAGAAATACCTATGCATATGTCCATGTGTGTGTTGCCAATCAGGGGGCTTTCAGAGAATGTTTCTCACTTAACGTGGGCATGTGAATGTCCCTGTAACTTCTCTCATTACACTCATGCTTCAATTTTCATTTCCATCCAGTTTCAAGTAAGTTTCGGTTGCATGTTGAAATCATGCCCTGTGATAAGAATTTTCATGTAGTGCCTATTTTTCACATAAGTTTGTAAAAAAAAAATTAAAAAAATAACTAAGGATCAGCAATTTTACAAGAGTAAATCTCTTTAACATGTTAAGTGCTAAATTACCCGCAGTACCATGGTTTTAGAACTGTATACAGGCAAGGCAATGCATGATTTTCTGAAATTCTGGGGGTGTTTTAGACCTTTGAAGGCACTGTTTTCAGTACCAGAGGTTTAAGCAGTAGTTTTCATTTATTTTAATAAAAATACTTTCTCAGCTAGTAAGTTTTTCAGCAGTTGACAGAATAAGCCCATGGAAACTTCTGTGACTGTGTGTGTGTGAGTATGCAACACTGATTAATACATTGGCTACCTGCAGAGTATGCTTTGGTTACAATGACTCACAGTAAATTGCAGTAAAATCACCGTAATCCACTGCCCTCAACCACTGCCAAAAGCTCTTGAAAGTAAGGAAGATGCATGCATTTAAAGAAGGCATTCACAATGCATTCACAAGAATAAGAATGATATATATACCCTAAGGTTTACTAATGACTCTGGCTTTTATCGAGAGATTGGTATCAGCTAGATAAATCATCTGCATTCCATTTTATCAGGCTTTCAAATGTAATTGATATCATCCATCTAGACCACACAGGTCTATACTTCAGGTAAAATCAAAACAAAGCTGTGTGGTCTAGTTTGTTAGCAGTGTAAAGACAACTTATTGTTAACCTTAAGATAAGCCACTGCATTTAAATCTATTTATAGCCACCTTCAGTAAGTATGCCTGGATTCTTTTCTACTTTCCAGGTCAAAGTCACAAAGGCTGACACAGGAAAGTGTAAATTACACTTCTTTGCATCAGCAAATCCCTTTGCATAAGACAGGGAGTACATTTCATCTGAAAACAGTGAGCTATTTCACTGCTACCTTCTCTCAGGATTTCCACTACAGAATAAAAGAGTGGGCAATTTAATTTTGATAAAACTGTCAGTGGAAGTCATTGAAGAATCACAGACCTTGACCACCCCACATTTATGTCAGAATTGCCTACTTTTAAAAGCTTGTACCAGTCCTTCAAGCCAGGTAACAAAAAGAACTATAAAAGGAGATTGCAGCTTGTTTGTGATCTCATTCCCTCTAAGAAAGACAATTAAAATAGCTTCCATTTGCTTCTCATGGAAGAGAATAAGTAAAAGGAGAAGAGTACTGTATGAATCCAGTTATTTAACTGCTCTCATGGAACCAAAACAACCAGCTTGCAAATATAGTAATAATAATAATTTAAAAAATCTATCTCTGAAGGCCTATCTCAGTTTAATATTCCTGGCATCCACAACAATGTAAATTTATTCTCTGCCCTGACACCTTAATTCCTGGCATACTGTTCCCTACCTCCACACACCCACTGTCTGTGGGTCTATCGCCATATAGTCAGTGTAACACAGAGAGAATCGGGTTTCCCAGTGCTTCAAAAACTCAAAATAGCTTAAAACTAATCTATCTTTTTACAAAGAAAAGATCTTCCTCAAACCACCCAGAGCTTCTCAAGGTATCTAAAATGATTGCTTGGGAAGGGAGAAGTAGGGACTCAGCTCTAGATCCATCCCTCAGAGCCTTCTAATATATGTCCCTAGATGAGATTCCATGTGCACACTGGTGTGTTTCGTGAAGTCTGGACAGAGGCCCAAATGTAGTTTACAACCCTTCTTTCACAATTACAACTGGTCAAGGAGGTTGACTCATGTCTGCTATTTATAACTTATGTCTCATGGATTCTTGTTAGAGAGCAGGCTGTGCTGTGAGCTGGGTGATTGATAGTGAGTTAATGGTTCCATTGTCTGCAGTAATGCAGAAAGTACAATTCTCATGCATCAAATTGAACGGGAGCTTTATCACCAAGGCTTTGTGCTTTTAAGCGGTGCTGTCACTAATACTCCTGAAAGGAACAGTGACCAGGACTGGAGGCACTAGGTTGAGTCTTTTGATATCCATGTTATTAATACTTCTGTTAACTCCCCAGTGTATGAAAGTTACAGGGGAGGCCTTGTCAGAGTTGTTGTTATGATGAATGCACTAGGATAGACAGAAGAAAGGTAATTTTTCACCTTGCCTACAGTAGCATCTGTGGGGTTTTTTTTCTGTTCACTACTGCAGTTAAATGATTACAATCATTTACTCAAAATAATTGTTAAAACTGGTTTAACAACTTATGTTCAATGCAGGCATTGCATTGTTTTCCCCTGCTTTACCAGACCTAAAACAGTGCACTTCCTCCATAATACTCCCCCTTACTGAACTGACTGTCAGTGTTGACAGTAGTAAGAGTGGCTTAAAATACAGACATTTTTACTGAAGAGAAGCAGCAACCATCACTCTTCCTAGATCAAGTTCAGTTCAGTCTTTAATAGTCAAGGAACTTTAATTTCACTTCATCATTTCTTGAAAACTATTCACAATGCCAGGTCTTCTGGATTCTACAGTATGTTTTAAGTACAAATGAGGAGCTGGAAACTGGTTGTTACATTGGTTTCCACTTGCCTGCAGAGTTTTCTTCACCTGATAGGCATGAATCCTGTTGGAACAATATTACAGCCACTCACACTGGGCCTGATGTAATGCCTCCAAGGGTCTGGAAATGTTGGTGGCTTTAACCTCAGAAGTGTAGAACTACCCATCTGCCCTACCGAAGATGCAGCTTGGTGAAAAAGGCAAAAAGCCTCACACCCTTCATTTTTTTTGCTCTACCCTGAGACCTGGGATTCACAGAATTTTCCCTGTGAACTGAGAAAATTCAAAGATTTGTGTAGATATTTGTCCTGTCACTGAATTTTTAAAAATATTTAACTCAGGGGGTAAGACATGAAAGTTACTACAGCCCTGGTATCAATAGGATTAAAGTTCCAAATTTTTTTTTCACATTTTTGGCCAAAATAAAGTCAGTAAACTACTGCATACCAGAGTCTTACTTATACTGATTTTCAGTGTTGTTACTTTCTCCCTTAGGCTTTTTCTCTACATGACTGTGAGGGCTTTGAAGACCAAGACCCAGAGAATCAATACATTGGCCAAAAGGGGGGGGGGGGGGGGGGGGGGAAAAAAAATAGTCAACTGAGCTACAATTGACTTCCAGGAGGACACAGTACTTGCAATTTTGCACTTTCACAGGGAAAAATAACAGCAGAGAACTCCTAGGAAAGTCACATCAAACATATCGAATTTGGATGGTGAAGTAATGTTGCCCTACTTCTGCCAAGAAGTCCTGGAAATATTCTGCCCAGGACTTTTGGCACAGAAACAGATGGTCCCATGCTGTCTAAAGTGTTGGATGTGCACATGAAATTTCCTGTGTGCACTGGTTGCCTGTGAGCTCAGGCACAGCAGAGGTGTTAGATACAGCCTGTATTCCCCACAGAAACATTCAAGTTTTCATTTTCTGCCCAGAAACAAGATTCAGACAGGGAAAGGAGACATGTTCAGAGAAACCTACATGGATGATGTTCCTAATGAATGTCAGTATCACAGTTTGTATTTCACTTTTATTTGCCCATTAGAATTTTACATACAATTTTATCTCCCACTGTGAAGAAAGGCAGTCCTGAAATGACGCTATAGGCAACATAACGTGCAATTGTGTGTGACATGATAAAAGCTTATCCAAAGCCCCCAGTGTCAGCATTACTGGGACAGCCATATAACTGAAAACAGAACTTTTTGGAGTTAACACTGAAATTTTCATACAAAGCTGGATAGAAGTTGTGTCTGAATAAAAAACACAGGATGGGATACTTTGTATGTAAATCCTAGTGTGTTCAAGGGTGCTAATCTTCTTAAAACCATATACTTCTGTAGAAAGTGCTGACACAAATTCCCTCAAACAGTGCATTTCACATAATAATTTGCAACAGAACAAAGTACATTTACCATGTAATTAAACATAATGACACTGGCTGTGCTTTTCATAAAGGTGTAAATGGTAGCACATCATACAGGAAGAAAAAGGAAGTGTCCCAGTTAAAATTTTTTGGTCATAACCAATGGAAGAAAATACCCACATTTAGCTAATTATTACAATTAGTTTCAGTGGCAAAAAAATGAAACCTCAACTTCCTACCAGAAGGGTGGTGGTGTGTGTGTATCCATCAAAAGAAGAACTTGCAAATGCCTAAAACAGACGAAAAGGTAGTAAAACAAACACTGATAACAATTTGTTCTACAAACTTCCTAACTCATCTCTAAATACTATTCATCTTTATAACTTTAACTGTCATGTCAGAAAAACTGTTATCTTTATTTTTCTACTTTCTAAAATTTCTTACATTAAATCTGTTCACTTTACAGAAAAAAATGTATCTGGAAGCAGTCTGAGATTTACTATGCATAATTTTATTTATTGAACCTCTTTCATTGATAAGGTTTTGATGAATAAGTCATGCAGATAGAAGCAAAGCTGCAGGAAAAATGACAAAAGGCCTCTTTTCAGAACAGTTTTTCCTGATAATCAATTAAGATGTTTCTTTAGACATGGTCCACTATTAAAACACCAGCTAGGAATTTAAGAATGTGGAAACTTCTAGTTCATGTTCAGTGGTATCATGAAAAATGTTAAATTCACAGAGCAACAGTATTTCCTGTTTCTTATTTGGTCATCTGCCACTGCTTTAGGGTGATAAGCAGTTATACACATATTGAGTTATCATTTTAATTCACCATCCAGTCAACAAGAACTGCAAGGAAGGTAAGGCAACCTTAGTCTCATGTAGCATTTCCATAGCTCCCAAATAAAGCAAATAAAGCAGTGACTGACTTTCTCTCCCTTCACAGTAGCTTGCTTTTAAAAGTTAGAATAGAGATTTGCCTCTTGGCAGTACTAGTAATGTTAGGACATCACCTTAGCATAACAACTTTAATTGTACAACCATAACCCTTCACCCCAATTATGTTCAGTCTTGGGTTATTTATTACTGATGCCTGGTGCACTTTCAGTAATGGGCTTTTTACTTTTGTCTTGCATTTCTTCTAACAAAATATTTTATACTCCACATATATTATCATTAAAGGTCCCTTGATTAAGGTTCTTTCTCTTTGACAAGTCTAAATGCAATTAAAGCGCAAGAAAGTCCTGAGAGAGCTATTTCTTATTTCGCTTTTATTTGTCCATTGTGTTTTTTTATTCTCCCTTGGCTTTATAATGTCACCTCTATCTGTGAGGAAAAGTAGCCCTAAAATGATCCTATGAAGACCTACAACTTGCCAAGTCATTTAATGTGAACAAGCTTAACCCAAGACAGAATAAGGTGAATATATTGTGTGATCTAAATTAGTGTACATTAATTACAGATTTAAACCAAAACCCACCTTTTCTCTAAACACGTGGTATCTTACTCTGTTCATTAAGCCTAAACTTGATTTTTGCACCTTCAGTATCACAGTGACTTACTACACTGACTGTAATTATGATGAATTTAGCATAACTGATGACTGTGTTTGTTCCTGAGTTATAGGATGGCAATGCATAAGCATAGAACTAGAGAGCATTTACTTACTCCTGATCTTCCTTTCAAGGATGTTTTTCCTATGGCATTTCTAATAGTGTTTGGAGGTCTCATTCAGTCTCAGAATACAAGGGCGAAATAACCTACTTTCCCATACTATAGGCACAATATGTAAGATCAATCACTGTAAAATGAGGCCCTGTTTCTGTCATCTTACAATGGTAAAAGCTGCACCCACATGGAGTTTGATTTACCTCAAAGGTACACAGCCACAGCAAACCACTGTTGAGTTGTGAGTACGGATAGTCAGTCCCTAGATCCCCGTTAATCTAATATCTGTGCCTATATGCGTCAGACCAAAGGCATAGACAATTCACCATCTCTAACCAGTGACAGAGAGACCTTTTATTGGATCTTCTAAGATGACTCTATTTTGTCCAAACATCACTGATTTCAAAGGCAGAAAAAGATTACTGCCCTGAAGTTATGAAATTGCAGACGTAGTTAACATAATTTTTTTGGCACCAAGTTTAATTCAAAAGGATTAAATAAGTGTATTCATAGATTTTTAAACCAATCAAATCTAGAAGCCATTTCCTGCATTAATTTTCCAGCTAACTTAATTATACAGCCCCAGGCTCTGGCTCACGATGAATTAACAAAGTTGTAAAAATCTGGAGCCCAAGTCTACCACATATTAATCACCACATCTGATGTAAGGAAAACAGTCTTTATTGTGGTTTTTGGATTTCAAATCAAACCAGTAACCATAGCTGATGTAGATGTACTCCACTTTAAAAAAAAAAAAGAAGAAAAAGATTTTTTTTTTAATTAGTATTTCTCATGACTTAGTAATGTGTGGGAGTAATAGATATGTAAAAGAGGTCTGAGGAATATTTAAAGCCAAATAAAGTGTTTATTGTAAACTACTGAGAAAAACTATGCATATCTGGAGGACTATCTGGAGTTCACTAATGCTGCCCACCACATAGCATTTTCTGCCCAATATTGCAATTGCTTTTTTCCTCTTTATCATGCAAAAACTGCCTAGTTCATGCTCTCACAGCAAATGAATCATAACTGCATGATGAGCAATTCAGCCATAGCTTACCCATCTGAGCACACATTCCCTTTCTGCCCCACATACATCTTGAGTTCAATAGTGGTTTGCTAAGATAGCGGGGGGATGTGTGCAATTCTCATTTTGCGATAAATAAATATATGATAAATATAATAAATAGCTTCAAGAACAGACAGGGGGAGAAAAAAAACAACCTTTGTGCTGGCAGAACTTTTCTGTGGTCAAGCTGATGCATACTGTGAGTAGGTAATAGCTTGATTGCAAATAATCAAAGAAGAAAATCCATGCAAAAGAGGGGGTATTAAATAGCTCCCAAAAAAGTTACCATTATACTGAAGATTATTGAAATTTCCTTCATGAGAATATTTTTAAAGTGATATCTTCAAGGTTTGATTGACAAAAGATCAGTGCCTGTTAGACTGCCCTGATCCAGAAGTCCTTTGCAGAGGGTTTCAGAGATACCTCTGAGCAGTGGCTCAAGCTCATTATTTGCATACACTTAAATGCTATATTGAACTGGTGCAACATCCTGTAGAGATCAAAAGTCAACTATTATATTAGAATATACTGTTATGGTACAGCATTTTACTTTGTTAAGGTTGCTTTGAATTGTCTTGTGCCTTTCTGAAAGGTGAGTTATGTTTATATCTGAGATCCAGGAAAGAAATTAGTAAGATATATGCTAACTCAAATTTAATTCTAATCTGTCTAGCATTAACCATACATGACCACAGAAATCTCACCTGCCTTGCAACTTTGCAGATAATATCATTCAGGTAACAGTATCTATATCAACTACAGCACTATCAGTATCTTCTTTCCAACAAAGAAGAGTCATGACTACATTTTGAGGTCTAACAGAAGTTTCCTACCAAAGCTCTGCTCTCAAAGAGCAAGTCCATTAAATCAGGTGCAAAGACATCTATGCCAGGTACTGGAATTCCTTCTTGCCTTTTTACAACAAAATCATCATAATGTCACTGTTGTGACATTGTTCTTT
This sequence comes from Todiramphus chloris collaris, assembly GCA_025345505.1. NCBI lineage: Eukaryota > Metazoa > Chordata > Aves > Coraciiformes > Alcedinidae > Todiramphus > Todiramphus chloris. The sequence continues at coordinate 17,592,828 of JANVCC010000018.1, forward strand.
CCCCTAATCCACCCCTTGCATTAAAAGCCATATCCTTTTCTCTTATCCCATCTCAATTATAGGAATTTTCAGGGTACATCTATACCAGGAATACCTCCTTAAGACTTTAGTGCTAAAATAAGGACTACCAGACTCTTTTAAACTCCTCAGGGCTAGATTCCTTTATATTTAACTTTCCTTACTCTTTCTTCAGAAGGGGTGAAAAAGAAAACTAAATCCTATATGTTAAGCAACTACAATATATTAGGGGAATAAGTGGAGCCGTGACATGAACATAAAAACCTTTAAAAAAAGGAAAATGACCAGAGTAACATACCCAAAATAAGACTTCAAATACTTATTAATACACCAGAAATGTATTTCCAGAGATTTCATGCTGCTAAACTTAAGTATTTTATTTTAACAGTACCTATGCACTACAGAATTAATTGGTATAAAGCACCAAGTTGGTGTAAGCTGCACCAACTGCTCAGAATTAGTACACATGATAGTCAAAACATCAATAGATGGGGGAAGAGCAACCGATGTCATTTACCTGGACCTGAGCAAAGCCTTTGACACTGTCCCGCATGACATTCTGGTCTCCAAGATGGTGAAATATGGATTTGATGATGTACAATTCAGTGGATAAAGAACTGGCTTGATGGCCGCTCCCAAAGAGTGGTTGTCAATGGGTCCATGTCCAAGTGGACACCAGTGACAAGTGGAGTCCCTCAAGGATCAATACTGGGACAAGTCTTGTTTAACATCTTTGTCAGCGACATGGACAGTGGCATTGAGTGCACCCTCAGCAAGTTTGCCAATGACACCAAGCTGTGTGGGGTGGCTGACACACTGGAGGGAAGGGATGCCATCCAGAGGGACCTTGACAGGCTGGAGAGGTAGTCCCATGACAACCTCATGAAGTTCAGTAAGGCCAAATGCAAGGGACTCCATCTGGGTCAGAGCAATCCCAAGCACTGATATAGGCTGGGCAGTGACTGGCTTGAGAGCAGCCATGAAGAAAAGGACTTGTGAGTACTGGTGGATGAGAAGCTCAACATGAGCCATCAGTGTGCTCTTGCAGCCCAGTAAGGCCATCACGTCAAGAGACATGATTCTCCCCCTCTACTCCACTCTTGTGTGACCTCACCTGGAGTACTGTGTTCGGTTCTGAAGCCCCTATTACAAAAAGGATGTGGATGTGCTGGAACTTCTCCAGAGAAGGGCCATAAGGATGATGAGAGGACTGGAGCACATCTCTTATGAGGACAGACTGAGAGAATTGGGGTTGTTCAGTCTGCAGAAGAGAAGGCTCTGGGAAGACCTTATTGTATCCTTCCAGTGTCTTAAGGGGGCCTACAAGAAAGCCAGGGAGGGACGTTTTAGGCTGTCGGGCAGTGACAGGACTAGAGGGAGTGGATTAAAACTATAGATAGGTCGATACAGGTTAGACATTAGGAAGAATTTCTTCAGCATGAGGGTGGTGAGACACTGGAACAGGTTGCCCAGAGAGATGATGGAAGCCCCATCCTTGGAAGTTTTTAAGACCAGGCTGGATGGGGCTCTGAGCACCCTGCTCTAGTGGGAGGTGTCCCTGCCATTGGCAAGGGTTTGGAACTAGGTGATCTTTAAGGTCCCTTCCAACCCTGACAATTCTATGATTCTATGAATTCTCTAAAGTAAAATTGTATTGACAGTATAGTAAATCTGAATAGTTTTTGTATAAAGGTACTATTTTTTTTTTTTAAATAGGTTAAAATTAGGATCATTCTACAAGTAATATGTTGTTTTCACATGAGGTATATTTTCTTGTACTTGTTCTACTTGATGACAACATACAAAAAGATTTATTTCAGCAAAAAGGAAAAGGACTTTCTTTTGAGCTCAGCAGGAATAGCTTTCTTTAAAGGACCATTTGAAGGATTTTTAAACAAGGATTTATTTTTATATTTTCTTCAAAGGTTTTCTCTGTTTTTATTATATATATGTATATGTATATACATATTTATATATAAATTCAAATTCTACAGATTTTCACTGAAGATTTCAACATGAAACAAACTGCTCATAGTTTGTGTAGTGCAAACTGACTATTGCATTTTTAACCATAGCTATAAAAAAAAATAACACCTTCACTGTGAAACAAATGAGTCTGAATGGCCAAGGGGTCTGCAAGATCCTGCAAGTGGATCAAAGGAAAACCAAGCAACTGAAACAGTCATTCTTGAGCACTCTGCTGCTTGCTCCTGTTAAAAAGGCTATATATTTTTTCTACAGTAAACCCTTTCCATTCTGTCTATCACTCTGCAGGGTATTGTGTTAACAAATGATGCAGTGTGCTTTTGGTGGTGCTCTGACACTGTATCACTGCACTACATGAAAAGAATTTTCTAGTACTGCAGCTGTGCCATTTTTGCCCTCAAATTCACCTTTTCAAAATGAATTGCCTTTAACTACAAAGAATTCAGATGCTGGACATGGATCTCTAAGGGATCTGCCTATACAACAAGCCCACAACTGTTTGTTCTATCACAGTTACCAGGCGTCTCGCTGTTACCTTGCTCAACACCACAATTTAGAAATTGCACTGAAGAATACTGGCAGTGGCAAAGGGAGGCTAGAAGGCTGTTAGAGCAGGAGGGGAGAGAAGACAGAAAAGTAGTGTAAAAGAACATCTGTGTCCATCAGAAGCAGACAACTTGTGCAATGTTGGTGCCTAGGATTGATGCTAGTGCTGCTTGAAGCTGGGGGACATCAGAAATGAGATGAGTACTTCAGTAGTAAAAATTCTCATCCTGAGAGTGGACAACAGAACCTGATGAAAAATTGAACATCTGCTGAAGTGTCCAGTACAACTGTCAAAACACAATGGTAAAGTTTTACCTGTTTCTTCCACAACAGGACAACATGGCAAGGATTCTTCTTTAGCTGCTATTAGTCTTCAGGTCCTGCAGAATCGGGTATAAGACTGTCTAATCTTAAGTCATTCCTGTTTCCTAAAATATTCTGTTTCCAAACCATATACATATATCCTACACTCTCTGCTCACTGCTTGCTTGCCCCGAACTCTTGTTGTTTAGAAAACCTCTGAAGAAAATTCAGGACCCACATGGTTGTCTTGGTCTGAAAGACAGGTGTCTGCCAAGAAAGGCAGGAGCCCCCTTGGAATAGAAATGCAACCCCCTCCCCTCCGAATGCTTGTAATTTTGAAATTAAGGGGCTTTCAGGCAAAGATATGAGGAATAGGAATAACAGTTCTTTACTAAATATATATAACAGGACAAACAAACAACAATAACTACGTCAGTAACAGCAAACAGCACAGGGAACCCAGTGCCAGCCTCTCGGGGCTCCCGGGGAGCAGGGAGGGCGCCATGGTCTCCCCTCCGCTCCGGAGCCAGCTCAGTCCCCACGGCGCAATGGCCGACGGAAAGCCCGCGTCACGAACCCCCTGGGCAGCCGATCCCGGTGTCCAGCAGGATTCTCGGGAGACAGCAGGGGCAGAAGGGACGAAGCAGGGACGACCTCTCCTCCAAGCTGATCCCGGTGTCCCGCCGGATCCTTGGTAGGCAGCAGGGAGAGCAGGAGACGCAGTGGGGAGAGTTGTCTGCACCACGAGGGCAGCTTCTCCTCCTCGAATGCAGGGAGCAAAACAAGTGAGAGCCCCAGGGGCTCCACCCAACCCCCTTTACTCGGCAGGCTGGACCCCTCCCCCTGTGGCCAGGTCCTTTTGTGTCTCTTAAGTATGGCCATTTACCTCCCTGACAAACAAGTATGGACAAATTCTTTAAAACAAGAGGGAAAACAGAATAACTCCCCAAAACCTCAACAATGGTCTTCTTCCATCTTTCAGAAAAACACCACTCTTCATTTCAGAAAAACTCTTTATAACAATACATTTATCTGGCCTCTTCCACTTACATACTTTTTCTCTCTTTCAAGCTTCTCAAAAATGTCCTTTAACTACACTACTTTTGCCCATCACTTTTTAAAATCTAGACTTTAGTGCCTCCACTCAACTGTCTCCCAGCATAGCTGGGAGTCTCCACTGACATCTTTTCTGCCAAGTCCAAAGCACGCTGGGGGAGAGATCTGACATCATTGTCATGCATGTTCTAAACCAGGAAATGGCAAGAAGGAGTGCGGACTACCCATTCTTCACATCCTGCAATAATCCTTGGAAAGATGCTTCATGATCTTGAGCAACAAAGCTTGCCTTCAGTCTACTGCTGTTACCTGAGGAAATGCATCAGAATATATATATCCTGGCTCCAATGACAGACACTCTGCTGTTAATATTTTCAGCACCTGAAGTTTACTAATTCAAGCATGACTTTGGCCCACTGGTTTTAGAATACAAAACTTTCCTGTGCAAACATTTATGTGGACATCAATTAATCATCGGACTTCGGTGCAGAAGCAATTATTTTAGTTCATGATCTTATCCCGATACCCTATGCTCCTGTGAAAGAGACAGTGAAATCTAAATCACACAAACCAGCTATCTTAATTTGCTGCTCCTCACTGGATTTGTGACAGAAAGTTGGAAAAGGCTTTCTACAGTCAATTCTAACTACCACAAGTTCATAGAAAGGAAGAAAAATTAATAACTTGCTGAGACCAATGGGGTCCCATCTCTATCTCTATTAAAAATTCTATTTAAGAAATTAGAATTCTATTTAAGATTATACTTGCATAAAAAATTCTACTTAAAATATATTTTTCCTACTATGCCTCTGGTAAAGCAAAAGTAAACAAATATTAAAGAACATACTTATACATATTTAAACATACTTATACATATTAAATGTGATGATGTTTTTAATGCTGTCATTGCTCATTTTGCAGAAATCTGTATTGATTTATAAATGTTATAGATTTCTAAAGAACTCTGTGATTTCCAGCAATGAAAAATGCTCTATGTTTACCATATCTCTCCGTGAGGATTTAATGTTATTTATTAAGTCTTACCTTGTGTCTGAGCAAAGGAGACTGTTAATAAGAGATTCTTGCTCTGAGGCCGAACCCCAGTAAGACTTAGACCACAGAAGTTGACCTTTACCCTGTTCATTGCATTTTATGCACTTTATGCATTAAGAACTTGAGAAAGCACATAGAGTCAAATAAAAGTTCTGTTTGGAATACAACCCTCTATTTACTTTTCTAGTCACATCTTAAAAAATAATTCATATATATCATTAAAATACTGTTTAAATGCAGGTTACATTGAGACTAGAGGCTCCTGATTGAAGATCAAATCAGAGCAAAAGTTCCAGTTTGATGATACCAAAATCTCTCTACTTGCTCATGAGAGAGCTGGGCCAAAAATTTTTTAAATGCCATAGCATTAACTCCATTTGACTTCTATCATCCTGACATTTGAGATCAGTTCTCCAGATGAACTTTTCACTGTCATGAGCTGCAACATTATTAGATTCAAAAAATACATTCTTCTGGTTTTACATCTGATCTGGGACAAATCCGCAAGGGACTAGCAGGATAAAAATGTGAGGATATGATTCACACAGAAGTCTATAAAATTGCAATTTGATGAAAGCAGTACAAAGCATGATGTGATGAAAGCAGTACAAAGCATGATGAAGGAAATCAGAAATTACTGGTATTTTGTGTATATATGTAATAAAAATCACACATTAGATAGGAAGAAAAAGTTACTGTCAGATGCACACACCAAAATTTCAAAGGAAGCCATGAATGCACAAGCAATATTTGAGACCCAAAATGACATTATGGTTCCTACCATTTTCTTTATAACCACACCACTCTTGGGACCATAAGTGTTTCAAAGTGTGAAAACATATGTATAAATTAATATTTTTCTAGAACATATATAAAACAAATCACATTATGCATAGTCTGTCTTTAAACTTAGGCAGATCAAAACCCCAATTCAGTGGGCTGATGAGAATGAGAGAGCTGTAAGCCTGGATTTCAATTGAGACCAGAAATACTTTGCTTACAGAGCCAGTGATTCATATTTTTTCCTGGAGTGTTGCCCATTCTAGGATTTGCACACTTCTGTGGCCCCCACAGAGGATTAGCCAGATGTTCAATAGCACATGTGTAGCACACCTGCTTCATGCTGAAGCATTTGGCTTTTGTGGCCAATGAATGGGAGGAGGTGGGGAGGAACAGTGGGAAGGAAATGAGGATTTTCGATATCCATCGTTCAGGGCCAGGCACCCTGCTGGGAAACTCAGATACTTTCAGAAGCAAGAGACAGTGGTTACTGGATAGAAAACTTACTAGCTCCTGACCCTACACAGGGGAGCTTTACTGTGGGACAATCTAGCTGCCAGTTATCCCTAGAGAGAGGGGAGCAAGGCTGACAGTTAATCAACACAAAGGAACAGCAGTTGTCAAGACTGAGCCTGTGACTGGGGTAGCTCTTGCAAACAGGAACTCTGGGTTCCAGTACCTCTGGTATTTGGGATGTATTCTTGTGCTTTAACAGCACATCAGTCAACTGTTGAGTGAGGGGCTGAAACACTACTGGCTGTGTCAATTCATAGACAGCTTTCTGAGAGGAAGAAAAAGTGTCATTCTTCATCAGTGATGGAGGGCTGGGCTGGAGCATGCTATATATAATGGTCATGCTACGGAAGACAGGAATTCAGATGCTAATAAAGGCTGGGAAAGCATATGCATATTTGTTTGATGAAGTTTGGAAGTATAAATTTAACATTAGCGTGATTTCATTAAATATATATAACATCAGGGTGAAAGTCTGGATATAAAACAGCAGCCAATCTGCTGCAGCATTGTTTAGAAAAAAGTATTGTTCATTTTTAAAATACTATATTTCTTCAGGAAACATTGTAGAATATTTTAAAATATTGTAAAAATATTTTTAGTTTTGTAAAAATACTGTAAACTACAGTATTTCCCACTTACACTAAACATGTATTCTGTAAAAAAGCATGACTGAAAACACAAGCCTATGATCAAATCAAAATATCTTCAAACTGGAAAGGTTTAGTAGAGCTGATATTCTTCAGCCACATTTGTTGCCCATGGAGGAGTATCTAGAATTTCTTATGAGTTGAGAACTTGGTTGATTTTCATATTCTAATTACTGGAGTGTTAAATTGAGTTTTTAAGCAAAATTGATTTTAACACATCTGGAAAAAATAAACATACTGGAACCCCTGTCGGTTCCTATAAAACAAGCACTAAGATAACATGTTTTAATACTTTTCTTGTTTATATAACTGTAAATACCATATGTGTTCAGCAATATTTTCAGACACTGTCTTGTTTGTGAGTGAAAAAAAAGCAGTGCTAGACTGAGTCCTAAGCCTTTCATATAAGTGATCAGATTCAGACTGATTAGCTCCTGCCTTTACAAGAAGAAACTATCTCTACAGCACATTGGGTGGCCTGTGATTCCTGGTATTTTGACTGCCTGGCACCCCACACAGTGTTACTAGTCAAGTCCCTGGACCAAATATGTTATTAAGAAATACATTTGCATTTTCTGTGCTTTTGCTGAACGAATACAGGGCATGATTTATAAACAGCACTAATCTGATCAAAGAAGCATCAAGTTATGGACACTCAGAACAGGAATCATGAAGTTACCAGGGTGAGATATTAGCCAGGATACTGGTGCCAAATTCCTTTTCAAAGATTGAACAACCAAGTGCCTCATCAAAAAGGAAAAGAAAAAAAATATTCAGTCTCTGAAACAGAGGCTATAGCTGGCTTTTTTTTTGGTACTTAGTCTATACTGTATGCATTTTGTTCATCATCTCTAAAAGTAATCCCATCATTGTGACAAGACGAATTGCTAAATTAATGTTACACATGAAGCAAAGCAGATTTTCTTGTCCTGACATTCCCTGTTTTTCCTTTTGTGTCTGTATCTCTGTAGCTGGACTCATTCAGTTACCCAAATACTTGTGGTTCTGTTGAAAAACAGCCAGGTGGGCTGTGCTGGCAATTAGCCTGGGCAAAGTCGGACTAATGTCTCAGTGACCATTAGAAGGGCAGCTGAGGAAAACTGGGACTAGAAGCTATTTGGAAAGCAATGTGTAAAAACTGGCTTTTCAGACTTCAGAAGGGTGGTTCAGTGTGAGAGGAAGTAAAAGGAAATGGATTGGGATGCTGAGAGAACTGTTCATATTAAACTTTTGTGTGGGTTTGGGTTTTTTTTGAACTGTTTCAAGTTATGCTTGAAACAAAGCCAAATGCTGTAAAAAAAAAACCCCAAACAAAACAAAACAAAGCAAAACCACCAAAACAAAAATACACAAACAAAACCACCCTAAAACAAAAAAATAACCTCCCCCCAAAAAACAAGCCAAAACCATAAAAAAACCCAACAAACCAAAATAAACAAACAAAAAACCCCAAACCAACAACAAATCAAAACACCATAATGTTTAAAACACCATAATGTTTTAATTAAATTAGAACCACTGCTCATGTTAGTCTGACAACAGGAATGTAAATATGAAATAACAAATTGAGATAAATTCCTGGTATTAGTGTTTGTACTACAAGTAAACTGTCGGGTGTGGTAAAATGCAGGCATGTTGGTCTCCCCCAGTTACTATATGGACTATGATAATGCAATGCTTCCAAAAATGTGTATCTGTAATATCTTCTATGTAAGCACCAGTCTTGTACAGGACATAAAAAATGAATAGAACATAATTCACTTATTAAAAGTAGAAGACCTGTATTTTCTGATGAGAGAGATATTTTCTTTTAAAAAAACCAACAATCTAATGATACAAGCCAAGAATTTCTATTTCATTATGTCACCTATTACTTTTCAAGAGTAATCCTTAGCCACTAGGAAAGATACTCATAGGTGCACATGGGTAGGATAGTGCACAATCTGTTAAGCAATTTGTACACCAAATTCATATACCAAAAACCCCAAAAGCAGAATGTTGCACATAAGTGAAAAATAGAAACTGGAATGGTAAAGATCACTGGTAGTAGATCCATTTCTATGAGAGGAAGCATATCTATTCCAGTATAGCACCATAAAGCTTGATCCATTTAAAGCACTAAAAGGTGATCAGCAATCAAATATCTAATTCCAAAGTTGCTCCCTCTTTAATGCTTATTGGAGTTGTTCCAGAACTACCTCCCTGTAGACAAAATTAGGCTTTGAGATATTTTCAAAAAAGTTAAGATCAAATTTAAAGACACTCACTAGTTAGGAACTCAGCAGTTAGGGAGTCAGATGGAAAGGATGCAAGAAAGACCCTGATGATTAAGGCAGTCAGCTGAATCAGGGAAAATGGGGTTTATGGCTGACATTATTTTTCTTTAGATCACTTCTATGTCATCCAGCAAGATGCGACCCAGTTCTTCTCCTTTCCATGTGCAATTAATTTTTTTTTTTTATTTCCTCAAGACCAGGAAAACCTTTGTAGTTTCTTCTGCCTTATACTTTTAAGAAGAGCTTCAGTCATTTTCACAGGGCTGGTGTTCTCAGGAGCAGGGCAGACAGACTTGTTCTGTAGTGAAAGCAGCATCTTCTGCTTATTCTCCAGGTATCAACAAGAGTCAGGCTGGTATCACTGCAATAACAAATTCTTCTGTGAATGTCTCTGTGAGTATGTATTTGTTCCATGCAAAATATGTTCCAGATTTTGTAAGGAACATATAGGCACTTGTCTCTGTGCAAGAGACAGTGTGAAGGGTTCAATGTCAAATTTTTGTACTTCAGAAGAAAATATAAGGAATGACTTACACACCTGCATTAGGAGTTCTTTAATAATGAAATACAAATCATATGAGAAAAAAAATCCAAGAAAAATCTTACTAAAATAAAAATATTACTACAAACTTTACTAGAACTAAAGACTAAGAAATAGCAAAAGTATATGTGAATAAATAAATAAAGAAAATATAATATGGAACATGTATTAGGATTATAAAAGCCATGGGGAAAATGCTATAGAATAGCATATAGATAAAAGAGAAAAATAGAAGCAAGTAAAATGAGAAAACTGAGCAATTAATGGATAGTTGAAGGCAATATGAAATGTTTAAAGCTTTCCCTGGTTCAGTCTTCACAAAAAGACTACCTGTGACTAGATGCTTAACTATACTATTATTAATGAGGAAATAGGATCACCAGAATAGAATAATCAAGTTGCATGAATTCTAGTCATTGGAACTTGACAAGCATTACTCCAAACTACTTAGTAAAATCAATTTGTGTTCTTTCATTAGGAGTGCAGGAGAAATTACGGACTTCTGTGGAAGGTAAGTTATAGAAAGTCAGAGACAAGCCTGTGAGGGTAAAGGGGACAAAAGGAACAACAGAAGAGTCAGCTTTCCTTTGATAGAAAGATAACTGAAACAAATTATTTAACAAGGAATTTGTATTCACCTAAAGACAAAACACAGCCAACATGATTTTTTCAAGAATAACTCATGTCAGTGTAATTCAATTTCTTTGACAGGATAACAAGATCTGGGAAAATAATAGATGTCAGATTCACATGACACTCATAAACCAACTGGGAAAATATGGTCTGAGTAAAGCTGCTGTAAAATCTTGCCCAGAAAACTTGTTAATAACTTGTCGGAAAATGGATAGGCTATATTACATAATGCCCTTCACAAGACTGACCTGATATCATTCAATATTTCAAACAAAAATTTAGATATACTTAGAAAGTTTGTGAATGACAACTTGTGAGGGATTTCATTTTGAAAAGCAGGATTGGAATTCAAGCAGATATTGAGAAAATGGAGAAACCATAAAGACAGGTCTGAATACAGAAATACACATAGGACTAAACATGGAAAGGCCAAATCAAATGCACAAGGAAAAGATGGAAAATAATGTATTGGGAGGAGATATTTCAGAAAGATGAGATGCTGTGTTGAAAAGGGATGTTATTTTTATGAGCATTTATGATACATAAAGCCACTTGTAAGACTTGAGAGTTAATTAAGTCATTGTATTCTGATGTACTGAAATGGAGTCCACATCTAGTGTTGGTGCACCCAGTATAAGATGGGTTCAACACAATGGGATGCAGAAAAGAACTCCAGACATAGACAAAGAAAGGCTAAAAATAATGCAAGATTTATGAAGAGTGATTGAAGGAAAGGGAATAAAAGAAGGAACTGAGGGCAGAAGATATTAAAAAAGACAAGTAATTAGTCTTATTCACATACACTGACTAGGGGACGAGAAATAATTGCTTTCATTCCAAGCAAGGCAGATTTAAACTTCAGGTATGAAAAAATCTGTAACAGTATTTATGCAATGGAACAAGTTACATTGGAAGGTGTTAAAACCAACATCACAGGAGGGTTTTGAAAGATATACCTATCAAGGACAATCAAAAATAATTGTTGGGTCCCATGCTCTGGGACAGAATGGCTGCTAGATGTCACTTCCCCTCTGCGTTTCTTTAACCGTATCAGATGCTGCCCACAGTTTTACTTACCTCTTCAATACTTAACTGTGATTTTATTTCCAGAGAAGCAATGTAGCCAGTTAACTATCTGCCTGTGCAACCGGAGGTTATTAATAACCATTCAGAAAACCTTGCCTACTTTTCAGACAATAGTCTGAAATATGTATGCTAAGAAATGCTTACCTACATGTTAGGTAATGTTGTATTTTAAAATTTATGAAGTGCCATAGACGTAAAAGTGACATATACACTGCATTCCTGAAGAGACTGCAATTTAACAGCTCCATTGTACAGGAACAAACAGGTTCCAAAGCCTGATTAAAGTGTATCCTTTGCCTTGAGTTCATCAAGAATTTCCCATTATACATATCCAGCAGGCCTCTAGTTCACTTACAAATGCATAAATTTTTAAGCAATAGTAAAAAACCTTAGATTTAGCAAAATAAACCAAAAACCTAGCATATGACAATAAAAAAAAAAAAAAAAAAAAGAAATTAAACTGTCAAAACCTATAAAACAGTACAACCAAGATCAGCCAAAGCCAGTATATATAAAGTTTATGGTGAAACACTTTCCAATGGAGTAACGCCTAATAATATTTCAAAAACATTTGTGTGTGGTTTAATATATTTCACATTTTAGTCAGATTTATGTGGTCTAAAATGTCTCAGTTCAGGGTGGTCTGTAGATTTCAAGGAAATCAGCGTAGGAGTAAGCACTACCCTTCCTATAATTCTCCAAATTTGGATCGAGCTGCTGTTGCCCCAAATGCCACTGGCATCTATGAGGGGAAAGAAAAGCATCTCAAAAAGTAGAATGTAATGTTTCAGAAAGTTTTTGTCCTAGACCAACCTCAATGCCAAGAGTCACATCTATCATTCCTGTAATTCATCTTTACACACAAGTCTATCACAGATTAAGTCAGACAGAAACTCCTCAAATCAGGTTTTTGCAGGGCTTTGTTCTAAACGCCCGGAGATGTCCTTCAAAGAAAACAGGTTAATTTAACCTGGATGAATTGTGGGTACACAGATGAATTTCACCTGAAAGCCTATGAAATGCACAACCCAGCTAAAAGTACTACTTTTCCTCCTGTTTACCAGGCTCCAGACTGTGCCCTCACAGTTGTGTGCAGAGATATCAAACAAAATGATGCTGATCTGTTGCACAGTGCACATCCAGACCTCCTGGAAAAATTGAGTGCTTCTGACTGGTAAGGAGCTATTTATGCAAGTGTAGATGAGATTTGCATTTTCACCATTTGTGTGAGATTGCACAGAATGCTGTAGGGAACAGTGAGTCAGATCCTACTTCTGTAACAGGCAGAATCTATTTATTCACCAGTCTTTACAGGCAAGACTTCACCCTCCAAATTAGTGACTTCAGTGACCTGTATAAATTTAAGAGTGCCTTCAGGTCAGTAACCTTGCAAGTAATAAACATATGTAAAGCACTGTTCATTCATGCCTAAAACTTTCAGTCTAAACCCGGATCCAATTAGTAATAGCTAAAAGGATTTACTTTTCCAGCTTGTAAAGACACCGGAACAGAATTTTAAAAAAAAAGAGTAACAGGAGTAGTAAAAACACAAAATAAACCTCTCTGTTAATACTGTTCTTCAGGGTGCAAATCAAATAGGCAAAAAAATCAGGAAATTAGAAACATTTGGTGCAAATTCAGTTCATCCTCCTTGTACATAAGTCACGAATCCTATACTGAGACATTATTTGATTCAAAGGATCGCTGCCTCAAATAGTGGACCAGACTGGGGATACTAATTTAACAAGCACACATTTAATATTTTGTTCTAGTCCAATGCTGACTTACAATCTGTGATACTCTTCCTATCCTGAATATAAAATATTGAAGTGTTTGTGGTTTATTTCTTCCCCTATAATAGTTCATCTGTTTGATAGTAAGTAGTGCTCTCTACAAAAAGCAGGAATAGCATGGATTCCCTTTTACAACTATGTACATAAAGTACAGAAATATTACAACAAAAAGTTTCAGTGTAATTAGAAAATTTAACACGTGGCACCTTGCTTACACTCAGTGCAACCATGAGGAGGTTTGAAAACTTGCAGTCTACATCAGTAGATTTCTGCAACCTAAATTAACTGTTAATCTGAATATACTAGAAAAGAAAGCATTGAATGTCACCCATAATGTGCTGTTGTAATGTGCATTTAGTGGCCACAGAGAAGGTACTTTAGGAATTTCAGGTCCTTCTCCAAATTTCTCAAGATCTTGACCCCCAGGATTCTACAAAGGAATACTAAGGGTCTAATCTCTTTGATCTAGGAAAATTGTAATCAAAATGGACCAGACCTCACTCTAAAGAAGATGCCCAACTCTTTTGTGTGGATTTGTTGCTAATGTTAATAATAATGAGGAAGATTAACATAAGGCAGACACCTGATGTGAAGATTCAAGTCCATATTAAAATTTGAAGAAAAAATTATAAGCCATGAAAAATAGTATTTTATTGTAGGAAGAATCAGAGTCTCTAACTAAATCTACCTTTTAAATACAAGTAATGAAAAATAAAATATTTGGAATTCAGTTATTAACTAAGAAATTTTTGACCACTTAGAAAAAACTCCTGTCTGAGATTTACTGTCTTTCTGCACCAAAGGATTTTAAACCAAAAAGAGTGGATTTTCTTTTAAATGTAAATGTGGGAAGGAATGCTGATTGAAGTTTTGCTGAAGGACTCCAGGCATGGATTATTTTCTACTTCCAAAATATTTCTTGAATACAGGGAAATTCTAAGAGAAATGGTGAAAAAGGGTTAACCAGCAAAGAAAGCTATGTCTTTGAATGATAGAATGTGAAGGGATAAAGTAAGAATTTCAACAAGTCAAGCTGAGTTAGACCTTGCAAAGTAAATGAAAACAAGCAGTAAAAGGTTATTTAGCAATATAAATAAAACAAAAGAAGTAGAGCTAGTAAGCAGTACAAATGGTTTTGAGTTTTAAGATTTAATAGATACAGACCAGAAGCTAATTGAATATTTGACTTCAGGTTTCAGAAGGGTAACTATGGAAAAAAACAACATGGATAGTAGGTAAGAGAATTGGAAAACAAAATTAACATAATTAACTTGGAAGCAAATATCAAACCAAAACATCAGATTATTTCTGTCACTGAATATTGCATACTGAAAAACCTGAAATCTGAAAATGCAAATATGATAACAAAAGTATTGTATTCAGTGAAAACAGAAATTTTACCCTGTCCTGTAGGAACTAAATTGAGACATGAGTTTTCTATTTATTTGGTTCAGGTTTCCAAATATCTGTTAAATCATAAGACCTTTTCTTTTAACAAAACCCAAATGATTCAGTGTGATGGAACAATACATAACAAAGGTAAATTAGAAATTCTTTGTCTCTTTTGTCCTTTACTGGACTATATTATTCTTGAAATATAGCTTTAGGATGTGTTGAATAGAAATAAAAATGGATTTTGGTCTTGCTTCTTATTCATGGGAATTCTATTTTAATGCCAGTGTTGCCAATAGTACTTGAGAAGAATTATAACATGGAATTGTAGCTGTCAAATATGAATGTAAAATGTTTTCTTTTTTGAAAAGAGTTGCATTTTCAAAACATGTGAATTGACAAAGCACTTTGAACACTACCAGTCACAATGTTTTGCTAGTGAACATGGTATCATGGGGATATTAATTAGCCAAAGAAATTTAGAAAAAGTGACAGCTAATGATTACTAATTGGTTTCATATTTGGAAGTACAGAGAAGAATTGTAATATTTCAAATCCTATTGGTGTTGACAATGAATCTTTGTGGTGAAAATGAAAGACCAGCAAAATGAATTTTCTATTGGAAATGAACAAAGATGGGACAGAGAAGCAAGTCATATTTCATGGAAAAGTACCTGAACATCAATTCAGTGACGTATAAAAAACAAAACCAGAACTCCTTATAACAGACATCTACAAAGAAGCAGACACTGGATAAAATCATAGATTCATAGAATTGTTTGAGTTCAAATGGACCTTAAAGATCATCTAGTTCCAATCCCTCGCTAATGGGCAGGGATACCTCCCACTAGACCAGGTTGCTCAAAGACCCATCCAGCCTGGTCTTGAACACATCCATTGATGGAGCATCCACAACCTGTTCCAGTGTCTCACCACCCTCAGAGTGAAGAACTTCTTCCTAATTTCTAATCTGAATGTACTCTCTTACAGTTTAAAACCACTACCCTTCATCCTACCACTATAAGCCCTTATAAAAAGTCCCTCTCCATCTTTTTCTAGACCCCCTTCTTCTCCAGGCTGAACTACCCCATCTCTCTCAGTCTGTCCTCACAGGAGAGGTGTTCCAGCCCTGTGATGATCTTCATGGCCCTCTTCTGGACCCTTTCCATCAGGTCCATGTCCCTCTTTTATTGTTGTTTCCAGAGCTGGATGCAGTAGGCCTGGTGGGGTATCATGAGAGGAGTGGAGTAGAGGGACACAGTCACTTTCCTTGACCTGCTGGCCACGCTTCTTTTGATGCCAGAATAAAATTGGCTTTCTGGGCTTCACTTGAACAATGATGGTTTATGTTGAGCTTTTTATCAATCAATAGCCTCAAGTCTCTCCTCAGCACTTCTCTCAACCCACTCATTGCTTAGCCTGTATTTGTGCTTGGGATTTTCCATGGACCCAGGTATAGATTCCTGCACTTGCCCTTGCTGAACATCATTCATCTCCCAAGACTGTCTCAAACCTGGCCTCTGGATGGCAGCCCTTCCCACCAGTGTATAAACCACAACACACAGCTTGGTGTCATAAGCAAACTTGTGAAGGGTGCAGTTGATCCCACTGTCCATATCACCAGCAAGGATATTAAATAGCACCATCCCTGGTACAAATCCCTGAGGAACACCACTCATCTGCAATGCAGACATGAATTTTGCTGAAGACAAGCTGTTGTTGATTTCAGACTGCTCAGATAATGAGGTGAAAGATGTACAATCAAATACTTTACAAATGTTACAGTAAATATGAAGCCAGAGCTAAACAATCTTATATGTTCCTCAATTGAAATTTCTACACTAGCTATTGAGAAGTAAATTCTTCTAGAAATTAGAATCTAAACTCACTAAAACTGTTTTATTCTTCTTGTTAAATACAGGCTCGTTAAACAGTACATTTAATGGAGAAGTAGCAACTCGGAAGTCAAATATCTTTGTGTTACTGAGAATGTAGAAAGAGACAATATAACTCTGTTGCCAGTCAAGATTGTCTTCATTGCTATGCACAGGGTAAAAAAGCATCTACAGTCCCATATTCTGGCTCTCTTAACACTTACCAGTGATGTGTGAGTTCTGGAGAAAAACAGAGAGACAGCGTTGTGAAGTGTCCCCAGAGAGAACAAGTTTTCAAAGTAAAATCCTAAGGCAAAGCTTTTAGGGTATGTTATGTAAATAAGCAATAAGAATGACTGAGATTTCAGCTGTAGTGCTGTGTGATTTCACTTTGAAAGTTTTCTGCTTTTCGGAGTTCACTGTAAACTCATTATGTGTTGCTGGCACGTTCTCTAGGAGAAGCAACATCTGCATAACACTGATAAACCTTAGGAAGGCCGAAATACATGACTGCAGTTGGTGCTCCTGTCTAAGCTGACCATAAGTGAAAGCTCTCACCTGGCACCATTTGCTGTGGTTAAATCTCAAGTTCTATCTTTCAATGTAAAATGTAGCTAAATAAGAATCATCCATAAAAAGTGAATCTTTAACTTAAAAGAAAAAAAAATAATTCCATGTATTATTCTTTAATTTGTTATACTGCTATTTTAATCATATATCACTACCAGTATTGACTCAATGTGAAATCATTGCAAGGAGGTTGACAATCAAACTCAGAAATGTATTTATGCATGAATTATTATTTCCAGTAGTCACAGAAAAATATACTGTGAAAGGAAATATTTAATCATTGATTAAATCATTGATAATCTTGATAATATTCAATACTGAATAGAATATGGTTTTGACAAATATCTCATTCAGGCCATAAAAGTCTTACTTGTATGATTTAAACTAAAACACAAAAAAAAATATTTTTCTTTCTTGTTGATTCTGCAGACTATAAAAATTAACTTTTCCAATTGCTTTATCTTCCTAAAATTCTATGGAAATAGAAGGAGAAAGTCAAAAAGCCAATCATACCCTAGCATTGTCCTGTTAAAAATGCTTGAGTAGGTCTGGAATTTGTCCTAGTGTCATGATAGAATAAAACTGAAAAAATAAAAAAGGATGTGGACAAAAATACAAAATTGAGACACAGAGTAATAAAATTCCAAGCTTTTTCCATGTGTTATTTGTCTGTGGAATTACCACATTGTGCAACTCATTGGTTCTAAGAATTTAACAAAAGTGAAAGAGGAATTTTACTCATTTAATGGTCATACGGAACTAAGACTAAAGAAAATAAATATATAGGAATGGACATTGAAGCCCTGGGCCTCCAAGTGTAAACCAGCCTCTAACTGAAAAAGATCAGTTGCCTGTAATTACTGTCTGTCTTTGTTGATGCACACTCACTAAGAGAAGTATCCTTGTAAACAGCATCACTAGGAACAGATTATATTCAGAGGCAGTCTTCACCTTCAAATAGAATCCATGGTAGTTGATATCTTTGGACTTTTGCAAGTCAGTTCCTAATTTTATGAATTTTTTTACAGGGAAAAAAAAAAAAAAATGGTGCCCGCATGTCCTGTTTTGAGTGAGAACAGAACTAATTCTGTTCAGTGATTTTACTTTTCAGCTCAGTTCTTCTAACTAACTGCACTGTCTGAAGTTAGCAGCCTGTTCTCACAGACAGTGTCTGCTTCCAACAGTGATAACACCCCATGTTTAGAGTTACTACCAAGGATTGGTGTGCAGACCAAGGCCACTGCTGGGTCTTGTGTACCACACTGGGGGGTGCAGAAAGTGAAAGATGGCACATGCAGAGAGGAGCGGACAGGACAGCTGACCCCAAACTGACCAATGAGGGATTGCAGCCCATATATGTCATATTTGGCATAGAGCTGGGTAATCAGAGGGGTTTCTTGGCTCTTCTCCCTTCTTGGACTATTTTGCTTGGCTTGGCTCTTTTACTTCCTTCCTCAGAGCATCCAGTGAGGACTCCGTCCTTTCTGCCTTTGATTCCAACCTGTGTGTTTCTGAATCTGGTACCAGAATCCAACCCCTGAACACAGATCCCGTCTGCTGCGGGCCCCAGTCTGGGACTCCTCCAGTGACCTCTCTGTGTGGTGATGGTGATGTAATTACCATCAGGGGGGCTGGGTTCAATATTGGTTTTGCATATATTTGTATATATTCCATTTTTTATTATTATTATTTTCTGTTCTATTTTCCCTTTCTAATCACTAAGTCTGTCTCCCTTATTCCTTTTCTTTTCCCCTTTGGCGAAGGAGGAGGGTTAACAGAGAGCAGCTGTTATAGGACTAAGGGGCCACCCATACCCAAAACCATGACACCATGTTATTTCATGTCAGCAAGAACACCAGTTCCCAGACAGGACTCCCAACGAGTTGTACTTGGATCATAAGTAAGCACCTTAAAGACTTAGATTTACAGACCAGAGATCTAGTTATGATTCTTAAAAATCTTCTGATAAAAGCAGAAAAAAATGATAGTCTCAAGAGTAGCTGCAAACATGTACTAAAGGCAAAGCTTGAAGGTCACCTTATATCAAGTAAATTAGAGTTATAAGAGGTTTTGACCTATTGAGGAGAAAGTTTAATTTAAGTTGAACCCAGTAAGTCTCTAAGTTAATTTCTTTGCAGGGTTGTTGTCAAGTAATTCAGGTTTAGTGAATGCTTAACCTAAACTCTGGACTAAAAGGAAAATTCCTATGTTATCAAGGTTTTGCTCAAGTGTGACAAGTGTGATATATAATTCCTTTCACATTGATCTCAATTCCTGCTGTCTTAATCTTTTTTACTTTGTATTTGTAGGCAAGCCTGAGGAAGCATAGCCATATAGTGCAGCATCCTGGCTCCAATGGTCAGTTTCAGATGTTCCAGAGTAGTCTTAGTTGGGAAATGCAAGAAGGGTCCCAAATTGATTGTTTTCAATTTCTCTGCAGCTTAGACATCAATCTAAAGCCTGAGAAAACCAAAATTTAACGAGTCTAACAAAATGTTGATCAGCCTCCCTACCAGTTTAGGCAGTTCTAAAATCCACACAAAGGCTCTTACTAAGTCTTTGGCCTAGATAATGAACTTTCCATACCAGGGAATTCACCACTTAATTACATGCTTTATGTGAAAAAAAAAGCACTTCTTTATTAATTTTCCTACTTCTTTATTTTCAGTAAATGTCCCATTAATTTTAGGTTTAGGTTTTAGAACACCATTTGCTA
This sequence comes from Todiramphus chloris collaris, assembly GCA_025345505.1. Lineage (NCBI taxonomy): Eukaryota > Metazoa > Chordata > Aves > Coraciiformes > Alcedinidae > Todiramphus > Todiramphus chloris. The sequence continues at coordinate 17,612,614 of JANVCC010000018.1, forward strand.
CACTTTACTGTAGTTTTTATCCCATTAGTTACTGAATTTCTTACTAAAGTGTACAATTCCCACCATTTCATTTTCTCTCTTCTTCTGTGAAACCTGCTTAAACTGCATACACACTTTTTAGGCCAGCTGTGTCTCCAGTCTTTCTTTCAGTCTTAGAGAGACAATAAAGTATGAATTAAAAACAGTTCTATTTTCATAGAAAACATACATGTGCTCTAATTCTCATTAAAAAATAGACATAAGATATAAACTATTGTCATATTTATAAAACAATAAGGAGGTAGGTGATGGAAATTCTGAATCTTATTCCCCTCCCAGAAAATGTCCCAGAGACATGTCTCTCCCTCATTGTCCTTTGCTAGTCACAGAACTGATCTTCTGCTTATTGCTGTTGCTTTTGACACACTGAGGTAAAATATTTTATAGACTTTAATTATTTAGTGGTGCTAAAATTTTCTGAAGGTATAATTATTTTGCAAATTGCTAACTTTGAACATGACAGAGACTTGTCCTAACCACTACTAGACAGTGCACAATGAGGTATCTACATACACAATGATCTTCAAAGGATAAAATTCCATCTCTTGGAAAATCTGATTGAGAAGGTTTTTCGGGATAATTAAAGTACATAAGGTTAACAAAATATGCAGACTTTCAAGTGGATTTGATTCAAGAGAAAACTATTTCAGTGTTACTAGCTTTTTTAATTTAAATCTCCATAAAAAGAATGTAACTTGTGAGACAGACAAAGCTCATGTTTGCTATATTTTTGACCGTAGTTGTTGAGCTATTTTTGCTAGAGAACTACACTCATACTGAGTCTAAGGGTGTTTATTTGCTGTAATGTAGCATTGTGCAGGTATCAGTGCTGGCTGTAAGTCTTCTTCCTGCAGAAGTGGAAGGAACCTCCTGCTGTGTACTGGCTACTTTTTAGGCATCTTTATATGACACTGCATTATGTAGTAGAAACACAGCTAAAAATACAGACAATGACCCTTTTTTTCTTACCTTTTCTAGCTTGTGTTTGATTATTGATTTATATAGTATCTTTAACCCAATTTCAATCCAATTTGCTTACAGATGGAATAGTTTGTTGCTTTGTTTAGTAGCAAAGATAAGAAATAAACACACACAGAAAAAGAAAGAAAATATTCTTAATGTTATAGGCAGAAAGATGTAAACACAGAAAGACAAAGTGATGGTGCAATTATGTTTTACAATCAGATGCATTTCAACGTATTTTTGAGGGGGAAAAAAAGTAAGTATAGAAGAAATTAGAACAGGATCGCCATCTTCTCAAAGGTGGAGCGTCTGTAAGAAAGCAAGCACGTGTTATCCATTATGCTTTAAAGTAAAGATTTTACATTTCAGACTTGCAAAGCAGATGAATATTATACTCATGCATAAGGCACTTCAACTTAATATGATCCACCCAAGATGGAAAATCATTAACTAAACCACAAACCATATGAATCCATTGGTGTTCCTTTGGCACTGATCTCAGTAAGGGCAGGATTCTATCCTGGTTTCTGAGAATATATTGTAAATACACTGATTTCTAGCTTTAATCTCAGAGTAGTGCTTCTTACACTCCTTTTCATTAAAATAATATCACCCAAAAAAACCAAAACCTTTTAAGGAAAGAAGGAACAAATGCTGTTGTAATAGTTTATTTTGTCATTAAATTCTCAACAAAATAATTGTGAGTAAGAATATCTGTTATTCAGCAATAAATTATGTACATAAATCGTTGTGCAAAAAGGTAGCATAATTTGTCTTCTGTTTGTTCAAATAATATTGTGTAGTCTCACCTCTTTCTGTCATTAAAAAAACAACTTCTTTTATAAAGTTCTAACCTTCTCACAGACATATATTAGTATTATTTCCCGATGCATTTAAACATCATCTGAATACAATGATCAGTTGCCTAATAACAGTTGAAAAGACCTGGGGACATTAGAATATGTTTTTATTATTGCAGGTTAAGAGAGTTATACGCCTCCCTTCCACTTACTCTGCAAATCATAGAATCATAGAATGCCCCAGGTTGGAAGGGACCTCTAAAGGTCATCTAGTCCATTCCCCTTCCAGTAAGCAGATTCATCCTCAACTAGATCAGGTTGCTCAGAGCCTTATCAAGCCTGACCTTGAATATCTCCAGGGAGGGCCTCCATCACCTACCTGGGCAACCCATTCCAGTGTTCCACCACCCTCATAGTAAAGAACTTCTACCTGATGTCCAATCTAAATCTACCTCGCTCTGGTTTAAAACCACTGCCCCTCATCCCATCACCACATGCCCTTGTAAACAGTCTCTATCCAGCTCTCCTGTACCCCCTTCAGGTACTGGAAGGCCACTATAAGGTTTCCCCAGAGCCTTCTCCAGGCTGAAGAACCTCAACCCTCTCAGTCTGTCCTCATAGGAGAGGTGTTGGATTGTACTTACAACGTTGCATACAACAAAGTAACTAATTTCTACTAAAAAAATTAAAGTAATACAATAATTTCTCTCTTGATAACAACGTTTCTGGCTTTAACACAAAAGAAAAGATGAAAGAAGAAAATATACCTATATCTAAACACAGTACAGCTGGATAGATATGAATGTTCTCTCACAGTTATCTTACAATAGCTGTTACCTCCTCTAGTTCAAGGACAAAAATAAATTAGCCACAGATATTTTTTTTCATTATGAAAACACTTGCAAGTACTCCTAAGGTACAAAAGGCTGCTTTTTTTTTTGCGTGGTAGCTAGACAGGTGCACAGCCAAACACTAAAGGTAAAAGTAGCAATGAGTGAAGAAAAAACCTTTTCTTTTTCATCAAGGATTTTCAATTCATTAGATAAATACAGTAAATATGTGAACAGGTATGGAGAGCAAAATTTTTTCAAGCATATCTAGCCTTTACATTATAAATTACCTAAAAACTGTATCACAAATAATCACTGTCATTTCCTGGCAAGTGATTTATATGGGAAGTAAGTGGGAAACAAGAAGGAGACAAGATTAGTTATGTAATTTATTTAAAATGTTAAGATTGTAATTTAGCATGCAATCTTCTTCTTTAATTGGAAGAAATATGAAAATTTATGGTCTTTTCACTCCTGAAAAAGAATGCAGTAATGCAATGTAAAGTTGAAAGCCAGTCAGTAATGATGTATCCTATGGGCTGATTCTGGGGTCCATCCTGTTCAACATCTTCATTAATGATCTGGATGATGAAAGAGAGTACATCATAAGCAAGTTCATAGATGATACAGAACTGGGAGGAGAGGCTGATATTTCAGATGATTGTTCCACTATTTACAAGAACCTTGACAGGTTGAAGAATTGGGCCAAGAGAAATCTCATGCAGTCCAACAAGGGGAAACACAAAGTCCTGCCCATGGGGAGCAATAATCCCAGGCACCATTACATGTTAGTGGTTAACTGTCTAGAAAGCAGCTCTGCAGAGAAGTACCTTAGGATCCTGCTGCATAAAAGGTGACCATGAGCTAGCGATATGTTCTTGTAGCAAAGAGGTTCAACAGTATTCTGGGCTGCATTAGGAAAATTTTTGCCAGTAAGTCAAAGAAGGTGATCCCCTCTACTCACTGATGGGACACATCTGGATTACTCAGTCCAGGAAAGATACAGACATCCTGAAGTGAGTCCAGAGCATGTCCACAAAGGATTAAGTTACTGGAGCATCTTACGGGAAGAGTTAGGGTTCTTCAGCCTGGGGAAGATAATGTTCAAGGGGGATCTTACTAATGTGTATCAATGTGTGATGGGAGGCAATGAAGAAGAATGAGTCAGACTTTTCTCAGTAGTGTCCAATGACAGGACAAGAGACAATGAACAAAAAAATTTAATATAGGAAATTCACAAGAAAAATAAGAAAACACTTGGACTACACAGCCTCCAGAGGGCCCTTCCAACTAACTCATTCTTCAGTTTGGTGGTTACAGTAGTGGAGAGTGCAGTAGTGCAGAGCATGGCAATAAGATGAGATATACCTGTGATCTTGTGCATTAGTGCCATTTTGGTAAGTGGAAACCCCTCCATACCTAGCATGAAATATGGTCACATCTGTTTGGTGTGGCCCTGTAGAAGCCATGATTTGATTTCGTGGTAGAATGACTGTCAGAAACAAGATTGAATTACAAGACCTCTTAAAGTTCTTTAACAGTGTTACTGTGATTGCAGGTGGTCTTTGTGGATTTAAAATGACGTGGCTGCAGCTATATAGAGCTGTAGCTACTTTCTCTCTCTCAGGGCTTCTCTGTAACCAAGCTAACACCACGTTAAGTAATTTTGAGGCTAGTTTATTTAAACCACTGCAATGAAAACAGTCTAAGCTAAATCAGCATATGCCCTTTCTCCAGCTTCTTTAAGAATGTCTACAAAAAAGATTAGAATGTCTACACAAAAGATTACTTATGTGCCTGAGACAAGTCCACTTCTTACAACTGTATCAGCTAGCCTAATAAGAGATTTTATTTCACCCTAAAAGTCTTGCAGGTTATTTAGCAGCAGATTATATATAAGTTACTCTGTGACCAATGTAATTAATATATGTTGTGTACAGTTTGGATTTCAGAGTGATCTCATATGTGGATTCTCTGATATCAAATAAAGGCTGAATTCAAGTTCTGTTTCTTGCACCCAGCAGACCACCTTTCTTAACACTGATGGAATTGAATACATTTAAGACCTCTACCTCTTTTGCTAAATTTAGCTTCAATCTGCAATCAAGCACAAAGCTGCTTCCATACATATACAGATATATGTGACCAAAAAAAACACGTCTGGTTTTAATCTGAGGGCTTTGGCAAGACAAACGGAACATGGCATTCACTGGCAAGCTTTTGGTGATTTTAGTCAGTGCTTTCTTTGTGTATATTTCCCAAAGAGGGAGAATCTTTCTGAGTTCATGAGCAAGAATAGTTGAAAATAAAAGAAAATGCTGAGAAAGAAGCAGGGATGGAATATCTGGAGTGTGAAGGATTTACTGTGTTGTCATCCTCTAGAATGTTTGGTGTTGACAACAACTAAGCCATACATAGGCTCTCACTTGCTCACCCCAGGTGGGATAGGAGGAGAGAATCAGAAGGGTAAAAGTGAGAAAACTCATGAGTTGAGACAAAAACACTTTAATAGCTTAAATAAAATTAATAATAATAATGAATTATAATGAAAAGGAAAATAAAAAGTAGACAGAAATAAACACCAAGAAAAACAAGCGATGCAAATGAAAACAGTTTCTCACCAACAAACCACTGCCCAGCCAGTGCCCAAGCAGTGGGTCCTCCACCCAAACCTCACCCCTAGTTTTTGCTAAGCATGATATCATGGAATATCCCTTTAGTTAGTTGGGGTCAGCTATCCCATCTGTGTCCTTTCCCAGCTCCTTGTGCATCCTTAGCCTACTCACTGGTGAGAAGCAGAAAAGGCCTGGACTCTGTGTGAGCACAGCTCAGCAATAACTGAAACATCCCTGAATTATCAACATTATTTCAGCACAAATCCAAAACACAGACCCATACTATGAAGAAAATTAACTCTATCCCAGCCAAAATCTTCACATTTGGTTTCTGAAATTCTGTGCTATTCTCCATAAGGCATACAACATGACTAGATGTTTACCACAGGAAATAATTACTACAGGACAGTGTGTCTCAAATCTGAATCCCAGATGTTAGATACTCAAGCAATATTTGCATACTTGTGACCACTGTCCTGTTACAGAGATTGTGTATAATGAAAAACATGACATTGTTTATACTTCTGTAAGAAATTAGTTAATATATTCTTTGAGATTTGTCTGTGTAATCCCTTTACTCTCTCTCCTAGGAAGGTGGGATATTAAGTGACAGAAGAGACTATCTGTCACTGATAGATTCGCGTTTCCTCTTTTCCTTTGTTGGATGAAGAAGGAATGAGATGCATTTCTTCTGATTGTGTTTAATCCTCCAAACATTTTTGATTAATCTGAATTTTCAGCACTAAGTGCCACTCGCAAATTCAGGACTACTTGAATCTCCAGGGCAGCACTGCGGAAGTCCCTGTTTGGACACACACAACAAAAGTCTTCAGTTTTACTAAACACACTGAAGTGTGGTGAGGGCTGACCAGACTGGCTCATTGTCCTCCAGTGCCTTTTACACCTGGTGTCTGCTTAACATCCACAAAATAGTTACATTTTTCTAACCATCTTGAGAGAGGATGCAATGGTATTTGCCTTAATCTGTTGCCATTCTCTGACAATTCATCATTGGTAATTCTTAGTCATAAGTTAATTGTCAGAATTCAATGTCCACAGACCAAACTTTTGATGGGCTAAAGCCACATGACACCCACTTACTAACCCTGAATGTTGATTATTTGATTCTGCAAAGTTACTGCAACATTTTTACATCACAACACACTCAAATAATTAAATTTATCATACATTCATAAATTTAAATCTGTAATAATTTAACTACAGTGAATATTTTTCAATATTTCCTGTTTCAAAGAACCTCCTTCTTAGTAAACTTTCACATCAAAGCTCTTTGTGAATTTCAAAAGGGCCCTGATAAAAGAAGAGTTCAATTAAGCATTCAGATATTTAAAATCAGGTTTTGTACCACTTCATCATGTGTTTTAGAAGAAGAGACAGGGAAAGAACTACCTATGAAGCCACATTACAGGTCTTATAAAGTTTTGACAAAAATATGAAATGGCAACAAAGAATGATGATCACAGTTGCTGCAGGGAGAGGTGAAAGGAATGGTGGTGAAAACTAGGGAAGGATTAACAGTTTCCCAAAAGAGAAGTACAAGCAATAAACAACAGATTTCAGCTATTGACCACTCACAACAATGTCATCCAGACAAGCTTCATTCTCATGGCTTAAAATTTCAGATTTGAAAATGACTTTGACCTTTAATTCCATTTCTTAATTTGTTTTCTTACTTACCAACTACCTCGTTACTTCTGTTTCTCATGAAACTGAAGTTAAAAGGCTATATCATGTATTCTGGACGCTACTTTACAATGAAAAAAAAAATGTCATGTTTAGTTTTTCTTCCTGTTCCTCTGATCTTTGTGCGTCTTCTCCTCCTGCCTGTTTTTCCACTTTTACCTCTAATTTGTGATAAAACTATTTATCATGATTATACACTGTTGTTCATCAATGTATTTCAAGAAATACTGCAAATACTCACTCTAGATAGTCAAAACATTAGTCAAAATGGTGAACAAGAACAAGTCAGTTGGAAGAGGTAGATTAGTCCATTTAAATTTGAACCCTAAATGTCAAAGTCTATGCTTACGTTCCATGTTACATAGTGGCTAGTACCAGCTAGTACCAGCACTGCTGCCTCACCTTCAAAACATGTCCTCCTAGATGTTGCACACTGCACACAATGAAGAAGAACCTATTAGAAGAGGTTGCCCATTGCATGGCCCAGGTTAAGGGACACATTAGCTCATCAGCAGCACTTTCCCAGCTTGAAGCTCAGGTAAGTAATGACATAATCCTGCCACTCACTACAGCATGACATGGTAGCCAAAAGCCATAAGACAAGATGCTTTTTTTCATGCATCACCCTCCCGCCAACGGACCCTAAAACTGACACGTATGTCGTTAGAAATGTATTGATAATGGATCCAGAAAGGGCAACACCTACAATTATTTTGTAATTTTATTCAGCAGTTATGTGATTAAAAAAACCCCAGAAAAGTCCAAAAGAGGTAACACTTGAACAGCAACTCTTAAATCTCCCAGGTGAAGGTCCTACATCTTTCACTTTTGATATTAGCTTACCATACCTACACCCCTTCTTCTCTATATAGGGTTTTTTGTTCCTCGTACAACTTTCTCATGTCACTCTGATTCCCCATGGAAGTGTCTGCCTGCTGAATATATGAGGTCTGGGTGCACCACATGGATAGTCTGAGTTAAACCTGACTAGGCACCACATTTTTAAAAGAAAAAAAGGCTTTTGTGACACCAATACTGGAGGTATGACTAGCCTGAAAATATCTACATCAAATCTCAACCAGCCAGCACAAGCAACAGAATAAATCACTAGACACTCTCAAGAACTAGAACTGTATAGAGTATGAAAGATAGTCTCACACTGTACTTAAAATGCACTTCAGAGTGTAGTATGATAATATCATGATGGACTATAGACCTTGTTATTGCAGATATTACATTTGTCACAATTGCTTTATCATTATTTGTAGGTTTTAATCCCTTAGTCTATCTTTTATTCATAAGGGAATAAACTGTCATGGAATTAGTCAATCTATCTTGACACTTCTTTGGTAGAATTACTCAATTTCAGGATTCTTTATTAGAACAGTTTCTCACAAGTCCCAGTAACATCTGCATAAATGTACAGCTGCAGTTGTCCAGAAGTTTTGAAAAGGACTTTTTTTATTGTTCATTTTTCCCCTGTAAATTCTGTTAAAAACTTCAAAGCAAAATATGTGTTTGTGAATGTCTTGAAAATACATTGAGGGAACAGTGGTTCTCCTGCACAATAAATCCCAACAGTGGATATCTTAATAGAAGACAAAAAGAGTTATTTGAGTCTATACCCTTTAATGATAAAAAGATTCAGGAGGGATTTGTTATGGATCTGTGAAACTGTCAAACATAGAGAAGATTCTCAGCAAGTTGTAGTGACCCTATTGCCTGCTCAGTAACCTCTGCTACCTCCTATAGCAAAGTTGTGTCAAATTTACTAATAGAAGATAACAACAGAGAGGGCGTCAGTGAGTAACCCTCTGAAACAGCTACTGACAGGTGATTCCTCTCCATTGCAAATCTCTCTCCAACCTTTTTCCCAGTTTCACTGATGTTACAGTGGTAAATGCTGTAAAACTGATGAAGAAGCTGACTTGTGTTAGAACTGAGAATCTCACTGAGGTCTGTTTGGAGGCTGCTGAATTTTTCAATGAAGTCACTTAAGTATTCTTAAAGTTAAGGACACTTAAACATGAACAAACCTGGCTTGAAGTCCCAATTCTAGAATAGGTGTAGTACCTATGTCCATCCATCCATAAATATATCTATACATGTACACAATATCTATATCTAGATGCATATGTGGTTTTTTTCTGTGTGTGTGTACCCATATATGACCTGAAATGGAATAATTTATGAGAATAAAAGATTAGGAAAATAAAAGTTCAGTATAATAATAACTGACAGACATTATTCTCAGAAACTCCTAGGTGGCAGGCCACACTTATAGAACCATAGAATAATTTAGGTTAGAAAGACATTTAAGATCATTGAGTCTAACCATTGACTAATTAATACTCCTGATGGACACTAAAAATGCTCCAGGATGTGTGAAAATTTTCAGGGATAACATCAGTGAACCGTTCATCTGGGATCTTTGCAACTATAGAAAATTATGAGTGATAAACTGAAATAAAAAAAAAAAAATCAGGATGACTGTATACTGTGCATGTAGCTTCTGGAAAATCCTATTTTCTATATGTAAAAAGTACCATTAAATGCTCATGTAATTAAATAGCCTTTATAAAAACAGTAAAAGGAAATTTTACTTTTTTTCTGACTAAGGTGTATACTCAGAAAGTTTCTTCAAAAGTCACAATGAGAAGTGTACTAAGCACATTCACTGTGCATGATAGCCACATGTTGAGGACTGTGGTTGGAAATACTATTTATTGCAGTAAACTTCATATTTCCACTAAAACTTTGCATGGGACTGGACAGAAATAATTAAATTTTGTTGTGTCATCAGAAATACTCTAATATAAAAAAAAAAAAGTTATAAAAATTAGAAATACTGTATCACATATAATGTCATTTTATTTCACTGGAAACATAGTGTAAATAAACAAAGACTAAGAAAAATGAGTCTTTGTTTTCCAGCGATGATTTAGTGGAGTAATTTTTGTACTTGTTTAGTGGAGTAGTTTTGTACACCAAAATAGGACAACGTCAGTACTATTTACTAACCTGAACCTAGATAATAATTAGTGAGCTTTTGTTATGTGCATTGTACTATTACTTCAGAGTCCCTGTCACTGATCACTGCCCCATTAAGCAAATTGCTACTACTGAATACAAGAGCAAAGTTAAATAGGGATCCTGTCAAAAGCCATTTATCTGTCACACATACTTCATAACTGCTTTTGCAATTGCTACAGCCCTGAAGTCAAGGTTTCTTTTTCAATCTGGTATGTACCCTTGATGCTACTGTAATTAGAGTATTGATTTTACACCACTGAGGAATGTGTCATGTCTCTTATTGATTTCAATGAGTAAATCAAAAAGACATTTCCTGTTGTAGTAGGTCTGAAATGACTAAAAATACTGCAAAATTCTTGATATAGAAACTATGTGGCAGCTATAAACAGCTATAAAATCAGTCTAACATACTAGCTATTAATTTAAAGAGACTGAAGGATTGCCTAGTAGTGTCCAGGTTTTTTTTTTTCTCCTTCCATTTTCCTTTTCTCTATAAAAAAGTTTCTTATTTTAAATAGAGACAAGCATACATAGAAAATGTATAACCTAAAAAAAAAAAAAAAAAAA
>JANVCC010000018.1:17623264-17904761 GCA_025345505.1 Todiramphus chloris collaris
AGAAAAGAAAAGAAAAGAAAAGAAAAGAAAAGAAAAGAAAAGAAAAGAAAAGAAAAGAAAAGAAAAGAAAAGAAAAGAAAAGAAAAGAAAAGAAAAGAAAAGAAAAGAAAAGAAAAGAAAAGAAAAGAAAAGAAAAGAAAAGAAAAGAAAAGAAAAGAAAAGAAAAGAGAGAAAATAAGAAAAGTGAATACCCTGGTAGAGAAGTAAATACATATTGACAGTAAAAATGGGAGCAATGAAGGTTTCTGAACTTCAGTTATCCCCTAGTAAGCCTCATAAACTTCACAAAATGCCCAGATTTTTAAGTTAGTGCAGGAGCTCAAACTTTTTCCTCTGTAAGGAGTCACACAGACTATTGATGGAAATAAGGATCTACAGATGTCTGGACCTAAACCAGAAAGTAAGTATAATAAAACTAAATCAACACTAAATACCAGACATTGTAAAAGACTCTCAGGTAGTCAAAACCAGGTTTAAACCAACTTCTAACTTTTAAACATAAAGCAAAGGCTTTTCCTGGGAGCATTTCCTACCATAAGGGCCTTTCTTTAATCTTTTCTGGACTACAGGTTTCATCTGGTGTAACAATTACTGTAAATAACACTGCAACATCTGGTTTTAAACTACATTTCAACATAATTGACTTGAAGACACGCCCAAGATGAACTTCTTCATATGTAAGAGTTTGTACTAGTAGTTTAGAACAAAAATTCTGTGCTTTAATGGTTTTACAGTTTTCTTCACTATTGTAATTCCTTATTTCTTCCCCTTTGTAAGGAATTTCACCATATTATTCAAAGCACTACTACTACTTCTTTCTCTCCAACAGTGAATGCTGGAGTCAGATTTCCTCCCTCATGAACTAAGCCTAGGATCAGACACTTCACAAAGAGACACTCTGTATTCATATGTCCTAACAAATTCAGGATTCCTAATAAACTCAGGAGTTCTTCTGTATTCAGGAGTCCTGTTCAGGAACCCTAATGAAATAAATGAAGGTCTGTGTGCAGGAGTAGAAGAGGCTGCTTATGTGGACATCTTTCATTCTTCCATTCATTCCAGCTGTGTACACATCAAACAATTCCAACATCATTTATTTCTTTTAATAGTCCTAGGAATATTCCAAGTAAAAGTGATTTCATAACGAGTTCTTCACTAAATTGGGCCACCTGTTCTTCATAGAAAAACCTCTCAAAAGTAAGTTTTGTACAAATTTTAATCTATGCCTTTCAAAACGTCACAATCTTCTAGTTCTGGGTATGAATATAATGTGGTAGCTTTAGGAAGAAAACTACTACAGCGCCCTTACCTGTTTTGGGTAAAGAACTCAAGAACAAGTATTGCTACTGAAGGCAATATAATGAGTTCTTATAGGAATAAGAACTAATTTAGAGATTGAATTCACTAATAACATAGAAGTTCCTCCCTGAAAATATGCAATGATGGTGCTCCACGATCTCTAGTGGACTCTGTGGCATTCTGCACCAACATTAGTTTTAGAATACCTTGGCAGTATGGTTTCTTGCACCACAGCAGGCATATAAGCATATGCATATATGTATGCATATGCATATGATTGAGTTCTGATGTCAGAACTTGCCTTGCTTTTGAACCATGCTTGGAAATAAAAAAGCATTTAATCATTGAATGTATACTGCATCACCAGTAAATGAAACATTTCAAAACTGTCTCATGAATTTTTTGCTATTACTTTCACAATTGCAGAAATACTGGCCTGCTTTCCTCCTCTCTGTATGTCTCCCAGCTCTTCTCAATGCTTTACCTTCCTCTTACATTAGAAGTAAAAAATCCTTTATTTATTTGCTATGCAATCTTGTGACTGTGATGACTGACAGATCACCTTAGTACACTAGAAGACTTTGCTGGATTGCTGCCTGAAAAAATGAATCTCAATCTTTCTCTTATTTTTTACCATTTCTCATTATACTTTAATGCACTCATGTTTCTATTAAAAGGTTTGTATCTTATGTTAATATGGTAGGAATAAAAAATCTTGTCATTTCCTGCCTCCAGAACAACTTGATATAATTATAGGATTATAATTCATGGTTACTGGTTACTGATATGTTATCTTTCCATTTTCATGTTGTCTTCATGCATGCAGATTTGTGTTTGGGAAACATATACTCACTGTTTTAATAACCATGGGGAGTTTTTGAAGAAGAAGGTAGATATCAGTTTTACATAAATGTAATTATTCCTCATAGTATGTACTAAACCAAATTTCCCACTGTTAGCACTATGTGATTTCTTGGACTCTCATACAATTGTATCACGATGAATTTCTTTTTGAAAGCATTTCTAGTTTAGGCTCTTCTTGGTGTACAAAAAGACTGAGAAGTACTGCTAAAATAAATTTTGCTGTAGGAAAATATATCCCTAAGTTGCAGGTAAAGAATATCATGTAATTTGTAATGATAACCACAGTAATGAATGCATATAGTAGTCAGCTATTACCAGCAGTAATTGGTGCACCTTTCATCTCCTGTCAAGCAGAGTGGTGTGGATTAGGACCAAAAGGCAGCTATCAGCTCTCTCATTTCCGGACTCAAACAAAAGGAAAAGATGTGCCTGTCTGAGCTGATAGCTTTTTGGCTCTTTGATCAGGCCCTATCAGAAGTCATCCAGACATAATGTAGTAACCTGATTTCTCGTCAATGGACTACCGTCTTTGATGTAGGTAAACTCCTACTGCAAGTCGCATTGATGAAGGAAAAACACCAGGACATAATCAAGAAGAGTATAGTTACTGATTCCCATGGAAAGGTTGTTTTGGCATCCTACTTCCCTTGAGGGGGGTAGTAAATAATTTCTACTAAGATTATTGAAAATATATTTCTATAAACACCCTGTAACACTGTCCTTTGGAAGGTTGTGTTTGCCTTTCCCAGTGTAAAAGGAATGGTTCAGTGTTAATGAAATGTCCAAGCAAAATAACAGAAAATCAAATTTTGTCCTGAAAGAGGGGGGAAAATTCCGTGCTTGGAACCAAAATGTATTTGGAAAATTTTACTTTTAAGTATCCAGGAAAAAAAAAGAAAGCAAACAAAAAACAACCACATTTCAAAGCAAGACTTTTCAAGTTTTACATTCTTCTACCATAAATCTAAGGTACCAAACACAGACATTTAATATGATTTGTCAGGAATTATTCTTCAATGTTGATATTACTGTTACAGTGGGATACAGAAACATTTTCATCACACATTCAGGAAGATGCTAAACAACACTTCAGATGAAATAAGCAACAGTTGGAAAAAGTACAATTAATTCACCTATGTACCATAACTATAAGGAGACTTATGATACAAATTTTCAAATCTTCCTCTCAATTTCAGAGACATATACTGTGAGTTTAATATAATAGGTGATAATGCCTTCATGACAAAGAGATATTCTGTATTTCCAAAAAAAAAAAAAAATCCTATTTCAGAGTGGAAGAATACTGCACTGTATTTCAATCTGTGCCCACTGTTTTTTTTCTAGTCCAACCTGAAAAGACCTTGATTTGTGACATCATAAATAAAAACCTTTTTGAAGTGTCTAAATATTTAGCAAGGTAAATAATATTAATTTCCCTATAAACTGTTGAATAAAACATAGTTTTATTATATATCATATCATATCATATCATATCATAGTTGATGAAATATGATAGAGGTACTTTTGTAGCTTAGCATCCTAAATTTCATAATTATTTATTCCTTTTCACAGGTATATTACAGTGTGATGTATGGCAAGTTGTATAGAAAATGATGTTAAGCAAACATTTCTCTGATAGGAAAAAGTCTGCACAAATTTCCTAAATTTTAAATGGTTATATGAACATTTAAATCTGAACAATCTAAAGTAATAAAGTGTAACTCCAACCCTATCAAAGGAGAAAGGAATTTTAAATTTTGAAAGAGCTAAGATTTCAGTCATGAAAAAGTCTTCTTTTGGGTTCCTATGCCTAATAGGGATGCTGTGAGAATAAATATTTTTTAAAGTTTTGAAGTTCTTGGCTGTGGTATTATATATGATAACTGTAGAATGACCCAAAATATAGTGATACTCTGTTTTACAGTGACCTGCACAAAGAGTTTATCATTTCAACTGGTTCACCAGGCAATAAATAGAATTCATTTTTTAAAATAATTTTTTAAATGTATTAAAAGTTAATCTAAATTAATTTGTTGAAATCTTCATGCATTTACAGAATACTCATGAACTGTTCAATTTTCCCACAAATTTTTCAAGTCAGTAAGAATGGAAACAATTGTACATTTGTGTTACTATGTTCAAGAAGCGATCATCCATTTGAAATGGCCCTAATTTTCTTGAGGAATTGTAAAGACTTCACAGCTCAACATCATGTGTGGCTGTTTTTGAGGCTCCTTATAGTACCCTCATGTTGACAGGTGGGAGATATTAAGCTGAAGGGGAGGAGTAGCATTTCCCCAGATGCCTCACTTGCACAGGGGAGATGTTAGAGAGGGCTCCTGGCCCCTGTGAGTGGTATAATCTCTCAAAAACAACTTGTTGTATGTGCTGAGACTTAGAAAGAGGACAACCTACAGCTGAATACTGCTTTCAGTGATTTTCTTTAATGTGTTCTCACTAAACTAAAAACAAAGGGGTGTGAATATAAATATTGGATGCTGAGGATCCAACCAAGAGTGGCAAAAGTGGTGAAATTTAAGGCTAAGTACAGGATCATTTTAATGGTGTTCAGAATTGCTTTTAAATGTATTAATGTGTGTAACTAGATATTAATAAAGATATTTAAAGATATAAAGGGCTAGAAGATTGGCATTCTCCCCAAAACCAAATTCTCTTCTCTGAATAAAAGTCAAAAATTTCAATTAATCTATTAAGTTATAAGATTTTTTTTTTTAACCTAAAAGATAGCAATAATTATCCTCAGAGAACAGAATTATACTTACTTCAAGCTATTATATAGATAAATTCAGTTCAAATAAATAATATAGCTGAGACTGAGTCAGGTTTGTCTCCTTCTGTATGTATCTCTCTAATCATGTCCCAGCAGGTTTTGCACTACCAGACAAACATGTAATTCATACTTTCAGTTTCATGCTATAAAAACATGTGGTCTGCAATAAGAAAAATACTGCAAAAAGTCATATTTTTATCTAGGACCAAAAGTTTGAAACATGGAGTCCAGTAGGAACTGGGCCAGGTGCTGTGCTATGTGGTGTCTGCTTTAGGACAGGCTTTCCCTAAGCAGCGTGGATAGGTGCCAGTTGATGAATGATAACTGTATACAACAAATAGTGTTCCTTTTGTTCAGAGGAACTTTTGGATCACAGGATGCCTTTAAGTAAGAAACATCCAAGACATATAGCACTTGAAATTTTGAAAAGATGCAGTCACATTCTTTTCCAGTAATGAGGACATTAACATGGTAATGGTTATGATTTGATATAATCATAATGAGGATGATAATAATAATAACTGTGTATTCTTTACTATCACAGTTTAAGAATCTGTATGGAAACAACAGAATGACAGGGACTATTTACTTATGTTTTTGGTAGATCCTCATATATCCACCAATTATCTCCCCATATAACAAGTGACACATAGAATGTTTTATCATACAGTGTCTCACATGTTTTATAATTTTTAAAGGGCAAACTTATTTCTCATTTGGAATGGACTACAGATACCCATCAGTCATTATCCGATTTGCTCAGATCCCATTAGAAAATACAGGGCTACAGAATAATAACAGTACATTTGCCCACTGTCCTGCTGTTTGGGGAATTTAAAGGGCTATCTTAGATGCTTAACTACTGTTCTGAGGGTGGTAGACTATCTCTGAACACATTGCATGTATTTGCAACAAAGATCTAAAAATGTTTGCTATTTATTTTAATTCTGATTTAAGAGGAATGCTAATCCATATGAAGTATTCCACAGCCTGATTAATACAATTAATTCTATTCCATAATGTTTTCCTTAGTGAAGTAGAGATGCATTAGATACATATTTAATTATCTCAGTATATGCTAGACCATATGCAAGGGGTGCTATTTTTGTGCTGATATAGATTGCTTGATGACTTTTTAAAATATTTAAATAAAAACTTTAGATATAGCTTCAGTTTCTCATTTCCTTGCTGCGAGTTTGCCTTCTCCAAAAGCCATCTAAGGACACTGAGATGGATGGGGTAAGGTGTAAGGATGGGATAAGCTCCCACTCTCTGACTTGTTCTGCACCGAGGTTGAAAGGTATTATGTTTCATTTGCCTCCTACTATGCAGTTGTTCTGAAAGAGGAGGAAGTGTGTTCAGGACCTGAAGAACTAGTATTATTTCTGTATAGTGGGGCCAAGTAGCTGAAGATTATTCTAAACTGACTTGTATTTTTTGTTTGAGGTATCAACACTGCAGGTGTATCTTGTCCTTTTTCCAGATAAGATGGTTTTAAAATTCACTGCTACTACAGCCCAAATCATTGTACTGGTGTATACACTGCATTAATTGACTAAGAGTCTGCTTTTTTAAACAACTAGTGTAATTTCAGAACACTGAGACTGAAGAATAAGAGCTAAGTAAAGAGAAAAAAACAAGAATTAAAGATATTGTCAGATATGCAAAACAATTGACTGTTAAAGAGTTAGACTACTGGAGAAATAGTGCAGAAGTTTGACTTGTGCTGGAACACAAATTTAAGTAGACAATATAAAGAAGCAGACACCAACAGGAGTCAGGTACATACCTTATGCATGGACTCTGATCTGAATTCTGTGGTAAAGCCCCTTATTTAAATTCTAGACTTCAAATGAACCGTTTATTGTGCAGTTCTCATCAATTACCCTCAAAATTGTTACTAGTCTTTTC
This sequence comes from Todiramphus chloris collaris, assembly GCA_025345505.1. Classification (NCBI taxonomy): domain Eukaryota; kingdom Metazoa; phylum Chordata; class Aves; order Coraciiformes; family Alcedinidae; genus Todiramphus; species Todiramphus chloris. The sequence continues at coordinate 17,630,130 of JANVCC010000018.1, forward strand.
ATTGATTTCTACTTGGGCTAGATGACTGTATCATTCCATATTCCTCTGGTTTTACCATCTAAAATCAGGTTGCCAGTAGAAAACTCTAGACTTTAAAACTAGGATTAATCACAACAGGGACCTATACTCAAATATTCTGCCAATTTTCTGTTTTTCTCTAGTAAGACCCAATTTTGTCAATTACCAGATGCAAAGAATAAAAGAAGAAAAAAATAATACCGTTAAATACTTAAACTCATTACATCTAGAGTACCCACAGACTCTCAAAGTTAATAAATTGCAGTGATTGTTTGTTTGTTTGTTTTTAAATAAAGTAATTATAAATAGCCTTCTCTAAAAACCAGCAAATTTTAGTAGTGCTTTTAACCCCAGCAGATTTCAAAAACATTCTGCCAGATGTGATTCTGACAGGGTGACACTTAACTCAAACAGAACCCTCTTGGCTTTAACCCTAAATCTGTATGTTAAAGGTATAATGAGACTATGAAAGACCAGAGGAAGTTAAGAACCTGTTTGTGATCTCATTTAACACCACTTGTATCCTGTGTAACTATTGACTTTAGTGGAATTGTTCCCAACTTGCAATTGTATAAATAGAAATACAATCAGACTCTTAATAACTGGACTTTGCAGAAGCATACAAAGTATGTTGTATCTCTCCTCTATTAAAAATCCTGTGTTAGTTAAGTAACACATTCCCAGGACCATTCCATTCTCACTGATGATACTGGTGCATAAACAAACTAGATATTTTGGCAGAAAACCTTAAAAAACTGGAAAAAAGAAAATGTTGAATCCTGTCCAGCTGAAAACATCCGTGGTCTTTGCGGTTATGCAAGGCCCTGAAGACTACAGATGCTGGCTGTTCAACAGGCCAAAATATTCAGAGACAGGTTGGCCTCCAGTGTAAGGTCAACTAAAAATGTCTCTGTGTGTGGTGGAGAAAGTTCTGTAAATGTGATGGAAAGAAATATCAAAAAAGAAATATAAAAAAAAAAACCAAAACCAAAAAAGAAATATCAAAATCCTTCTATTTGTTGCCTGGTGATCCAGCTGAAATTAGAAACTCTTTGTTCTGGTCATTGTAAGACAGAGTATCACTATATCTTGGATCATTATACATACAATATTATACATATAACATATAATACCATAGCCAAGAACTTCAAAACTTCAAAAAGTGTTTATTCTCACAGTATCCCCATTAGGCATAGGAACCCAAAAGAATGCTCCATAATGCAATCTCTTCACACCTACCTTGAGGCATTTGTTTGGGGTGATGAAGACAGAAACCTTAATGTCCAATAAACATTCATTCAGTGGTTCATCCCATATAACTTTCACTCGCCCTGTGGAAGTGTTCTTTTCTCCATTGCTTTTAAATTCAGGCTCATACCTGAAGTGCCTAAATTTAATGTGAGGAATCCAGACATTAGTGACTTTTCCGTGACTTAACCAGCTATAGGAGAGGCTATAGCAAAGGTGAAAGACAGTGAGATCTCCTAAGTCTCAGGCCTTAATTACTGAAATGTTCTGCCATTCATCCTCACACTGAGAGAGGCTCAAATGAGAACAGAAATTTTGAGTGACCATCTTAAGAAGACTCACATCCTATATGTTTCCTATATGTAATGTGATGGTTTTCTTGTTTCCCAGGAGTGCCACAGCAGTAGCAGCAAATTAGTATTTCTCATATTTTGTCTAATGGTTGTTGAATCTTACTTGTTCCTTTTACTTGTTATGTCTAACCAAGGCCACTTAGTCCGGTAGGAGCTAGCTGCAGCAAATCTGTCAGGGAGATGCTGGAATGCACTGTCAAAGACAATTGTTTGTGTCCGGAGTTTCCTTCCAGTTCTAAGGTGTCTCTCTGGTTTCTTGAAGCAGTAACAGAAATGTGAAATATTCCCATGAGTTTCTCTGTGGGATGAGAGTTTGTTTTGATGTGTGTAATAAAACAACTTTGTAAGTATTTTTAATATAAGATCATAAGTGTCATGGATAATGAAGAAATGCATTTCAAGTGTAAAAAACATAAAAAAGAGTTTGATGTCAACACTTATTCTCTATGTCCAAACTCCATACTGGTAGCCACCTAGTCATAGCAGAAAAGAATTTGCAAAGGGAGCATTTATTCTTTCATTTGAGGTTACTATGAGCTCCCTATTAGTTGCAGAGATCACTTAAATGACTTCCATATATTTTTCCAGATAAATTATATTTATGTCATTTAACTTGGGCCTCAACTCATTAAAGCCAAACTAGTCAGTCTATATGCTGTACTCATCAGCCCAGAATAAGCATTTGTAGATGGTAAGACATCGTTGAATCATAGAATCATAGAATGTCAAGGGCTGGAAGGGACCTTGAGAGGTCATCTAGTCCAACCCCCCTGCCAGAGCAGGATCACCTAGACCAGGTCACACAGGAACGCGTCCAGGCGGGTCTTGAATATCTCCAGAGAGGGAGACTCCACAACCCCCCCGGGCAGCCTACTCCAGTGTTCCATCACCTTCACTGTTAAAAATTTTTTCCTTATGTTTACATGAAACTTCCTGTGCCTCAGCTTCAACCCATTACCCCTTGTCCTATCATTGGGCATCACCGAGAAGAGCCTGGCTCCATCTCCCCGGCACTCACCCTTCATATATTTATAAACATTGATTAAATCACCCCTTAGTCTTCTTTTCTCAAAGCTAAAAAGACCCAACTCCCTCAGTCTATCCTCATAAGAGAGATGTTCCACTCCCTTAATCATCTTTGTAGCCCTGCGCTGGACCCTCTCCATGTCCTTCTTAAACTGGGGGGCCCAGAACTGGACACAGTATTCCAGATGTGGCCTCACTAGGCAGAGTAGAGGGTCATTTGCCTTGTCTTAAATTTATGTTGGGATGTTGTCTGCAAATATTTGTGTTCTTTTAGGTCTTTATAGCGAGTCTCAAGGTAGAGGGCAGTCTACCCTAGTACATCAGAATCTGGACCTCAGGCATCTGTACAAAGCAGAGAAGATCTATAGAAATATAAGCAGAGCACTACTGATCTTTGTTATTTGGGTAATTGACTTAGTTGTGTTATCTTATCTGTACCTGATGAGGACTTACAAATTGCCTCAGGTGTCTAGCTGAACAAAACTGGACATGAACAAAGGCAACACAGGACTGATAAGAGTATACTTCAGATACATGAGGTATTTTGATATTTCAAAAGTACTGGGGCAGTTTTCCTTGGAAAAATATAATTAGAATATTGAATCTCACTGCCCAAGATGGAGGAGTCAGGAAGTAAAGGAAGAATGCCAATCCTTTTACCAGATTCTTGTCCACTGACTTGAACAAAATGAAGATCTGTTTTGATTCCTAATGCATATTTAATATGCACATTTCTTCGGAAAGGAAATATGCCAGGCAACTGCGTGTTATGTAAGACACACACATCACAACTAAAGATTTGTTTGTCGGAAAAGCAGGATCTGGATCAGGTGAAAACTGAAAAGTGTAGAAACAGTCAATAGTTTTCTAATTAACATATTTATGGGATTATTGGAGCCCAGAAAAACTACTGGGAATTTGAATAGTACAGACTTGATCAGGGAAATAAAGTTTCATTGTTTGTGTGGCTGTAGTTATTTACAAAACCCCTTAAAAATACATTTCTCTATTTCTTCTGAAGCTGCCTACCCCCAAAATATTTATAACTAGTTTTGTGTCTACTTGTTCATTTGATATTGTACTTCTGATTAGTCAAGACAGAATTCTTAACTATCTTAAAACATCTTACTATCAATAAGGGCTCAGTGATTCCTTCTAGCAAATCTTTTTCTTTAAAGCTATATTTGTTACAGCTAGAAATATTAGAAATGTAGTTATGCTTGATAGTCATTTATTTACTGCTGTGAGAGCTCACTGTATTTTAAATATTGCTGCCATCAATTTCAAACCAAGTATCTTGAATCAGAAAATTTGACACATCCTACCTACTACTGTCCATTTAGAGCAAACTGTCAACTTATATTCAGCCATACAATCAAAACAGTAGATTTCTTAGTTTATTTATTATTCAGCTGCAGAATTACAGAAAGGCTGAACTGTTGAGTCACAGGATGGGAACTCACTTCTCTAGAAATCCAATATGTGCCCAATGTATAGGAACTTCATGTCAAAACTCAGAAAAAAAAGTGTTTTACATCTACATGTGGATCCTTAAAGAGCCCTAATATTCTTGTAAAGCAATGTTACAATGCATATTGATTTTCTCAAGAGAATTCAAATTCTGATGAAACAAAGCAAATCAAACTGCTTTCATGAAAACACAAGAAGAAATGAAAGGTCAGACTTCTGAATTAACATATATTTTAACATCATAATTAACATCATAATTATTAATATGCAGGGGAATAAAGTATAATTCCTTTTGAAGTCAACAGTTCCTGTGTATTTTTACTGAAATGATAACTGTACCACCCAGAAGCTATAAAAGTGGTGATATGCAGTATCTCAAATCTTCTGCTAAAACACAACTTTGAAGGTCACTGAAGGAAATTGTTCTTTTGCCAAGATGGAAAGAGAGATAGAGAACTTGGATTATGGTCTCTTCCGGTCTCCTTGTGCATTTTCTGTTTAACAGCCACTGGTAATAGGCTAGAATTCCTCCAACACATCAGTACAGACAGAGGTTTAAACATGGGCTTGGGGAGGGATGTCACCTGAATTTTATAATCTTTCCTGTATAATGACCCAGATTCACTAAGAATGATGTAAACATCACAGAATATGGTTCAATATTTTGTTTACAGGAGGTTTTGAAAGACTGGACATCAAACCACTTTCGGGAAAAAATGAGGAAAGACTGAAACCCAGATCTTCTCTTTCCTGAGCATTGTTCTAACTTCCTATATTTTCACTATCTCTTTTGTGGTTTCTGAGAAAATGAATGGGTGTTCTGGAAGCTAAGAGAACAAATATTTATTACATCTCAGTTCTAGATATAAGAGTTTTCCCTAGCTGCATACTGTCTGTCTGCTTTCCAGGATCTCTGCAAAAGATACACAACACTAAGGAAGCCCTCATTTAATCTGGGCCCTTTTATTTCAAACGTACCTGCTTTTTTTTCCATGGATTTTTACTGAGTGTAAAGATCAATCATCTAACTCAGGCTGAATGACCAGAACTGGTTGCCTGTTTTTAGACAGAAAAATAAGCTATCTTCTAAGCATAATTGATCTGAATTAAACCCAATAGCAAGTAATGAAAAGATGCTTTTAAAGTTTCTCCTGGCCAGAAGATTATTTCTCATCTTAATATGCTTTGACTTAGCCACTTTGATGCCATGAATTCATCACTTAAATACTCAATTACAGGAGCTCTTATCTAAGAATGAAGCCACCCACAGAAAAAGGTTCCAGATAATGCAAGCACAGTAACCCACAGATTTAGTAGTACATCATGAACAGTATACACAAACCTTATTTTAACCTCGGAAAGCTGGTTTCCCATGGCTCACCTTGAACTCAACAGAGACAGATGCAGCCTGAAATCCCTCCACTGTGCTCTCCATTTTCCATCCATTCTCCACAACTAGGCTGCCCTTTCTATTCATGTCTCTATCACGAAGTCCAGAAGGTTCCATAGTATCTGTGCCAATATGAGTCTAACGAGACAAATTTCTTCAAGACCTGGTCAGCTATTAAAAGAATGAGTGAATTGCCTGCCTGAAATTTCAGAGACATAAAAAAGGTATTGAAAGTAATATTTGAAGGATACTTCACAGGCTTTATAGTGAGCTTTGTGTCCCTTTCTAGCCTGTCTTCTGTAACTTTGAGAAGCTTTCCTATCAATTCCTTCATCAAGTCTGGAATTGACAAAACTTGTACAGAGGGTAATACAGTAAAATACATTATATCCAACTCAGTGAAGGATCTTACACTGCTAAATCTAAAAGTACCATAGTTCTGATTTTTGCATCTCATCAAATAGTAGAGTGAAAATCTCAGCAGAATTCTCAACCAATTTAAAAGTTCCCACTCAATAATTAGAACTGTTTAGATTTCAGGTTACTTTTTATTAACATGCTCTACTGTGATGAAAAGCAATGTGAAAGTCCCTGTATCATCATATCACGGTAAATTTCACAAAGCATGACAGAAAAGAACAAGCGTGCTTTAAATATAAATTTTAAAAATTGGAAAATGCCATCTACTGGGCTTAAATAATCATTAGATTTTAAAAAGATTGTTGTTTTCCCTTCAAAACAATTTTTTTTCCAAAAGTATATTTTTCTGAAAACATTTATAGTAAGTTTGAAGGATGTTTAAAAAGTCTGTTATTTCACCTAATCCCCAGTATTTTTGTAATTCTGTTTAGAAAGTTAAACTGTATATACCAGTATTTCTGAAAACGTATTCAATAAAAACACTTTCTGGTTTTTTTATATTTCAGAATGTTGTGAAATCCTTTTTTGTAAAGCACTTTGTATCGCACAAATGGGGAAAGTTTATTGGTTCTATTGCACCTTTTAAAACACTACTTCAAAATTTATCATTTGTGTTGGGTTAACTGCATATTGGCCTCTTTTATAGCAGTAAATTTGAGCTACTCAACAGCCAGCAAGTAATATGCATGGAAACAGTCCCTTGAAATTATTCTCACAGGGCACTGGTACCCAAAAGTTTCCCTTCGTTCCCATTAGTGATGGAATTTCACTTCTGATTGTACAGAATACTTCATTATTCCCAAGGCATGAAAAAAACCCTCAAAGTAAACAGCGTATGGCCTTTGACCTGTGATGATTTGAGGAACAAGATGGATGAGCTGCCCTGTGAGGCTTCACAGACCTCACCACAATTCTTATTCCACAGCAGAGCAAAGAAGTCACTCCTCACTGTACCTGAGAATTTGAGCTTGGTAATGGGCCCCAAGTCCCTTTTTCCTACTGCAATGCTGGCCTCTCCTCTTCCCATTTTTCAACACCATGTTAATTTCACAATGTGTGTTTTAATCTACAATGTTCACTCCTTGTTTGTTCTAGCCCACAGAAGCTCTTTCCTCTCTTTTACTGTACAGTCTTCCTTCCTGACCCTTAGCCAAAATAGCTTCTTTTAACTGTTTGCATTGCCCAACTTTTACCCCTTAGAAAGACCAATAACAGTTGAGGATTTTGTTTTGGTTTGTTTTCTTTTTTTTTTTCATTTTGACTTTGTTAGTGTTTTGTAGTGGTTTTTTGGGAGTTTTTTCAGGCTTAGCATGTTTTGCTGAAATCTACATCTTCCTGAGTCTATTTGGGTACTAAAATTCACAAACACCCTTGTCCTGAACTGAAACTAGGAAAAAGTTTGAGTTGAAGTATCTAACTCATTTACTGATACATAATGATATATCATTGATTTTAATTAGCAGAAAATTGATATAAAATTAAAATACCAAGCAATATCTCATAAGGCTTAATAATGATTTTTTCCTGAAAACATGCTTAAGCTACTGTGAAAAAAACACATGTATTAAAAAAAAAGCCACAGAAAAATAAAGTACTCTGACACTGATCATTATGTCACAATATTTATCAGATTGTTTGACATATCAGTTATTTTCCATATATTTGACTAAGCTTTTAAATGCTATGTGTGTTCTATTTTAGATAATTTTAACAAATGGTTTTGTATTCAACCTGTGATTAAAACAATGGTCTACAGCTTGGGGAAATCCCTGTTAAAAATGTATTAAAAGGAAATAAATCAAACCAATTAATTCTTTAACAACATAAGAAAGTTTTCTATGATGAGCATGTGCACTATTTGGATAACCAGCATTTCACAGAGGACATTTTATTAATTAGCAAAACTTTGAATTTCCCTTATTGTGAATCTTTACAATGGGTTAACACTGTGTTGAAATATTTCAGGCAGATATACATGGGACAGGATAATAATTTGATTTTTTATAAAATTAACTGGGTTTTGTGGATCTTTATATATGCTCACTACACAATAAGATTCACTTCTACTCCTTCAAAACTAAAGTCAGCATGAAATTTCTACATGGATTCTGTCTGCCATAGCATGAACTGAGGTATTTTACTTTGCTTCACATGGAAGCAAATTTTTTTTTTTTTTTTGGGGGGGTGGGCCATGGTATCAATTTGTCATCTGGTGAGTTTCTGAAAAACAACACAGCCTTTGAAGCTAAAAAGTATTCTCAGAGAATGTAAACCATAATCCCACCTCTACTTTTCCCAGAAGTAGTTTCCCGGCTGTACTTTTCTGTCACAAGTCAATTTTCTCTAGATATCTGGATCAAAAATAGTACAGATGCAGAACTGTAGACAGCCAGAATGGAGAGAAAAAAAAAAAAAAGAAAACATGTGAAATATGATCTGTGAGCAGCATGTAGAAGGAGAATGCGTAGTTAGTCTTTGCTTGAATTACAACTGAGATGTACCAAAATAAACGAGCAGTTGAAAAATGAACAAGAACAAAATCCCTAAACCTAAATGGATTTTTTTTTACATTCTTACTAATCCAACTGTCAGTTGTGGGTTTTGGTAGTTTACATATACTCACATCATGATTAGCCAAATTTATGGATAAAGAAACAATTATAGATATCACTGGTGGCCAAGAAATTCCAAAGACACAAGTGATGAAGTCTGGGACAGTGCACCTGTGAAATAATGAGGTATTCCTTCTATATTTTTATATTTTTCCCTAAGGATCTGCTTTCAGCCACTGTTGGTGACAGAATATGGGCTGTCTGGAAGGTGGTTATGCCTCAGTCTGACTCCTGAGACCGTTCTGCTCTGATCAGAATTGACTGTCCTCCCCGTTAGTCCAGAAGGGCAAAGTCATGGTCGCAATCACAACACATGATTACAAAATTATTAAACATAGTGGAATGTTCTAGTGGTAGCACAGATACTTTTGCCTTTACGTTCTTTTATGGCATATAGCCATCTTCTTCACCCTAGCTAGTGTAAACAAGTTCTATCCAAAAGTTTCAGCCAAATGGCATTCATGGCCTCTTTTTAAACATAAGCCCCAAATGGCTTACTGAGTCACTTTCCTAACAGAAGGCATTTCCCTACTTTTCTGGAGTATTAATCATCTGTTATTTCTTTCATCTCAGTGTATTGTTGAAGGAGCCAGAAATATGGTAGCTTGTATTCCAGATCCAACTCTGAAGTCAAGACCTTCATCATCATGGTCTTGTCCTTTAATTTTCCCTTAGTATCTAACAGTTTGGGAAATAAAAATGTGACTTTGCAAAACACACTACAATAGCAGATGGAAGAAAAATACTTTTTCTCATAGTAACAACTAAGATGTGAATTCTTTACCACAGAAAGACATTAAGCAGTGCAATTTAACAATATCCAGCATGTAACAGGAAATGTACAGAGAAATCAGAAATTCCAATAATTATCATTTTAATTTCAATTAATGTTTTAGAATATTTACTGAAGTGTATATTTCAGGGCTTCAGTCATCTTCTAAACTAATCATTCATATAGTGCCTGGGTAGAGCAGATAGTTCTTCTACTGTCTACTGAAGTGTTCTTAAATTATCTTTTAACTCTGTCTCAAGACAGCAACAAGATCCAGATGGGATAGATTACTCCTACTGTGCAGTATAATAAGACCTATCATAGCATCATATGGTTAATAAAAAAGATTTAAGATGGAGTCCAAACATAAACCAAACACTGCCAAGTCCACCACTAAACCATGTACCTAAGCACCACACCTACACAATTTTTAAATACCTCCAGGGATGGGGACTCCACCACTTCCTTGGTTCCAGTGCTTTACAACCCTTTCAATTAAGAAATTTTTCCTAATATCCAAACTAAACCTCTCCTGGCACAACTTCAGGCCATTTCCCCTAGTCTCATCAATTTTTACCTAGGAAAAAAGACCAACCCCACCAGTCTCCAACCTCATTTCACGTAGTTGTACAGAGAGACAAGGTCTCCCTTCAGTGTACTTTTCTCCAGGATACATTGTCTTGGGTAGTTATAATTCCTTTCCAAAAGTACATTATATCTACTTGTGGATGTGAACAGAATTTTTATTTCATCCTTTGATAAAAAGGTGAGAAGGACATTATCTCTTGTACACAGGTACATTGTTAGGCATGTTTTTTCGTCTATCCATGTCATTTGTTACGATTAGATTAATATAATACAGGCAGGATTGAATGTTATATTTGCATACAAGTTCTTTTTCCCCCTTGTTACACCAGGTATTGCTAAGTAATTCCTGATGGGTAGTAAGAACTGAAAATATATGTTTTCAAGAAGACATTGCATCAGTTTTCAGAAAATTAAAAGATTCTTATTTCTGTGTGCACAGCTGTACTCAGATATACAAGCAAATTGAAAACCAATTTAAAAGGCAATATTGGAAACAATCTGAGCAGGTTTCAGATGCTGCTATGGCTACAATAACTGACAAAATGACTTGTTAGTCTGTCTTTCATTTTTTGATCCATTCTATATGACCAAAGTCCATCAGTACACACTGAAGTGGAAAGCAGAAATTAAATTCACTGTTCATATCATTTCAACCATAATACATGTAGATTTTTTTTCAACACAACCATTTAAACAAAGCACCTTAGTTTAAAAAATAAAAATCAAGGAAAAGGAAATCTGCTTGATAAATACAGAGTTAAAAAGGCATAAACATTATCTGCATTGACTATAACTGCACCAACTTTAATGGAGGTGCACAACAACAGTTCATTTTTTTGTTTGTGTCCTAGTTCTTCCACTGCTAAATTTATAGCATAGATCTAATTTTCAGTAAGAGAGAAGGGACATCTTAATATAATCAGTAATATTTTTAATCACACACATTTTTACTTCTCCATGTATTTTTTTTTTTTTTTTGCTCTGGTTTGAAGAGAGTATTCTTGTGCCAGAAAATTACCAGAATACATGTAAACACATAAAATCATAGAGAATGATGTATTTAGGTGCAATCTACTGAATATACTTCATGGCAGATGAAGAAATATAATCCAAAATATATGGCACTGTCTCATGGATACTAACTTTATAAATATGGAAAACATTTGGAGTGATTTTTTTTGCTCTATTTTTAGTGGGATATACATATACAGTATAGTATATGGATCAGTACAGAATTGAAGATATTCTGAATACAAACTTCATCATTCTAATTTCAATCATATTTCTGCAATGGAAAAACCCACACAACAAAGAAACAAAAAAACCCACACATATGCTTATATGAAACCAAAGATCTGTTACAACTGATTGTTGAGTAGCTTGTCTTTTCTTTCCACATAGCATCAGGGAAAAGTGACTATTCAACGGTATAAAATAAAAATGAATTAGAGCAGCCCACTAAGAAGTCTAAATAAATAATTTATTTCTACTTATGTATAATTTTATTCTGCAGAATTCTATCTTTGCAGAAATCTATCTTTGCTCTTACTGATTATTAAAAGTCTTACTTTTGGTGGTGTTCATTCTGTGGCACTGCTAACAGCTTGTGGAAAATGAGGATAGTTAAAATTGTTTATAAAAATGCAAAACATTATTGTCCTTTTTATGTCTTTGTTTCATTGAACAATATAGGTAAACTGCCTCAGCTAAACAGGATTCTTTATGTATTAAACAAAAATAATTTATTTGAGTCTAGGCAGACTTTCAGCTTTTTTTCTTCATTGGGATATAAATATTGAAATCCTAGAGCTTAGGATAAATTGAAATTTGAAGAACCAGCTCCAAGGTGAAACTTGTTGAGGTGAGAGAGATTATGTCCCAGTTCTACCACTGCAACTTCCATTGTGTTTTCTTCATTGTCTTTCTTCTCAGAGCTCTGGAAAGGAGCTGAACTGGTATCCAGCCAGGGGGTGGAGAGTCTTTGTAGGAAGCCAGCACATACTCCAAAGTTAACCTCTTGGAGTGAAAAAACAGTCTTATCTCAGAGAACAGATATTAGGTTATTCAGCAAACTCTTTAATTTAACTTGCCTTTTTATGTATTATTCAGTAGACAAAATTCCCATGACAGAACAATAAAGAAGGACAATATGGTAGCCTGGGTAAAAATAAAGGTAATTTTTTGCTGGGTTATATAGAAAAAAGATTCAACAAGACTTGAAAGTATGGAAAGATGAATAATCAGTGTGATACAAAAGAAACAGGTGTATAAAGATGAAGGACAGTAAACCAATTATTGTTCGTTATTAATGACAGTAGTTCCAATTGTCATGTAAGGATAGACTTCTGGTATTCCAGTATACAGTCTTATGATTTAATGAGTATTAAAACAACTGATAGACAGTATTAAAAATATTTTATTCCTTTTAAATTTGATGTTTGTACAGTGTGTGAGTGATTCTGAAGATTTTTAGACAGCTCCTGTTTCCTAATATTAGTGTATAGCTCTCCTTTGTTATTAATGATTTAAAAATTGCCAGTTTTGACATTTCAGAAGAGGAAAAATGTGTTACTGATACTAGGAGTATATGAATAGCAATTAATTACTAGTTATAGCAGTAGAGTAAGTAGGTCTATAAACTCATCTTCAAAACAACAGATTGTTCTCTTAATATTACACAACAATTTTCTATCTGTACTTGTATTTGAGCAGAGTATGGGTCAGTTCTTCCTGAACTCACTTAAGTGACTCTTTACATCTCCTAAATAAATCAGGACCTGTATTTCTCAAAGAGTGGAAGTTAGTCAAACACTGAGAGAACAGGATAGAATTAGATTAAGAGAGAAAGATATGCTTATTTTGCTGACAAGTATTTACCTTTACCTCCTGTTCCTTTAAAAAAAAAAAGAGGAATACATTTCCATACATTACTACTAGTTGACTTAATTTGATTTCATTATTTATCAAAATAAAAGTTAGCTATTCCACTGGATGAACTTTCTTATTAATAAAGTGATAGAATTTACGATCATTCATTATAATCCAGCTAAAGAGCTTTTGTTTATATGTCAATTTTTTCTTACCTCCAGTCATAGTATTCAAGAGTAATAGATGTAATTGGAAATTGAAGGGAGAGATGTCTCTGTTCTAAACAGAAATATAGCCTCCTTTCTCAGCTAAACAGGGTCAGAATTTCTAAGAAAGTCTATATGAGCTTGGGACAGGAAAACAGAGAGACAACAGTCCCTCTGATTTGTGTTTCTGCTCAATTTACTTGAGCAGGATGAAATCCACCACTGGCAAACCAAACTGTGGGCACTTTCAGTTCCCACCTAAATCCTGTTTGCAAGACTTCAGTGAAGCATAGACATTTACTGGCTGTCAAAAAAAAGGTTAATTTCATCATTTATGAGTAAACCAGAAAGAAATGAAGAAAAAGACATAAATAATTTTTTTAAGGTCTAGTTTCAAGTGCTAGATTGTTTGTACTGACATAGAAACTATTGGAGGAGACAAAAAGTTCAACTGACCTGTCATTTCTTAAAAATTAAAGGATAACATTTTTTTCCCTTCACATTCTGCTGTGCAAATATTGGTCTCCTTTCATTGTTTCTGCAGACTTTTGAAAACTGTTGGGTTGTTTACAAATATAAAATAACTTCAATGTGGAAATTATATTATTGGATTTTTTTTCCTGAAATTAGCTTTTTAACTACACAGAATAAGTCTGAATAGTAACAGCAATATCAATAGTAATTACGTTAGTGTAAGATTTCAATCTTACAACTTTTTATGATCATCCACAGATCTGTCATTTCATAGAATCAAATGACAATGCATCTCTTGCCCTACGAAGTTATAAACTGCTGGCCCAATACTTCATAAGTGATCTGACCAACAGCAGTGGTAAGTTTAGTGTCACAAACAAATGAACACTTTAACGTTTTGGTGGTAGCAGCCTGGCACCTACGTGTGTAACTCCTGCACTTAAGTTGCCACCTCACGTAGATCTTTGCTACCACTGACTCCTATTTGGAGATCTCAGCATATGAGCAAAAGCAAGCATCTGATGGAGAAGTCAGTATATTTTATTGAAAGCACAGGATCAAATTACATAAATATGTTAATCATTAATATGTTTCACAAGAACGGGATTTAATTCAATGAGCAATAAAAAGAAACATGGGAAAAGATAATGCAATCAGTTTCTCTGTTTAAATGATGAAAGCATCACAAAATAGTGAAGTGAATCATAAATACCACATATCATTTCAAAAGACAAAGGATTGTATTATTGTCCCCACCACAGAGGTACGTAAGCATCCTGAAGCGATACTATGTGTCTACGTATTGTAAATTCCTCCATTTTAAAATAAATTTTATGGAAATGAGAAAACAATTAAGATTTGATCTAACCCGAACTTTCTCCAGGACCAGTTGGGTCCTTCATATAGCTAAAGAGATTTCTTACAAGATATTTCCCATAATGACAATCCTAATTTACAGAAATTCAGCATTTTTCTTTTAGAAATAGATTTTTAAAAGATAGAAACAAACAAGCAAACAAAACCCTCAGTGTAATATCTTCTCTCTTGAAAAGGTGAAAATAGATAAAAATAAGAGAGAAATAAATAAGTTTGTTGGTTCTAGGTCATCTTGAGTACTGACATCTGTGGTTTTTAAGACATAACTAAATTGTGTGGCAAAAATAGGGCAAACAGAGAGATGGTGAAGTCTTTTGCTACAAAAGCATTTTTAGTAATTGGTTTATGTTTCAGTGACCAGCATCACAACATTCACACCTTCTGTAACTCCAGCTTGGACTTGTACAGGAGGTTACAGCTTTTGATCTACCCTCTAAGGAGACCATCACACATGTCTGTCTCAGAAATCACACCCTGATTAGGCTTGAGGGGAATCTATACCATGAAGCCTCAATATTTGAAAACAGCAACGAAACAGGAGGATAAAATTCATCATTGACAAATGCAAAAAGAAAATGACCTGCTGATTAATGATGTTAGAACAATGGGCTCTAAATTAGTTTTTAGCATTCTGGAGAGGGATTCTGAAGTCACTGTGAGTAGCTACCTGAAAACACACAGAAACAAAATGGCAATCCACAGGAAAGAGTTCTGCAGAAGGAAATCGAATCAGGCAAAAACTGTAACTGTGCTGCTGCTAAAATATATGATGTAGCGCACATACAACTTGAATGGTGTTTGTAGTTCTGATCACTTTTGTTAAGATAAGTAGATATCACAGACAAGGCTTGAATTGATGACCGGAGATACTAGAAAGGATGTTTATACACAGAAGACAAATGAGTAAGGAGGAGCATGTTATACAGTTTTATAAAATCATGAATGGAAAAGGTGAACATGGAATTAATGTTTATTCTTTCATCTATGAAACATCAATAAAAATGTGAGGCAAAACATGTAAAGAAGTAAAAATTAAAAAAATCTGCTTGTGTTTTTCTTTATATAACATGGAAGTTGAGATGCTATGAAAACTAAAACCTCAGAATTAAGTACTTAAAACAAAGACAGAATAGACTCTATTGTGTACTACAGATTCATTTATGGTGATTGGTTACTGGAAGATGTAAGGGACAATTGCTACTCAGCATAAGCCATGCATTACTGCATTCAGCTTTGGGAACCCTGAACTAGAATAATTACTGACAAAGTAGAGGAAATCCAAGAGGACCACTAAAGTGTTTGAATGGTGATGCACTTGCCCTGTGAGAAGAAGTTGAAAGACTGGAGAAGAGACAGCTTTGAGGGGATTTAAAAAGGATATCATGGAGAAGACTGAGTCAGGCTCTTCACAGTGCTGAATGTCAGGACACGAGAGGAGCTGGACATAAACCAGAAGAAAAGAGATTCAGGATGGATTTTTCAACTCGAGAACAGCCAACTATTGCAGTAATTCGGTCAAAGATTTTGTGCAGTCTCAATTCTTGGAGATTTTCAAGACCAAAACACATAAAGCCCTCAGCAGCCTGGTGTGATGTCACAGCTGACTTTTTGAGACAAAGGTAGAGACCTGCCATATTGAATTATCCTTTGAATTTATAATCTTCCTCAGTTTCCACAGTGTTGACACAATACTTCCACAGTAGTTCATCTTAGTAGTTAAATGAGACACTTATGATCCTGCTGTGAATATAATTAAATCTTTTTAAACAGTAAAGAAGAGGTAAAAGATTGACTTTCCTGGAATAACAGCAAAATGCCCAAGACTTTGTGGCATTGGTATTCTACTCATTTCAGTAACTAGCACCAATCTGCTTATTTCAGTGGTAATTTGTCAGACAATACATTTTTACAAATTATAGTCCCAAATTAATGAAGCTTATAATTCTTCCTTATTTGAAGGAAGTTTAAATATAAGTTACATAAGTCCTAATTAAATTCTTCTGGGAGATCATAAACAGGTTTTAAGTTGGAATCAAAGATCTATGGCCTTTTTCCACAGGAAAAGTTTCACCCATACATGGTTTTTCAGTGATATTGCTCATACAGAAAAGGTTTTCAGGACTGATAATAAAGTTAATAATGAGGAAAGAGTAAGTACTAGATAATTTAACCTCACAAATATACTGCAAAATCAAGTCCACATATATTATTTCTGTCACAAGAAAGCTGCATTCTTTCTGTTTAGTTTAATGTCAATTTGAAGAAGAGTGCTACTTCATAAAAAACACTTTAAAGAATGAAAACTGAAACCAGAATACTAGACAAGATAAGAATGGTAGATGTTTAACTATTGTGCTAAAAAGATTTAAATAACTTTTAACAGAACTGAAGTGGAATAATCTTCCTGGGTAATACTATGTGACCTGACTGGGTTTTTTAATGGACTATGACTGTATGCAAAATATGTTGCAATTATAATTTACCCATCTTCACCTCTGTGCTCAAATGATCCCCGTAAGATTGTTTAAGCTTTAACAGATCATGAAAGCAATTTAATTGAATTTCTAGATATCAGCTGTTCCATCAGTAGGAAGAAAATCACAAACATAAGAGGTGAAATGAACAAAGTGATTAAAATGCTATTTGTGTGCTTGAAAAAATCCTAGTGATTTTAAGAATATTAGAAGTTTTAAGATTGTCTCTATCCTCAGACTGAGGTGGTAAATCCACAATATCTATAAAAACAGAATGAGCATCCTCAGACTGCTCAGTATACAACACCACCAGAAGCATTTTCATAGCACTTTTCAGTGAAAGTGCTCCAAGCATTTGAAACAAGAGATGGTTTCATTAACCTTATTTTACAGTTCATGGAACAAACATACTGGGAAAGTGGCAACAAAATGATGAGAACAAGTTCACTACCGAGGTCTCACAATTCCAAAGTCCTAAACAGGTATGCTTTATTATACTGTTCCTAGGTGACCTTTCAGCTGTCCTGAAGACATAGACTGTTCAGAAAGGGGAGACATACAACTTTATGTGCTTCTTTCATGACTTTAGGAGGATGTATTTGCAGTAGATTCAGTACAAGTGTGCGCATGTATATAGGAATATGTAACAAAATTACTGCAGTGGTAAAAGTGGATTCAGTATCAGCTGATGTTCTCATCTACTTCCATTCTGACTCACTCTCACATTAACCCTGAAGTTCAGCACGCTGTTGACCACAGCCAGCATACTGCATCTAGCTTTGGGACCCCAGTATGAGAAAGATATCAATAAATATGAAGGAGTTCCGTGGAGGACTAAGACCAGGCTGGATGGGGCTCTGAGCAACCTGATCTAGTGGGAGTTGTCCCTGTCATTGTCAGGGGGGGTTGGAACTAGATGATCTTTAAGGTCCCTTCCAACCCTGACAATTCTATGATTCTATGATAGTCAGGGAGGATCATTTGCCCAGAGAGGATAGGCTGAGGGAGATGGGCATCTTCAAGTGTGATTTCATAATGTGAAATATCCTGGGTTTATTCATGACAATATTACCATATGCTCAGGCTGTGTGGAAAGTGAAGAGCTTGTTATCATCGTTATATTGTTAGTTAATAAAAATATGCATTCTTTTACCTACTCTGCTCATACTGTGTAAACAACTGTGTCAGCAATTTTAGCTACTACTGACTGCAGAGCTATAAAAAGAAATTAATGGCACTTAGAAAACCAGAACCTAGAGCCCAAGGTAGATTGTCTGTTAGCCTAGAAGCAGTGGTTTTCATTGTAAGGAAGAAAACCCCAAACAACAAAACATGAGATTTTTCATGTAAGCGTATCGTTTATAGCAGAAATCACAAAAGAACAAGAAATTACAGGAAGAGTAAATAAACTCATATCTGTTCAGTGTTCAAGAGTATAAATATGTCAGCGCTACTGAAATACAAATTCAAAAACAAAAACAAAACCCAACCACAAAAAAAAAAAAAACAAAAAACAAAAAAACAAAGCAAAACAAAAACTCCCTACATATGGTAAATACTTCATTGTTACAAATCTATGAATGATAACCCTAACATGCAGTAAATAATTGACAGGTAAAATTTAAAATTACATTCTCTAAAGCAAAGTGTTTAGAAAGGGATTTATGCAAATCTTGTCTAGACCTTAATCGTGAAAATACTCAAACACATGTATACCTGTAACTTTGAAAAATTACTCAAATAAGTCAGGCTATTAAGATGACAAGAATGGATTAAGAACAATACAGAGATGAGCATTTATATTTACAAGAATCAGAGGATAAAGCAGTGATACCTTTAGACTAAACTGACTTAGATACTATACTCCATGGATTTCTATGAAATCCTGCAGTAGAATACCTGCATATCGGTGCAGTGTCATGCTTGAAGCCTCAGTGTTTTATAAGAAAATAAGTGTACACAATTATCAATTAATAAAAACTTGATAAACCACATACTTATAATGGGAAGTATGTGATTTCTGAGAAGAAATGGAAACTTAAATTGGGCCCTCAGTATGAATGGGACTGTGTAAGTCTCATATCTGACGTGTTGCACTTACTGAATGTGTGCTGAGTATATGCAGCACTGCTGAAGAATTGGTCTTCTATGTATGCACACAAATATTTCTTATTGCATGTGTGCCATTTCAGTTTCCTATATCTATCCCTATCTGCACCACCAGCCCGTGGCTCCCTCAAGACAGCTTTGCTTCTGAACCTGTCAGCCTTGACTCCTGGGTAATTCAGTGACTTCATTTTATTATAGACAACTGTTTTAGAAAAATAACACCGTGGTTTAGACCCAAAGTACAATCTTATTGGCCCACAATGGTAATGTAAAAAAAACCCTAAACATGTATGTGCAGTTTATTAAAGTATGAAATAGAGTATTGAATAAGAATTTTTCTTGGTATTGTTTGCATTATATAGGCTGTTAAAATTTACAATTACTTTTGTACTTAATAAGTAAACCATTAAGTAGGTAAAGGGGACAAACACATACACCATATAATTATTAATGCACAAGAATATATGTTAAGAACCACAGTTTCAGAAACTGTATTTGCATCAGTTGCAAAAGAAAGGATCTTGTAATTCAAGACTGTCTCAGCCATCTGTTCTAGGCAGCCATTGCATGGTATGGTAACCATTTGGGTGGTTATGGTACTAGTAGCTCAGATTTTTCATATACTTTGTAAAAGAAAATCTTTTATTATAAGCAATAGTCTCATTTATCTAAAGTCTGACAGGATCATACTTGAACTCCTGATTGGAGATAACAACAGGAAATGAATGAACATCCGTTCCCTATAAAGCAACAGAAAAAAATAATTAGAAGGAAAAACTTAAAAACACCAAGAAGAATTTATAATAAGCAAGCAAGAATAATTTATTAAGCAAAACCAAGATGCCTAAGATTATGAAGACTAGAAAAAGCAGTTAATTATTTTTGGCTTTGTAAGGGTTAGGAAGGTACTAGATAGAGGATGAGATTTGATAGGTACATTAGTTAGATTCAGCAATTGCCAGCTCATATCTTGGAAAACTTAGAAAATTCAAAGTGAATTGTGCACACATTCAAGGTAATGATCAGAAACCATTAAAAAAAATTTGTAACAATTCAGATAAACTGTATTCCTTCTGAATATGGGTATGTCCCTGATGTAATTATAATCTTGTAAAAGTTCTACTATCCAACCTGCCATCCACACAGACTTAAAGCAGGTTTAGACACTGGTAGGAACAAGGCTGTACTCATTCTGTTGTCTTGGTTGTCGTTTTGCTGACATTTTTGAGATTTTTTTGAAGAGTTGTGATCACAGTCACCTGGTATTCCCTGTTTTTCCTTATGATACTTACACTTATCAAATTGTCTGTTGAGGCATATGTATGTGTCTTCTATTGTGGTGAACTAATAGGGCCCTTCACTCAAGTGAAAAGTACTCTATCAGCGTCAGGAATGGTAAACAAAATTATACAAAGGTAAATTTTCATCACCATTTGGAATAGGCAGAAACTCACTATTTACAAGCTGAAAATGTACTTCCTGATATTTTATGTTAAAAGCATGTCTGCAAGTTGGCCACATATGGTATATTTTCAAAAATTTTGTTTTAAAAATGTGTTTTCTGATGGTTTTCCATGTCATTCTCTGACATATGACACAGGAAAGTGATATTTTTTTGGCAAGAAATATTTTAGTAGAGCACTCTCATCTGGATTCAGTGGATTATAAATTACCTGTGAAAACAGTGCTATCCTATTTTGTACGTGATGCCAATATACAAATAAAAGGATTTCAAACCCTGTCAGGCATTCAGAAGTGTGTGGCTCTGATTTTACTGCCAGTATAAAATAGTTGTGGAAATGTGAATTAGTTATAGTTTGAAACTTGTATTTCATATGAATAGAACTGTAACTTTTAAATGTGATATTACTGAAGTATGACTGATCGTCCCAAAAGACTGTCAAAATACGATATGTCAGATTCAGTTTCCTTCCACAAACATATCACAATCTGTTTTGATAGGAAAGGAATTAGTTTAATTATTTGTTTTTAATATGACTCCAGACCTGACATATGGCAACTCATTAAGTTCTTTTCACTTGTTCTGTTAAAAACAACAGTCCGCAAAGTTGCAATTTCTGTCAAAAAAAAAAAGATACTCAGAAAACTTTGTGCTACTCTACGAGGTCAGTCAACCTGAACTGAACACCTGACTTCTGATTTTGAAGGATAACTGCCACTTGGTACCACAGAACATGTAATAGCCTGTTAACAAAGAAACTTCATTTATGTCTGAGAACTCTTGCCCTGCCACAGAGTCCAATAATCTGTCAGAATCAAATAATAAATTTATAATCCACTACAAAAATTGAGGTCAATACTGAAAAATCTGAAGTCAACTCAGAAAGAAAAATACATAGGTAAGTTGTTTTCCTATTTCCACAGTACCTCATTACCATACAGTGATGCTTTTGAACCTAAGAAATCCATTCTATAGCATGTAGAATTTCAAGTCAGATACAGCAGCCATGACATTATTTGAAATGGAGAGAGTATGACAGTACTTTGTCAAACACTCCATAACACAAATAGTCATTCAGCATCTAGACTAAGGTTTTCAGAAGGGATAAAAGTCACCAGTAAAGCCCAACATCCTCTGCAAGAATGCTACATAAAGCACAGCTGCCGTTTTAAGCCTTTATGTATGTGATGAAAAGACACTTGAGAGTAGAGGAAAACCCTATCCTGATACAACTTCCCAACTCTATTTAGCAAAGAATATTTTAGTTGAATGTTTTAATGGAATACTGCTACTTGAGAAGAAAATATATTTACTTTTCCTTAGGAGGCATGTTGTATAATATCAGGCAAAAGGTCCTTTCTAATCAATGAAGGAGTGTGATAGATATAATTGTTAAGTCCAAACAAAGAGTCAAAGGGCTTGAATAACACTTCAGGAATCTAGAAATCATACTCTTATGTCTTTAATATACCAAAGTCTTTGAGTTCTCTGTTGGTGATGTTAAAGCTCTGAAGATACCAATAAATCTTGAAGGAATGTGTTACAATTTAACAGAGAGAGAATTCTTTTAACTGTGAGTCTTCAACCCAGAGAACTGACATGTTTTTGCCATAGGGTGAATATTGTCCTTGCCCAGCTACACAACTCCTTGACTTATTTAAAAAACAACAACAAAAAAAAAAAGAACTCAACAACAACAACAAAAACCACAAAAAAAAAACCCAGAAACTTTTAAAAAAGAATTGTTTTCCCAAGGCTGTTTTGCTTCCACTATTTTAAATACTTTCCTTAGTGTTTACAGATATTCAGTATAACTACTGCTTCTGCTGAGAACATTGGCATTCCTCCTTAAAGCCTGAGGATACAATTCTACACCAGTCAGCTTGATGTCGTTCACAGACTTGCTGAGGGTGCACTCAGTCCCCTTTTCTATGGCACTGGTGAAGATATTAAATAGCACTGGTCCCAGTACGAACCCTTGAGGGACACCACTCTTTACTGGCCTTCACTTGGACATTGAGTCATTGTCACTTCTTTTAGTTTTTAACTTCTCTCCCTATGAAGAGCTGACAAAGGTATTGGAGGTGGAACAGACCACGTGGAGCCCCAACATTCCTCCTCTTGTGAGACACCCATACAGAATCAGCTAGACATGTGTCCAATGAACATAACTGACCATCCACCAAACATAAGTGACTAGCCTTGTGGCACCCACAGTGTTAAACCCACGCCCCTCCAATGCCCTAACTACTTCAGCCGTTCATCTTCCCCAAAGCCTTCTATGCCAGAAATAAAGACCAAACTTGACAGCCCAGAGACACACTTTGGGGAGATTCTCATCTCATCCTCCAGTGCACCTCTCCTTTCTCCTTCTCAGTCCCCTCATGTGCCCTCCTACCCCATCTTGGGATGTCACTGTCAGTGTTTGCTCATGTGTCACTTTCAGGATCAATCAACTTTTGCTGACTGACTAGGCAGGAGTAGCAGCCCTTCCCTGTACCCTGGGCTGCACCTGCTGCAAAGGTGGCACCACAGGCACCCTGGGCATGCTGGGCAACCCCTAAGGTATGGTATCCCCACCTTCCCTTACAACTTGGCACTCTCATTTCCCCCAGACACTCATCACCTTCAGCACTCATGGCTCCCCTGTCTTCTCCATCCTCCACCAACACCTCCAGCTTCCCCAGCAACCCTGTCCCCCTGGCAGTTGTGGGATGCGGGTTTACAAAGGCACAGTGAGCCTACCTGCTGTTGCCTGGGCAAGGCCTGTCCAGTAAATCACAGAATCACAGAATGTTAGGGGCTGGAAGGGACCTCAAAAGATCATCTAGTCCAATCCCCCTGCCATATATAACTTGCAGATAATTTCCCACTTTCTGCAATCATTTCACAGATTTTCAATATGTTTCTGTCACTATTTATTTTAATCACCAGAGTTTCTACAGAATCACCCATTTACATCAGTACAACCACTATGACCATGACAGGAGAACTCAACAAGTTCAGATGTACAGAACTTGTACTAGATACCCCTCCGCATTTTGAAAATCTGATTCCAGAAGAGAAGACAGATTCTAAACACTTGTGAAAAAGTTAATTTCACGTGCAAATATTCTAAAGCTCTCTTGTACAGCTTACAGTGCAAATCTAAAGTGTTTTTTTACTGTGATGTAACATAACACGTCCACTCTTTTTGCCTACAGTAGTCTTCACATATAATAGAGAGCGGTCAAAAACTCTCCAGTGTAAAACCAGAACTGGAAATGACATGCAGCACCAGCTACTCAGTCTAAGTGAGGGGCAAAGTTTATGTCATAGGTACAGAAACTGCCCTAAAGTTCAGAATAAATTTCATTTAACATAATAGTACAAATAACACTTGAAATTCAAAACTGTAATAAAGTTTTAAAGTCTTGATCTTTTAAGTTAGGAAACAGTGGAACATGAAAACTATAATCTTATGAGACACAGCTCAGTAGTCAAAGGTGAAAATACATGGTGCAATAATCTAAAGGACCATAAAAACTTCACTCTATATGAATTAACTGAAGACACTTCTGCAGACAAGTGAATTTATCAAATGTTGCACATAAAATTTTTATCATTAATACCACTACCAACAAAAATATTTAATAAGTTTCTTTTAGGCTTTTGACACAATTTGTTAGTGTGCAGCATACTCTCAGGACATACTTTTTACCAATATCCAGAACAAAAGGAATACTGCCACCACATAAATAAGCCAGAAGATAACTGCTCTATAATGGCAAATAGAGACTATTTAAAAAAAAAAAAAAAAAAAAGTGTCTTACAAAAGCCTATTTGGAAGATAATTGAAATGATCCTTAATAAGAATAATTTGCCCAGAAATTTATTTATTTTTTTCTCCTGAAGTGCAACTTCCTGTTTAAAATGCCAGCCAATATTGGATAAAAAAATATATTCTTCCTGTGTAACCTACAATTTCATGTTACTGAAATGATCAACAAAGCTACAATCAAATTTGTATTTTGTGATTTTTGTCTACAATAAACAAGGGTTTCAAGAAAAGACTATGTTCTTCAGCATAACAAAATCTTTTAGTCATGACCTGAAAAACAATTTTAGTTAAGGAACTGAAACCATACATGAAAAGTTTCACACTGCTGAAAATAAAATTTCAGTTCAGATTGTCCCATATTCTGCAGCAGTTTTAGCCGAAATATAAAATTTTGATGGCAACAGAAAAAAAAAAAATTCTGAATGGAAAATATTTTGTAACTAATTTACCATTTTATGATGTTACTTATGTGAGGAGGGTGCAGTTTTGTACCACCTTCTGTTTACAAACATGCATCCTACTCAAAATTGAACAGCTAACACAGAAGAATGGAACAAAAAAAAAATGCTCTCTGTCATACCCTGTGTGTGGTTATGGTTTATCTATCTAGTAATGGTAACACCTATGAAGAAACTGAAGAATTTATTACAAAGATTAACAATCTGATTACTTCAAAAATTTTTTTTTTTTCATGGTATCTGGAGTTACATTTCAGAGACAAGTAATTATGGTACAGTCTTCCATGGTGTTCAGCTGTGGAAGAAGAAAAGTGACTCCATATGTCAGCTCATTGGCTTCTGTATTAAATCCAGATGTTCATTACAGTTTTTTCTGGGCATCGTCATTTGGAAATAGATAACAGATGTTTTCTGAGGGGATGGAGAAGAAAAGCTATTACTTTTTATACAGGAACTTAAAAAAGCACAAGGTTTTAATGAAAACCTTCAAGCTGGTCATGAGCTTGGTTCAATATTATGGAGTTTTTGTAAGCTTACATATTTTGAAAGCCGTAAGTAATGTGTTCTTTTTTATTTCACCACTTCTGTTTCCATTTTACTCAATGTGTAGAATACCAGAAGCAGAATCATGCAGCTATTCAAATGCCTACAGGAGGAGTTTCTCCTGCTGCCATAATTTTAGCACAAACCTGAATGGCATTACCCAAACTGACATGTTTGCATCTGCCAGTGAAGATGTTTCCACACATTAGGCTTTTCCAACATAGCAAGTTCAATGTGGTGTGAAAGTAAGACAGACTTTTTTTTTTTTCCACCAAGGTGATAAGCAAATCTCTGAATAGCCTTTCCCTCACTGAACTGATCCCCGTTTTTTGAGTAGATACAGAGTGATAAAGGATCTGGCATCATAACCTCAGTTTTTACATTCTTATTTCTGATTTTCAGTTTGAATATGGTTGCAGTGCAGAAGTGTAATGTGCTGCCCCTGCACCTATCAGTGGGTACAGAATTTTTCCTTTGATTTGAATTTCTAAGTCCTTAATAACGGACGCACCCAGGGTAAGATGCTTTATAGTCACTGGCCTGAAAAACAGTCAAGATGCACCAAGTATCAATACATGTCTGCAAAGAAGGTGGCTTTTTTGGGGCCTTGCAAACAACAGATGAATTTTGGGTGCAAATACAGAACCTTGGAGTAATGATTTGTCACCTAATGCTCTTACATGTGACTTTGCTTTTCCCCACTAGGAAATCACTTCAGCTCTCAAAATCATCAGTTACTGACTTGGCAGAAGTAGATTAGATGAAGCTTAGTCTTAGGCAAATCACCCAAATAAGCAAGCTGGGGCCATGGGATTTGCTGAAATACTACATGTAACCAATGTTGCATGATTTTATGTTGGCATTTTGAAGCAACACAGTGACTTGAAATCCTGGCCTCATGCAAGAAATCATTAGGAAAGTGGATGAAATGGTACATCCACTGAAGTCAGCACATATAGTTTGATCTCAAGTATGCTGTTGTTAACAAAAGAATAGTTGGAAATACTTATTCTTTGTGGTCTATTTTCATTACAACTGTCTTAAGACAGGAAAACAAGTATTAAAAATGCAGTGCAAAGCTACCTGGCCTTGTTGACACAATATTTTGTGATGTGATTTCTGCTTAAGGCTTGAAAGGCACTGAAGTATTTCAGGTGAACATTAAGCAAGAATACTAAAAATAAGGTAGCTTCCTCACAGCTAAAATCACAAGAACCATGAGCCCACATGACCGACTTTATTGAGTCCTATCAGAATTTTTAAATTTAAACCTTAAAAAAATGAAAAAGGAAAAGATTGTGTATATGTAGTATTTGAACTCATTATGATGACACAAGAATATAAAGAAGAGTACAATATAGTATTGTTATTGTATTGCAGCATGGCTCTTTATCCTGATTCTTCTCAGGATAGGTGATACTATGATTTTTCACAGATAGCCTTACTATTAACAGAACATATGCCATAGATTCACAGAAGAGCAGTAGTTGGAAGATATCTATGGAGGAGTCCTAGACAAAATTTGGAGATACACAGACTCTTTGGGCTAGCTGTTCCAGTGTTTGACCACCTTCACTATAAAAAAAAAGCTCTTTCTTATATTTGAGTGGCATTTCCTATACTTCAATTTGTGCCCATTGCATCTTGTTCTTTCACTGAGCATCACTGAACGAGCTTTTGTCGTGCCAGTCATTGCTGAGAACAGCTTCAGGGCAGATTAAGTCTGCACTAGAGAAGGGAGCTACAGCAAGAAAAGGCTGACGAAAAGCTCTTTATTGGAGGCAAGAAAGGCTCCTAGCCTTTGCTGGGGGTTGGTCAGTTGGTGGGCGGGCTGCTGAGAAGTGCCAGGGAGGAGCCAGCAGTGCGGGGAGCCAGCACATCCACCGCTAATCAGGCTACAAGAGGCTTCCTGGAGGGCTGTGACTAGTCATGTAGCAGAGTGAGAAAAACAGTGCTTGTGTGTGCCCAAGTGGTACTGCAGCTACTTACAACTCATTAGGCAGCGTGCTGGGCCTGTACTGGTTCACAAGGTAAGCTCACGAGTCAGAGGTACTAGCTCCTGTATGTAAACCTGCCCAGATCAGGGGGATCTGATGCTGCCATATAGCAGGCAGCGAGGCAGCTATAGCCACTACGGCAAAGCAGCACGTGCCTGGGGGCTGGGCAAACAAGCAAAGAGACTAATAAGATAAATAAGGAACCTTAAAATAAAACAAAACTGTCCTGGTTTGAGTGAAAACAGAACTAATTCTGTTCAGTAATTTTACTTTTCAGCTTGGTTCTTCTAATTAACTGCACTGTCTGAAGTTAGCAGCCTGTTTTCGCATACAGTGTCTGCTTCTAGCAGTGATAACACCTCATGTTTAGAGTTACTACCAAGGGTTGGTGTGCAAACCAAGGCCACTGCTGGGTCTTGTGTACCACATTGGGGGGTGCAGACAGTGAAAGGCTGCACCTTCAGGGAGGAGCAGACAGAACGGGTGACTCTAAACTGGCCAATGAGGTATTCAATCCCATATACGCCATATTCGGTCTAGAGCTGAGGGACCCTAAGGGTCTCTGGGCTCTTCTCCCCTCTTGGACTGCTTTGCCAGTTTTTGCTTGGCTTGGCTCAGGTCCTCTTTTGGTTCCTTCCTCGGAGCACCCAAGGAGGACTCTGTCTGTTCTGCCTTCAATCCCGGTCTGCGTGTTCCTGAACCCGGTACCAGAACCCAGCTCCTGAACACAGCTCCCATCTGCTGCGGGGCCCAGTCTGGGACTCCCCCGGTGCCTGCTCCACAGCATCAGTGGTGACAGTGATGGAATTACCATCAGGGGGTTGGGTTCCATACTGGTTTTGTATATATTTGTATATATTCCATTTTTATAATTATTAATTTTCATTAAAGCTGTTCTAGTTTCCTTTTCTAATCACTAAGTCTCTCTCCCTTATTCCCTTTCTCTTCCCCCTCTGGGGAGGGAGGGGGGTTAACAGAGAGCGTCTGTTATAGGTCTAAGGGACTGCCCTGACCCTAAACCGTGACAAAAACAAACGAACTACTAACTAGCACCTACAATAAATCAATACCATAGTCCTAGAATAATGGTCTCCATGAGGCAAATGAAGGCTGTGCTCCTGACACTGGACAGGATAGAGGTGGGAACTCAGAAGAAGTCGAAGTCGAAGAGGCTTGGGTTAGAGATCAGCTGAACAAACTGGACATCCACAAGTTGATGGGCCCTGATGGGATACACCCACAAGTGATGAGGGAGATGGCTGAGGTCATTGCTAGGCCACTCTCCATAATCTTTGAGAGGTCCTGGAGATCGGGAGAGGTGCCTGTTTGTTCAACTGATACAGTTTGTTCAACTGATCTCTAACCCAAGCCTCTTCGACAAAGGTAGAAACTTCCTCCCTCCAGATTTCCTCTGTGGTCTAGACGGCCTGTGACTCCTGGTAGCTGGCCTGAGTAGTAAAGGCCGAGGCAAAGGTGGCATTCAGTAATTCAGCCTTCTCTCTATCCTTGGTCACCAGGGCACCCACTTCATTCAGTAGTGGGCCCACATTTCATCTAGACTTCCTTTTACCTCCAACATACTTGAAAAAGCTTTTCTTGTTGTCCTTGACCTCCCTCACCAAGTTTAGTTCTAGAGAGGCCTTAGTGTTCCTTGTTGCATCCCTGCATCCTCTGACAACCTCCCTGTATTCTTCCCAAGTGGCCTGCCCCTCCTTCCATGTTCTGTATAATTCCTTCTTCTGCTGAAGTTTCTGTAGTAGCTCCCTGCTCAGCCATGCAGGCCTCCTAACTCTCTTACTTGATTTCCTACTCTTTGGGATACAATGATCTTTGCCTAGCTCCCTAGTCTGTCCAAATCTTGCTGAATGGCCAGACAGCCTTCAGGTGAATCAGCCAATCCTCCCAGTTTTGTGTCATCAGCAAACTTGCTGAGCAGGTACTCTGTCCTGTCATCAGGGTTGTTGATAAATATGTTGAACAGGACTGGAGCCAGCACTGATCCCTGGGAGACTCCACTAGTTACAGGTCTCCAGCTGGACTCTGCACCATCGATCACCACTCTTTGGGCTCTATTGTGTAGCCAGTACTTAAACTATTCCAGTGTCCATTCTTCTATCCCAAAATTCCTGAGCTTACTCACAAGGATGTTATAGGAGACTGTGTCAAAAGCCTTGCTAAGGTGAAGGTAGACAACATCCACTGTTCTCCCTACAACTATTCATTTATCTACAACATCATAGAAGGCTATCAGATTAGTCAAGCATGATTTCCACTTGGTAAATCCATGCTGACTACTTCTGATAACCCTTTTCTTTTCCAAGTGCTTAGAGATGGCCTCTGAAATGAGACACTCCATCGTTTTTCCAGGGATGGAGGTGAGGCTGACTGGTCTGTGATTTCCTGGATCTTCTTTCTTGCCCTTTTTGAAGACTGGAGTGACAGTGGCTTTCTTCCAGTCCTCAGGCACCTCTCCTGTTTGCCATGATCTTTCCAAAATCATGGAGACTGGTAGGGCAATAACATCAACCATCTCTCTGAACAGTTTTGTGTGCATCCCATCAGGGTTCATGGACTTACATATATTCAATTTGCGTAACTGATCTCTGACATGCTCTTCACTGGCTAGTGGAGAATCTTTCCTCTTCCAAGCTTCCTCTCTTACACCCAGGGTCTGGAGTTCACAAGGGCTACTCTTAGGAGTAAAGACTAAAGCAAAGAAGGTATTCAGCAACTCTGCCTTCTCTGCATCCTCTGTTATCAGGGCTCCCACCTCATTGAGCAGTAGGCCCATATTTTCCCTATTCCTCCTTTTACCACTGATATATTTAAAGGTCTTCTTGTTCTCTTCTTCTTCCTTTGCTAGTTTAAGTTCTAAGAAGGTTTTGGCCTTTCTTGTTGCCTTCCTACAAATCCTGAGAACATCCCTATAGTTCCCCCAAGTGACAATCCCCTTCTTCCACAAACTGTAAATTTATTTCTTCCATGAGACTTCTTCAGAAGATCCTTGCTCATCCACGCAGGTCTTTTACTACCTCTAGCTGACTTTTTACTCAAAGAAATACATCTATCTTGGGATCAATGGAGAAAACAACCCCTCTCTCAGAAACATGAACTATGGTGTTTAGATATATATTTGCAAATTTAAAGAAATGCTATATTGTACTATGGTGCACTGCAAAAAGGTCTTGTAAGAATTATAGTATTCTTGTTTTCCATAAGCTTTTACACCAAATGGCTGCAGCTGATATGCTTATTAGAACAAAGCTTTACTCTACTCTTGCCTGTTGAAAGTTAAAGACAATTCAGCCACTTTAATTGTTATTTTAGTTAGATATTATCTCATGGGATATTTCCATTCCTTGTAAAAAGACAATCACCTGACATAAATTTAATAGGTACAAACTCTGCAGCTGCTGGGTTTCTGTTGGGCAGCATCCCCTGCCTTTAGGCAAGTGCACCATCTTCAGCCACTGATCCCTGCACCTTGAGAAGATAAGAGACCAAGATGTACATAGAAAGTCAAAGGAATATGTGTTCATAACCAGGAAAACAGTCTGCAGGCCATGCTGAAATATTTCAATTGTTTTTAGAGACATTCAGTGTGACTCTGTTACACACTAGAGTTTACAAGCTGAGGAGTCAGTAAAGTTACATCACATATCTGAAGACATAAGAGGTGGTTGCTTAAAAGCAAAAAGTAGTAGAAGTAACAATAATCACAATAAGTAAAGGCAGGGTGAAAAGAGATGCATTTTTGCACATTTTCTCAGCTGAAGTCAATCTATGGTGCTGAGACATCTGTTGTTACAAAGGATACACACTGCTACCACACCTTCTCACACAAGAAGGTTAGGACACAGAAGAGTAAAAGAGGCAGAGAATTCACATCACTGTCTGCTCTTGTCAATCTTGTCAATCAGTATAATTAATCTAGTTCTGCAACTGGAAGTTAAGGTACCAAATTTATTTTTTTTTTCCTAGAGCAGAGTCCTAGGATATGAAATCAATTTTAATCTGAATCTGAAGTCAAAACTCATTTGTTTATCTCTCAGCAGAAGCTACTAAAACCTGTGGAAGGTGTCAGCAGCCACAAGAAAATAGGATACCCAGAATTTTGAAAAGCCTGTATATATAAAAATGTTTTGCAGTAGATAGTGAAACTTTTATTAACCATGAGAGAAAAAAATAATCTTATTCTGTGCTGAAATATATCTCTGTCTTATTAAAATCTTTATCTCCCCAAATAAAGTTCTCCAGTAGGCAGAATCCTAGTTTCTAATCTGACTGACTCAGTCTGTGACCTTGGCCTAATCACTTGACCTTCCTCTGAATCTGTCAAGCCAGCTGAAAAATTGGGTGAAAACATCACGTCGCTGAAAATCAGATTCTGTACCTAAAATTAGTTCTCCTTTAGAAAAAAAAAAATGCAGAGAAGAAAATATATTATTATTATTTATCTTGAACTCTGAGTTAGAAGGCCAAACCAATAATTTCCAGTATTCATTCTATAATGATATCATGTTTTCCCCTTAAATATCATTATATTATGTAAGATTATCCATATAAACAGATTGCCAGCAGTTACTCTGTAAACAATGTTTATTCATATATATGCAAGTTTTTAAAGAGTTCTATCAGTTCAACCTTTCAGCATACCAAAAATCAGCATTCTCAATGTCTGAAACAACCTTGCAGAAGGAAGGAGTTGAAGCTCATTAAAATTTCTATAATTCTCAGCAAGGTTCCAAACGCATTCTCATTTCAAACCACTGAGGTTCAAATGAGAAGAAAGAGTTTTTCAAAATTCACTGAAGCCATAAGAAAATTTACCTCCTCAAAAAATTATTTTTATGTGATTACTAAAGGCTTAGAAAAATAATATGTAATGTGTGGAAGATTATCTACCCTACAGTTCTTATCAGTCATTCAACTTCCTGGTTGACAAAACCCCTAGATTAAAGCATATTCTGTTCCAAATATTACTATTTGTTCCAAAGTTTACTATTTTAATTTATGAATGGAGAATTCAATGTAACTTCATTTTATTATGTTCTCTAAGATGACAATAGTCAAGTAGAAGGGTATAAACATAGTCATAGAAAGCAAATAATTTTTCAAATATCCATAGAAGACTCAAAAATTAACTCTTCTAGCCAACAATAACCTTTTAATTTGCTTCTTGCATATGTCATATTTTTCTTTCTTTTTGCAGTAATAAAAATTAGAAACATTGAAACAAAATAATATTGCTCTGAAAATTCAAATATTAAATGTGTAATACACCCAAAACAAGAAGGCTTATTTTTATATTGTGGGCCTGAAATTAATTTCTTTAATTTCTGACTAATTTCTGACAGTCTGTCAATTAAATGCATTTCCAGTTTCTTTATGCTAGTATGGGTGTATTGGCTGTATTATATTTCTTTTGAACAAATGCAGTTAAGTCAGTAAGATCAACAATAAAAATATAGGAGATTTATCCCCGGGGGGGAGAAGAGAGGAAAAAAATTTCTGCTGAAGAAGTATTCAATATTTTCAATTTTCCTTCACTACACAGAATAGTTGAAAACAAAAGCCAGCAAAGCTTTAGAAGACAAACCATTATCAATAACATCCCTGTGAGAAATAACTGAGAATTCAGAACTCAGAAGCCATAGATAGGTGGCCTAAATTCGGTGTAAGTCAGCCTAAGTGAAATGTTGAAAACGACTCTGACTAAAATACTTGAAAATTTGCATGGAAGTGATGAAAGACATTTTCAATGGCAGAAAGATAGAGCTCAGAGGGTTGTGATTAGTGACAGAGTCTACTTGGAGGTCTGTACCAAGTGGTGTTCTCCAGGGGTCAGTACTGGGTCCAGTTACATATTCATCAATGACCTTGATGAAGGAACAATGTGTACCCTTAGCAAGTCTGATGATGCCACAAAACTGGGAGAAGTAACCATCATGCCAGAAAGCTGTGTTGCAATTTATCAAGATCTGGATAGGCTGGAGAGTCGAGTTGAGAGAAACTTTATGAAATTCAACAAAGGCAAATGTAGGGTCCTGCACTTAGGGAGGAATAACCCTATGTATTGGTACAGGTTAGGGGCTGATCTGATGGAAAGCAGCTCTGTGGAAAAAGACCTGTGAGTTCTGGTGGACACCAGGGTGACCATGAACCAGCAGTGTGCTCTGGTGGCCAAGAAGGTCAATGGCATTCTGGGGTGCATAAAGAAGAGTGTGGCAAGCAGGTCAAAGGAGGTTCTCCTCCCCCTCCACTCTGCCCTGCTGAGGCCACATCTGGATTATTGTGTCCAGTTCTGGGCTCCCCAGTTCAAGAAGGATAGGGAACTGCTGGAGAGGGTACAGCAAAGGGCTATGAGGATGATTAGGAGACTAGAATATCTCTCTTATAAGGAAAGGCTGAGGGAGTTGGGTCTTTTTAGTCTGGAGAAGTGAAGACTGAGAGGGGATCTTATCAATGCTTATAAATACTTATAAAGGGCAGGTGTCAGAAAGGTGGGACCAGTCTATTTTCAGTGGTGCCCAGTGACAGGACAAGAGGTAACAGGCACAAACTTGAAGATAAGAAGTTCCATCTGAAAATGAAGAGGAACTTCTTCACTTTGAGGGTGACAGAGCACCGGAACAGGCTGCTCAGAGAGCTGGTGGAGACTCCGTCGCTCAGTTCAAAACCTGCCTGGATGCAATCCTGTGTGACCTTCTCTATGTGAACCTACCTGGGCAGGGGGGTTGGACTAGATGATCTCAAGAGGTCCCTTCCAGCCCCTATCATTCTTTGATTCAGTGATTCTGTAAAGGGACTTGGCTTCAATTTAAGGTGATCATAGGTGGGTGATGTAAATATGGCCATTCATCCAATATATTGATTCCAGTATAGGTTGAAAAGAGAAAATGAAGCTTTTTAAGCAGATATCCGTATATTCCTGACTAACTGATACAGGATTTCTTTGTCCCCTGTGATAGGACAAGGAGTAATGGGTGCAAACTGGAACATAGGAAGTTCCACCACAACATGAGGGAAAACTTATTTGCTGTGAGACTGACAGAGCACTGGAACAGGCTGCCCAGGGAAAGGTTGTAGAGTCTCCTTCTCTAGAGACTTTCAAAACCCACCTGGACACATTCCTGTGTGTCCTGCCCTAAATGATTCTGCTGTGGCAGGGGGGTTGGACTCAATGATCTCCAGGGGTCCCTTCCAATGACTGCCATTCTATGATTCCTTATACTTTCAGTAGTTCACTTATGCTCTTGTTCAAGAGTAAGATTCTGCTTTCCCCAAAGTTTATGTGTTCAATCACTATGATATGAGACGAACCATACCAACAGGAAAAAAAGAAGATTCTCAGGATTTCCTTTGATGACAGGACAAGACTAGAAGTGTAAACATTCACCAGTGTCTCAGATAGTTTGGTTTATAGTTTTAATATTAACCTTAGTCCAGAAGTAGCTTGTTGAACTAATGTATAATTTGAAGTATTGGCCACTCTTAGAGAGATTTATTGACTCTAACAGTCTAATATTTACAAAGGCTTTTCTTCCCTCAATAGTAATCTCTTATTTCATCAATAAATCTCTATGGTGTCCTAACAAGTCAATATCTAGTTATTAAACACAGATAAAATAGTTAGAATTGTATTCATTTCCACTACCTTCATTTACCTGCTAAGCAGATGATTCTGCACTAGTTATATGAAGTGGAAAAACTATGTTCCTTTAATTTTTTTAAAAAATAATTTGGAAAACTATTCCAACTAGTTTTATTCACCTTTGTATTGAAAGAAGCATAATTCAATTTTAACTTTACTTAAAGGAATATGCTTCATTAAATGGAAGACGTTACTTTAATAAAGAGATGACTTTCGTTACAAGGTAGAAATTATTTACAACTTGTTTTGCCCTCTATACAATATAAAATGGAGCCATGTAATACTGAGAAGCAAAAAATATTTCATGTGCTTACAGTACTTTAGCAACTGACTACTGAGTCTTATCAGAAAATTTGATTTTGTACATGTAAACCCACTGAATATTGCTTTTTTCATTTCCTATACATTAAAAAACAGTGATTACAACTCAATTAACCTTTCTATTATTTTATTCCATATCTCAGATATATTCACAGGACCCTAAAGAATAGAAACATGTAAGACTGACCCCAAGTGACCAAAACGAATTCCAATCACTTAGATACCTCTAGGTATCTAGAACATATCATATGTCTGGCCTATAAGAATTTAAATACTCTGTGGGGTTTCTTACCAGTAGTTTGCCAAACATGCACACACTTCTGGATATTAGGATGTGCTGAGGAGTTATATATCCACCTATACTCTCTGTTGTGATGTTAGGGGAAAAACATGAAAAAAGAAATTTGGTTTATCTGCACAAAAAAGAAATCTAAGAAATGTCTCCTTCGAATCACAGCTATGTGGGGAGTAATGCCTCTGATGAGAACTACACTGTCCCAGCTTGGTATTTTCTTGCCCCCTCCTCTATTCACTTCAGCTCAGTCTGCATTCTCTTCTGGCCTTGATCTGACTTTAGGAAACATGCTATTTACTAGTATCTCCAGTTTCTTGTACTGATGCACATATGTCAGACCTCTATTCATTGGCTAGGCTGGAGCCCAAGGCACCAGTGTCACTAGAAGACTCATCATTGTCTCATTCATGACCCTTTCTTCCAGGTGCTACTTGTAGAGAGAGAAGTAGCCCCTAGTCCCTGTGCTATCTAGTCTACATGACTCACGTGTACATGACCCATGACTAGTCAGTCACCGAGGCAAGCAGCTCCACAGCTTCTCCTGGCTTGCAGCAGAGTGACAGATCTGCACAGAGGGCTTCCCTCAAGAAGCAAAATGCCACGGCAGCAGAGAGACCTGCCAGGAGCCAGCATCTCTAACAGGAGATGCTAACCAGGTCTGGTCTCTACCAGAGCAACTGCAGCCACCCTCATACCTTTAAAAAGCTTCCCAGGGAGTGCAAGAGATCAGGAGAGATAAAACCGGCATGGGCAAATAGAGTGTGGTGTGTCAGCCAGAGCATGGCATGGCAGTTTCAGTGGCAGTTTGCGCAACGTGGTACTGTAACTTTGCTGCCTTGAGCAGGGAACAATGGTACCCACACCACAGAAAGCCATGGCTTCTCTGAGCTCTGCACCTGACACAACAGACAGAGGCTCCCAGAGAGAGAGCTCAGAATGGACCACGCTGCCATCCAGGTGTCAGGCTGTGGGGTGTGCCAGTATCAGACGACAGCAGTGAGAACACCTGTGGGAGATGTGCCTAGGTGGAGAAACTCCTCTGCTTAGTGAGATAACTCCAGGAAATGGTGAGTAGGTTGAGAAGTATCAGGGAGTGCGAGAGAGAGAGAGGGAGACTACTGGAATCACACCCTGCATTCCCTGGAACAGGCCCAACAGGCAGACATGATATGAAGGATTTCCTATCCTCTCTCTGACTGGTTGAACACAGTGACTTAAGGGACAGGGGCCACAGCAACAAGTCCTGCCTGGTGCAGCAGATGTGTCTTCCAGGCCTTGGGGTGACTGGTTAAGGGATCAGGAGCAGATGTGTTTCCTCTGTGACTACCCCACCTCCCCAGGTGCCTGTGCACCATAGGTATGAGCCTCTGCAAGTGGAAACAAAGAATGACAGGGATGGTTCATCTAGGTTGGAAGTGTCACTGAAGTTTAAGTCAGCCTATTGCCTGTATCAAAACTGCTTCCATGAAGAAGATGGATCATTGTCATAGGAGACTTTCCTGAGAGGAACAGAAAGCCCAATATGCAAAGCATACCCACTTCTTAGGGCAGCCTATGGTGTCCCCGAGCCCTGGGTTAAAGAGGTGAAGAGAGAGCTTCCTACCCTGGTACAGGGATTAATGCCCACTATTGACTTTTCAGTCAATCAAAGCAGTGAAGCTGCAACAAGATATCCAAGGGCAATCAAGGAAGACAGTGTCTCTGGTCCTCTACAGGTCTATGTATCAGCCCTGGAGAGACCAGTTGAAAAACTGATTGAAAAAATAGAGAGTAGGGGGAATGAAAATGTGATGCCTCTAGTCAATACAAATCCTGTAAACAGTGTAAATCTGTAAACAGTGTAAATCTTGTAAACAGTGTAATTCCTGTGATCTACACATATCCTGTTACCCAGGTAAACCACATCAACCCAGTGAACTACACAAACCCAGTTGCCAATTATGGATGCTACCCTAAGAATTAAAGGGGCCCTGCCTCCAGCCTGGTGGAGGAGAGGGACAACAGAGTTTATTGGACTGTGTGGATTCGATGGCTTGGCACGTTAGAACCACAAAAGTATAGAGCTCTGGTAGATACTGGTGCACAGTGCACCCTACTACCATCAAATCATAAAGGGACATACCATTGCTGGAGTAACAGGAGGATCTCAGGAACTAACTGTACTAGAGCACAAGTAGTGTTTCCCTCTATCCTTCCAGTTGCAGGGAATGATGAGGGAAGAAAGAGGAAAAGCCAGGCAGATCAATACCTGGATCTGAGTCTGGTGTCACTGGCAAAATTTGGCATTTTTGATTGTGGGTCAGTTTATATGACACCAGGCCTGCTGGCAACAGACAGGGTATATCCATTGCAAAGGGGGAAGAGGATCTTTTTGTAGGAGTTAGCAGGGCTTATTGATAGGGCTTTAAACTAGACTTGAATAAAGGAGGCCTAAGGAGAATCTCCATCCTCTATTGGATGTGGGGGGGAAACATAGTGACAAAGGACGAGGAAAAGGCTAAGGTACTGAATGTCTTCTTTGCCTCAGTCTATATTAGTAAGATCAGGTGTTCTCCAGGTACCTAGTGCGCTGAGCTGGAACACAGGGACAGGGAGCAGAATGAAGTCCCCATAATCTAAGGGGAAATGGTTAGCAACCTACTACACCACTTTGACATACACAAGTCTATGGGGCTGGATGGGATCCACCCAAGGGTACTGAAAGAGCTGGCAGAAATGCTCACCAAGCCACTTTCCATCATTTATCAGCAGTTCTGGGTAACTGAGGAGGTCCCAGTTACCTGGAAATTAACAAATGTGATGCCCATCTACAAGAAAGGCTAGAAGGAGGATTTGGGAAACTACAGACTTATCAGTCTGACTTCAGTGATGGAGAAGGTTACAGAGTAGATCATCCTTGTGCCATCACATGGCACATACAGGGCAACCAAGTGATCTGGCCCAGTCAGCACAAGTTTATGAAAGGCAGGTCCTACTTGACTAACCTATGTGCTCTGCTTCCTTGACTGTGCTAGCTCAAACCTATTATTGTTCTGGATATCTTTCAAACTAAAACACACCACTTTACTAATTTTACCCAAGAAGAAAGCAAGAGGGCAAACACAAGATACATATTAGTCCTTCTGTTTAATTCAGTACACAGATACGTTAAGAGTGTGGTGTAAGAACCTATATAAGCATTACAGACTACATAGTTACTAATGAGTCTAATTCTATGGTACCTTAAAAAAACCACTTAAGAAATGCTCTGCAGAATAATAATATACCTCTTATCCATGCCTTTCATTCAGTGACTGAAGTTCAGGAAATAAAGTTAATGGAAGTGAGATAACATAAGTTTCATACTCTCTGTATCAATTTAAAAGCTATCGAGAAGTTCATGCATTTTCAGATTATGTCAAGGTATCATTTGTCTTTGTTTGGCACCAATTCTCCAGTAAGCTTGCCTTTTCAGCATATAAATGGGTCTGATGCTATATTAGCACAAGGGACTAAACAGAAGCAGCTGTATAGTACTACCCATGCATTTAAAAGCACAACCTATTTCAGTTCATGTCAAAAGAGCTTTCCCACTATCAAAACTGAAACAGGATCTGACCATAACAGATAGCTATATTCCAGTTGTAGTGAGTAGAAATAAATCTACAGCAATGCCATTATCAATATATTTTTCTGTGAATATACACTTTGGTCTCTGAAAGCAGAGTTTTGTTCTGCTTATCCTATATTTTAGTTTATTTTCAGTAGTGAAAAGCATGGATAAAAGAATCTTACGTCGCTAGGACCACTGAAAGGAAGGTAGGTTTCAAAGTTTTAAATGCTTTCACTACAGGTTTTCTTTCTCAATTCATTGTGATAAGATTTGTTTCCTGAGCTGAAAGGTGTAATTAACAATTAAACAATTGACAGTTAAATCACCTGCAGATGACCCTGTAGAAATGGAAGGGTTTTTTTCTTTCTTTGTTCCTTTTTTGGGGCATCTTTTTTTTGCTAATCATAGTGAAAGGAAGTACACATTAGACCTCTCAAATATAAATGTTGAATTCACCTTTTGATTTTGAGGCCTATTCTCTTTTAGTGCAAATATGAAAATCCCAATAATGCTCATCTGAGTTCTGCACCTGTTTGGACAGCAGGATAGACTTTTTGTGTGATTAAGTATGTATAAGGCCAGGCACAGAATAGTTATGAGAAGCTAGAAACTTCATTAAAAGAAATCTAACATTAAAAGGATAAAATTATGATTTTTGCATTGCAGGTTTCATCAATAAAATTTATGTTTTAACTTATTGAAAAGCTTATTCCCTTCAGTGTTAGTATTACTAACAGTAATGTTTATATGGGGCAGCCTTACTGTGATGACAAATTATCTCATTTACAAGAGTGTCCAGAAGTTCCCTTGTTATAAAAGTTATAAATTATGACAATTATTCATCACTTGCACAAACAATATAAATATGTTTATAAAAAAATATGATTGTTTTTCTACTCCACCCCTCCACATTTCATTGAGAATGTGGTGTAACTGTGGGTAATGGTTATGGGTCCTAGCTCTTACAGCTTCAAATTGTTCATACTATGAGTAAAGCAGGGAATTAGACCTGTGTCTTAGCAACCTATAAAATATTCATATTAATATTTCAGCACTCATTATTGTCATTCTGAGAAATGCAGATTTTCCAGAGAGGCCTATACCCTGAAACTCCTGTTTCCAACAGTTTTGCACTTATATTGGAAAATGAATGTGTACCACTGACTAGTGTACATGTTTCCCTTACCCTGAAACAATGCAGTGGTCTAGCTGAACTTCATAATATCTATTCCAAACAAAATACATGGCATCAACAGGTGCTATGGATTGAGTGGAATTCAGGGAATTTCCCAGGAGGTTGGGTTTGTGAACAGATGTTTCTGACTTTCTCTATAACAGTGCTTTCCATAAAGAGAGAAGGAAGAAGCTGTCCTAATTTTGGGGCACACATGTTCCAAATACATAAGGTAGCAACCAAACCCAAAGAACAATAATGATTCTCCTAACAGCAATGATGTTTGCACTGAAACTAAGAGAAGATCTGTGGAGCAAAAGACAAGAATAAGGGTAGCCACCCTTTACTACAATGTTCACAACCATACTTTTGTCTCAGACCATATCTCTACCTAACTTAAATAATTCATCTAGCTACTGAGGAAATAAACCATAATGCTCATGCACCACGCAAATAAATAGCAGAAGTTCTCCACTACTAAACTGGAATTATGAAATCAGATAGGGAACAGTATTTTATACTTATTTTACAATCTCTAGTCTATGATGGATGGTTTTCCTGCTGAACCCAGTAGTCTTACTTCCAGTCTCTGAAAAATTCTGCATAGCCATATTATAGATGCCTTGAAGACAACTGTGGTTTACAGATTTTGAACGATGTGAAAATGCCACTCACTATTTAGTCAAGATTTTAATTCCAAGGTATAAGGGTGCTATGCTGTCTCCAAAGGTAAAGTCTTTGAGATTTTAATGGTGATGAGGTGTGAACATTTAATGGATAAATTGTCAAAATACAAAGACTATTAAATGTCTGAATAGTCCCGTGGCATGACCACTTACTGAAAGGTCCCCAGAGTACACCCCTTTAGTAAAAATCAGACCTGAAGTACGACTCCAGGACACCATTTCTACACATGGTTAAATGGAAGCATGACATGAATGAGCTACCTATCTAGGACAGCCAGTAGCAAAAGAATGAATAAAAGTGTCCCAGTCCAGAGTAATCTGATTTTAATATATGACAATGTTCCTTTGTCACTTCCCCTTCACAGAAGACATGAGTTCTATCTAATAATGTAGTATATACAAATGCAGTGATGGAGGGAAAAAAAAACCTAAAACCTATCAAGAAAAAAATTAGTATGT
The DNA here is from genome assembly GCA_025345505.1 of Todiramphus chloris collaris. Classification (NCBI taxonomy): domain Eukaryota; kingdom Metazoa; phylum Chordata; class Aves; order Coraciiformes; family Alcedinidae; genus Todiramphus; species Todiramphus chloris. The sequence continues at coordinate 17,671,495 of JANVCC010000018.1, forward strand.
TTAAAAGTTGTGTCAAACTCTGGATTTTATTTTTATTTCTTATTTTAAATTTACTTTTTTATTTCTTGTAAATTTACTTTTATTTGGTTATCATGACTTATTGAAATAAATTTGGCACAAATAAATTTCTTCAAAAGACATTTTTAGCAAAAGGGTTGGTTAGTTATGGTGTGATCTAATGACACCAAGGACATTGGCCAATCATTCTTTCATTTCAGGGATCAGACTTCCGGCAAGTGAAAGGAAAAAAAACCCTATCTATTAAAGATGATGTACTGCAGAGTAATTACATGTTCCTGTAAATGATCTGATAATTATACCAACTCCAAAACTAATTTCACTTGCAGTTTCAGATCCACGATAAAACTCTTCTTCAAAAGCAAGTGGTAATGAGAATATATCCCGTACATTCATAATACTGATTGCATTATCCTTAAACTTGCAAAATATATTTATGTTGTCACCACAACTGAGCAGGTATTGAAAAAAAATCATAGGAATATTCCATCACAATTTATTAAAATACATTCCACCATGTTTATGTTGTATCTTACATATTTATATTTCAAAGTAATAATCTTAATACAAGTAGAACTTTAATTCTTTTTGCATTTTTAAATGAATATGCTCCATTGTAATAACATATAGATGTTCTAGAAGTAGGTTTAGTTGAAGAAAATAAATAAATAAATAAACTATTTTAAAATGTTAATAAGGAAAATAGACCATTAAGTTTCTGAAAAAGTTGAGGTACTTTTGAAAATGAGTTAGTTTATGGATTTACAAGAGACACACAGACTTAACTTCTACTACTGTATTTTATCTTATATTATCCATCATGAGATGTCCTCAGACAAACCAGTTTTGGGAAGAGCCTTCAGACTAAGTTAATTCCAAAACTGTACTTGGGATGCATTTGGATTGGTGATTCATGCCAAAACCTATTAAATAATTTAACCACTAAACAATTGAACAATTTGAACAATTCAGCAATTTGGATGGGAAAGTTTGAGTAATTGGAAGCATGCCCTGATGATGTTTCATTTGCTAAAACAGAGACTTGAGATTCACAAACCTGCATTCACAGACAATGACCAAAGACCACTACTGTGAGTTACCATATTCTCCTCGGAAGGTGTCAAATGCATTTTAAAATGGATAGAGGTGCAGAATGAATGTGATAACACTTCACAAGCTAAAAATGATATTAAAATAAAGATAAAGAAGAACTCCCATTAAATATTCACATACAAAAGCATACTAGCCACTCTATACATTGAAGAAAGAATGCTCTAATAGATCTGAGTTGTTGACTATCTAAACATTGCTTTATTTGACTGTGTCAAAGTTATCACGTGTTTGGAATCTGATACTGGGCTGTGGCTTTCCAAGTTATATTAGAAAACAAGAATATAATCTCTTCCCAGTGTGGGATACAAATAATCTTTGAAAAAAAATGTTCATTCTGCAGCCTTTAAAGCAAAGGCCTAAAACTGCACTTTGAGTCATCTTTAGCCTTGTGGAATTTTCTGAGCTAACAGTGCAACATTATATGCAGTAAAATTCACCTATCTCCTCACGTCCTTCTCTTACTCCTTTAGGAGCTATTTGTAAACAGAAAAGCAAGCTGTGTCCATCTACAGGTTAATGTACACAAGAAAAGAAATTTGAGGTTCACTATTCCTATCATCCCCTTTTTTTGCTGTTCCCAATTTTTTTGCTCCTGGCCCTGCTTCCTGACTCTACAGGATAGCAGATCAATATAAAGTGCATAGAAGGGAGGACTTTAGCAGTTGTAATAAGAGTTTTATAGACTTGTACCTCTGTAATCTATACTATATTTCTGTAACTGTGTTATTGAATGCTATACACAAGACTTCATATGAAACTTTTTGATAAATCAGAATTACAGAAGCTAGAATTAAGTAGCATGGACCTGCTACTCAGATATCAAATTTGCTCTTGGTTGATTGTAAAATTGGATTCAAAACTTTGCACACTTGGCAATGTGAGTAACTACGAAAGACAGATGTGGACTTTAAGAAATGTATTGATGTGCTATTAGTAAAAACTAGTGTGTGAGATTACAACAATGAAATGGTGATTTTAAAACTTCTTTTTATCTAAGGCAAACTTGAAAAAAGTGAGAGACAAGTACAGCTTCATGATGAACATCAGATTTTGTAGGTAGGTTTAGTCTCATTTTACTTCATGCATTTATAACTTAGCTATTAATTTGATAGAGATAAATATTTTTAGAATGCTATTAACCTGACACATTTTAGGCATCTACTTTAGGATACATAAATACATACCCAAATGTGATCTCTCCTCTCCACTGCTCATAAAGACAGTCCAATTTATTTAAGTATTGAACATCAACTTCACTTGATTAAATGTAGGTAGTTAAAAGAACTCAGAAAGATCCTATTTCACATATCCATGGATAAAACCTACTTATTGACATTATAAAATACAAGAAATTTCTAGAAATTTCTGTAGTGATTTCAGGATCTTAGTGTATTTTACATTAAAGCTTTCATTGCCTCAGCTCAGAGATCTGCATAAAGTGGTGAATATGGACCTCCTTTTTTTCCAGGGAAGGAAACTTTTTCAATTGAGAAAATGTACATTCAGTATTTATTTTCTTTGTATGCCAAAGAACTGCAAAATCTCTGGCTAGCCATTCACTATTGAAGAACAAGCTAATTTATCAACCTGTAAAAGGTCATTATACTAACAAACAATCAGATAAAAATTAATAGGAAAATAGAATTTACTAGAAAAGATGACTAGTTTTGGTATAGACATTTTTTGTTAGTTTTCTTTCAAAATTCATTAATATTCTCATGAGTTGGATTTATTCTAATACAGTTGTCTGTGATTCCACCTCTAAACAATATTTTCCATTAATGGTAATGTACACTGCAATGGTGACAATACAAGAATTCATATTATTTTTATGATGCTTTCATTAGGTTACCTTATGCATTGACATCAGTATGGAAATCAAAAGCAGCAAAATAATGTTGATCGGCTGCTTTATATGAATGTCATGCTGCACTTATGCAGAGGAACTTTAATGTCAACACCAAAGTCACATTGCATATAGTATCAGTATTGATGTCCTGTGATCCTTGTTTCTTATTTGTGTTGCAAACGGCATGTTCAGAAAAAAATAAAATACTATTCACAGTGTATCTGTAATGACTAAAATGAAAATAATAATAATGTGAGGATAAGTAACACAGCTGTAACCATGGCAACATTGCAGAGGGAATAATTCACAGCAAATAACATACTTGATGAAATTAGTCTTTTGCTGCAGTGGAATGCTTGTTTGCAGATTGCAATTTTCTCTCCAACTGTACTGTACCTGACACGTATAGGAATATTTGTATGTGATCCTCAGTATCTTAAATTTAAGTTGCTTTGGTAGCTGTGACTGGAGACCAAACACTAGTTTTTATGCTGATTGATCAGATGAGTGTCTATTCTGAGAAATTTAATCCAGGTTCCATTAAATTAACAGAAAAGTATCTATTATATTTAGTTGTAACTGGATCAATAAGGAAAAGACTTTGAATGTTATCTGTTTATAATGAATGCTTTTTGCTTACAGAATTGAATAACCAGACATAGAGCTGTGAGATCTCTATTCAGGAAAGAACTTACCTTTATTTTTGTCTGTACATATACAAGAAAGGTATGTTGTAATTCTTTGACCATAGATATGAAATATCTTTTTGACACACCTCTGGATGCAAAAGCTAAATGGGAAGTGGTTTGAGAATGATGTGGTCAAAAATACACTGGCTGCTCTTGTCCTAGCATGTACAATTAGATGCATAAACTTCAGTAGCCAAAGGTACACCAGTAGCAGTAAAGTTAGCAACACATTCATCTGTCTTTAAGTCCTTAGCCCAGGCAGGTGTTCATTTACAGCTGCATACTCTCACGTAGTGGGTTTTACAGCACTAGTTCACTACCAGGTCCTCATTTACATCTGTGGATCTTAGCCAGAAGGCTCAAACACTCTTCTATCTTCCTATCCCTTCCCACTTGGCCTTCATGCAGCCTCAAACTAAGACAGGCAAACTATTGCCCCAGAAGAGACAGATAAAGTTTTACCCTGGTTTCACCATCTGAGTCTTTTACCCTTCCTTTCTCTTTCCTCCTTGTCTCATTGCTCCATTTCCTCTATCTCATATCTTCTGATGGAAAATGGAGAAGGGATTGTGTTTCACTGGATACTGGTGGGAGATTGTAAGTAAATAATTTCTTTGTAATGTGGTAAGACATAATTTTACAACGTACAATTCTTTTTGCAATCACAAATCAGCTATTTTGTGGTACTGTGTGAAGAGATTCTCAGAAGTGCCTTGGCTGTTTTATTTTACTATTAATTAAGAGAGTTACAAGTTGTTACAAGTCTAAAATAGTGGGAAATAGTTTCCAATACAGAATTTCAAATTTCAGATGCTACTGATTTGATGAAATCACATCTTGCTTAAGTGACAATCTTGATTCAGAAGCACATTAATAGACATAAAAGAATTGTAGTTCAGGTGTATGAAAATTTCAACAGGTATATTTGGTATAGGATTTATGATTTTCTCATTTTATTACTTGTTTTTAATTTTCACAAACAGATATTAATTGTCTCCTAAAAGTAATACTAAATTTTCATTGAAGACAATTTTCAGTTGGCCACTGAATAATCAATCGTTTCATTCCAAATTTCAATTTATGTCCCATAGCTTTATGAATCATTCTGCATGCTTATTTTAAAATAGAACATAATTTTAAAGAGTCTTATTCAGCACTGAAGTAGGTTCTGAAATGCAGCTACATATGAACAGATTTATTTGAAGGAAGAATAACTTTACTGTTGTATATGTCCCCAAAAGTTTCTGGGCATTCATAAATTTAGCCCTGGTTATAATCAGTGTTTTATACTTTTTATAGAGCTTTTTCAAAATTACCCGAGATAACTACTAGCACAATTCAAATAACCCCCATAGTTTACATACAGAAGATAATTTTGGGCACACTTCATTTTAAATATCCAAAAGGTAACTCAAGTCACTAAGACATTGAACCTACAAATAAGAATAAAAGATACAGACTCATTTTAGTGGTGTTCAGTGACAGCACCAGAGGCAATGGACATAATCTGAAAGAAAGGAAGTTTCATCTGAACAAAATAAAACCATTTTTTACTGCATTAGTTGTTGAACACTGGGGCAGGTTGCACAAACAGGTTGTAGAATCTACAGATATTCAAAACCCACAAGGATAAATTCCTGAGCAATCTGCCCTACATGACCCTGCTTTGGAAAAGGAGGATTGGACTAGATAATCTCCAAAGATCCCTTCAAACTCCAACTGCTCTTTGCTTTTCTGATTTTGTGTCTAAAAGGATGTTTGCTGATGCATAGTTAACTCTTCTAATTTCTACCAATTTGTCAGTTCTTATTACTGTTACATGGTCTATTTTCCCCTTCATTTGTAGAATTAACAACATGGGAAGAAATACAGCATTCAAGAAGTCTCTTTCCAATACTCACCATCCAAGCAAATGCTTCCCACTTACAGAGGTATTAGCTGGACCTCTCAGGAGAGTTTGTTGTCATGGTTTGAATTAGAACAGAGTTAATTCTGTTCAGTGATTTTAATTTTCAGCCAAGTCTCTTCTAAGTAACTGCCCTTTCTGAAGTTAACAGCATATTTTTACAGGCAGTGCTTCTAGTAGTGATAACACTTGGTGCTAATAGCTGCTACTAAGGATTGGTGTGTAGAAAGGCTCTTAATTATACTTGCTTCTAGGGAGACAAAGTTCACTGCTAAATCTTGTGAACCATGGTGGGAGATACAGTAAGTAGAAGGCTGCACCTGTGGGGAAGTGCAGACAGGACAGGTAGCCTTAAACTAACTAACAAGGTATTCCATCCCATATATGTCATATTCATTGCAAGGCTGAGGGATCACAAGGGTCAAGCCTCTTCTTTAACAGACAGTGTCCAAGGACTCTATTCTGCCTTCAGTCCTGATCTGTGTGTTCCTGAATCCAGCTCCTGAGTCCATTTCCTGTCTGTTACCGAGTCCAGCTGTGGAATTCCCCAGTTCCTGCTTCATAGCATCAGTGGTGACTGTGATGTAATTGCCATAGATGGGGGTGGGAGGGAGGAAAAGAGGTTTGGTCTATATTGGTTTTGTATATATTTGTATATATCTCATGTTATTGTTATTATTGTCATCAAAGCTGGTTTAGTATTCTTTTCCAGTCCATACGTCTCTCTCCCTTATTCCTTGTCTCTTCTCCTTTGGGAAGGGAGAGGGGTTAATAACACCTGTCACTAGTAGCCAGACCAAACCCTTGACAGCTTGTATAATGCAACACTTAAGAGTTCAGAGTTAATAAACTTATACAAATTCCAGGCACAAGTATATATTCATTAAAGGAGATAAATTTTAAAAATAAATAAATAATAAACAATAAACAATAAATAATAAACAAAGTCTTAAAGAAGTATTCGTAATTTGTCCCAAGGGCTCCCAACTTAGACCATGGTAGACCCCAAACAAACAAAACCAAACAAAAAAAAACAACAACAGCAACAAAAACAAAAAAAAAACCAAAAAAAACCAAAAAACCCCCCAACAATAACAAAAAAACCAACAACAAAAAAACAAAGCCAAAACCCTAAATGCTTTATTAGACTTAGCCTGAATTTTGCTGGAGGCTTGCATCAGCTATCCCATCACTTTACATATGTACTGGACCATGCCAAGGACCACAGTAACACGCCTTACCCATGGTCTGGGTTAAAAGGCACCCTAAAGACCTTCTAGTTCTAATTCTCCTGCAAGGCCAGGGAGACCTTCCACTACACTCACCCAACCTGGCCTTGAAAAATTCCTGGGATGGGGCATCTACAACCCCTCTGGGCATCCTATTCCAGTGTCTTACTATCTTCATAATGAAGATTTTCTTCCTTATATCTATACCAAATTTACCTTCTTTCAGTTTAAAGCCATTACCCCTTGTCCTGTCACTATATGGCCTTATAAAAAGTTCCTCTCCGGCTTTCTTGTAGCCCCCCCTTCAGATACTGGAATGCCACAATGAGTTTTCTTTGGACCCTTCACTTCTGCAGGCTCAACGTCACCAAGTCACTCAGCCTGTCCTCACAGGAGACGTGTTCCAGCCCTCTGATCACCTTCATGGCCCTCTTCTGGACTCATTCCAACAGGTACATGTCTTATATTGGGGGCATCAGAGCTGAATAAAATATTCCAGGTGGAGCCTTGAAAGAATGAGATAGAAGAGGGAGAATCATGTCCCTCAACCTGCTGGCCATGCTTCTTTTGATGCAGCCCAGGATATAGTTGGCTTCCTGGGCTGACCCTGGGAAAGGGTTCAGTTACCAGACAATGCACTTTAAGCTCCTTTGAGGGAACTGGATCGTGAAAATCGTAAGAAAAATCAACACCTTCATAACTAGAACCAGCTTAGACTGTTGTGGTGTTTAAATTACCTTTATACCCATTCCTCTTTTTATAAGGATAATACATCTGAGCTCTTAAGTTTGCAACTGTTCTGATCAGCAAACTCCTGCATCTACATGGAGGCTAAAGAAAAATCTGATAGATGAGGCACACCAGCTGGATGAAAGAAAACATAGAACTGGAGTCTGGGCTAAAGACAGTTAGACCAGTCAGAATGGTCAGGGTTGGAAGGGACCTTAAAGATAATCCAGTTCCAACCCCCCTGCCATAGGCAGGGACACCTCCCACTAGAGTAGGTTGCTCAGAGCCCCATCCAGCCTGCTCTTAAAAACTTACAAGGATGGGGTTTCCACTACCTCTCTGGGCAACCTGTTCCAGTGTCTCACCACACTCATGGTGAAGAAATTCTTCCTAATGTGTAACCTGAATTGACCTATCTCTAGTCTCCACTTGCAATGGGCAGTTCTTTCATCCAACACCTGCCATCATTGTCTGTGACTCTGGGGGTGTGGCTGGAGACTTTGCCAATGAAGACTGAGGAAAAGAAGTTATTGAGGACCTCAGCCTTCTCAGCATTACTTGCCGCCAGTTCTCCAGTTTCTTTTCTGAGGGGGCCCACACCTTCCCTAGTCTTTTTCTTTCCATTCATATGCCTATAGAAATTTTTGTCATTATCCCTAATCTCCCTGGTTATATTTAATTCTCACTGAGCTTTAGTTCTCCTGACCAGTTTTCTTTCTGCTTGGGCAGCTTCCTTATACACCCCCCATTTTAGCTGTCCTTTCCACTCCTTGTAGAGCTTCTGGTTTTTTGTGACAGCATGTCCAGGAGCTCCTTGTTCATCCAGGCAAGTCTCCTAGAATTCTTTCCTGCCTTTCTCTTTGCTGGTATAGTTTGTTCCTGGGCACTGAGAAGGTGATCCTTGAATATCAGCCAGCTGTCCTGTCCCCCCTACCCTCTAGGACTTTGTCCCACAGAACTTTGGCCAGCAGATCCCTGAAACAATCAAAGTCTGCACGCCTAAACTCCAGGGTTGTAAGATTGGAGTACATCCTCCTAACTGCCCTGAGGATCTTAAATTCTATCGTTTCATGATCAGTGCAGACAAAATTGTCCCCAAGTTTTACATCAGTCACCAGCCCTTCCCTGTTGGTCAGAACAATGTCCAGCATAGCCCCTTTCTTTGTTGGTTTCTCCACCATTTGGAGGAGGAAGTTATCATTTACACACTCCAGGCACATACTGGATTGCTGGTGCCTTGCTGTGTTATCTCTCCAGCAGATGTCAGGGTGGTTAAAATCCCCTACAAGGACCAAGGCCTGTGAACACGAAGCCATTTCTATCTGCCTATGGAGGGCCTCATGCACTTGGCTCTGCTGGTCAGGTGGCCTGTAGCAGACCCCTACCATAACATCACCTTCCCATTTTCCCTTTAATCTTAACCCATATGCTCTCAGCTGGCTCATCATCATAGAAACAATATTTCTAGCTATTTTTGGCTCTGCTTTTAATTAATCTAACATTTTACCACATAAAGTACTTCGTAAAATTTTGTACTGATCACCAAATATACACAGATAGATTTAATTTAAGCAACATTTGAGATTTATTTCACTTAGAGATAGTCTGTTTACTGGCTTCATTAGTCTCTAAGCTCTTGACTAGCTTAAGAAAAGACTGTAAAAAATACGTTGACGTAAATGTTTTGCAAGATAGATTTTTCTTTTTTTCCTTTTTGTTCATGCAAAAGTCATCAGAGAACTTTTAATTTGGCAGACTGAATAGTAGTTTATAATTAAATTAAATTTTCTGAGAATGTATTATGTTTTACATTGCTGCACCATGAGAAATGACTGAATATTCCCCACTGTGAGAGACTTTTCTCAAGATAGCCTGGATTTGTGGTAACTAGACAGCTAATTTTTTAAAGGTAGATACCTAAGTTAAAGAAAAGCTTACTGGAGTATTCTTTTGTGCTTTCAAAACACTATGCAAAATTTCATTCATTTCTTTTACACTTGGGAACTATATTAAGTAGCTTTCATAGTATGCAACTTCAGTTCTTAGGTGTCATTAGTACCAGTGCTACAGCTGTATTTTTATCTTCCTTTACAATAATGATAATAATGCTGAAGCTTACAAACATGGATTCAGATTAGACATCGAATGAAAACCCCTAGTGAGTGGATTAACATATTAGGGCAGTTGGCTGATGCATTTCAAGCAGCCTCTGAATTATATATGGCCCCCAGTGCCCTTATCATTAGGGTGAAATGTACTTACAGTTCATTGAATGGGACAGGATAAGTGAAATAAGACAACTTCACTGCGTGATTGCTAGAAAGGTGTTATGCAGCTAGATGAAATGGATTGTTGATGACATTCTGTTTTAAAGTTCGATACATTTGTCCCCAGAGCATAGACTGGTGTTACAAAATAATGGATTACTCAGTTGGTGGACTGTCATGGTTGTATTTAATATGGTAGAAGCCTTTATGAGATAGTCAATAGTCATAGATTTATGCAGAAAGAGAAAATAGCCTTTCACTTAATGGGAAATATTTTGCCTATGCAGTATTTTAAAACAATCACAAACTTTCCCAGGCTGAATAGATTGCTGATTGCTGAAGATGCAGTTTACTGGTCCTCTTACAAAAGCAATAGAAATATAGATCAATTAAAGCAAAACATTAGGCAGAGAGTTAAAGGGAATGGGCAAGAAATTTAAAACCTAATACCTGTCTGGTTTGGATCTGCTCATGCTTCCTTACCAAGGTTGAATTTTCTTTTGTATTCAGTCAGGAATTCAATCTTTTAATTTTGTATGATGAATAAAGACAAACCTATTTTTCAGTCTCAACATTCACCTTGTGGCACTTAGTCCATTCATATGGAATAAGTTTCCTGAGAACTAACAAAATAAACTTTTCTAAACTCATTACCTTCAGTTTATTAGATGTATTGCGTGATGACTTTGTCTCTGGGGTTCCAGTTCAGTCATTTTATGCATTTTCATATATAAGGGCATATTCCCAACTTTAAGAGTAAAATCCCAATAGTGTAATTGTTAGGAAACCAAGCATTTTATATCTAAGAAATTCAATATAATTGCACACAAAAGACATTCAAATATGTATCAGTGGGAAACACAGACTACAGGTATTCTAGAGATTTTAACACTGTCTTATGGGACAGGAACTTAAACATAGAAAGAAAAAAAAGACAAAGGTAAAAATCTAAATAATCTAAGAAGCAATGATTTATACTGTTCATGATGTAGCTACAGAGAAAAGATCTTATGAATACCTGTACATCTGAATGTTTTTGCTTTTTATATGAATATATTAACTTTTATAACATGAAGTTTGTGGATAAGCGCAGCATCCTTTTAAGATTCCTAGCCCAAGACTACTGACATACATTTATATAGAGGTATGGTCTGTAGGAGCCATAACATATTTTGTTAAACAAACCAATACACCTATACAAATGAATGAGCACATACAAATCTGGATAGGCTTTTAGTAACACCAGATTGTCAGCAAGACTTCTGTGTCCATAAAACTTGTTTTCTCCAGTAAAATTAGTCTGTTAGAAATTATTAAACCTTAAAAAACTTATCTTCCTATACTCTTAAACAAAAAATACCTTAGTCATACTATACATTAGCTATTTCTGTCTTGAAAGAAAATATTGTATTTATGACAATCATTGAGCTTCAATGATAGTCACATTCAGCAAACTTAAAACTCATCAAACATAAAATACTGATTATTTTCTTAACATTGGCAAAATCTCGGCTTCTGCTGATGAAACTGGGGAAACAAAAGATGGAGTGAACTGTGGTGTCACTGCTGATAATCGGAGGACCTGTCTTTAATGTCCTCAGAGAAGACATACAGCACTGACTGGAACTATCTCCAGCTGCATGTTCTGCTGTATTTTAAAAAATAATATACAATAAATATTAGCAAAATTTGTATAAACAGAACCAACATATTTTTAATATATTTTTTCCATATTTCAGCCCAGAGGGAAAATTAATCTTTATTTTATATTAATGTTTTTCTTCACCGTTTTTCTTCCTTCCGTTTTCCCATTGTTAACAGAGTGAAGAGAGAATGAAGTACTGACCACTGGCTTCCACAGACTACACCAAAAATGTTCAGTCAGACACTAAGTAGGCTGATGAACAAGGAGAAGAAAAACATTGCTATTGTCACTGTTTTTTTCTAACAGTTGAAGAAGTGTTTCAATAAACTACTTATGGTACTGCCTGTTGCTCACAGAATCTTCACCTTGTACTTTTATGCTGCTGCAGACAACAAGAAGGGAAGGAAATGAAGCTCCAAATAGAACGCAAGGCCTTCCAGTGTTTCTTGATTGTAGTAGCTCAAGTTTATGATTCCACTGTATCTGAGAAATCATCATGTGCTTAGGTTGTTGCTACTCCAAGAAAGGAAGGAATTTGAGCTTGCCTGACTCCGTGGACCAAAGAGGCAATTGTGTTTGGCATCAGAATTGTAGTGCTTGCAAAATGGATGAGATTTCACTGCCTACTTCATCTTTGGCACAGTCTGGAGTAACCCAGTGAGATTCTGTTGCTGCAGACATCAAGAGGATAATGCAGATGCGATGACTGCTAAGGATGGAGAGGAAGGTGCTCCACTGAACCAAGGCAACAGTATTTCCTTTGTCCTTTCTTCTGACAGCAGGAACAGCAAGCCCTATATAAATGGTGCTGCTTCTGGTTTTCCTCCTAGCTTTGTCCTTTGCCTCTTGCATGACAACAGCAGCTGAGTCCTGGCCTAGCCCTCAGCCTTGGAGTGACAAAATTAACATTTACCTACACTTTTCTCCACCTTATTTAAATAGGCTGAACCATGGAATAAGAAAGACATGTCATACACCTGCCTCTACCTACCGAGTTGATTCTCTGAGTCTCTCCCCCTTATAAAAGCCTGTATTTACACATACATAATAACATGTGCTCATACTCAAGTTTCATGCCTATGGTGAAACTGTGAGCAGACAGGCAGGATGTTCAACAAAAGGTTAAAAAAAAAAAAGATGCGCTGAAAATTTTGGATGTAACCTTTTAAGACTAGATGCATAGCCCTGCTTATCTACATGCCTCTTGTCTGAATTAAAGTTGAGTTTAACATGCATATAACCTTTAAGGTTACAACAAGCCTAACTTATATTCCTATATCATATGTTATACACATATGATATACAGAGAAAAATACATTGGAAACTCTTAATGCAATACAAATATAAGTTTTTTTAATATTAACAACAAAAAAACAACCTCTGAAATTGTGGTAGTATAGGGATGTGGCGATGCAGAAGATCACGTGCTGTAACGGAAACATAGAAAACAGGTAGGATACCACCCACGAAGGGCTGGGTCTGTTACTGGTATATAAGTGCCTGTAGCCTTTAATAAAACGCCATTTTGCCTTCCTCTCTATGAGAGTCTGAGTCTCACAATGGACCCTCGGTGTCTCCCGGCATTTCGGCACTGAGGATAGGACACGTTAATCACAACATGAAATATCCTCAAAAGTTTTACATTCATATTCTAGCATGTGGCTAATATCTATAAAGAAACTGGAGATGTATAGTCACAACTGAACATAAGAAAAATTCCATGAAATTATCAAGGTAATCTCTGATATAAATTAAAGTCACCATATTATAGATAGAAAAAATAAAACAGCCAACAACATTTCTGATGTTTTTTACACAGAAATAAAAGCTGCTAGCGCATTGAATTCCAGCTCACCTTCAGTTAGTGAGTTTGAAAACTACTCTAGACTTTAATAACTTGATCAAACAGATGAAAGGCTAAATGAACTGCTAACCATTGAAAGATGAAATGGATAGTGAAGATATGATCGGTATGTGCTAATTTTCATAAGACATGCATGCATTGTGATGACTTAGGCTGCAGTTCCATGAACAGGATAATGTTTTCAGAGCATAAAAAGCCATAGCCACATGACACAGAACGCTGAACAGGCAGAATATCAGCCTGACATACTCATGGCTACTGAAAAAACAATTGTGGAGTTCATTTAAGTTTAGGTGAACTTAAGGTTCACTAAGTTTTGACAGGTAGCTAATCTTGTGTATGCTCTATTCCAATTGGATCATCTTCAATTTAGACTCCCATTTTCTTCCTCTTCTGTACTGCCTTGTAAGTCAATATCCTTCTTTATTTTTCCTTATTTCTTTATATGTTCTGCAGATCTCCTTCACTACAGACATACTTGGACCAAAATAACTTAATCAAACTGAGAACTGAAATATCTGTCTGAAGAATTATTGTTGGGAAATCACAGAACAATAGCCACTACAAGACCATGCAAATAAGTCACAGACTTGAAAAAAAAAGAAATATTCTATGCCTGTGAGCCACACTTAGATATCTGCCCTGAAGACCAAATATTGAGCCTTGGTTCCCTTAACTCATGAAGAGGATTTGTTGCACTTCAAGTTTCCCTAGCATGTGTCTACCGACAAAGAAGATATTCAGGGTCTTGAAGCACTCAGGAACATCTTTCAGTGCAAAAGCAAATAGTCCTCAATATCTCAACAGGGAAATACATCTGTAACTCAAGTCCCCACAAAGACTCTGCTTTCTGACTTCCACAATCCTCATTTCAAATCTTTGCATAATTGAATAAGTTCTGCATACTTATTCCTATAAATTCTGTTCTAATTTCCTATTTTATTCTAAAAGCAGATGCAGCTACTTAACAAAACCATCAAATTGCTTTACCTATTGTCATAGAATTACAGAATGTTTTGGGTTGCAAGGAACCTTTAAATGTCAGCTACTCCAACCCCTCTGCGGTGAGCAGGGACATTTTCAACAAGAACAGGTTGCTCAGAGATCCATCCAACCTGACCTTGAACGTTTCCAGGGATGGAACATCTACCTATTCCAGTGTCTCACCATCCTCATTGTGAAAAATGTCTTCCTTATATCTAGTCTGAATCTACCTTCTTTTACTTTAAAATCATCACGCCTTGTCCTGTCACAGCAGGTCCTGTGTCTATCCTTCTTATAGGCCTTGTTTAAATACTGAAAGGCCACAGTAAGGTCTCCCTGGAGCCTTCTGTTCTCCAGGCTGAACAATCCCAGCTCTCTCTACCTTTCTTCATAGAAGAGTTGTTCCAGCCCTCTCATTATTTTTTTGGCCCTACTCTGGAACCACTCCAACAGGTTCATGTCTTTCTTGTGCTGTGGACTCCAGAGTTTGACACAGCACCCCAGGTGAGGTATCACCAGAGCCATATTAGGAACCAACAATGCTGAAGAAATACTTCTTTTGACTATTCTCCCCCTTCATTTAAAGTATACTTTAGGGGAGTACATGTAATTGCAGATTGAGATTTTTCAAGAATTGCATTTATAAATCAAATCTCTACAGAAATTAAAGGAAGCTTCTTAATTCCTTGCTGACCTTCCAGGGGCATGAATCACATGGCTTCTTCCAGATAGTCACAGATCCAACAGTGAGACAACTACAGAAGTTGCCTCACAGGACCTGGTATTTATAATTAGGGAAGGATTTCTGGCTGGTGTGATAGTTGGAGGACATCTTGGGAATAGCAATCACAAAATGATTGAGTTTGTGATTCTCGGAGAAGGAAGCAGGGCAGTCAGCAGAATTTCTGCCTTCGATTTTCAGAGGGCAAACTCTGACTTGTTTAGGAATCTGGTTAACAATGTCCCTTAGGATGCAGTGATGAAAGGCAAGAGTCCAGGAAGAAGAAGGACATCTTAAAAACACAGTAGGCTGTCTCCATGTGCAAAAAGATACCCTGTAGGGGAAGAAGGTCAGCCTAGTGAACAGGAAGCTGTTTTAAAGAGAGTTAAAGAGAGTTTATAATCTTTGAAAGGAGGGGCAGGCAACTCTCAAAGACTACAAGGATGTTGTGAGGTTATGCAGAGAGAAAATTAGAAGGGCTGAAGCCCAAATAGAACATAATTGGCCACCACTATAAAAGAGAATAGAAAGCGTTCCTATAAATACATTAGCAACAACTGGAGGACTAAGGAGAATCTCCATCTTCTATTGGAACCATAGTGACCAAGGATGAGGAAAAGGCTGAGGTATCGAATGCCTTCTTTGCCTCAGCCTATATTAGTAAGACCAGGTGTTCTCCAGGTACCCAGACCACTGTGCCAGAAGACAGAGACAGGGAGCAGAATGAAGGCTCCACAATCCAAGGGAAAGTGGTATGCAACCTACTTCTCCACTTAGAGACACACAGGTCTATGGGGCTGGATGGGATCCACATAAGTGTACTGAGGGAGCTGGCAGAGATGCTCATCAGGCTACTTTCCATCATTTATCAGTAGTCCTGACTAACTGGGGAGTTCCTAGTGGACTGGAGGTTAGAAAATGTGACACCCATCTACAAGAAGGGTCAGAAGGAGGATCCAGGGAACTACAGGCTTGTCAGTCTGATCTCATTGCTGGGGATGGTTATGGAGCAGATCTTCTTGAGTGCAATCATGAGACACATAAAACACAATCAAAAGAGGCTGTAGATAGGTGGGGTCAGTCTCTTCTCCTAGGTAACAAGTGATAAGAGGTGATGGCCTCAAGTTGCACCAGGGGACATTTAGGTTAGACATAGTAAAAATTTCTTCACTGAAAGGGTTGTAAAGCACTAGAATAGACTGTCCAAGGAGGTGGTGGAGTCACCACCCCAGCAGTTTTCAAAAGACATGTAGATGAGGTGCCTAGGGACATCAGTTAGTGTCAGGATTGACTGTGTTAGGTTAATGGCTGGACTCAATGATCTTAAAGGTCTTTTCCAACCAAAATATTTCTATGATTCTAAGATTTTAATAATGTTTTTAAAAGTCCTAGGAAACAAACCCCAAATACCAGCTTCCTGTGTTGAATATCAATGTACTGAGTGTCTGTTCTCCTTGACTTGGGAGGAAGAAACTACGTATCTCTTGGACTAATTGTTAGCTACCATATTGTTCTAAGGTTCACTTGTTGAAGTTAATTGGGAGTTTTGGCACTTATTCATCTTCTTAAAATCAAAGGGAGTCATGATTGGCTAGTGTGACTTCCTGCACAAACAGGACTATGAACCTCCCCTGATAATCTCTACACTAAAACTGTAATTTATGTTTGAATTATACTATTTATTCCAGAGATACATTCAGTTATGATGACTTCTTTAATTTATGAGCTCACCTCACCTCTTGGGATATTGTTCCAGTTAGTAACTATATTTCTGCAGAAATGCTTCTCTTGCTTTAAATCTGAATAGTCTATAGTCAGCTTTAAACTGAGGAATCTAATATATGCTTTTATGTTCTTTTTGCCAAATAGGATGCCTATGGCATTAAGAGCTGAGTTTTAATTTATTAGACACTGAATTGTAATAATGGCTCCTTTGGGAACCACATCCATTTTTTCAACATTAAGTTATGTAAAGCAGTGATATCTTCTCTTAAATCCTACCTGATAATCACCTTCTATCTCCTAAGAAAGTCCCAAGAACTCTGTCTTTTAGGTATCGTATCAAACAGCTCATGTAAGGCAACGGTAACACTATTTGTACTTGGACATTCACTACCATTGCATATCAAAGTACTTTTCAATCCCAAATCAAATCTAAGTCAAATTTAGCTTTGTGAGAAACATTGTATCAATTATTTATGACTGAAATACAAATACTGATCTCTTTTATTCATTAAAACTGTGCTATTTGCCAATCATTATTTTTTATCACTATTTGGCTAATTTTTCATCAAAAGAAAAAATATTTCAAATAATTTTTTTTTTCTTCCAGATCATTCATATTGTTAAGAACTAAATACCCACTTAAGCTGTGGTTTATTTCAAGCAATTTGCTCTGAGGGATATTCTAGTTTAGCTCAGTTTCACGTTACAGAATTTCAACAATATTATGCTGAATATGCTGAAAGATATGTTTTGTATTACGATTAGGCAAAGATCACATTACATGAGAGATTATCCTTCCCTATTTACAGTAAATAGCTACCAGTTACAAGAAAATAGAAGCTTGATTCATGAATGATTTACATGCTTCTGTTTCTCAAGGTTTTGTTTTATTCAAGTCAAAATTTGTGCCCAGAATATTAAAGACATATTTTAATTTGGTGTATGAAATCAAAGCTGACTGCCTGCAGTAGCTTCTTTTGAATCTATCTTACCATGACTATAAATTCCACCCCTTCTCTTACTTTGAGAATTAAATACAGTAAATCAATAGCATTCCAAAATGCATGCTATCTACCAGATGTTTATGTTCCCATGTGACTAACAGGTTTTATGGTATCTAGGAATGATTTAATTTCCCTATAACTAAAGGATCCAGTAACTGTGATTGTTGCCTTCTTATTCCTTCTTACCTGAGGGCAAATTAATTTTTTAATGTGCTTAATAAAAATTTAGAAATTTTCTCTTTTCTACATTTAAATCAGTCTGTTTTATTGAGAAGTTCACACACAGAATTCATTGAAGCTACATTTCAGGAAAAAAAAGTAAAAGATTTTGAAAGATGCTTGCAAACTGTTCAGCTGTAAGAACAATAGATAATAGAGTCTTCTTCCAAAGACCTGGAAACAGAATCAGAGTACTTACGTTTCATACTTTGTCAGTCCCACTAACCATGTAATACACCACTCTGTTCAGAAATAACTGTTTATCAGATTAGCAAACATCATATCATTTGGCTTTTGCTCTGTCTCCCCCTCCTTATCTGTGCAAAGGAATGAATTACCCTGGCAGTCACTGTGTCACCAGTGACAATCACACTGTATTTGTTATCTTAGGATCTTTCAGCTCTTACCTACATTTTAGAGAGAAAACTTGATGAAGGACTTGAAACAGAGAAGAGAATGTAACCTGAATTTTTATTCTCATGTTGGTACACAAATGAATCCTTCATGTTTTTCCACAGTCCAGCAACATGTAAGAAGGACTCCATGTACTACAATGTATTATCTGTCTCTGACACCTTTTCGCCCTGGTAAAGATTTGAAAAGTAGAGATGTAAAAGGATGATTAATTTGTTTCTTAAACAATCTCAGTAGAATATTTGGGTTGCACTGATCTGATATTCCATTAGGGTTTTGGAACTAAATATTTAAAAGAAGCAACAATGTCCTAAATCACAAACATTTCTTAAGCTTTTTTCTTTCCTTGTGGAAATATTTCAAATTCGATTTATTCTTTTTTTTCTGAAAAAAATATAACAGCAGAATTATCCCTAAGTCAGCTGATCAATACTGTAATTTTTTGAGGTGTTACTACATAGTTACCTTTGCCTAGCTCCCATCTCCACTTAATGTGTTTTCTGAGTCTAATATTTAACTGGTGGTGAGTAGGGAAAGTGAATGCAGCTAGCTTTCAGCTATGCTTCACTGTATGGTCAGATTTGCTAGAACCTTGATCTCTCTAACCAGCAGTGGAAAATGTAAGCAAACTTGTCTTTAAATGGCTTACTGATGTATGAAGCAATGATGTAGCATAACAGCACAAAATAATCTGTAAGGGTTATTTTTAGATCTTAGCAATAGAGAATGAGATGCATTCTAAAGAGGAAAACTATCAAAAAAACCCTGTGTAAACAATTGAAATACATATAACACAAGAAAATACATTCTATTTCCTTGCAACATGCAAGGAAACATCTTGGTTTTTTAATCCCAAAACAGAAAAAAACCATAATTAAATAAATATATAAATAAGTAAGTAGAAGGCGGTGTTTATGTATTCAGTCTCTAGTAAGTTTGAAAGCGTTGATAGAACATATTTATGGTCCCCTCTAAACTCCTTACAAGACTCCCATCAAATTCAGTAGTTTAGGATTAGTCTTCTGAGCTTTTACTGTACTTTTATTCCAGTATTAGATTAACAGAATGTAGCTAACATGATTTTCCACTAAAGACAGTCATGAGGGGTAGGGGCTGGAGAAGGAGAGAAATGAAGGAAAGAAGCAAGCAAGTAACATTATATGTGCATAAACCAAGGAAGTCATACAAAGGAGTAGAAGTGAAAGCTCAGATGCATTGTAAATTGCTGATAAGACAAAGACCATAAAAGTCTCCACATGATAAAATCTATTACAGTGATGACTGAATTACAAATGTATTTTGTTTCCTCATGTATCTCAAATTCAGCTCTCTAAATAAATCTTTAAAAAATCAAGGATATTTTCAGTAAAACTGGATAAAAATAAATTCAGTCCTTCTGGCTTCTAACTAAATCCTGACAAATTGAAGAGAATACATACGTTTCTTTACTGCTAGGCCTCTAGGGCACATTTTTTCTTGCTTGGAGGCTGCTTTGCCCCATACTGCTAAAATATTCTGGGCACTGATTTGCATAACTAACATTGGAAAAATACTGTCAAGTTATGAAACCTTCTGTAGTCTAGGGGCTGAAACAAATCCTCTTTTGCATCCTTTGACAATCAGCCTAATTTGGAGCAGCCTTTGTAACGCTCTAACTTAATATGTGGACTTGTATTTTTAAATGTATTTCTTGTTCCCTTCTCACTTGATTTTTTTTAGGCAAATCAGCAGATGTGGTCCTTTTCTAACCAACTGCCTAAAAAAAAAATATTAGCATTCTACAGCTGCATTCTGCAGCTGTATAGTAATAA
Organism: Todiramphus chloris collaris; assembly: GCA_025345505.1. Lineage (NCBI taxonomy): Eukaryota > Metazoa > Chordata > Aves > Coraciiformes > Alcedinidae > Todiramphus > Todiramphus chloris. Next base: position 17,691,682 of record JANVCC010000018.1, read on the forward strand.
TAAAAGCTTCCACAAAAGATAAAAGGGGAATAAAATGCTGTATTTTTCTATGAGTCATGAGGTATTTTGAAATTATCTTTCTTAAACCTTTTCATTCTTCCAAATGTACTGTTTCTATCTCTTCTGAACATATCTGACTCCCTTTTCCCCAAAGTACTACCCATTGATCTATTGGCTCAAGAATAAAGAAAATTTTCATTATAACAATCTTGTCTAAGAAAAACACAGTAGTGTACCTTGACCAAAAAGAAGGTTACAAAGAATGATTAAGACACAGAGCACCACTGTTTACCTATGGATTCCATACAGAATCTTTTGCTTGGTTTAGAGAAATATTAAGAAATTTTTGATATTCATTAAATGTTGAAAGTTTGCTCTTAGAATGAACCTTATTTATTTTCTCCTGCTGCAAACAAAGGAAAAATGAATTTGCTAACGAAAATGCATTTTATTTAAATAACTATAGAATTGGGCAACAGTATGTAAACTGGATATAAAGGCAATAACTTTATGTAATTTGGAAAACCTTCAACAAAGAGGAGGAAGTTGAAGCTAATGGTCATAAAGAAAACTTCACAATCTTCCTCCCAGAACTGCGTTTGAAATATACTGCTAAATGAACTAAAACAGAAAAAAGGATGGAATAGCCATAAATGCATATTGCAGTATTTCTGCTCTACATGTTCTCAAAAGCTTCAAAGTGTTATTCTTAAAATAGTTGTATATCTGGCTATGAAGACTGAATAAGAGAATTAACACTTTTTCTGCTTGAAGAATTGTGCCTCTATATGCCACATGAGCAAGGAAGTGTCCAATGCCACTACTTTGAATAGTAATTAAGCTCATAGTGATACTTCATGTGATTAGAATGCTGATTAACAGAACCTTTAAAAGCTTCTTTGCAAAAGTGATTGTCTCTTACAGAATTACAAATTAATTATGAAATTATAAGGACATTGAATTTGTAAATCATGGAAATCTTTGATTCATGGAATGTTATAAATTCATGGTGTTTACCAGGAAATTTACAGATTAACATATCTCTGCTAGAGGCTTTTGATCTATACTGCAAGATTCCATTTTAAATAAAGCCTGTTACAGCCAGTAGCAGCAAAGTTCTCAGACATTGGAATTTAGAACTACTGGTATGTAATTTCAGTGATCCACTGAGAATTTGTCCCTGGTCATTATTTCAGTGTTGCACCTCAAATTTCTGGCTACTGGTATACTACTAGCAGATACTAGTAGGTCAAGAACACAAATCTAGAGTCCTCATTGTTTACATGGGAAAAAGAGACTAACATTTAACAGTTAAATGGATCTAAGTAGAATTTATGTAGTGCAAACTGTTCAGATCTAGAATTAATTTATTTTATTAGAGTGTAGATTCACTGGAATCTTTATTTTATTTCAACTTTATGTTCTGACATCTGCAGGTTTGAATTGCACTATACTTTTCCTGTCCCATTTGATCCTAAGTTTGTCTTAAGACCTTTGAGCTCCCTAGTGTCACCATTGTTTGCATAACATACCTTGGACTGAGTTAATCTCTTTGCCTGAAAGAATTTCCCACAGTGAGACAGTGTTTCATTTATTCACAATGTTTATAGTACCAAGAAGTGACCTATACAGAACTAGGGATTCATGCTACATATTTTATGTGACAGTAAAAAAATTGCATACAAATTCATACTTATTTATCTGCATATTATTACAGACCTACACAAGGTCTCATAATTTCATAGTAGTAAATACAACATGTCAGTGAACTTACATTCATCCTCAGTTATCATACCAGGCTTACACAAGTCTATTTTCATAATCTGACAAATTTTCCTCTCTTTTTTCTCCTATGTTTCTATGAAATTAAAAGCCTATTTTAGGCTCCTGGGGTAAATCTGTTTCTTCTGTCATAATTTTCCCATCAGAGAAAAATCTCCTCTACTTAAGACACAAAATAACTCTCTGTTGACATTGACATGTAAACATATCACCATAATCTTAGAGATCCAAGGCAATTCCATTAAAACTTTTTAAAGGATTTTCTTTCATTAACTGAGTTTTAATTCAGTGACTAGGGAAAGAACCTAGATTTAGCAAAAGACAAGCTACTCAAGATGTGATGCTAGCGCAATGCATTGCCAGAAAAATGAAACAACTTCTGTTGAAAGATTACAATTACTTTTCTCTGTTATGTACAAGCCTCATAATACAAATTACTGTGTCTCAAATGTAGTAGTGTTTTGATAAAACTGACACCCTGTTTCTTGGATTTTTATTAGATGTAGGTTCTTTCTTTTGACTGTTATTTTCTTGCTAATTTTTAACTAGTAACACTATTAATTTTGTCTGAGTTATGTGATATTTCTAATAGGTATAGGTGAGATGAGAATAAAGACACCCACTGTAACATACTAGTTTGAGTTTTACCCAGAAGAGAGTACGCCCGCCCAAGCCATGAGCAGTCAGTTTTGCCAGGAAGATACTGTGGGAAATAGTGTTAAAGTCCTAAAGTCCAGGGAGACAACATCGACAGCCTTTCCCTCATGCACTATCTGGGTCGTCTTGTTACAGGAAATCAGATTTGTTAAGCCGGACATGCCTTTCATAAACCTATTTAACTGGCCTTGATTGATTCATTGTTCTTTATATGGTATATAATGGCACTCAAGATGATTTGCTCCATAACCTTCACCAGCACTGAGGTTAGACTGACAGGCCTGCAGTTCACCAGATCCTTCTTCCAGACCTTCTTTTTGATGGGTGTCAGTTTGATAACATGGATATAAAAAGAAAATTTAGAAAGGAGAAGAAGCCTATATATGGTTCAAAACTACTTCTTTTCAGCTCAACTCACCAACACAAAACTTGACCTCAGTTTGGTCTTGCTGCACATAAAATGAAAGGGATCACTATGTGATATAACACAGCTCAAAAAAAAAAAAAGACAAAAAACTTCAGAGATGAGTCAAACCAACAGGCATGAATTCTAGTCAGATGAGTGAAAGATGCATTTATCATTCAATTAAAGACGAGTATCATATTGGAAATACTGAAACAGAGTCGGAAGAATTTTGACCACTTTAGAATTTGGAAATTCATACAGCCTCCCCAGAGGGAGGGGAGATTTTGATAAGAGTTTCTTGACATAAATGAAAAAGAAAAAACAATAATAAATCTAAAATACCTATCCTACTGTCCTATAGTTTTAAATTCAGTATTACAGACAATGAATAAAGTGCTGTAAATAAGTAGAAGGTAATTTCAATAGTTTTTCATTACAAAGAAAGTGAATTGGGAAACATAACATATATACATCAGAAAATCTATCCACTTGTCATCCTATACTTTTAAGGGAATTACCAAAAATACTACTACCAGCAGCTATTTTGGAAAAGTCATGGAGGACTAAGGAGATGCCAGGAAAAAAAATTGTAGCAACAATGTTTGGAGTATGTAAATAAGATACAGGCAACTACTATCTAAAAATTTCAAGTGAAAATCCTGGTAAAATAAATTTTTAAGAGACAATACTGTACTGGTACCAAAGACAATAATGAAACTTTGATTGCTACAAAAAAGAATAAATCTTACCATTCAATAACTTCTTTGATCAAATTAAGTAATCAATATGTGAAGTGTAAATTAGTGACTAAGATAAAGGATTGTGCCCAAGACATATACTTTCAAATCACAGCTCACTTCTGTTGTGACAGAAGTTATTTAACCTTGTAAATCAGGATCTACTCTATCTCCATTCTTATTGTTTTAGAGCTCATTACATCCCTACCTTTCAGGTGCTTAGTGAAGATAAAATCCATTAATGATTATAAGATGTCCAGATACAACTCTGACAAGAGCCATAAAAGTGCCCAGGAAGGTAATTAGAAGTGAATGCCTTATAAGGTTTTAAAGCTGAATATAATATCATACAGATAAATATAAACATAATTCCTAACTATAGCCTAATGTTTAATTTTTTCTCTATCTTGCCCTTTTGAAATTAGCTCAAAATTGTCTTGTGCAGCAAACATGAGTATATACACCTTTGACCCTTAAAAATTCAAAGTTCTCCATGGCAGTAGGTTTGCTAATGCAAAAAAAATATACAGAACTAAAGTTTGATTAACCTAGAATCTGGTTGAGAACACAATGCAGAACTGTTCTGTTTTATTGAATGGTCCTTTTGGTTCAGAATGACTAGAATAAAATATAAAGTGTTTGTTTGAGAATAAGGTGGAATCAGGTACACAATTATTAATGATAGCAGGAGAAGACATGAGTGGCACATTACCTGAACTGACAAGCTTCCATGTAGTAAAGGAGATCATGCAAAGTGGAATGGAAGTAAGGAATTTTAATGTAAGATCAAGAATAAAAAAAATGAATTAATTGTAGGCAAATTTAATTATATTTCCTTATCCTGCAAGTATTTCTGTGTATGCTAGGCATCATAAGTGGTATACTTAATTTAATAGGTCACAGAACATTTATATAAGAATATGGCCTACTTTGTACAATAGAGAGATATGGTTGAAATTTATTAATAAATGAGCTTTTAAAATTATGAAACTAAGATTAATTTTCAGTATTTCTGTGTAATTCTAATGACACTTCCAACAAAATTCATTTTCTGTGATATTTGTCTTTAAAACAGTACTTAGCCAGTATTCACTAAGCAAAGTGAGGGGAAGATGCAACGAAAGAGATGTAGGTACACAGACACTGAGCTCATTTTGCTTCCATATATAACATTTTAAACACAAATCACAGACTAGATGCTAACCTGGGGTTTCTACTATAGGCAGCTGAAATTCAGGCTCAGACAGCATTACTTTTTCCTGGCAGAATAACTGATCTTTTCATATTCTGACTAAGAAGCCACTTATTTTAACAGCAGTGATATTTCACAATGAATCAACATGTTTCTGTAGGCATTCAAAGGAAAATATCAGTGCCTTTGGCAATGATCCTTCTTCATTTGATGTGCTTTCCATAAATATTCTAACAATAGCTGACTGACCAAAAATATTACAGCAGCAGTACATTTTCAGTAATTGCTGAAAAATACCAACAGCAGATAACTTTTGACCCTATAACTGAAATTGTTAACAAATACTCTTACCAAATTCTCACTCTCACTCATGTATTGGCTGAGATAAGAAGAAAGACCTGCATATCCAGTCAGAAATAATATACCCCAAATCATTAATAGTCTCATGGACTTCATAAGCAAACTATGGGCTATGACTTCTTCATGAAAACCACAGAATGACAGAATCAACCAAAAAATTCTTGAGGTTGGAAAGGTTCTCTGGCAGTAGAATTGGTTCCCACATGTAAGAAAATGGGCTAATAGTCAATAGCATTAGAGAAGCCTAGGCAGTATCTCCACAACATCCCAGATCCAAGGCCTCAGCAAGCAGCAAGCTTCTGTAGATGACAGGTCAGGTAAGCAGATGGGTGCTTCTGTCCATGGAGGAGGGTGTCACTCATGCTGCTGTCACTCTCCACTTCTTCCTGGTGCTCCTATGTGGTTCCAGGTAAGTCAGCCCAGATGCTACACATGAAAGCAGCCCCAGCTCCTCCTCAGCTCTGAGGGCAGTTAACCTATCCCCTAGTTGTAAGCTTTCAAGTAGAGCAGGAACCTTCCCCCAGGTGCCAGAAGTTGCTAGCTTCGGACTTTGCCTTCCTTACAAGATGTTTGACAGATGCTTTGAATAGGAAAGGCAACTGAAATAATCATAATATGCTGAAAAATGTGTAAATGGAACACAGAATTCTCTCAGTTCTTTAGGATGTTGTCTAAATATTTTCTTCAAGTATGTTTCAATTTCATATATATGTATGGAGAGAAAAAAAACAGAGAAAGAAGAAAGGAGGCATGGACAAAGGAAGAGTTTTAGGTAGCTCTGGAACAGGGGTGCTATGCCTAACAGATCAGAACAGCATCAGAACAGATAATCTGCCCAAATATTAAGGACTGCTCACAAGGAACCATCCATATAGAAAGTATTTGCAATATAGCTCTCAAATTTGCATTTGAGTATGTCACAGTTTATAAAGATTTGTCTTCAGAATATCCTTGCAACAGAAATGTCATTATCCTTACCTCACAGATGGACATATGTGTTATACAGTAGCGAAGTTACTTCACTCAGAGGATGGTATGTCACAAGGTGGTATCAATAAAAGTAGTGACTCCCCACAAAGTTAAAAATAATTATTTCCTTAGAAGAATAGAAGTGATACAAGACAAAGACACACAGTTACTGGAATACATAGCTATCTTATAAATATGTACACTTTTGGGTGTACTTTTGATTTTCTAGTTATCATCGACCTTTTTTCCGATTTTTCTGATATGATCATCAAAATCATGTTTATCTTCCTTATGTCTCATATATGTGATGCAATTCAGGCCAACTCTCTTGGTTAAGCCAAAAGTTTGTGTGTGGGGAGGGGGATGTTGAGTTTTATACAGGGGACAATTACTCCTTCTATTTATTTTTTTGACAGATATTGTGTTGGATTGAAATATCTAATGTTTCCAGATGCAGTTATGAAACTTATGAAAGTGTATATAGACTAAAAAATTGGAGTCTGCTCTGGGCCATAAAATAGTTTGGATCCATGTCAATACATAAAAGAGATTATAATAAAACTCAGACAAGCACAATTTTTGTAGTGATGTTATAAGGCTGTACTAACCTAGAAGAGAAATAACATGTTTCTTTTCTCACAGTTAGATACATACGTGAGGTACAGCTATTCATCCCTAATTCCATCCACTGAAAATAAGTCAACATTCAATTTTCTTTGCTCATCTACAAATGAATAATTGACTCCTTTGCCTGAAATTAGGTACTGTTTTGACAAGGGAACAGTGGTAGAAAAATGCTTGGTACCTCCAACTCTCACAACAGCTGTTAAAATTTCCATTTTCTCCCTCTTGTTCCACCTCGAGGATAGGACAATGAGTTATTGTCAGCATTCTGCTGTACAATGGGTTTCTTTACACTGCTAATCCTTGAATAATCCATACTTGCTGAGGTTAAAGAGATTTTTTTTGTGTATATTTTTCATTTCACTGTGTACAGGTGTTAAAAAGAACCGCAATTAATGATGGTGAGGTTACAGACATAGGAGAACATGAATTGTATTTCATGTTTCAGAATGTTTAACTGTTTAATTCCATCACACAAATATTGAGCATCTTCTTGATCATTGCTAATTAGATATCTAAACACTTAGCAAGGAAAGGCAGCTATGTCAAAGCAAGTAGAGAAAACACAAATATTGCATGTTGGTTTTGTTTTCTCTTGTTTTGCCGTTCTCAACCTAAAACAATAGTCACCTACAATAAATACGTTGATTCTTATTTATACTAATTTTTTGTTCAAGTCAACATAAAAAGTTTAAAAAAATAAAAGTATAGCAAATTAAACTGCAGCAGAGAGAACTGTGTGATAAGTGCTGAGGAACTTTTGGAAAAGCTCAACATAGCTTAAACTATAAGGGCATGTAAACTGGAGACAAGGTCAAAGTGTGTCAAGGCACTTGTCCTGGTTTGAGTGAGAACAACTAATTCTGTTCAGTGATTTCACTTTTCATCTCAGTTCTTCTAACTAATTGTACTGCCTGAAGTTAGCAGCCTGTTTTCACAGACACTGATAGCACTCCATGTTTAGAGTTACTGCGAAGGATTGGTGTGCAGACCAAGCCCATTGCTGGATCTTGTGTACCATATTGTGGGGTTCAGAAAAGTGAAAAGTGGACAGGACAGGTGACCCTAAACTGACCATCAAGAGACTCCATCACATATATGTCATATTCGGTATAGAGCTGAGGGAACACAAGGGTCTCGTCTCTCTCTTGGCCCTCTTGGCCCACTTTTTCAGATTTACTTGCCTTGGCTCAGGTGCTTTTCTGGTTTCTTCCTTGGAGCATGTGAGGACTCTGTTCATTCTATCTTCAATCCTGATCTCTGTGTTCCTGAATCCTGTACCAGAATCCAGCTCCTGAACACAGCTCCCATCTGCTGCTGGACCCAGTCTGGGACTCTCCTGGTGCCTGCTCCACAGCATCAGTGGTGCCAGTAATGTAATTACCATCCGGGGCATTAGGTTCAATACTGGTTTTGTATATATTCCATCTTTTATTATTATTATTTTGATTTTCATTAAAGCTGTTCTAGTTTCCTTTTCTAATTGCTGAGTCTCTCTCCCTTATTCCCTTTCCCTTCCCCTCTGGAGAGGGAGGGGGTTAACAGAGAACAGCTGTTATAGGTCTAAGGAGCCATGCTGACCCTAAACCTTGACAGCACTGAGAACAAAAAACATTTCCAGTTTGATTCTAATGTTCAGGATGAGATATTTCCTTGTAAATAAATAAGATTATGTTTGATATATGGCTTAACTATAATTTCTTTTTAAAGCCAATCTACAGGAGATGAAATAAGCTATCTTGTGTCACCAGAAATAATGGCATAGTACAATGAGTGTAATCATTAAGATTTCATAACTATCAGCATGGTCTCCATGTGGACACATTCCTGTCATGATTCTTTTTGTCAATATTTTCATAAATATTAGAAAAAAATTGTTGTTCATATAAGTATGAAATGGTGACAATGATGGCAATAAAACAGTGAAGTTGTTGTAATAAAAGTGAGACGAACCCATATTATCCATAAAATATTCACACTCTGTCTGGAAGATAAGATAATTGCACTTTTTCTTGGAGAAAGGGAGACTTGTAGGACTTTTCAAACATGTCCTAAGAAATACAAGTGTTATCTAGGAAAAATGCAGTACATAGAATATGACTCTACTATTCAAAATTAAATGAAAACTAGTTTGAGTGGATCTCTCCTCCACTAGTCTTTTCAGAAACATTCAATATATTCAGAGTGCAATATTAACCAAAGATCTAACTTACAGTGTTTCATATGGCCACCTTTATATTTTGTCTTTAATAACTTTCACTAAGATTAAGGTCCAATTCTAAGGTGGAGACATTGTCTGTTCTCAGAAAAACTCACAAAGAAAATACTTCCAGTTAGTATACTAATTTAATATACCAAATTCAGTTATTGCAATACAGAATATAAGGACACTCACCAAGATGACTTATTTGTTTTAGAAAACATGAATTAAATATCAGTTCTCAGAATACAAATAGATGAATTGAATATACTTGGACATACCTTTCACTTTCATGAAATACAGAATAGTCCTGGAAGTACTGGTAAAAGTATGAGTATTTGTCAAATTTTGTGTGGAAATCTATCATGAGGAGGGACCGTCATTAAATCTACAGTGCTATCTTAGCAATGCCCTCTTCTGAATTTTCAAATGCAAGTAGATTTATCCATGAGTAACAACTGTAATCTGGACAGAAATACTGCAGTAGTGAAGAACAGCAGTTTACACCTGAGAGATTTTATTTCAGATAAATTGCTTTATTTTTATCTAAGATTTTTTTCACAGAGTTAGCTGCATTTCTTACTTGTGCAATGCTGCTTAACAGAATCTCAGTCCAACACAGAAATGCCAGGTGCAGTGAATGAGCAAATTCTTCCATATAGAGAGTTTCTAGAATTTCATCTAAGGGAGAAAAATACATACACAGCCTGTCTGACTTGACTCAATACTACCATGTCAACAGATTGAAAATGCTCTTGCCTTATCTTTAAGCTCAGTAACCTCTGTACTCAAAAGGAAACTTGAATTTGCACTTTCTGTATATTCTGTCTGTCTTGGAGATGCCCCCATCCTCATGGTTGCCTTTTCTACTCATCATTATCAATGCAACACTGACATAAGGACAAGTTAGATATCTGGTGGCAGCCTGAGTTCACACATGCATTGCAAGGCCCAAGTGCGTAGACCTCAGCAGAAAGAACCTGAGCAGAGCAGGAACCAGATTTTTTCCTTTGGCACAGTAAGGAGCTTTCAGCAAGTCCACATCAGAACAGTTTCCATCCAGGATACCAGTGAAAACAATGGTATATGGTGACAAAGTCAGGGTCTCATAGGAACATCTGCAGATGGCTTTTCAGACCTAGCCTTGTTTTCTTATTAACAGATGTGCTTTTATTAGTGTCCTTTAATTGAGATGGTAATATAAAAGTCTAGATGCTAATTAATCTGCTGTAATTAATGACATTTCCAGGAATGTTCTATGTTAGGCTTTCTGAAAAGGATTTTTTTTCACTTTCCAGATGAAAATAGTGAGAGAACTGTTATTTCTTTTTATGCTTCTCCTGATTTATTATATAATTAGATATATATTTCATATATTTTAAATAATATAATATTCTACTCTTGAAAAATGCTCTTCTGAAAACAATTTCTTGTACTAAAAAAACAGTATTCTTGAAACATATTCTTAGAGGATGTAGATGTAATAGGGATGAACACTGAAGTTATTCACTCCCAAATGCCATTCATTTCCCATCCAGTCAGGACAGTTGGATAACTAGTTTATTCCACCTATTCATGACATTTCAGAACCAACTTCTTTTTATTAATCTGTAGCACCAGCTATCCCCTTCTACACAATGACTATCAATGGTCTGTTTTATTAAGGGACCACCTTAAAGTTCAATCCTGCAGACTGCTTAAACCATTGAAACTTCTTTTCTTTTTAATGTATTGTCATGCATTAGGTTAGACACATCTTGTAGTGCTTTGGAATTAGAAGATCCTATACTATGGAGCACCAAGTCTTTATTCTAGATTAGGGAGAGAGAGGGATGTGACAAATATCTCTTTGCTATCCTTTCCTTTGTGCATGGGGAACACATTGAATTTTTAGGAGCATAGAAGTCCTTGCTGAGATGGTTCAGTCTCTTCATGCTAACTGAAAGGAAGGAAGACAGTGAAGCAGCAGCAGCACAGGGAGTGCTTCTAGGATTACAGGTTTATGCAGTATTGGCTTTTTGCTCACAATAATTAAAGTGCAATGGGCACAGGGAGTGAAGCCTGGAGGGGACAGATACCTGAAAGAAGAGGTGGGTCTGGACATTACAGAAACACAATCATAGAGGAAAGTACCCAGACCTGCCAAGGGAAAAACAGATTGTTTTTCAGAACTTATAGATATTTTGATCATGAATTCAAACACTTGAATTGGAACAGTTAAATTGGTACAGGCAATGGAAACAAGGCATTATAAAGGCTATATAAGCATAGATCATTTTTATTCCCATCTGGAAATAATTATACAAGTTTCTATCTCATCAGATATATCAACATTAACATTATTTTACTAAACTAGTTCAAGTCCTAGCATTTCAAAATGATTCAACTCTTCTAGCTGACTACATTCAACATAACACACTACTTCACAACCAGGAAGGACAAGGGGCACAGTAAGCCATCTAATATAACTCCTGAAGTGTCAGTAAATCTGACCAATTTCACACATGTCACCATATCTTTAAAGTGACATAAGTGTATAATTAGTTTGATCACTTCTGATATATATAGTTACTTACAGTACTCTTTATAAATATTGATATGTAACATAGTGCAACAAACTTCAGATGAGAGAAAATGATTGGCAGTTGTGTGAAAAAGTGCCAGTACATACAGTTTTAGAAATATAAAAGGTGACCCAAAAAACACAAAGAACTACACACTGGTAGTGGACAGATAAAACTTCCCTTACAGCAGATCAAACACAGAAGAAAAATCCTTGAAACAGAGAAATAGATACAAGCAAAAATAGAGAAATACAAGAAGTTATGTCTTAATCTGTTCTTAGTCAGGTAAAAGGCATAATTCTCACAGTAAACAAGCAAACTGAAATTCAAACCAAGGAAACCTATGAAACACTTCCAGTTTTTCAAAGTGTAAATTGTAAAGCAATAGACTTAAACAAAGCATATATATTTACTACAGTTAACTCTAAGTATTTTCACATATTTATAGAGAAAAACAGTATATATTTTTCCCTACATATATTCAAAGTCTGTAGAAGTCAGAACTTTTCTAGGACATCCCCAAAATCTAATTTTTCCCAGCTGTAGATAACATTCCATTTGCATGACGAGAAATCAATTGCTAGCAACCACGCAACTGCGAGAGCTGCCTCATTCAATGTGTTACTTTATAAAAATACTCAAATGTCACCTGGTTCAAATATTTCTCTTATCAAACACTGAATACCAGGGTTATTTGCTAACAAGATAGTGACCTGGTGTTAATGTGTAATGAGAAGCCTTTATGTAAAAGTTGGGGTAACTCATGGACACTCAACTGCCTATCAGCTTCAGTGCTGGACAGAAAATAGTGTGTTGGCCCCCTCCAGTGTTGCAGCAAACTAAGTGTGCCAGCTGTGGTATGTCAAATCAACGTGCCTGCTCACGACTTACCTTTTTCTATTACTCGGATCTTATGGTTCCACCACAGCAGATAAAAATATTCTTCAGCATCAGTTAGACTTTAAGAAATAAAAAATACATGTTAAAACGATAGACAATATTCAGGGGTCAATCTACTCTTAAGAAAGGAATGCAACAATTATGCTTCAGGGAACAGATTTAAATGAGAAGCTGGTAAGTGACATTCAAGGTCTGGTTTGAGTAAGTCTTTCTTTCTCTTCTTTTGTCCTTCCTTGTTTCTAATTTGCAGTAAAGCATTTTCTTCTACATCTGAAAAGTTTTTTAAAAGATTTAAAAAGGTTTTTTGTTAAACTTAGAATTCATTCCTTTCAGTTGTCTACATATAAACTGTTCTACGTACTTTTACTGACATTTTTCCTCACACAATGAACAAAATACAAAATTTTGAAGAAATCTGTGCAATTCTGTGTGAAGAGACAAGAATAACACGATACCAAAGGGCTTCCCTCTTAATCTCATTTCACACAGTGAAGGAGCAGTGGAGGTTACTTTAGAATAACACGCTTCTTCTTGGACCTTGCTGAGAAGGGTATCATCATGAACTTCAGGCAACTGAACCTGCCCGAGTAAACTGGAATTCCCTCTCTGAGTTTAGTGCACCAAGGGTTTGAGAGGAGTGCCACAGAAAAAAAAAAAAAAAAAAAGGTTAATATGTGTCCTTTCTCACTCAGTTTTCTCTGAAATTCTTCCTAGACTCAGAACCAATGTTTATGGGAGACTACAAACAGAATCTTAAACTACCTTAAATAAAATACATCTTATTAAAGGCTGGGAAAACCAGAGAGCTTTCCCAATGATTGCAAAAGGACTGTCAGAGCTGTGCTGCTCACCTTTTTACAATATCCTTTTCTAGAGCTGTCATTGCTAGCCCTAACAATGGACCGAGTTTGCACTGCTGGAAGTCAAGAATCACCTAAACACAACTGGTTGCATACCACAGCTTGACATATTACCTGAGATGATCTCTCTCACTCTCTATAACCTAGAACATTTCCCAATACCAGGAAAACCTGGCCAGCATATGCAAAGCTGTAACTGCAGAAAACAAGACTTTTTCCAGAATAAAGACTGTAAAGTTTCAAAGGTTTTTCACTTAAGTTTACACTCAAGTCTCTTGCTTTGTGATAGGCCATGAAGTCCAGCTGTCAAACTCATTCCAGAGTGAAGAAAAAGATGGAGACTTTTTCCACAAAATCCTCCCCCACACTTAGTATAATTACATTTTTGAAGGTACATAAGTCACCAGCAATACCCTTACTCTTCTCTGTTCAATTCTTCTGACATGTTATAATTATGGCTTTTGGTTTACCGGTTGCAAATCCTATACAGATGTCGGAATGACTTTTGTGACTTGAATTGCTGTGTTGCAATTGTGTATGAAATAGGAACATTGCAGCTCTATCTAGGCTAAGTGTCTAGTACAGGAGCACCTGTTATTCCTTCCAGTCCTGTAGTCCTAAATATCAAACAGGTTTTTATCAGTGAGGTATAAGTGAACGGAAGATATCTTTTTGGTGTTGCAAATCTGCACTGTTTACAGCTGCAGCAATAACCTGTACCATTCACAGCTTTGCAGGCTGCCTCCCAAAGGAGCTGCTGCGAGAACTGGTTAGGGGCAGCAAATGAGGTTGCTCAAAGTGTATTAATGTTCTGTTGGTTTGGTTAGTTGGTTTGCTGCCTAGGTTTTAATTCAATAGTAACATGAAAGGAAAGGCTGATAAGTAAGGTGGTAATACTGAAGCCAAGGTCAAACTTCCAAAATTTTAAGCATCTCTGGTGACTTCAGCTATGTTGGTGGATGCCAAAGGATTATACCCAGGTGACAAAGATTCAATCCCTCTTCCAATTATCTTGGATTTTGGGAAGGGACCTCCCCCAGGCTGGTATTTCCTCTGAATTTGAATGGTCTTTCTCTGTTTTTTACAGAAAGCCATAAGGTGTAAAGAACACAAAGCATTTGTCTGATAAGGAGTTTCCCCTCAAAAGATTTTGAAGGAGGAGGATGGTAAGAAATAACTGTCTAGAAAATCCTACCGAAAAGTCTGTATGAAACAGGGAATATATTTTACGAAAACACTGTCAAGCCTTCATTGACTGAATGATTGACTGGTTCTGCAGTGCCCTTTGATCGACTTCCTGGAGCCAGATGGATACCAGCACTACAGGCAAAAAAACCACTAGGTTCTGAGAAATACTTCTAATTGGCAGAAATCTGCTGGTTACAACTGTGCTTTGGCATTATGATCCCACTGCTAATTCCATCATGTGTCAGAGAACATACATTCATGGTATATTTATATTCATATTTATATTTATGACAGCTATGTAAAGTACAGAGTTCTTCACAGACAGGTAAAATGCTATTACTTTTCTAAACAAGTGTTTTAAATTTATAAAAATACCCTCCCAAACTAATTCTAGGTTGATAAAATAATATAATTGTCTTTATAGTGTGTCATTGTCCAACAACAAGTGATTTTTTTTTTTTTTAAATGACAATAACAATTTAAGGGAGCTATACAGAACAGACTGAATATAGATATAGGTATCTTGGCAGAAATATGCAACTTCTCTGGCACTTGAACTGATTAATTGGCAAACAACCATCTAATGAAACCACGTTATTTCCAATAACATAAAAAATATGCTACACGGAAACTTAAAAAGTAGGGAAAAACTGGTGAAGTCATACCTGAAGGGAAGAAAATGTGCATTCTAAGAGAGGGAGGGTCTAACAGTCTGCTTTACTTTGATTGATTTATTATTATGCTAAAATACTTCGCATTATCTAAATTTCTGAGGTAAGTAAGAATGTGCAGTATGTTACATAACTCATTAAACCCATTAAAATATCACAGAATAGTACTATTTTAGTATATTAATTTCAATAGGTTAGTTGCACTAATAGTGCTTTGACTTTGATTTTTTTTGCCAACATCTCCCCAATGACCCATTCACAAAATACATTGAGTCATCATCCTAATAAAAAATCCTGCAAACAATAGGAACACATACCTCATTTAATTCATTAATATTGCAGCTATTGCGAAATATAAAATGAAGATCTCACCTTATGCCTTTAGAATACTTTTGCTATATTTATTACTGCTATTACTCACTGATGGGTTACTATTCAGTAATAGTTATCATGATTTAAGGGAACTTCCGTTCCTAATAGCATTTCCTAAAAGAACCATTATTACTATTAACATCTTAAATAATACTCAGACAATGCAGTTCTGTTAAGTGAAGAGCTAAAGTAAGTTGATAAAGGAGAGCTTTGACTGTTTTACAGTTGAAAACTATCTGTAAGGTAGACATATTGATACCTAATATCAAAACACCTTTTAAAAATCAGCAAAACTGGTAAAATCATATGTGAAAATGTCAAAAACCTTTTGAAATATAGAATCTTGAGGTGATCATGCATTACTTACATAATTAACATACAATTAACCCTAGCACATTGCAATATCAGTAATTTGATTTTATCTGCCTGAATTTGCCTGTAATTTCCTAGACTTTAGTAGTTTAATGATACTGTGCTTTAGGCTACATTCCACCAGTAGGTAACCACAAGGACATAATCATAGAATCATAGAATCATTATGGTTGGAAAGGACCTCCAGGGTCATCAAGTCCAACCTTTGTCCTAGCATTTCTCAACCACTACACCATATCCTCAAGCTCCACATCTAATTGGTCTTTAAACACCTCCAGGGATGGTGACTCCACCACCTCCCTGGGCAGCCTGTTCCAGTGCCTAACCACCCTCTCAGTGAAGAACTTCCTCCTAATATCTAATCTAAACTTCCCCTGACACAACTTTAGTCCATTCCCCCTCGTCCTATCATTACTAATTTGAGAGAAGAGACCAACACCAGCCTCTCTACAACCTCCTTTTACATAGTTGTAGAGGGCGATAAGAAACACTTTCCACAGGGGTGATAATTGCATCTGTCCCAAGCAGCAGGAATGTTCATTTGCAAAGTTCATTTTACAGAACTGAGACTTTAGTTGATAAAAGACATTGGAACCTTTTAGAAGGAAAGATGCACTGCAAGCGTAAGAAGGTGTAATATAATACCAGGATTAACTTCACCTTCTTAATGCTCTCATTTAATATCCATGGAGGAGAATTAGAATAGAATGAAGCTGCTAGCTTAGGCTCCTGCAAAAACCACAGCGCTCTTGCTTATGTTGATGATTTTGCAGACTTTGTCGTTCATTGTACACTTCATGTCTTTATTTGGATGACATGCAGTGACCACAGAAGTCAAGGCACAAAACTACTGTTTTCCTTAGGCAGGTAGCCAGTGAAACCTCTGAGTCTCAAGGACTAAGACTACAGTAATGAAGAAGACAGCCCAGTCCGTGCTTGCACCCATCCATCTCTCCTAGGCTTGACAGGTTAGCCAGCATGGTGCTGGGCACCACCAGCTATCATTCTCTCAGACGGTCCAGACAAGTGACAGAACTGTGAGAACAACTCCCAAATGATATTTGGCCACAGTCATCCTGAAGAAGGAGAGAAAAACTTTAACTGTATGGATATAAGTTCTACCATGCCTCTTTGCCCAGGGACCAGAGTCTGGTTCCCAGCCTTTTTTATTCACTAGTAGCCTGCAGGAGGTGTGTTCTGCTTTTTAACTGCAAATCTGCTCTTATTCTAGGTAGAGTTCCTGCTTGAAATTAAATGGATACATTTACTGTTCCAAATTTCCAAGGTGAATCTGGATGTGCAAGCAATTGAAATAATTAGGTTTAGACTAGACAGTGGGAAAAAATTCTTCACGGAAAGAGTGGTGAGATATTGGAATAGGCTGCCCAGGGAGGCAGTTGAGTCACCATCCCTGGATGTATTTAAGCATCGCTTAGATGTGGTGTTGGGGGATATGGTCTAGGGGTGAACTTGTAGAGTAGGGTTAATGATTGGACACGATGATCCCAAGGGTCTTTTCCAACCGAAATGATCCTGTGATTCTGTAATAGCAAAAGTTGACCAACATGAAGTGCTCAGGTCTGAGGTGTGCTACAGATGAGTATTGCTATTGAAGGACATTGAGTATCTGTCCTTTGGCTGGTTGTACAGACAGCAGACAAACAAAATGCAGGTGATGTTTGACACTTGGATGGAAGAACAGGGAAGAAAGACACAAAGTCTCACTCATATCTCTTTTAACATACAGTTATTATTGCAAAAATGTTTTATGACAGATACGAAGACAGAAAAATCCACAGTCACCTGAGACAGTAATCTATGTTTGTTCAGGTGCAGTCACTACCAGGACATTTTGAACACACGAATCTCAAGGGTAAGTAGAATTTTATGTACAAATATATTTTGGTACTTCAAGTGGTATTTCAAGTCATGTCTGTGTATCAGCCTTTAGAAACTTGCAGGTCAAATAATGCTTGTTACAACTCATTTCTCTTTCTCTTTTTTGTTTGTTTTTTCATGTCATGAAGTCAGTATTCATTACTGATGTGTAATAGGAGTTAAGCTTTTTGCTGATGCTTCTTTTCAGCTCCAACTTGTTTCAGATAAAAACTAAGTGCTATTGAGCTAAATCATCCTTTAAAAATTGCTATAAGACAATTTGCCTTTATCCCAAATCCAGAACAGAAATAGAACCAAGGTTTGTGTTTCTTGAAGAAAGCTTAAGAAAGTCTATTCCAGACTGAGAGGCATGTGCTGAGAGTTCCTGTGCTTTATAGCAGCTCTTGCTAAATCACAGTATCATCTCATCTTCCCACTCTTCCTTAGCAGGATGTATTTCATATTAATATAGAATAATCTGTATGACAACTGCAACACTGCCAAGAGGAAATAGTGAAGACTGACAGAGTGGAGTAAGTACATTATACTTTCATATTCATATATACTGGTTCACTTGTTTTCTTTGCACATGACCTGGGTACAGACAAATCATCAAGAATAGCTCATAATGAGCTTATAGAGTCCTTTCCTCATCACAAAGAATTGAAAACGATGGTCATTTTCCCACTCCAGTTAAAGGTAACATTAAGAGTCCAGCAGAAATCTCTTTCCTTTTACATTTATATTTTGACACATAACAAGGGGAGGGAAAAAAAAAAAGAGAGAGAAGTTTTAGTAAGAAATTATTTGAAATTCCCTTAGACTCCTTTATATAAAATCACTATCACTGCTGTAAGATTTAAGATTATTTTTCTGAGATACTGAGGGTCAAAAGTTTGGGTTTTTATCTTGCAAAAAAGAGGCTTTCATTTGTTAGTTAAGATGGATCACATTTAGCAATATAGCACATTTTCAGATAAATAAAGAACAATCAATAGAAGTTATAAAAATAGTGGAAGAAATTAAACTTTTAATTATTTGCCCAAACATATATATATATTCATAAAATTTTCCTATTTGTAATAACCTTGTATGTACTCTAAACATACCTTGGGATAGATTTATTAGAAGATGGTCTATTACTATTAAAAAGTATCTCCAGTATCTGAAAATCAAGGGTGTCATTCATCCTAAATTGTTGCTGATTGACTTGAGAGCTGAGGTCACTTTCTTGCCATCAACTCATGTTTTCTAGACAGATGGTAACTACAGATATTCTTGGGATGAAACAAGGCACTGATGTAAGGCATAATGAATATGTGACAGAAATGATACTAGGTGCCAAGAAAATTCACAAAATATATTTCTAGGACTGTTTCTGTAGGGAAAATAAATTGTCTAAGTAGTTCGAGAGGCAACTTTACTTTAAATCCCATCAGAATCCCAGATGGGGCGGCCAAAACAGTTTGTGTTTCATTTTAGCTCCTGGGGGAGTTTTCTGCTCAGGCTGCTCCTGAAACCAGGACAAGCTGTGGATATAACAGATGAAACCAAAGTACTATAAAATATTCCTGTTTGAAAGCAAAGGCCCTAAATAATTCCCTGTCTTTAGGTGCTGCTTCACATGCAGTGAACTGTCAGACTGGGGACAGAGACTGTGAATTTCAGGCCTTCAATTCAACAAATGGCTAGCCATAAACATGCATTGCTTAGCTTTTCTTTCTAACCTGTCTCAGTATTACTTAGTCTATATGTGTACTGAGGAGTAGCTTCCGTGTTGTAAACACATTTTATGACTATTATCCCCTGGAACTTCCCTTAGAATCCTTTATATAAAATCACTATCACTGCTGTAAGCCAGGATGAAGTCTAACATGCCCAGCTTCAAAGCAACCATGGAGATGAGCCTTAGGCCTAAAAAATTTAAGCACTTAAAATAAAGGTTAATTTACTGCCAGAAAAACCTAATTCTGACTAATTTATTTTAGTTTAATGCATGCCTGGAGGCTTAGCCCAGAGCTAAGGGTGGCATAACATCTGAGGCTCACCCCTTCCTTGCTTTTGTCTCGCTCCAGGGAGTCAGTAAGTTACTACTTGCACTTCAAAGGCTGAAAGTCACCCTACCCCTTAGGCCAGTGAACAGGGGGGCTATGGAAGGAAGCAAGGATCATCCCATTCTTCTCTGCCTCTTCACAGCCAACTTGACCCTAGTAAGGAATGCCTTGAGCACATCAAGGTACAAGAAAATGTACTATCAAAAAGCTGTGAGTACAATACAGTGGCAAAGAGGTCCTCAGGCTATTTCCCTTCTTCTGACTTGACTGACTTCTGGCACAGCAATAGCATGTCAGCATATGCTGGTATAAGCTGTGTGGGCAGCATACACATAGTGGCAACAAGCAAACACAAACAGTGTGAATGGAAAACAAAAGAATTTAGGATATAGCATATTTTCTTTGTTGAACAGTGATAAAAGGAAGAACAGTTTACAGTGATTAAAGTTTAAATAACTCTAATTACCTAGAGGAATTTGAAGACTGATTTGAAACCTTAAACAATATATGTTTATAATGTCATTTATATAACTTGAATTCAGAATCTTTGTGTAATTTTTAGGAAATGGAAGAGAAAGGACATAGTGGTACTGAGACCTTATCTTAATCTAATGAATTTCTGTCCTTGCTTTCATTGCTGCCATTGACCTTCAAACATCTTTTATCACGTTATATCCATAAGTTTGTGTTATTATCTTCACTTGCTCTAATTACCTGGATGATTCTATACTGTTCCCTACAGGGAAATATACTGCTGAAGTTTGGATTTTTAAATACTAATTAAAAAATTCATTAGTGTGTGAATTAATTTCCACTCATTGTATTTTCCTCTCCCTCTTGATAGCCATCAGAATCTGATAGCAACATAGTTGTTACCATACTTTAATTATACTTGTACGATTCCTTTATCCACCTGTGGTATAGGAAATAAACTTTATATAGGAAATAAGCTTTATAAAACCAGTCTAAAATCAATGACATTTAAACTGTAATTCTAGTAGGTTTACATATAAATAAAAATTCTTTGTGTTGTATAAATAATTCAACCGTGTTCCTAACATTTCATTATGTATTTAGTATGTGGAACAATATTTTAAACTGTCCTTAAAAGTGCTATTGAGCAATATATTAAAGCCTTGGCTCATAAATCTTATTTGTTGTGTAGAAATGCACTATAAACAAATGTCAAACCCCTTCCAGTTTCTTACATAAGTCTGTTGTTCATTCCAGTCTTACATGGCTTGTGCACACAAGTTTCATTAAAGTGACTTGAAGTTTGTATGTACATTAGTGGTAGCTTTTTGTTCCTATAATTAATATGTGCAAGTCAGTGTTCAGTGACTGAACTAGCTAGCCAGGTTTTTATGACATAGGATTCTTATTTGTTACGGAAAAATATGGGTATGGCATGACTGCTGTAAAAGCAGGATCCAAAGAGACACAATTTTGTAAAATCACGTAAAAAAAATTCTGAAACAGTACAATAGGAGCATCCATGACTGCTGAGCCTCAGAAACACCATTACATCCTATTGGTTCCTGAGGAACACCTGTTCATGATAATATTTTAAATTCTGTGAACTACAAAATCAGGCATCTAAGACAAAATCAGCTATAGGTTCCTCTTCCACTCTGCATAGCTTCTATTTTTTCTTTATTCTTTTGTTTTTCCTGTTACAAAGCTGAACGAAAAAAAAGCATCAGAAGAGTTCCTTTGTGCTGTAATTCATTATGATCTTGTCCAGTTGACCTCTAATGGTCACTATTAAATTTAATAGAAAAAACAGTGTCTTTCTAAATTAGGTCCTCATTTGTCATGAAAAGAAAAATGGCTGTTCCACTAACTCTTGTTCCACTAAGAGTGGAATTACTAAAATTACTAAAGTAATTTTAAATTACAGCCTTTTACTTTGCAGAATACAAAAGTTTTTCAGAAGTCACCTAGGATGATAGGGTCATATTAATACAACCGAAGACTCTAGTAGTACTAACTGAGATCCATATTATGAACACTGGCTTGGTAATGTTTCGAGTTGAAGTTGAACAGGATAAAAGTGGGGAATTCCTACTGCTATTGCTTTTTCTTACTCTGACTCCTGTTTCTTGAATTGCTTTCTGAACATTTAGAAACCCTTAGTAGGAGAGGTTCAAGCTTTATGTCCATTGCCCAAAAGTACAACCTAAAGATATCAATCTTTGACTGTGAAGAAGAACTACAGTCTTGAGTTTTACATTCCAGATGCCTACTTCATTTTTCAGGAAGTTATAGGCACATAATTACAAGAGGGGTTTCCAGGCTGCAAAGAAGAAGGGTTCCAGTCATATCTCCCTTCTGGCACCTCCTGTGGGCAGTTTAGATATACCTTTGCCACTGCCACCTTTTTTCAAGTGCTGACTGAATTACCTTTGGATATCCCTAGATTTTTCTAGGAGACATGTAAAGAATTTAGAGAAATAATTTGCATTTTAGGTTCAGAGCAACCTAAATGAAGAGCTATCTAGAATTTTGAATGTTATGTGTGGTAATACTAAATGTCAACATTCCCAAGTTACTTTGTATAACTGACTCTATACTGCTTTATAGTTGTGTTTCAACTGCCCCAAACAAACTACCTTTTTCAGAATTAAATAGATCTAAAGCTTCTCTGTTTTTTTCCCAGAATCTGTACTAACACTTTCTGAATACCTGCTGCAATAAGATATTTGACTACAAATTTAGAAGTACCAAGATCACTGCTCATTTCTGAAAATCCACAGATATATGTGTATTTATATATACACACACATACATCTGTACACAAACATACCCTGATAAACACAAATATAACTTCACATACTTAACTCACTCTTCCCAGAAAATAAAACATTCAGTATTTTTTAATGCCAATACATATCATTCAGAAGCTCACAAAGAAAGAAGGTGAAGGATCAACAATCTTATCCTGCACACTCTTATTAACACGTTACAAAATTAAAGTTTCAAAGGAGGAGACTGATATTCTTTCTTCTGCTGTCTGTAAATATAGAAAAAAAATTGCATTTGTATTCATGCATATCAAGTAACATTCCCACTATCACATACAAGATATACAATCTTCTCCCTGTGCTGAACACAAACTGGTACAGTTCAGTAATGAATGTATGCAAGTCCAAAGAGGTGATTTCAGCTGGTTGTTATCTAGCTGGGTCAGGGTTTAGATAGGGAGGCACAGAAGTCAAAAGAGACAAGCAACATAGGTGGCCTGTAGATAAATAAGTTCTGTCTTCTGTGCAATCAATCACCTTCAGGGACAGAGAGTTTGCTTCATGAGCAGAGAAAACAAATACACATATGACTGAGAGGGTGAAACCATCTTTGAAGAGACATGATTACATTTGACTGAGTAGTGCCACACTGGTTTCATCTTAAACATCCAGTTTAGATTACACCAAATAAATACATACTCAAGGGATCAAGTATGTGCTCATTTCCCTTAATTTAACACTGGTGCTTTTCCAGTTTCAGTGAAAAACCCTATTTACAATTAATTAATATTCCTATTCTCATATCAGGAAATTAACTTATTAAAAGTTACTAAATGAAACAGGAAATACACATTGCATTGTTCTACTTACAGAGAATATTGGGTTGTGTGAAAAATACAAATTAAATGTATTAATTAATAGTCATATTTTCACTAGAGCTTGGGCACAGCATTCTGCTTGAACTTCATGAGAATAAAACATTGAAACAGATTTTAAAAACAAGGCTCTAATACTAACATTTTCAAATGTGATTTTTTTAAGGTAGAACATGTATTGAGGTTCTAAGCTTGCACTGACAAATGTGTGAAGAAACAAGCTCCTCAGTTTACTGCAAGATTGGAGTCAAATACATCTATTGCAGAATCACAGCATGGCTGAGGTTGGAAGGGACCTCTGGAGGTCATCTGGTACAAACCCCCTGCTCAATACATCATTCAAAAACCAGGAGCCTATCTTGTGTCCAAAGAATGGAGAAGGAAAGGAAAATTATTCTAGTTGATGTTTATGTATGATTTAAACTTTTGTTAAACATCTGCAGCTCCAGTTAAACATGTGGACAAGAGTTTAGAATGTAATATTGTATCTCATGCTCCATAGCTGGTGTTGCCACTATATTGTTCCATTGCAAGCCTGGAATCCCTGAAGAAATAAATAAGTAAAACAGAGAGAAGACGATGTTTTAACCTGGGAAGCTGATTATGAAGCTGTAGTGTTTGTCAGAAAAGTTGTGATACAGTTAAAGTGAAAAAAAACCAAAAAAAAAGAAAGATGGAGCATGTGTTTTTATTCTTGTATTCACTGTGTTGTATCTGCAAAGATACACAAAATGTCACATATATCTTAGAACAGGAAATGATTGCTCTTGACATGTAAGTCAATATAAATTGCAAAGCGTGAGGAAGTATAAAGTGACACAAAGCTCACCCTCAAAGTCTCTCCCTTGGTTCCTATTGAATAAAGGGAGGTGAATAAAATTTTCTTTTCATACCTTATATCCTTTGTCAATTTGAATGTTAAGATCTTTTAATTAATTAGCCTGCCACAGTGGAAAGTGTCTTAGTTGGCATCTCTAGAGTTTAAAAAACGGTAGTGAATAATGGTTCTAAAGTGTCAGCCGTCATCGTATTTTTCCTTCACAAAATCTGAGTAGATGCACTTTGTATCTTTTCCCAAATGCCATATATGGTCTATTTTGGCTATTTGGAAAAATATATTTCCAGGTTTAAGACATCTAACATGAAAAAATTTGCTGGAGTGTTTCTCACATGTATGCCAGCAGCAATATAGATCTTTCCTAGAGACAAGTCTTAACTGTATACAGCTATCTCTTTTACGAAAAATAGAAAGAAAAAAAAAAAAAAAAAAAGAGGGTATATCTAATCTAAAAGTGAAGTGTCTGAAAAGTTTCTGTAGCTATCTAGAGTTTAAAAGTTGCACAAAGAGCTAACTTAATAATAATGAGATTTTCCTTAGTTATTAATATGAAGACACTTGTAAATATCAATTTTAAATAACCAAAGTTAAAATAAACAAACAAACAAAAAAAAAAGCAACCAAAAATAGAATGTTATGTTAAAGGTAGTACAAAACTTACTGGCAACAAGTACAGTTCAAGTAAAATCTTGTTGGCATGAATGGGTGATTTGATAAGTGAGATACTGCTTTCCAGACTAGGATCAAATTTCAGACTGATTTAGATTGTCTCCTGTTGTATAATGCACATATTCTCCTGAATGTCAAAAGGATGTGTTTTATGCTAGCCAAGTTGCAAATAAACCAACATTGTCTCCTGGCCTACCTGGGACAGTAAAAAGCATTTTTGGGTACTATTTCTGCAAGACCATTTTGCAACCTGTGACACTACAGTATCAGCTGGAAATAATTGCCTATGCTTGCATATTGCATGGAAACACACTTAATAAAAGCAGGCCCAGACATAACCCTTATTAGATTTTCCCGTATTAAAGGAGTTCTGTCTATGCTTGATTCTCCTCTGTGATCTAACCTAAGTGCACATGGCTACAGAATTCATAGCAGTGCCAGAGTTAAGCTGGACAAATATATAAAGACAAGTATTAGCAACAGACATAAACCTACACATTAATAAATAAACATTTGAAGAAAAGTTGATGCATAAACTCAGTACAGCTATCCCATTCAAACGGCAAAATGAAAAAGGTCAGAAGAAAACATAAATGCAGTACATAAAATGAAATTTTTAGAGTCAACGAGAGAGTCAAAAATGAAAACTTTGTGTATCTTCAGATATCTCACTGATAGTATAAACTGTCACATTATGATTTAAGAACCTGGTTCTCCTTCAGTTATACAAAATCCTTTTTCATTTTCTAGGATATAAAATATAAAATGATATCATAAAGATCTATTGCAGGAGGATCCTATCAGCCAGTCATTAAAATGCAGAACATCTGAAGGGTAACCTAAGACTAGGGGTTTTAGCAAATACAAAAAGCTAAAACCCCTAGAAAAAAATCCATGCATCTATAGAGAGAAACATTTAAATCACTATAAAATTATTATAATTTGCTTGTTCTGAATGTAGTTAATATTTGATTAGGTAGGTGCTTGGAGTTAATGTCCTTCTTAATTAAATCAGACTCCTCCTTCTCTACCCCAAGAGAAAAAAAAAAAAAAGATTGATCACGCTTTTTTTCAAATGCTAATTACTATAAGCAGGGAAAGTCTTAAATCAGAATGCTTTATTCAGTCCTTCTGCTTCATCCATTTGGATCCTACTCACATTTCCTTGAGAGGCCTGCTCTTTTGTATCTATGAAAATAAGCACAGATGTTGGTTCTACCTTCCTCAAAGCAAGTTTTGCCTAATGACCGTTTTGAATGTATCCCATTTGCACCTGTTCAGAGTTTTAAAGTAAAATAGAGCACTTGATTGACTCCAAATATTATGTCCAGATTTTCTTAACCTGATTATGTTGCTATAGAAGCTAAGAGATTATTTGAGCTGTAGCCACAGTATCAGCTGGACTAGGGCCAAGTTCATCATTCCTGGAAGCATTTTTTTGTTGCTGTTCAAAGTGTGACTTGGAAGATATTGCAGATTAATTAGAGCATTAGATGGCACTACTACTGCACTGAGGTACAAAAAAAACCAAAGATAACCATATGCAATTATTTATAGTGCACTAATTATACCAAAATGCTAATATTAAAATGGTCACATTGATCTCAATATGACATTTTTGCAGAAATGCTCTTTTTTTATCAACAGAATACACTAGCTCTTATTTTTTAGCTCCTGCAACAGAAATCCTCATGCTTATTTTCTGCTATTATACGTCCTTCCTCTTCCATTACAAGTGTCTGAACTGCAAAATTATACTTTCACATATTTCACCAAGTCCTTCCATCATTACATTTCTTGTCATTTTCCTAAGGTTTTCAGCAGTCTAGAAAAAATATTTTCCTTTACCCTTTCATAAATATGAATATTTTTTTCTGAAATCTATTGATCTACTTCTGGTTTCACAATATTAAATCAAAGGGAATTTGATGTTTAACATCCAACAATGTATATTTTCAAGTCATTATTATCACCATTTAAAACTGAACAAAACTATTGTTTCATAGCTAATGAGACATCATTCTGAGTGATTCTTTTGCTCTAAAATTAAATGAAATCATGATGTTCCACAGCTCTCTTTGAAAATGGTTTCCCTAGATGAAGAAAAAAATGATAATGAAATGGGAAAAAAAATTAGTTTGATAATTTAAATGTGTATGCTAGTATGTGACACAACATTTAAAAAATAGAAACAGAAAGTCATTCTGCAAAGAAATATTAGAATGTTGTTAAAAAAAAAATGTGAAACCAAGATATCTTATTATTACCTGAAGGTATTTTCTTGACTTCTCAGTTATTTTGAATTAATGTAAAATTGTGAAATTTTACAGTTTTGATTTTATTATACTCTCCAGTGGAAGATGTTTTTGTAAATCGGTGATGAGGCAACAGAAGAGTTGCTTGACCTTAGATTTGATACATCTAATTAGAAGATGTTGATTGCAGTTGCTTAAAATTTCATGATTGTTTTCTCCCCACAGCATCTCAAATAAAGGAATCTTCTACCTGTTTCTTGATTTTGTAATTCGAACCATTTTCTACTAAAAGACCTGTAACGTGAATTTTACATTACATAATTCTGCATGTATGTTTGAATTATAAATATATGTATGTACATACATTGCAAGAAAAAAAAAAAGATTCAATATCATATCAGAGGATTATTAGTAGATAATAAAGTATAGACTACTAAACTTAATTTGCTGATTTATTTTCTCATGAGAATTGAGTAAGGAAGAAGTATTTCAGAATTAATAACTATTGAATAATTAAAAGCACTATCCTAATGCAAACATACAAGAATAATAATTAATTTCTTATTGAAAACCTACATTCTAGAATTTTTTGACTTGGTGATTTGTTTTTTTTTAAGCATCCTTCCTAATGTAAATCAAATGTCCATTGGCACACACTATTTTTACATAAATTATCTACTGTTTCATAAAGCATCACATATTTGAATTAACTGCTGACATCTCATAATTTAAAAATAAAAAAAAAAAAAAGAAAGAAAGAAAAGACATGTTCTTTAGGTGATAAATGGATAATAGTGTCATAATAGGACACTTCTGTATGCTTCTCTAAATCATATCACATCTTAATGCAAGTCAAAATCAAATGACTTACATTACAAAATGGCATCATAATGCAAACTATAAAAATTAAAAAGATTTGTTATTGATATCAAATATCTATTAACCAGTGCTGTCACTTGTTATAATAAAATATCTGACCACAACAGTGAATAGTCCTACTGAAATTCTCATATATGAAGAAAGACATAGGATGTGCTGTGATTTGATCTTCCTGTGACTGTACATAATTTAAAATTATATCTGCTGAAAAATATTAATGATCCCATTAAACTGAATAAATGCATTATACTGGCTAAAAATCATTCAGAAGTACACCGATCTAGAAATTAAACTGTCGCTGACAAAATATCAAGCTGCACCTTAAACAGTCTAGATGAACATAATGTTCAGTAACACAGCATGGTATTTCATACTAGACATTTCTTTAAATTTGATATGTTACATCTTCAATCTTCTGTTAGCTGATCTGACAGTAAGTATAATGAATCACTAATATCACATAAACCCAAGATTACTATGCATAATTATTGTCCCTTTTTTTTTTGTCTTCATATTTAGGTGAACTTATACGAACATGGACTCTTAAAATAGATATCACGAACTTAAAAACAAGATTTTCAAGTTATATTTCAAAATTAGTTTTGAGTACAAATTTTTTTTTTTTTTTTTTTATTAAAAGCCAAGAACAACAGTGCAACATAAATCATTGAGATATAGTGGTTATTTTAAGGCATTCCTGAATTGTGACTGTAACCCAAGAACTGCAGCTAGCCATCTAAACCTCAAGGGTGAAGCACATGTCATACCACCTTCCTTACCTACAGAGACAACACAGGGAAGCCATATTCTTGACTGGAGTAGGCTGGCATAGCTCCTGTTTAGTCAAAAGGACTAAAGAGCTTCACACAAGCTAAGGATCAAACCCAATACACAGGCAATTTCTAAGCAAAGGAGAATTTGATAGTTCCCTTACTTAGCTTGGATGGAGGACAACTTCCAGAAGTGGTGCAACTTTTCCATTCTTACCTTTTTCCATCCCTTATTTCAGTTCATATCCATTATATTTTCTGAATACAGTTTCCTCCACAGAAATACAAGCTTGCAGACTATCATATTCACAGAAACATGTTATAGGCAGGGTTACACAGCAATCATATCAGGTTATATTCTCAAATGGTCTCTCCTCTGCAAACGTGAAGTCATGAGTGTCAGTCATTTGAATCCTGTGACTCTTTGGCAGCAACAGATTACTAGTACTACCCAGTTAAACTATACACCCCTTTGAAGAAAGCCCTCTTTGGTAGGCTTTTCATCAAACTGATATGGTAGGAAATGTCTAAAGATAATGAAGTTATTCATAGAATACAAGAAAAAGTTGCATGTACATAATGGCAGTTGGATGTGCAGCTGGCACGACCTGTGATTTCTGTTAGCAGGCTTGCATACTGAATTGCAATTTTAAAGGTCTGATTTTAGAAACATGACTTTGTACTATTATTTTATTCTGATTCATGGCCTTGCGTTTAGGATTCTGTCTTCATGCAGAGTATCATAAATTTTCCTAGAAAGCAATCTTTATGTATACATTACAAAAAATCAATATACTTCCCAAGAAGTCCCTACATATTTGTGTGTGTATATATATATACACACAAATTTTGTATATATATAAACAATTTGTTACTAATTGGTACAACTCCATTACTGCAATTATTCATTACAAATAAGTTTTATACATTAGTAGAAACTTTTAAGAGAACACTTCAGCTGTGATCTCTGAGATGAAATGCCTTTGAAACAATGTTAGCTGAAAAACCTTTGAAACACATCATCCTAGATGCATTTTCAACTAATTGGTTGATACAAAAATAACTGAAAATATATCATGTTATTCACTCTAAGGTATTCTTTACAGAAACAGGCAAAAATATTCCTTTCAGATTGATGTCTTTTCAAAATGCTGTGATCCATCTTATCAGTCTTGACCAACTAAAACAAAAATATGTATATTTGATAAATTAATAAATAGATATAGATTCTTAAAACTTAATGGACATCTAGTCTTTCCTTTTTACATACTATAAAGACTGAATTGTCATTCTTGTACTGAACATTATAATTATTGTTTGCAAAAGTATATTTTCCAGCAGAGTATTTGGATATGGTTTGAGTTAGGAATTATAAAATGCAAATATCGTCTTTGAACTATGGCATCATAATTCCTAATATGTATTCTTTTGCAATATTTAAAATAAGATGTTTATATTTTGTGTAGTTATCAAATTTAGTGAAAAATGTACATATAATTAAATTATGCAAGAATTTTGCACTGATCTTAGAATTAATGTTCTCTGTGGCACAACAGAAAAGTCAGATCAGAAAATGAAATGTATAAGGAAGAAGAAAGATGTATTATGGAGCCAAGACAGTCTTACAGCAAAGTCTTAAGCAAAATATAATCTCCACAGCACATCTGGCTAGGTGAGCATAAATACAAGGGACAAAAAGACTGTGATCTCCCAGAACACATTACTGTCAGCTATATCTTTCTCGTCTCTTAAGAGCTCTTTCCAAGAGATTCCTGAATTACAAATCCTAATTAGATACGTTATTAATCTTACTCACATGAGAAAAGTTACATGTGTGCACAAATATTTGTTGGATTAGAGCCATAATATGCTGCTGGTGGCTTTTGGAACATAAGCTCCTTTTAATTTTCTAATTCATTGAATGCACTCCATTTCAATATTAAAAATCTTTGTTCCTAGTTGGCTTTATGGTCTTTTTTTTAAGCATTTTTAGTTTTCTGTTTTCCATAATTTAATAAATATGTACAGTGTTGCCCAGTGATAGTGAAGAAAAAGAATTTATATTGGAACGACAGTGATACTGCAAAAACAGATGCTGCTTAATAAATAACTAAGAAAAGGTCTTCAGTTATAAGGGCTGAGAAACTTTGCCTTGTGCAAATAATAAAACATCTCCAGGTGGGGATGAGGGAGTTTAAAAGATAATTAAATACTAATGAGAAAAGGTTGGTTTTTAATCACAAAACTGAAAGAGAGCAGTCACAGGATCTTCACATGTGAGAAAAGTTACATTTAAACTAGTAAAATACTGACTCTGCTCCCGAATCCCAATGTTTGTACTGGCTTCATCCCAAACTGTAACAGGACAAAATCTAAAATACACAAGAGCACTCACACAACCTGCATCACTGTCTGCACTGATTTCCATAGAAATTAAACATTGGAGAGAAGCCATGGTGAACCAGTTTCATACCTGATCTGGACAAACGTGAATCAGGACCTGAGTGAGAATCTGACATGCTATGAAGTCTAGTTTTATCCAGAGATGCCTACAAACAGAAAGAGATCTTTGGGATGGGACAAAATGGAAATGAAGAAAGTGTGATGCAGAAGCAGCTGTGTACTTTTTATAAACTTATGGTAACAAACAGAGCCTTCTTGTTCTGATTCTTAAAATCAGGAAGATCAGAAATAAATCTTTATAAATTATCTATCCTTATTTATATGACAATCTTTTGTCCTTTAGTACTCAGTACCATTTTCAGATGGTTGTATAGGTACTTCTTTCCATCTGCTAGGAGCAGCAGAAACATTTGACAGGAATCTAGTACTTATGTCAACAAGACATCATCAACACATGCTATTAAATTTTCTTACTATGTTTTCCTTACTGGGGAAGACCTGTAAGTGTGGCCCAACAAGAGTATAATAAGATGGTGGTTGTTCAATAGCTTAAATATCACAAACAATAGTACCAGATGGACCTGTAAAAATTCCATCCACCCCCCCTTATTTTCTTCCTTTTAGATTTCACTTGCTTGCTTTTTTCCTTCTGCAGTTCCCACAGAAACAACATGGACAGCTTCACCCATTGTGAGATGTCTTAACCTTGACAGTTTTGCAATGGGTCAACAGTATCCATTTTCTAGAAATGACCTTTCAAGATCCACTTCTTCTGCCATCATTTTCTTAGAACAATTCTGTAAAATCCCTTTTCAGACTTCAAATTTCTGCCTTTTCAGGCAGCTCTAGAGAAAAACAGAAGTTCTGTGTTGATTATTTCCTTGTTAATGAATATGGCATTTGAATCACAAAGAATGAAAACCCAAACATAGCAATCAAATGAATTTTGACGACAGTATTGAAAATGGGATGTAGATGAGTTGCTTTAGATCTGTTACGTATATATAGACACTTATAAGTATGCACATATCTTTCCAATAATGAATAATGAAGAAATTCTTTTTCGTATTCAGGATCAAAAGGGTGCTAGCAAAACTGCAGAATCTGGGTTGTAAGAGATTAGATATATATTTGCAAATACACACACGTCTTTCCTCATTTTTTTATAAATATAGCCTTCAAGCTTTTTGTGGATTAGAAATTATTTTCCACATGTTTCTGCATATGAAAAATGGCTCAGGCTTTCTAATCTTGTTAACATTGTACCATTCCATTTGTTGAAGCTGCATTTTAATTGCTAAATTGCTTGTCGTTGGTTACTTTAAATACATTCTCAATTCCATTACAACCATGAAAGACTTTCTAAGGTATTATGAAACTTTCTCTACGATAAAGGTATTCACATTTCAAAGTAAGCCTTATGTTTGTGTATTTCATGGGACATGCAACATTAGCTGAGAGAAAACCACTTATATGTATGATATAGCAAGGGTGATAATGGGGCTTTTCTGCCAGCCTGCATTTTGTGTACCATGTATTTCTCATTAATGTTAATTTTATGTATAGCATCTGTTTGCCTTTTTATGAAGATCTGATTCAGGACAAGATACAAGGCCTAGACACACAATTTATATTCAGGTGGCATGATATTTCTCATAACAGTTCTTATTTAGGTACAAGTTCATATCACCCAGACTGTGCAGGGAGCTGCCTAAGACTGTAGGAGAGAAGTGTGGGATTGTGTCCTCGGTTTCACGTGTTTCTTCAGATTAAGTGTTTTATTAAGCTGATTGACAATTTCTTCCTCTGCTCAAGATACTCAGTTCAAACAATTAGAGGAAGGGCCTATCCTTTCTTTCTCAACATGGCCAGAAAATACACTTGCTTTCTTCTTGTCCAATAGCTCAATAGATCTAGCTCACTTTCTGGTCATGCTCAAGGACGTAAAACTTGAATCACCAGTCTTGAAGTAAAGTAATGGAATGAGATGTTAAGGTATATTTAAATGTCCATCTGCAATTAAGATACCTATACTGAAGTAGTTTTACTTCATGGGGGAAAATTAAGTATTTGTGGAACTTGCTTCAGAGTTTTTGATTTGCCCTAGCAGACTGATATCTACTTAAGACTCTTTCCACAGTCACGCTTCAGCTGAAGTACTTTATCTGATTTAGTCAATGCACTTCAAGAAAGGTGTGAAGACGTTGGAGAGGCTCTAGAAAATACAACGAGAATAATCAGAACTTTAGAAAATATGGCCTATGGGAAGATGCTAAAAAAACCTGACTATTTAGGTCAGAAAAAGTGAGCTAAAGGCAAAAATTACTACAGTCTTTGAATATGTAAGAATTATCAAAAGTAAATTATTCCCTTTGGATACTTCGGATAGAACATGTGGCTCAGAAATTTTCAGAAATGTGGACTTACATGAGATGTGAAGCTTCAGCTTCACACACATTTAAGTGATGAAAACACAGGTATCCACATATAAGCTAGGTAACTAGGTGAC
Organism: Todiramphus chloris collaris; assembly: GCA_025345505.1. Lineage (NCBI taxonomy): Eukaryota > Metazoa > Chordata > Aves > Coraciiformes > Alcedinidae > Todiramphus > Todiramphus chloris. Next base: position 17,725,410 of record JANVCC010000018.1, read on the forward strand.
CATCATATTCTATGGAGCTTCAAGACCTGTTCATCAGCCAAACCTTGACACCAAACCTTGGTCCTGAACTCCACTGACTCATTTGAATAGATTTTCTCTACCAGCAGTTGAAATGTTCAGCTGACATGCAGATTTTTCCTTTGTAAGTACCTAAATGTACATCTGCAACTCAAGATAAGGTCTGCTGTAAGAATAATTCTGCAAGTGAGGATGGTGAAGTTGTGGAATGTCCTGTGTATGTATGTTGTCTCAACTAGTAACAGCAGTGAGTGGTTTATACACAGATGATCTTTCCTTAGGGCAAAGGCAAAACTGTTCTGTAAAGCAGAATAGCCTAGCTCAATAAAACAAAATTATGGCTTTTGCAGCTCTGTTAAACACTGCCTAGAGAAAGCTCTGCTCACTGCTTCTTCTCTGGGGAGCCACACAGCATGTGGCAGAAAGCAAAATTTTCTCTCTGTGCATGTCCAAGCAGGCATAAATGCAGATGACACTACATCTCCCATTCCTGAGACTGATTGTATTAACTAGGCAGCAACTCTCTAAGAAAAGGAAAGAATTAGATGAAGCTCCTTCCCACGCTTGTCTCTGAAGGACAGCAACAGCATCATGTGCAATCCTTTTTGAGCAGAGTCCAGTTCCCAAATCAGAAAACACTTAAATTAACCTGTTATAAATATAGGTATCAGAAAGACAAGGTTGTGGATCTTGGTAGGGTTTAGGCTTATTAACAAAGCACTCAATACTATTATGTTTATTTTTTAATAACTTCATCAGTGTACTTAGGTATGTTCTGCAATTTTATATATCTTCATATTAATAAATTTTAATTATCCTTATGCCATCTGCTGTGTATACTGTGATACACATTCATTTCCATGTTCAAACACAAACTAATCTCATTTTCATTTGTTAAGTCTAAAATCATTTATGTCACCTTGGAGGACCACTGTTCACAGGCCAGGCAGTAGTGAAACGGCAGACACTAGTTTGAAATATGAATTTCTCCTCATCAAACTTGAGGAAATTAGACTAAGAAATCCATTTGACTTGATCTGTTACCAGGCAAGAGAGACAGGTGTCTTCAACATCCATACTGAATGTCCAGGATCAGTAGGATGAATAAAATTTTCCTTTCTATTTTTTTCTCTTTCTTTATCCTGAAAATTTAATAAATATGATGAAGAAACAGAGCATACAGACAAAGTTGAATTTTAACAGTAAAATATTCTGTTAGTACATGCAATTATGTTGCTTGAAACACATTTTTTTGGTAGTACTGGAAAAATATTGTGATAAAATGTCCTTAAAAAAAAAGAAGAAAACAAAAAAAAAAAGGTTTCAACATGCAGCATATATTTGTAGGTGCAATAGATTCTAAATGACCAATTAGCATTGCTTTTTTTTTTTTTTTTTAATTATTATAGACTTAGTCTATCAGTCGGTAATGAAACAAAATTCTGCCATCTCTGCCTACCATCCAATCTATTTAAATCATTTTCTAGAAGCAACCTGGCCTGAAGGTCAGGAAGGACACTCATTCCAAGACTCTAAGTGGGTTAATTGAACCTAACTCCAAAAAAGAAAGATCCTCTGTTAATTTGGTATGTATGGGTGAGTGCACATCAATACCACAAAGGGCTCCATTATTGCTGTATCAAAGTAAATAGCTGAAAAAAAGTTGAGTCAGGGAGATGAATGATGAGTTAAGTGTTAAGCAGACACTGACTACAAACAGTAAATAGCACACAGTTGCTCTCAGAAGGAATGTGGCATTTGTTAACTCCTTAATTTCCTCTGTGTTAGATCTGTTTTTCTGCAGATCTTTTTAATCCTGCAGGTCTTTCATTACCCAATTAAAGGAGACTTTGCAAAACCCTTTAATAGATTAATTTAGTGTGAGGTCTGGAAAAAAGCTTTCCCCCACTAAAATCCATCTTAAATAGTGAGTATTTTTGCATTTGAGAAGTTACATTCATTGCCAGAAGATAACATTTCTTCAACCAAAATCAGTCTAGGTTCTGAATCCTGTCTGCAGGACAGTGTGGAGCTGACAAGAATTGTTCCTCTAGGAGTGCTTGGTAAAATTCTGGGTCCTGGCAAAAATGAATACCTCACAATTTCCATCTGCACCACCTTCATACCTACCACTTTTATGACTACATGAAATACAGAAGGGAACATTTTGGTCAAAAATGTACATGAATTACAATTGTTCTTGACATCACATTGCTTTTTTACTTTATTACAACATGTTCGGTACTGAATGGCCAAGAACAATCTAGCCCTTATAACTTTCTATATCAGAAAATTAAGCTAATAAAACCTGAAGCTAGTATCAGCTAACTCACATTTTCCCAGAGTCTACTACAGCCAAGGTAAAAAAGATGTTAATCTATCCAAGACAAATATCTATAGAACCCATTGAAAATTTTTACTACATGTGTCCTAACACATTTCAACACTGTCTAGTTACCAAAGCTAGATAGTCTATAATTCATATGTGAGGATAATTAACATTAACAATTCTAAAAGTGCTGACTTACAAAAAAACCCAGCAAAATCATAAATTATCTTGGAGCAGGAGTACATTTTTCTTTGAGAATATAATTGATCTTTAGGTGACAAAAATGTAGATCTCACCTGTCTGGATTTACATAAAATACATTATATGGCATATGAAAATCATTAGTTATATATAAAGAATGCAAGAAACACAAAGTGAGTGAGAAGTAGGATAAAGGTTCTTCTGTGCAAAAAATGTGGAGTGAAGGGTAGGATATAGGGACCCTACTTATTAGAACTGAGATGGAACAGTTATCACTGAAATTCTTAAAGAACTATTTTTAGAATTTAGCATACTTAATTTCATCAGTATTTATCTTTGCGGAAAAGGGTAAATGTACTTATGAAATACGTTGATAACCTACAATGTAATTAGAGAAGACAGTTAAGTATCATCTAGAGAGAAACCTGATGTTGAGAACTAATATAATAAAAACATGAGAAATGAGCTGGTGTGCATTAGGGACTAGAGATAAAACTTCAGTGTTAAGTAGGGAATTCAGTCAGGTGCATAGGCAAAAGGGAAAGCAGACCTGAGTGCAGTGAAAGCACCCGTGGAAAAAGAATCTTTGCTACGATGCATCAGGAGAGGTGCTTTTAGTCATAACAAGAAAGTAATACTGCTGTTTTAAAACTGATGGATAAAAAATAATCAAGCTAGTGTTGTTGTACACATTTGATCACAAGTATTGAAGAAACATTTGTACAGAAAGAAGTGATAAAAAAAGTCTACTAAGATAAAACGCAGAATGGAAAGCCTGTCATACAAGAAAGACTAAGAGACTTGTGGCTTCTGGAGTTGAGGCAGATAAAGAGGGGTTGTGACTACCTTCTCCAAGCAGTCAGGAAGGGCACCGTAGGTTAACACAAGAGAAAAGAGAATGTTATACAAGACAGAAAGAAATAAGAAAAACAAGCTTATAGAAGCAATATGAGAAAAAAAATATTGTATATTTGTAAAGCTTTAGCTTATATAATAATTAATAAATATTTGAAAATATTTACCAAAAGAGAACACAAAACCAGTCCAAAAAAAACTCCCAAGCTGATCCTTTTCCAATAATTCAAAATTGTGCTGTATGGGTGTGCGATTGCTATCTTTAAATCTTGCACTTCAGATAAAGGAAAGGGTTATCAAAAGTGTCTGTTAATAGAAAAAGTGGTCTCAGCAGTACAGTATCCCTTAGGGGACAGATGCCAAAAGTGAAGAGAGACAGATCACAGTGAGTAATACTTTACATACCTTAAGAAGTGATCTACAAATTACAGCTGGATGCAGTGATATACAGCGTTACAATTTCTGGGCAGCTTACAGGTACATCAGAGCTCTCATATTTAATCATCTGTCTTTTCAATTGTTTTCTTTTAATACTCTGCTTCAATATCAGAACATGAATCCATGACTATCGCTTCATATTAGACAAATCACTTAATAGCACAGTAGTTCCATTTGGAAGATATCTAAGAAGGTCTCTAGTTCTTTTTCATTCTTAAAGCAAAATTAGCTCTGCAATCAGACTTGGTTGCTCAGAGCTTTATCTGAGTTAATCTTGGAAAATCTCCAAGGATGGAAACTGCACAGCCTCTTCAGGCAGCTTGCCCACTACTTGCTTGTTATCATGGTGAAAAAGTTTATCCTTATCTCCAGTCTGAATCTCTCCTGTTTCAACTTAGACATGATGTCTCTTGTCTCCTGCCTTGCACTGCTCTGTGACCAGTCTGCCTCTGTCTACTCAGTAATTACCTCACCTTAGGCACTGAGGCTGCTGCTAGGCTCCCCTAAAGCCATCTCTGCTCCACGCTACGTAAGTCCAGCTTCTTCAGCTTCTTCTTATAAGGCAAGTGCTCCAGCCCCCTTCAGTGGTCCTGGTGGACCTTCACTAAGCTGACTCCAGTTTATCAAGGACTTTCTTGTGCTGGGAGTCCAAAGCTGGATGTAGTTTTCTAGATACAATTTAACAAGTGCTGAGAAGAGAGGGATAATCACTTGAGTCTGGTCTCCTGGCTATGCTTCTGCTGACACAGCCCAGGACACTTTCAGCTTCCCTGCTGACAGGTCTCACTGCTGGCTCAGACTGAGTTCACTGCGCACCAGGACTCCCAGAGCCTCTTCAACAGAGCTTCCCCCTGGGCAGGCAGGCTCCCACATGTATCATTGCCAGGGGCTATTCCTTTCAACATGCACAACTTGACTTTTGTCCCTGTTGAATTTTGTGAGGTTCCTTCAGTACATTCCTTCAGCCTCTCTACCTCCCTCTGAACAACGGCCTTGCCCCTCAGTGCACCTTCTGTTTCCGTTATTTGATGTCATCTCCAAATCTGAGAAGCAAGCACTCCATCAGCCCCTCCAAGTCATGAATAAAGATATTGAATAAGAGAAGTCCCAGCACACACCACTGTGGATTCCACCTTTTTTACCAGTCTCCTGACAGAATACAATCCATTAACCAACAGACTTTACTATTCTTTTTTTAATTATTATTATTTTAGTTATTTAATTTAATTTTCTGGAAGCAAAATCTGTTTCTGAAAGTAAATATAATTCATTTACTAAAAAACCTGAAAACCCCCAAAAGAGGAAAAATTGCATCCTAGGTTTAATTTTTTGATCTCCCACTAAACTAAAGAATTCAGAAGTATGCTTGTTCCTGAAAAAAAAAAAAAGTCTGGCAATGCAGAGTTTTCAGTCTAGGTCCAAAATCTTAGTTTATTTCAAATTCAAATTGAATCTGTAATAATGCTAAATTATTGACACAGAAGTATACTGATTAAAAAATATGGTTCTGGCTCTTTCACTGAAGTGCAAACATTGCAATAAGGGATAATAAAGGAAAATATTGGATCACTTTATTTAGATCAAAAACAAGTATGAGAAAAGAGGAAAAACATAAGAACTACCAAGTCTTCATTATGCATAAAGATAGCAACATCTGAACAAGGTGACATCCAGATAAGGCTGGCTATGCCATCTTCAGCAGATGTTAAATTAAAAGGTACTCTGAGAGAAAAGGGCAGGTTGGAGACCTGCTCATAAAGGTCAAGCTGGTGTAATCACTGACAATTTGATCTATTGCTAGGTATAACTGTGAAAGCTGGGTCCTCAAGGCAGCAAATGTGAAGTCATCAGTGTCCTTTGAGATTCTGTATGGCTGATATACATTGAAGACATCAGAGCAGGAAAGAAGACAAATGAGCGTATATTGCAGCAGTGCAGAAAGAACCATTTACTGCTCCCAGAACATCAAGGAGAGCAAGCTGAAATATTTCACGGACATACCAAGGAGAGAAGGAGATCGATCAGCAAAAACAATAGTGCAAGGCAGAACTGCAAGCAAAAATGGAAGCATGTATTGGGTCAGCAGTGTAACAGAAGGGAAATTTCCACAAGCCATGAAGTCATGTCAGGTCTTGTGAATCATGACGCAAGGGCGACTGACCTCCAAATTTAAGGCAGAGCTTGATAATGATGAATATAGGTAATTTATCAAACAATAACGTCAGCTGGTAAACAGCCTAGTTAAATGACACATGAAATGTAGCCTCATGTTTCTGACCCCTCAAGCACCATACAAATAAGATGATGTTTTTTTCCAATAAAAGCTATAGATTTCATATATCAAAATTCTACTTCATAACAATTCATAGAATGTATCTAGACATTTCTTATATATTAACAGATACCATAACCACTCTTACACTATGACCAATACAAAATTATACAAACTGTCTAGAAAATTTCCATAAATTCAGTTTAAATATTCTTATAATGAATAATTCTTTTGTCATTTAATGTTACACTATTATTGCACTAAGCAAATTTGGCATGGCAAACTGTTAGTTATTGTTCTACAAGGTTTTCTTTGGGATGTCATTCTTTGTGAAAGCCTCATGTGCTTTTCACAACAGTTTTTTCAATAACATCTTTTTCCTTTTTTAATTCAGGGGTATAGTAATGCTGAAACATGTTGCAAGAATGTCTTTCATTATGAAAAAAAAGTATAATGATGAAAAAAAGGGAAAGAAAAGGAAGAAATCTTTCACATCTGTAGGCATGGATTTTGCTACAGATCTATGTGTTCCTACATCAGGTGTTTAATTATACTATATCTCTGGAACAAAACCCGTGTATTGACAATACAATGCAAATCATCACTATCCTCAGTGTAAGAGAGATTGTGAGAAGTACTGGATGAAGTGTTTCCTAATGAAAAATACCAATGCTAAAAAACAAGCGTATTTAACTAAAATGGATACCCACTAAATGAGAACCAACCCACGCAGCTGGGACTTAGCCATTTACCCTAGAACAGCCTCATTGAACACCTGCAATGTAAACACAGGATAGGTAACTGAAAAAGAGAATGAATACCATACTGCTCTTATAAATCCCAAGTGCAAAAAAAAAAAAAGTATCACAATTATGAAAAGTCTTAATGAGTGCTGATTTATCAGTTAACATGATGTTTGGTTATACAATGAAGTACTGAAGAAAAGAAACATGGCAAATTTTGTTGTGTACATTGAAATTTCTAGTTGTCTGGAGCTTTTTCAATGTTTCTGCGCAGACGTTTTTACTTCTGCCTATTACTACATTTAAAAACATGTTACTTTGCCCTAAGCTGTTTTTTTTTCATCTTGACATTTCAGTGTGTGTCCGGACCAAGTTCATTCCCTTTGAACCATTCCAGTACCTCTGAACTCAGTTTTTCCCTGCATGACCAAAAATGGTCTTCTTCACACCATAGCAGGTAGCTTGATAGCTTTGAATAGAATTTCATCCACTAAAAAACCTGGTCATGTAAACCTTAGCTAACACCAAACTTCTTTCTACGCTGTGTTATTATTACTTCTTCCTGCACCACAGACAATCAACAGGGCATAATCTTGTGCTGTATCTGTGGAATATCTCTTTGCCTAGATTAATCACTGTTCTACAAAATTCATGCTTCCTCTTTTCTGCAGCCTTTTGAATCATTATCACTCCTAGAATGAATGAAGATCTAAAACAATAAATTGGATTGTATATGCATGATTTTCACACTGAAATAGTGTTCTCTTATGATCAAATTTATTACAGAAGAGTTATACAGAACAAAACATAATGAATTACTTTAGGAAAAAATACTATTGATTACTTACAAAAAATAAAGATAATTCTTTATTATCAGGCTTAATAAACATGAAAAAGGCTTTTACATGCAGCTAGTATTTCTTTACCCACAACCTGGCATTACAGATCTATAAAGTAGGATCAAGTTTATGAAGAAAAACTTTTTCCATCTGATTATACGTACTTCAGAGTCTTAAATAGGAAAATCATATTGGGATGTGCTAGTTTTTCTTTTCACCTAAAAGTGACAAATTACAGATGCAAAAAATGCTGATGCTTTCAAATACTGTAAATCTGTAGCTATGAGTTACTGCTGTATATGCCCTTAGTTAAAAGCAGCCTGAATGGGAGAGGATAGCATTCAATTTGGTGCATTAGCTGCATCAAGCTAATTTCTCTATGTACATTGCACTTGATAAATTACAGTTTCCAAATCTGAATGAATCGCTTAAGCTACCTCTGTCTGCATGACTCCTTGAAAAGCAAGATATATTACTTCAAAGATTTTTGTGTGGTTATAGATCAAAAATAAATAACACTATCTCATTTAGTTAAATAAAGTGAATATATTCTATATAAATCAAGAATCCTCTCATGCTTTCAGGAGACAAGCTGGTATATATAGCCCTTTATGATCAGAGTTCATAAGTTCATGTGCTTATAACTAACATGACTTGGGAAATGCATAAAAGTCAAACTAATATGTATTCTGCTTGGAAAATATTTGGTATGACAGAAATTTGTCAATAAGCAGAAAATCAAAGTTTGTGAACAGGTGAAACAGTGTGTTTAAGCCATGTTCAATGTTCATGACAAGATAATCACTGAAATTTTCTGTGCTCGATGTTAGCCAGCAAGATCTAGCTCTCCCAATACTCAGAACATTACAGCTTTAGCCTTGAGAGCACTTCTAGACCAGTCGTTCCAAACAGCATGTTTTTAAATCACGTAGCAAAACAAACTCTGAAGGCTTTTGATTTTCTTTAAGGAGGAATCTCTAACTAGCAGAGAATTGTTGGGGCACTCACGGCCGTATTGTCTACCTTGCATCACTTCACTGTCAACATTTTTTTAAAAAGAGTACAACAAATAAAATTTTGGGTACTGTTAACAGCTAGGAAACAGAACAAAGACTTGGATAAGGTGGAGCAATATTAGTTTACATGAGTGACCGTCTTTCCATAACCTTTGTCCTGCAATAACTTTTGACATGCTTTTTCATATTTTCCACTTGTTCGACTCTCATTTTCTTTTTGTTCTTTGCATTGAGTGGCATTGTAATGTAATTTGTCTATGCAGATACATAATTACAATTGGACTGATCACATAATTGAAACATATATATTTACAAAATTGCAATACTTTATTAGAAAGTGTAGTTAAGAGTGTTAATGGAAATATGCTTAATGTCATCCTAAAAGTCTCCATGAAACTCTGTTGGAAAAAGATATATAAAAAAAAGCACTGTAAACAGTGATTAAATTTTCTACTTTAGCCTTACATCTCAGTGCACCAAGTACACATTAATTTCAGTATTATAAATACAGATTGGCCAAGATTGATATCATTTTTAGAAGTCCAGGTCTGAACTGTGGAAGTTTGAGATAAAAATAACTTAATGCCATCTATTTTCTCGTTTGAGGTGGAAGAACATCAATCACTCTTTATATATAACTCTAGAGGATACTGTCCTTAGTATCTCAACACAAACCAATAAGACAAATTGAACTCTGCAAAGACATCCTAAGCATAAGAATCTAATAAACTGAAGACTACTCTGATGGATTATATTGATTGCATTTTATTTGAAAGAGGAACCTAAAATCCTATTGGAAACCCTGTAATCAGCTCAATCTTTCCTTCACTGTAAATAAATATTTGACTTCTCAATTCTGGATACTTTTATGGTAGTTTCATTTCTCCATTGACTTTAAAGGCAAATAAAACCACCTTTGACTTTTGCCATTGATTGCTCAGGTACTGGAGTCACACTAAAGCTGTCTTTCTGTTTCCTCCCTCTATATTTTTCCAGAAAACACAATTGTATGAAATATGCAACTGTCCTGATTTTCAAACAATACACTTGTATAGAAGATGGCCTAAAATTAAAAATAATGAGCGCTTGGGTGGGTGGTTTTAGGTTTTTTTTGTGGAATCTTAGTGCTACTGAAGTACATTAAAGCATAGCAATGCATATAGTAAATATAATTTTCTAATTCTAATATGCATGTACAAATATTAATTATATTAAAGCATAATTTTGTGGTTTATCCCTGAATTTAAAGTATTAATTTAAAAGCAGTATTTTTGTACTAACTATTTATATGTAATCCAAATGCTCTTAAAAGAGCAGGTTGGGCTGAATGCACTTAAAATATTGTACTATATGACAGCACTTTTTATGTTTACATGCTTGTTACAAATATATTAAAAATTACAACATTGCAGTGTGACTTCTGTGACCTGTTCACTGAAGTGACTATCTGTGCTTACCCAAGAATAGTTTATAATGATAGGCTTTGAATTCAAGGCACCCTATAATTTGGCCACTCCCTATCTGACGAATTCTCATCTTGCCCTTTAATGAGAAAGATAATCTATTACAATCACTGCTACTTTCTTACACAACTGATAGAAGTGCTCCAGACATGTTTCAGAGCTGAGGCAGATAAAAAGGCATTTCCTGAGAATACCATCCCAACAGCAGGATGTGCCACCTGGGCACACTGTTGGCTCATATTCACTCACTTGTGAATTAGAACACCCAGATCCTTCTCCGTGAGACAGCTCTCCAACCACACTTCCCCCAGCCTGTAGCGTTACATGGGGTTGCTGCAGCTCAAGTGCAGGACCTGGCACTTGGCCTTGTTGAAACTCATACCATTAACATTGTCCCAGTGATCCAGTCTATCTAAGTCTCTCTGTAGAGACTCCCTTTTCTCATACAGACCAACACACCCGCATAACCTGGTGTCATCTGCAAATTTACTGATGGTAGACTCTATGTCCTCATCAAGATCATCAGTAAAGATGTTAAATAGAAACAGTCCCAACACTGAGCCCTGAGGAACCCCACTTGTGAGCTGCCACCAGCTGGATTTAAAACCATTGGCCACTACTCTCTGGGCCCATCCATCTAGCCAGTGCTTGATCCAGCAGATCATATTCTCATCTAGGTCATGAGCAGCTAGTTTTTACATTAGAAATCTATGGGGAACAGTGTCAAATGCTTTCCAGAAGCTTTGTTTTGCTATTTGCTGGTGATGGTTAGTGCTACAAATTATAATTCATATAATTTTTTGAATGTATCAGATTTTACTTTAATGTATCCTATATAATTCAAGAAGGAGCTAGTGGGGCAGAAACCAATTACATAGTGATTGTATGATTGCACTGACTCTTCTGTACCATAAGAATGTTGAACTTAACTATTTTTGCATTCACTCAACATGTGTATATTGCGTTGAGGAGAAGAGGACCTCCTAGGAGGTGGGTGTAATTCAATTGGTTGAATTTCTCCTAGGAGAAATTACACCATGATGTCTAATTATGTATTAAGCAGAAAAAAGTGGCTTATGTTATGATTTCAAGTGATCAACAAATGTTTCTGGAGATAGGCAAAAAGTAGGTGTCTAAGACTCAGCAAGACAGGATTAAGAATGATTCCATTCTGACGTTCTGCAACGTTGGAGGTAACTGGCATCTCCATTATGAAACAAAAATTTCTCTACTTGGACATACTTGCACAGAAACACACAAAGTGAGTACACAGCCTGTGCTTAAGCTTTGATGCTGTTCAGGATGTGAAATCTTCCCCAGCTTCAGCACCAAACCACATATAATGCAGATATTTGACATAGCACAAAGCTGCATACCCCTGTAGCAAACACTAAAGGTCTCCTTGTTTCAGGAGCATTGCTCTAGGAAAAGCATAGTGTGAGTACCTTTCTCCTAACAGCCTAGTGACTAGAACAACTTTTAAGGAAGTGGAGAATGTGTCTCTTCAATCTAAGGGATTCATATCTTAGGCGCTTCAACAAAAATTATCAGAACAGGTTGGCATAAGGGAAGTCTTTAGCAACATTCCAACTATTGCATTTAAACCAAGCACTGTAAAAAGGAAAGCCTGACTATAATTTTGTGAGAAGAGTAAATGAACCTTGCTGGGCAAAGTGAAAAACTGCATATCATAGAAAGGAAATAAAGTAACTCATTCCAATAACGTGTAGATTTTCACAAGATAACTAGCCATCAGAAATTGTCAGTCAAACACTAGCATCAATGATGCAATGTTTCTAATCCTCTAATTTCTTTTCTGTCTTCACAAGGCAATACTTCTGGTTTACTGTAACTAAGGAGGTAAAAATCCTTCCAAATTACAGCACTGCAAAGCAGCATCAGCCAGCCAGTATAACATTCCAACCGAAATAAATTGGGTCATTGGGTCAGACATAGCTGAGACGCCAAAAATGCAGTTTTAGCTTCTAATGACTTTTTTTCTCAATATTGTCTCTGGCTTGTCAGTGTTTTTGTTGTTGGGGTTTTTTTTTGTCTTTTGACAGTGTCCTTGTACAAGTACTCTGGGAGGGATATTAGACATAAAGTTTTACCACCAAGTGTAGCACATATTTGTCATATCATACATTATATATTTTACAAATATCATATATATTGACTCCTATGAATAAATTTGTTCTATTTGGACTTCTGACAGAGCACAGTGTAGTATAATTATACAATGTTAGTTGTAGTTGCTATTTGCAAGAACAATGCTGCACTTCAACTTAGAGATATATGTCAACATATTCCCATTCACACATAGGGAAAGGTGCTATTAAACATATAAAATACAGAAATAAATGTCAAAAGATCAAAAGAAGACAGTCAGTTCAATGGACATTTCTTCATAGATCTGAATCATTTCAGGAAGATCTTGGCTACTTTTGAAAATCCCTTTCTTCAGTGTTGTTTCAAAAGTAGATTTAGAAAAAAAAAAAAAATCTATATATTGACATATAGAGAGATTCTTCACCAACGTGTACAAGCCACAACTGGGCAGTTTGAATGACCTCAGGCAAATGAAAACCAAACAAAAATTTAACAAATACTGGAAGAGTATAAGACTGTCAGCTTGACAATACCATGACCATGAGATTATCAGTATGTTCTCATTATTTGACTCAAGGATGTGATTTACTCAAGTACTTGATTTGTCACAATTCTCTTTTGGCTAAAGAAGAAAGTTATTTCAATGTAATACAACTTTGCCATGTCTTATGTTTTGAGCAGCTACAGTTTGAAGTGTTGGATGTCAATCAACTGTGTATTTAGTAAGGATTTGTAAACAAGTTCTAAATCTGCACATTTTGCATCTAGCCATGTACAGGAAAAATAACGAGAGCATATGTTACCATGTCACAGTGCTCCAGGTTAGGATTTGTAGCAGTATTATTCCATCAGAAAGAATTGCACCAGAGCCCATGGGGACAGATTTAAATATTTCAGATAGTCTTAGGCTAGGACATGCTGCCACCACTATAGTATATCTTTAAAGAACAACTGTTTCCTCTACTTCTCAAGTCTCTTCTCTGAGGGATGTCAGAAAAATGTTAACATGGTAATAAGATTCAAGTAATTAATTTCATTCTAACAGAAAAATTCTTCAGATAACTTACACAGATGACTGGCTACTGATGACTTATTTGACTTTGTTGTTTCTGTGGGCAAAATATTATACAGAGGATTCATCAGAGGGTCTGTCTTAAGCAGAAATTTCAGCTGAAGAGCAGAGTAGGAATAAAAAGACAAAATTAATTGTAACTGCCTCCAGATGTAGGAACTTCAGGATGAAATATTTAAATAATAACATGCAACCTCTCTTCTAAAACTTCTTTGGCACCATATCTCTGGATGACAAGTAATTCATTCAGTCTTCAAAAAGAGTTTCAGGGCAATCTGTGGCTGGTAAACTGATTACACCCCTGGCCACATTAGGTGAAACTATAATAAAGAATAGAGTTAGTAGGATTACATATAATTTGACAAAAGGAGGAGAAAATTAAAACATCCTTGCTACATGAAAGTTACACCTCAGTTACTTGCTTGTGTTCCTTGAAAGAGTCAAGAGTAGAGAGATAGAAAGTGTCCAAGTATTCCAAGAGTTCCCGTCCTCTCCAAAAAGATAATTTTAAATTTTTGCCCCCACCACCTTAAGTTCTGAATCTTGTGTTGTAAGAACATTTTCTTCCACCATGTGTAGCTCCAGAATTTTCATAGCAGTAAATTTGAAAATGTCCTGCTAATTCCTTAATCACACATGATCTCCAGCCAAATCTGGGGAGTTTGACGCAACCTCTGCCAACTAAGCGCTATTCCCATAATACTCAGTACCACATATGTATACAGATAAAAAGCATAAAGGGGACAAAATATGCTAGATTGCATCATGCTAATTTTACCAAGGGATCATTCTGATTCTGTGAAGTGTATCCTAAGATTGCAAACAATAGTGCGAGTTATAATAAGACCAAGGATTTTTTTTAATAGGCTACATGAAATAGAATTAATTCATCATAAATTTACTTCATATTGACCACAAAACATCCATTCAATCATTCTCAGACTTTCTGCTGTTTATAGTAAATCAGAGAGAAAAGACTGCAAGCATTAAATATTTAAGCCATTTAATTCTTTCAGTTACAAGAAATATGAGGATCTTGTCTTGCCATAATAAAAATCATTTTACCTATGACTAGCATCTAGGAACTGCATTGATCACCCTGCTTTCCTCATTAATCTTCAATGAACTTCAATGAACAATGAGTTATAACACATGGTATTATTTCTGTCCGTCTTCTATGTCTTGTCATAGTTTGAGTCTTGGGCATCAAGTATGTGGCTCCTTTTATCACTTTGTTTAATTATATCTTCTGAGTCTTTCACAAGAGTTTTTATTTTCACAATCACAAGCTAGCAACTAGATAAAGAAAAAGAATTGAAGTATATTCTTCATTTTTCTGATTACATCATTACTGTTGAGCATTAAAGCTGACTTTGAAAACTGTTTAGATCTTTAAAATTAATAGAGCTGAAACCATAAAGCCAAGGTTCTCCCAGTTCTCCAATGATAACAACACTTTAATTTGTGCAAGACCTGGAAACTGGAAGTGACAGCTCTGTAGTAAAAGTATCTTGACCAATAAAGACTGAAGTTCATAACGGAACAAATACTTCATATCTCCTGTCTGTAACTCCAGTACTGAAGCAGCATTAGAATGAATTTTAAATGGAAATAGTTGTGTGATCTGAATATAGAAATATCTAAGGTGATTTGTTTTTCCCATACAGCTATGAAAAGGACAAAAACGGTATTGGGACATACATTTCCTGCAGCTGTTAATGCCAGGCTTCTTGGTACTGTATGTAAAATCAGTCTTTGCTCTCAAAGAGATGAGGAGCTGGCAGCATGCCCTCATGCCACAGGCTGGAGAGAAGGAGACAAAAGACAGAGTATCCAGAACAGACTGATCCACAGGCCAAGGAAGCTGGGAGCCAGGGTGACAGATAGGTTGAATGGATAGCGGACTCACTGATGCAAGCCCTGTCCCACAGCCCTCAAACTAAGTGAACAGAGCAGGTCAGTAGGGTCAGCCAGGACCCAGTAACCTCCAGACAAGTTCAGGGTGATAAGCAAAGTCTAGGGTCCAGTCAACAATTTGAGTCATGGTAAGAATCAGAGAGGTCTGTGAGTACAGGTGCAGGCATTTGCACCAGCAAGGACCATGGGCACAGACATGGTCCAAAGGCATTGTAGCTTTGATGAGGACCAAGGATGAGGGTCTGACCTGAAACACAGTTGAAAAGGGAGTCCTGAGATACCTCCAGGACAAGCTACCTTTCTCTGCAGGAGTCTGCCCTTGCCCCGCTGTCTTTAGTCAGGGCTCAAGCGTGAACATCGCTCATAGTTGTACCTGCTGCTAAATTGCTAGAGTCGTTCCTGAGCATGATTTTGGCTCAAGATCAAACAGCATTCTGTGCCCTAGTCAACAGCCACATAGAGTTTAGGGGCCAGTTTAGGTCCACATAGGCCAGCAACCATTCTCTACAGCTGCTAACAGGGGGTTTACAGGTCTGTGGAGGAGGAATGGGAATAGAATTTAGTTGTACAGACATAAATTAAATTGTACCTATTCAACTCACAGCCTGAAAACAGGTCCTGGCTTTGTTTATCCTTCCAGTATGGATAAGAGTCTGTGATTTTTTTAGGGTTTTTAATACGTGCCAAGAAGTGACATTTCAGGCTACAGTATGAGGGTTTATACAGCAGCCTTATGGCCAACAGTCTGAGGTTGTTGAATTTTTTCCTGATATATGAACATTAGTAGATACCTGTAGATGTCTTCAATACCAATATGCTTTTAAAGAAGCCAGAACTCAGAGCATTTAGATGCATACAACTGAATATGAATTAATATAATACATTTATTTATGTATTATATGATAATATGAATATATAATATGAACCATATGAAACTGCTAAATAGTCTAGAGGTGGAACTTTCATTTTTTCCTGATAATTCTGCATGAATCTATGCTCTCTAGAAAATGCAGACACACAAAAGTAATAAAAACAAATCAAGTGGAATGGTAGTTGGATTTTGTGGTAACATTTTTTTGTCCAAACCACACCACTGGTTTCTATGTGTCAAACATTATGTGCCCAACCCAGTAAATGGCAGCTCTCAAAAGCTCTCTTCACCTGAAAAGCAGCCATTTAAAATTGCCTCAAAAATAAACTAAAATCCCTTAACATTCTATAATAGCTTAAAATTTGCAAATCAAACTTGACATAAGGAGTAGGCATTTCTGTTCTTTCCAGATTCAAATCAATAATCTACAACCATTTTTTCACTCTCATCTTTCAAATCAACTGGGTCTTAAATATTGTTGCCCTCCATGTGTTGTTTTCATAAGAAAAAGCAGTTTAGTCTTACAGCACTTCTTTTTGAGAGAGGGGTTTTTTCAACATTTGGCTCTTTATGAGTACATTAATTCTGTCATCACTTATCAGCTTATCTGCAATGTCAGATTTCACCCTGAAAGCCTTCCAGGTATTTAGTATACTACTGTAAAAGAAATCTAGATTTCACCATTATCACCATCACAGGATAATCACTAGGATAATAGATGCTTCGAAGCAGATCGCAGTGATCACTCACTGAGAGCAGCCTTCAGAGCCAGAGCAGCAGAACCAGAACTGAGAGGGCTGTTTCAGAGCAGCAGGACCAGCACTGAGTGAGGGGCTTGTTTTCCTCAAGCCGGGCTGCAGGTGGCAAGTGGGGCAACTCCCCAGCTGATCCAGCGGGCCCTTGTGAGGGAAGCGGGGCCAGGCGAGGGCAGAGCCGCAGCCACAGTGGGTGATTTAAACACCTCAGAAGGGCAGGGGTCTGTGATCACAGAGAAAATGGGTAAGGTGAGTCACCTTGGTGGGAGGAGATGCTGTGAGCAGTTCTTTGCGTGGGCAGCTATTGTATCAACCCAGTCAAAACCAGTTCAAATAAATGTGTCAACCCAGACAGAGGTCCCATGTAAACATGCAGGTGTCCAGGTCTGTGGCTGCAGGGAGTGATGCAGCCTGGTGCTTGTACTGGATGGCAGTGAAGACAGCACCTGTGTTTGATGTGACCAGGTGAATAACCTGCTCAGCCTGGTGGCTGAACTGATGGAGAAGGTGGAAAGACTGAGGAGTATCAAGGAGTGTGAGAGAGAGATGGATTGGTGGATGGAGAACCTATAATCCCTGAGTGTAAGCAGCAAGGAGAGGCTTCACAAGAAGCACATAATCCCCTACCATCTTGTAGCCAGGATAAGAGGGGACCTAAGAGATGGGGGAGAATGGAAGCTGGTCCCTTCTCGGGGAGGCAAGTGAATCCCTTCCCAGCCTCCCATGCCTTCCCAGCTGACATTGCACAACAGGTATGGGGCTCTAGAATTTGAGAACCAGGCAAAGGAAGATTCAGATGTAGATGCGTCTGAGGAGCTGCCCAAGGTAAGTCAATTGCCATTGCGCATCAGTACTGCTTCAATTAAGAAAAAAAGGAGAGTAATAGTAGTGGGTGATTCCCTTCTGAAGGGAACTGAAGGCCCCATATGCTGACTGTAGCCATCCCACAGACAAGTCTGCTGCCTCCCTGGGGTTTGGGTTAGAGATCTTACCAGGAACCTCTCTGGTCTGGTGTGGCCAGATGACTATTACCCCCTGTTGGTAATGCAGGTTGGTACTGATGAGGTCACAGAGAGAAGTTCAAAAGCAATTAAAAAGGACTTCAGGGCACTGGGAAGAATGCTTGAAGTCTCAGAAGCACAGGTGGTGTTCTCCTCCATCCCTCTCATGATGGGGAGGGATACTGGAAAACCCACCTGATTAACAGGTGGCTTAGAGGCTGGTGCCACACACAGAACTTTGGGTTTTTTGATCATGGGGAAGTTTTCATGATGCCAGGTCTGGTGACAGATGGAGTTCATTTATCTAAAAGGAGGAAAAGGATCCTTGTGAATGAGTTGCTGGGTCTCATAGAAAGGACTTTAAATTAGTTTTTAAGGGGGAAGGGGATAAAAACTGGCTCACTAGAGTTGAGCCTAATGGTGGCATGCCAATGTTGGGGGTGAAAACTACATGATTGACTTCCTTCCTGAAATGTCTACATACCGAGCACACAGCACGGGGAATAAGGTCTCCCAGCCTCCTTAGGGTCAAATCAGTGTCCTCAGCTCCTCCCTGAAATGCATGTACACCAATGCATGCAGCATGAGAAATAAACAGGAGGAGCTGGAAATCTATGTTTATGCAAGGTGTTATGATCTGGTGGTGATTAAAGACATGGTGGGACAGCTCACATGACTGAAATGTGGTCATGGATGGCTATGTCCTTTTTAGGAAAGACAGGACAGCAAGGCAAGGTGGTGGAATTGCTCTTCACACAAGAGAGCAACTAGAATGTATTGAGTTCTGTCCAGAAGAGGATGAGGGGTGAGTTGAGAGTTTGTGGGTAAGAATTAAGGGACAGGCTAGCAAGTGTGATACTGTCGTGGGTGTCTATTACAGGCCACCTGATCAGGAAGAGGAAGCTGATGAGGCCTTCTACAGGAAGCTGATAGCAGCCTTGCAATCACAGGTACCGGTTCTCATGGGGTATTTTAACTACCCAGATATTTCCTGGAAAGCCTACATGGCCATCCATTTGCAGTCCAGGAGATTACTCCAGTGCATCGATGATAACTTCCTTATGCAAATGGTGGGTGAGCCAACTAGGAGAGGAGCACTGCTGGATCTTATACTCACTAACAAGCAGGGTCTGGTTGAAGAGGTAAAGGTTGAGGGCAGCCTTGGTTGCAGCAACCATGAGATGGTGGAGTTCAGGATCTTGTGCAGCAGGAACAGAATATCAAGCAGGATCACAGCCCTGGACTTCAGTAGGGCCAACTTTGACCTTTTCAAGAGGTTGCTAGGGGAAATCCCATGGGACAGGGTACTAGAAGGTAAAGGGGCCCAAGATAATTGGCTTATATTCAAGGACCACTTCCAAGCTCAAGATCAGACCATCCCAAAGGTAGAAAATCAAGAAAGGGAGCCAGGAGACCCACATGTTTAAACAGGGAACTGCTGGGCAAACTCAAGTGGAAGAAGAGAGTCTTTAGATTATGGAAGGAGGGGATGGCCACTTGGGATGAATATAAGGCTGTTGTCAGAGGATGTAGGGAGGCAACCAGGAAAGTTAAGGCCTCCTTGTAGTTAAACCTTGCAAGGGAGGTCAAGGACAAAAGAAAGAGCTTCTTCAAATACATTGCAGATAAAACTAACACTAGGGGCAATGTAGTCCCACCATTGAATGATGCCCATGCCCTGGTGACAGAGGGTACAGAGAAGGTGGAGTTACTGAATGCCTTCTTTGCCTCTGTCTATACTGCTGGAGACTGACCTTGGGACCACTGAGGCCCCAGAGGAAGTCAGGATAGAGGAGGAGACTTCCTTGGTTGATGAGGACTGGATTAGGGATCAACTGAGCAACCTGGATATACATAAGTTCATGGGCCCCAATGGGATGTACCCACAAGTGCTGAGGGAGCTGGAGGAAGTTATTGCTAGACCATTCTCCATAATCTTTAGTAAGTCATGGAGAACCAGAGAGGTGCCTGAGAACTGGAAGAAAACAAATGTCACTCCAGTCTTCAAAAAGGGCAAGGAGGATGACCCAGGTAACTACAGACTGGTCAGCCTCACATCCATCACCAGAAAGGTGGTGGAACAACTTATCCTTGGTGCTGTCTCTAGGCATATCAAGGACAAGGGGGTCATCAGGAGCAGTCAACATGGGTTTCTGCAGGGGAAGTCATGTTTGACCAACCTGATAGCCTTCTATGCAGAAATAACCAGGTGGATAGATGATGGTAGTGCAGTGAATGTGGTCTATCATGATTTCAGTAAAGCATTTGACATCATCTCCCACAGCATCCTTGCAGCTAAATTGAGGAAGTGTGGTCTGGATTATCAGGGAGTAAGGTGGATTGTTAACTGGTTGAAGGAAAGAAGTCAGAGAGTTGTGATTAATGGGGCAGAGTCTAGTTGGAAGCCAGTATCTAGTGGAGTCCCTCAAAGGTCGGTACTGGAGTCAGTACTATTCAATATATTGATCAACGACCTGGATGAGGGACAGAGTGCACTGTCAGCAAGTTTGCTGATGATGGAGGAGTGTCTGACACACCAGCAGTCTGTGCTACCATTCAGAGACACCTGGACAGGCTGGAGAGTTGGGCAAGGAGAAATCAAATGAAATAAAACAAAGGCAAGTGTAGAGTCTTGCATCTGGGAAAGAATAACTCCATGTACCAGTACAGCTTAGGGATTGACTTGTTAGAGTAACACGGGGGAAAAGGACCTGGGAATCCTAGTGGGCAGCAGGATGACCATGAGCCAGCAATGTGCCCTCGTGGCCAAGAAGGCCAATGGCACCCTGAGGTGTATTAGAAGGGGTGTGGTTAGTACCTTGAGAGACGTTCTCCTCCCCCTCTACTCTGCCCTGGTGAGACCTCATCTGGAATATTGTATTCAGTTCTGGACCCCTCAGTTCAAGAAGGACAGGGAATTGCTGGAAAGAATCCAGTGCAGAGCCACAAAGATGATTAAGGGAGTGGAACATCTCCCTTATGAGGAAAGGCTGAGGGAGCTGGGTCTCTTTAGCTTGGAGAAGAGGAGAGTGAGGGATGACCTCATTAATGTTTATAAATACATAAAGGGCAAGTGTCAGAAGGGTGGAGCCAGGCTCTTCTCTGTTATGTCCAATGATAGGACAAGGGGCAACGGGTGTGAGCTGGAGCATAAGAGGTTCCACAGAAACATAAGGAAAAACTTTTTCACTGTGAGGGTGACAGAGCTCTGGAACAGTCTGTCCAGAGGGGTTGTGGAGTCTCCTTCTCTGGAGACATTTAAAACCCGCCTCAATGTCTTCCTATGTGACCTGCTCTAGAGGGTCCTGCTCTGGCAGAGGAGTTGGACTAGATGATCTTTTGAGGTCCCTTCCAACCCTTAATATTCTGTTATGTTTTAGAGTAAAAAGGTAGACCAAGTGAGCATGCAGTCTACAATATAAGCAAAACATATGGAATTTAGAAAATAAGAACACAATAAAACACCACCAAAGGCTGGAAATTGAATGTTCACTTACACAGTTATTTTGTAGTCATTCTGTAGTAAATATATTTATATATGTAGGACAAACAGCATATTATCCTTCTCTAAATTAATTGTTCACCAATTTTCAAAATGTAAATAGCTTTATACTAATTGGGTATTTTCTAGTAAATATCTGATCAAAAACTCATGTGATCTGATAAAACTAAACCCTAGTATTTTATTCCTATTCTTCAGTCCTGTAAGAAAAGGAATACTGAACCAAATAAAAGGTCCATCCCAGTCCAGTGAATTTCCAACAGCAGATGCTGAAAGAAAGCATAGAAGAACAGTGTAGGGATATTTTCCCTTCCCTTGTACCTACTCTACATTATCATGAAGCAGTAGTTTCTGGATTGTAGTTATTGGCAAATGGAGCACCTAGAACACCATCTCCAGGGATCACTTTTAAAAGACCATTCACATCTTATGGAAAAGCATCAAAACATTTTTTTTTTGCCTGTTTTATTGCAATATAAACTCAATTTCGTTTTTAAATTTTTTTAGTAACTAATTAATAAAATTTAAAACCAGAACATTACTGTCAGTAATAAAACCTTAGATTCACTAAAATACATCCATTATTGAACATTTTGTTAACACATCTGTGCACACATTCATATTTTGCTATATTGTTAACTATTCATATTTTCCTTATGGGAACAGACAGTTTCAACATAGTCAATAAGAAGTCTTGAGTTATTTGCATACTTGTTAGGTAAGTTCATTTATTCTTAAAGCAGAATAAAGGTTCACAGAAATGGGATTCATGTTTCCTTCCATGAAAAGCATTAAAAGCAAAGCACTCAATGCAACAATAGTCAAATAACAATTCCTGAGCATAGTGTAAGCCTATATCTATTTGTGTTTCAATAACCATGGAGGCATTTTGCGTGACTTCTGCACTGTGGAAAGCAGAAGAAACAAAACCCCTTGATCTTCCACTTTAGATTATTGACAAAAAAGTAGTTGTGTGATAGGTAAAGACTGAAATGATGGTTGTATGCTTTAAAATGTGTATCAAGGTCTTTAATATTTACATTTAAAACCTTGCTCTGCAGCATGTCTCCTGTGTGAGCCTGAGCAACTAACTTTGACCCTAATTCTATGAAGAGCAATGGGATCATTATCAAAACCACAATACTTCATGAGAGAATAAACTGCAAAATGTGTCAGATGATGTGCTTTTTAGAAAATGAGGGCAATTAGCACCAAAATGGAAGGTGGTGAACATGACACCATGGTTAAGATGCCTCCTGGATCATCAACTCTAGTTATCTGCTAATGAAGGCAACCTACAACACAAGATTTTTATATAAACTGCTACAGTTCCACCAAAACAAATTAAGATTTTTCCTTAGGCTGTTCCTAATGCTCACAGCATTCATGGTTCATGAAAACCCCAGGTTTCTTCTAATTTCCCATTTAAATTAATTTATGTCCTTGTGCCAACACTAATTTAACTCAAATGCATCTTCTCCCTTCCCTCCACTGGTGATTAATCATACCTTTTTTCAATCTCCATTTTGCAAGACTAAGCAAGCAAGCCTCCTTTTCCAGCCTCTTCACAAAGAATATTTTCCATATATTTGACAATCTTTCTTCCATCTCTTCCAGTTTCATAAATGCATCTTTCTCTATACTGAGCACCAAGGCTCAGAGGCCTTCTGAGACAAGTACCTCTCTACCTCCACTAGAACTACTTCACTCAAAATGTACTTGGGTAGCATTTGCTCTTTTCATGACTGCATATTTGCACATTTTTCTTCTCTGACTTGTATAGATAAAGAACCTTAGCAACTTTCAGTCTCTAATTCACAACCATGTGCCTTGTGCTTTTAAAATTCCTTCCTAATAATATCATTACTCTCAGTTCTCATGGTTCTCACTTTTCCTACCAAATTATACTCTGATCCTCCTGTCTGTTAAGGTTATTTTGTGACTGTAGTAATTTATACCAGCATGTGTCTACTTCTGCTCATTTTATTTATGACAATATTAAACAAAATAGTCCAAAGATGAATCTTTGAGAAATTTCTGTGCAATGACTTCCTTCCAACCCAACAGTTCCCCTTTAAGCTTCAGCCAACATAGGCTTTTCTTATCCAGACCTTTACACACATAACAGTATTTGTATTAATATTCATCTTCTGCTGTTGAACTAATAACCTCTCATGAGGCACTATATTCAAAGGCTATTCTAGATAGATGAGATATGCTGCAGTTCATTTGGCTGGAAAATCAGTTGTCTTCTCTTAGGAAAGTATCACATTAGACTCACATGTTCTTTATTTGGTAAAGCCATGTTGTATCTGATGTCATTTTTATTTACTTTCAAATCTCAGGCTCTTCTTCATTTCTTTAACTGTTCCAAAATGTTGTGTATTATTAAGGTTATATCAGCAAGTCTATAGCTCGTAGTTTTTTGTTTTGTCAAATGTACACACATATGTGTTTCTGACTTTCCAGTCATATTGACCACTTCCAATTCTACAGATATTACAGTAGGTATTCTTGACAGCAAATGAGCAATTTTATATACAAACTTATTCAGTGATTCAGCCTATAGACCATTCAGTCCTCGACAGGAAGTATGATTCTAAAGCGGGAATGTAAAATAGAAGAGTTTTTCTTCTGAAAATCTGACCTTGACTATTGATGGAGATTACTGTACTCACCTCCAAAATGGACATACTTCTACTGCAGTAGAATTCATCTATCTATAAAATAAAAAAAAAAAAAAAAGAAAGAAAAAAAAGAAAATGGATAATAATTTAAGTCATTTTATGTCTGAATACATGTCTGAAGTTTACAAATTCCAATGTATAAAGAATGTTAGAAGCATTTCTTAAATGTCTTCAAAAATTGAGGTTTGAAGAAAGTAGTTCACAAAACCCAAATGAGCTCAGTCTATACATTATTCAAAAGAAAACAACAGAAAACAACACACATATAAAATAAAAAATAAAATAAAAATACCCCCCCAGAAAAACCCCAACAAAACAAGAACAAACAGAAACCAAACCCAACCAAACAATAAACAAAACCAAAAAAAAACCACACTGATCTCAGCACTGAAGTACAGAAAGATTTTCAGATATTGAAACACAAGCAAACCAAAAAATGGAAGTGACTCAAAGTCAAAGCAGATCAATTTAAATTGGACTCAAGATGCATCTTTTTAAGAATGAAGGTGATTAAGGAATAGAATAAATCCTTAAGAGAGGCAATGAATTTTCTGTTTCTTAGTGTGATCAAATCAGAAGCCTATTGGTATGGCAGAGAACAACAGCCCCAGCTCTAGCAGAATGCTGAAATGATTATTCAGCTTTGGAGTCTCTAATTCTGTTATATTTCTAGTCCTAGGGCTGGTGAGTTCTGTCATACATTTGGAGAGCCAGCAAGGACAGATACAGTGATCAGCACTCTCCAAGACATGTACCTCCTTAAAAATGCTGCAGACCATACTTGTTCAAAAAAATCAAGGTAGGAGTTTCAGTCTAGGTAGCATAGGAGCATTTCTTCCTAAACTTTTCTAGATGATTTTCTGAAAACTTATGGCAAAGCAGAACTTTAATTAAATATATGATAACACACTTATTAAATATTCAAAAAGCTAAAAGAACAGAGATTTCCAGCATTTATGGAAGACTGCAAAACAAACAAACAAAAAAAAGCAAGTTCAGCTGAGTGTTTCAGAAATAAAAGAATCTGGTAAAGTACAGGTATCTTAGAAGCAGCATTATAAAAATTTTAATATTCTTGAAACAAAAGCATGAGAGAGCATGAAGGAATCAAAACTGAGACCTTTATGAAATACAGGTCCTTCACGTATCAGAAAATAGATACAGTTTTTAAAAAGGCTTTATAAATCACAATGTGTATCCATCTACAGAGGCATTTTGTCCCATATGACTACCTGTGTGCACATAAAATGTCATACCTTTTCTGTTGCATAAGGAAACTAAGGATTACCTTTCATAACTTTAACTACTTTTTAACATGATAAAACTACTGTCAGTTTTTTTATTGTTTTTAC
This sequence comes from Todiramphus chloris collaris, assembly GCA_025345505.1. Lineage (NCBI taxonomy): Eukaryota > Metazoa > Chordata > Aves > Coraciiformes > Alcedinidae > Todiramphus > Todiramphus chloris. The sequence continues at coordinate 17,750,850 of JANVCC010000018.1, forward strand.
ATGCCCACATGGAAAGGAATGGTAACTTCAGGTTACAACTGTACTGAGAAATTAAACTGCTGAAGAACCATCCCAATCACTGTAACTTGGTTTTCTTTGCTGTTAAACAGCTCCTACCAGAATTTTGGGCCATGCTGACATGTGCTTACCCAAGCAATTCTTGGGACACAATTTGATACTGTAGGGCAGGGACTATTCCAAGCCAGGGACCATTCTCAAAAGCTAGTCTGGAAGCAGGAAACTTGGACCAAGAGATTCTAACACTGTGGGCACAGACTTTTCTGCTCCAGTCTGTCCCTTTATCTTTTCCTTAGTAGTAAAGGGACACCTTCATTCCACTGCAGACAACCACAGTCTTTGCTTAATTGTTTCTAATTCCTTTTGTGCTGAAAGATAATAAAAAGGACTGATCCAGTCTCAGAGAAACACCTGAACTGCACTGAAATAGCTGTTCTCTAAAGCAAAAAGAATAAATATATATATAAGTAACACAAAACTCAGAAGACAGACTCAACAAGAAATTGATACATTTTAATATAAATAAATCTAATAAATAAAAGTGATTTTTCCATACTACTGTAAGAAATACTGAATTACACAGAATTACATAGAATTATCATTGAGACTGGAATAGACTTCCGAGATCATCAAGTCCAGCCTAAGACCTAACACCACAACACCTATCTAGACCATGTCACTAAGTGCCACATCCAATCTTTCCTTAAACACCATGAGGGATGGTGACTCCACCACCTCTCTGGGCATTCCATTCCAGTGTTTAATGACCCTTTCCATAAGGAAGTGCTTCTTAATATCCCACCCAAACCTCCCCCTGGCACAGCTTCAGGCCATGTCTCTCATCCTGTCACTGTTTGCCTGGGAGAAGAATGCTGTGGATGCAAGATGTAAGATATGTAGGAGGTATGTACATTTATGTGAAATGGCAGAGTAATAAAAGATTTTCAAAGTATTAATTGCACTTTACTTATGCTAAAAGGATGTAAATACCTGATGGGCTTAATACCTGAATCAACATCTTGAATGCTCAAAGGGGTGTACTGAAAGCAGTAACAGATTTAGTGATCATTTTGATATTATATTCCATCTGTTGATTTTCTTCCCTATGTGATTGCTCTTTTAGTTATCCAAAAAATACACTGAAGTTCAAATTAGATACTTGTTCAGATGTTCTAATTAGAAGTTAATCACTTCAGTAATATACAAAAATATCCCCTCTATTAAAACTGCACTGTATCAGTGGCAATATCATACTTCTTTTTCAATTGTTATTTATTCCATCATTCACCATAGGTGTTATTGAACGTAGAGAGGCTTTTCAATGGTGCAGTTTAGTGTTTGGGATGGAGAAGGCAATACACTGTTGCTCAGAAGTAATAAAATCCCATTCAATCACACAGCCAGCAGAACACAGTAATCTCCCCATTCTTTTACACCTGCAAACTGCATTGCTGTGGCAGCTTCCGGCTCAGATGGGAGCCCCTTCCTGGGTAGAGGTACTGGGATAATGCACAGGACACGGGGTAGCAAGTGCTAGATCAGAGGCCCTTCCTTGCAGGGCCCTACCAGCAGCTCTATCTCTCTAATTCAAGAAAGCTTGAACTTGAATGTTGCTAGGTCATCCATAGTATAGGAAACAGTACAAAGTCATAGATTTGAGCATTATTTGGAATAATCCATGTTGTTTGGTTGTTAGCAAGCTTCCTCATATAGACACGGCACCTGCCGTGCCAAGCACTGAGGAATTGCTTATGAAGTAGCCAGGGCAAAGGGGGACATTCACAAGAGGCAGAATAGATGAATTCACTCTGATCTGGGGAGGAAAAGATTTAACCATAAAGATGTAAACCTGATTACAACTCTTAATCTTAAGGAAAAACGCTTCATCTCAGGGACAGAGAACAATCCCTGACACACTCTGGACAGTACCTTACATTTAGTCCCACTGCTTACAGTGGTAACAGTTCAACAAGAGGGAAGCAGCCTCACTGCAAAAGGGGAAAGTTTTTTGCATGTTTATGGCTGATACATACAGATCCTCAGCCAAGAGGAGTTTCAAGTGTTGCTGCTGTTTTCACTATGACATGTGAAATTTTAGTCACTGTAAAGAATAAATTTACAAGGTAAGTATCTCAATGGACTTATTAAAAAGAGAATTTTAGAACATAACATTCTGAATAGAAATTTGTAATGTTGTTCTATGAAACTTTTCTCACAGTGTTTACAAATTCAACCATTAAAAAGACAAGGAAGAGTGTAAAGTGTATCTCTCAAGCCTACAGTGTACAACAGCTCACTAAATCAGTTGTATTTGTTCTGTGTTTAGTGTGATAGAAGTCAGTAACCTGACTTTAGCTTGAGAAAACATTACTGAGATTACATCATTAGCCATTGGACAGGGGCTGTTCTGGCTTTGTGTATGGTCTGTAATTATCCTGCAATGGAATATCTGTCATTAGGAAGCTATCTGCAGTAGATATGGCTTACAGTTGTCCTACGACAGTCAGTGTTTGGATGTCCTACTGATGATCGTCTTACTGGCAACACTCAGAAGCATGGCTATTCTGTCCCACTGCTTCCTCTTTACACCTCATATATCTTACTCTAAGTCAAATTTCCAAGTGCAGGGACATGGTTTATGCTGCAGAATTTCCAGAGCTCATGAAATATCAGTTCTTTCTCTGTAGATGTTTAGATTGTTGTTTTCCAAAAAGTCAAAGATTTCCTTGACAACTAAAGAATATGCTTATAAGTTAGCACAGAGGTCTGAACAGAGGAAGATGGTTTGTTCAAAGATGAGTCCATACTTTCAATTAAAGCTACCTCTGAAGCAAGAAAAATCTTTCTGCACAAGATGGAGATTTTGAGGAGGACTTCACAATCTGCTGGTTATCGTGATGAGAAATACTGAATATTACTGTTCATAACCATTACAATTTGAAATATGCCATGGATACCAAATAGCCATTATAAGAATTCACCACTGATTCTGTATTTGAGTAAGGAAAGCAACAAATCTGATGAAACTTACAACTGGATGATGCATTATTTTAATTCCTGTTTAGTTCAGTTTATGGTCATAGACCACAGGCCATTTATACTAGACACTATAAAAACAGAACAAAATGTTGTTCTGAAACACTTTCAATTTTAATCATAAACTAAATCATAACAGACAGGCTACTAGTGGCAGTGATTCAGAACCCATGATCTACATTTATCTGAGTGCTATTTTGAGCATCACTTACAATGTTGGATATTTTGTTCAATTTCTGTTTACAATTTGTGATATTCCATACTGTGGGATGCTTCAAACTTAAAACTATTTTCCTTCAAAAAAGTGTTGTTTCAAGAGCCCCTATAGTTGGACTAGATTTGTTCTGAAAAGGGTAATTAAGAGGATCTTAATTTTTTTCATCCTGGAACTGACATACAGCATAGAAAAGTTTAAAAGTAATCACTTGCAGACAGTGCTTCCAAAAATTATCTATCAATTAAGGCTGGGAAAGGAAGAAGGGGTTAGAAATTAACTTGATGAGACTTGAACTCTGACCAGGAGTCATTCTTGGGAGATAGCTGCCACTTTCATTTTATGTATTTGTAACATCAGAAAGCTCTTTAGGTTGTGTTATAGTATTATCTTAATAAAACAATTATTTTTCATACGTAAATATAGCATATTGACATACCCTTTGCAATATTTCACTGCTCTGTTATGAGATTAAAGGTACTTCCAGGATCATCTTGATTTAAACTATCTACAGCTGTTCATCTGCAATTTTTCTTCAAGACCATGAGACAATAACCAGATGTGTTTAGATACCTTTTACTTATTTGTCATGTGCATGTCCTTGAAAGCATGTTGACAGAAACAGCCCACTTAAATTACAGTTTTTGAAAGTGTCATGCAAGAATTCAAGCTACTTGTTAATTAAATGAATAAGAGAATACGGAATTTTTCTGAGCCCCTGAAGCAGTCTACTAGTAAATAAAAGGGCCCATTTCCTGATCCTTAGGCAAAGGGCACAGCATGGTTTGAGCTCTGAAGCTACTTTCTCCTTTTTCTTCTCACCTGCAGAGTGGGTGGCCCATCCTGCGCCAGAACTATGTCAATTGTATGCTAGCAGATAACTATGTGGGCAATCATGTACCAGTTCTCAAATCTGTGCTTTGGCCTTGTTTACTTTACTAGTCCAGATGCAAGTCTTATAAAAGCATTACCTTTCTCATGAAAAAAAAAGTTTACAAAAAAATTTGACTTTGAGGCAATTTTTTGTAGTAGCTACATAAGCTACAGCCTTATGTTACCTTAGCCAATACAATTTGGTCTTTTCAGAACTGAACAAGACATTAAAGGCATGTCTCTAGAATACCTTGTCTTGAATAGCATTTTTCCACTCTAACAGCATTTCACTAGACCTCACGCTTAACACACAGCAGCAGAGAAAGAAAAACAAGGAAACTATAGAGCTATGAAGTGGTAATAAAAACAATGCAGCTAGTTCCTGACATGATAGTGTCTCTTCAGCATCGCAATCAATTGGAATTTCACCAGACCTCCACTTCGAATGTGACAGCTGCCACTTGAAGCTTCCAGGAATCAGAAGGTCGGCAAGATATTGTATCATCTCCTGCTCTTGTCTCCACATCTATAATTGGGATTCAATGAACTTCTATTTCATAGAATTAAAAAAAAAAAAAAGAGCAGGAAAAGAAAAAAAAAAAAAAAGAAAATAAAAAGAAAAAAGGAAAGAAAAAAGAAAAAGGAAAAGAAAAAAGAAAAAGAAAAAGAAAAAGAAAAAGGAAAAGAAAAAGACTGTAAAAGCAGAAAGAACACATGAATAATTGTAGTTGGCTCCCTGTCTTAGTCATCTTCTTGCTATTCTTGTATAGATTGAATGTTAAAACTCCTTATTTCAGATGGAACCCAGACATGGTAGCCTGGCACAAATTGTTACCCATGGGGCCATCAGTCATGTTAGTTCACATGAAAATGCAAACAGTATGGAATGAAATTAAGTGTGGAGCTTCATACACTGACTGTACATGTCTACTGTCACCACTGATTAACTTATATGTGCTGTCAATCTTCATAGGCAGTATACAAAAAGTAGGAAAACTTTTAGAGGCAGCTTAATTTGCAAGTTTGGTGGTACTCCGTTTACTTAGGCACAAATAAACAGTAATTGAATAAGCATGTGCATATTTCCTGCACTAATTAGCTTCCCATGCGCTTGATCCAATTTCAGTGCAAGTCAGTGGGAATCCTTCCACTTTCTTCAATGGCATTTGGCCCACATCCTCAATAAAAAGCATACCGCAATAAGCAGTTGTTCTCAGTAAGAAAAATATTAAAGGATTAGAGACCAAAAGGGAAAAATGGGCATAGGTTGTGCTGCAAGCATGGTGACAAGATAATCTCAACAAGAAAGAAGCACTTTGATAAACTGCAAACCACATTTGGTAATTTGAAGACTCAGGTTTACAAAGTAAACGCATTACTTGTTGCACTGAAAAATTAATTACTCTGTTGGCAAATTTAATCCTTCAGGTAAGATGAACCTTGTCTGTTCTAGTTTAATACTATCTCCACCTTATTGATCAGGTAATTTCAGTGGGATGTTTGTCCACATAGAGGTTTTAATTGTGAAATTGAGGTTGTCCAACTAGAAGGGGTTTGGGGTGCACTTTAGACTGGGATAAATTAGAACAATAGGGGCTTTTCATCACTGAAACAATGAACAGTAATGACAGTTGTGGTTGGATGTAGAAGATTGATTTTCATGTGCCTCTACTTCCCAAACATTAGTCTGACAAGAAATAATTCATGCTCAGCAAAATGCTGACAAAAATCTCTTTTTAGTTACATTTTTGGTCAATATAATTCACAATACCAAAACTGTATGTTTTTCAACAGACTAATTTTCTAGAAAATCATCCATCTCTAGCCACAACAGATTAATCACTAATATTTGTTCACTTGCACTGTGTTAATATTAAAAGAAACAAGACCTGCCATCTACACTAATAAATGACCACCACAGTAGACAATCAAAATGATGCAGTCTTGTTCCATGATATACCGATAATTAGTTTAGAAGAGTTATGTACCCAAGCATAACTAGTAAGGAGCAGAATGCAGGTCACCAGGTAATACCCTGGTTCTGAATTTTATGTATATGATACTACTTCATATATTATGGTCTAAAACAGCAGCAAAAAAAAATATTTGGAAGGCCATCTAGTGTCATTCAATAGAAATGCAAGATAATGGCTTCAAATACACGTACCTGTTCACTCATAGAACAACTAAAAAAAATCACAAGTATTCACTTTTGTTTCAAAATAAACTGATCATCAGCACCTCCAGGACATCACTGACATTTTGCAAAAAAAATGTATTCAGTTTAGCTGTCACAAATACATGAGACTTTATGTCAGACAATTACAGAATATAATATTACTAAAAGGAAAACACACACAGAAAGCAAAACAAGTGAAATTTATGTCATTATAAGACTTTGGCAAGTAACATTAAAATGTCAAGATGTAACGAAATATAACTTTTGCAAAATAGGAAATCAGGAAGATGGTGTGATACCAAATATGACTGAGAAGAGACAAATTAATCCAGTCATACTATAGCAACATAGAAATGTCAATGTGTAAACTGTAAATGTGTTCTGAGCAGGAAAGAATACCCATTTTATAGCTATTAGAAATATGAGCGAATGGAGAAGTAAATAAATACTATCTATGATACCCCTCTTAACTTCTTTCCACTAAACACAAATGCACAAATAACCTTACTCTCTGCAGGCCAGTAAGAACAGCTCTGATTACCTGCTCTTGCTTTATAAAACCTCAGTGTACTCATTATGCATACAACATATAAAAGAAAAGAATGACTTTCACACACGTCTTCATTCTTGTTTTATCTGCACATGAAAACACTGTCATACTTCTGATAATTTAACTTTCTGGTTTTCAGGTAAACTGTTTTATCCTAGTAAGAAAATAAACTGAAAGAATCATTGTAATGCAGTAGTACACTGAGTACTCTTTACAGCATACTGCTCACTTTTGCTCTTATACTATACACTCGTTACTTCAGAAATGCTTGGAGGCAAACAAATTACCCTAGTATTTATCTAAGATTATACACCAGGCTAATGTCTACAGCAGCCTTATATTTAAATTAAGAATTTAAATTTTACAGCTTCGGGCCTATGATGCTATATAAAAATTCCTATTAAAAAGTACAAATGTTTTCTGATTTGACTAATGTACTCACAGTGGGACTTACAGTGTTTGAAAAATTTCTTTATTCTTGCACATTTCATCATAAGCTATAGAAAGGAAAAAACAATACAACTTCATTAGTCGGTGCCATAATTTACTGTGGTGTCTTTCACTCCATTTAACTTTTTAAAATAAAAAAATTAACAAATTCACACTGCTTTATTGGTGACATTTCTCAGGTGTGACAAAATTTGAAGATGGAAAGAAGAGTTCTGTAATGCTGATGGGACGGTAAGGATGTTTTTCCTTTAGACTGTATATGTGGATATTCTTTCCAGCCACATCTCTATTACAGGACAGATACAGGTCAAAACAATGAAATCACATCTGAAGCCATGCAATTTTCTTATTAGATTCAAAAATAATCAAGTCACTCTTTTCTGGTTCCAGTCTGGCATCATAAGAATTTTACCAAGATATCAAAAGTCTCTCAAGAGCAGTTAAAAAGATTTGTAACAAATATGAATTTTATTCCTGATTTCACCTTGAATTCAACCCCCCATTTCATATTTAGATACAAATAATATAACATTTGCATTGTTTTTTGGAGAAACTATATCCAAAGCAACAAAAAAAGCCAAGGAGCTTCCTTCTGAAGCAGCCATGGTACTAACACAGGGCCCTGTTCCCTGTGCATTGACACCACCACACCACAGGAGAATCCCCATCATGACTTCTTTGGAAGACCTAGGATTTCTTTGACAACTGCAATGATGAACTATCACGCTTGTGCAATAGCCACCCAGACCAACTATCAACAGACACAGTATCCACCTCCCACCCAACTTTTGGCTTAGGACAGCTTTCACTCCCAGAAAGGGTTTTCACTGCCATTAATGGCAGTAAGCCAAAACTAGGTTGCAACAATCAATTCTGCATGTCATGAGTCCAGGGAAATACCAACTAGTTGCATCAAGTGCTCTGCCTAGTGACACATGCTTAACATTCCCATCACCCTGGCTGTAACCTGGCTGCATATACCAACGTGTTCTGTTCCTGCTCAATCCTTTCTCCTCTCTCATCAGTTGTAAAGATCAGATCCATCAGTGTCACAACTCTGTTCTCTGCTACATATGAAAGTAGTCACAGAGACTGCACAGGAGTGGTCTAAGTAAAAAATGTTGTCTCCCCATCCATTTATTCTTCTGTCTTTCTCACCACTTTATATACATAATTCTCAGCACCATTCTTCATGCTCACCAAGTGCCTGTCACCTCAGAGGGCTTTGGCGATTTGCCACAATCAATATAGAGTCTATTCCCAATGAACAGTGAGGTAGGGAGATAAAAAATTTACTATGCAAGAGAGTGACCTCAGGGGTTCAGAAGAGAAGAATCTTCAGGGTACTTGGCCAAAGTAGTTAGGGAACAGGATTAGGACTAGTCTCACCTGAGGACATCTGCTTCTGTGTTATAGAACCAATGCTACATGTCAAGGTACAGGTCATTTTCAGTAGCTTCCTTAGTGCTTCTGAGCGGCATGGTTCTGCTGAAAGAAGAGTTTCAGCCCTCCCTGGGCATCAGCTTAGCAAATGCATCATCTACCAGACTAGCCCAACCATGCCAAGGAGGGACACAATACTCGTGCAAAAAGCATACCATACCTTGAGAGAGGTGGAACTATTCAGAGGTCAACACCTCTTCCCAGAATATGACTGAGATTACTAAGTTTAATGCTAACTAGGTTGTGTCTTTGATGGGGGAATCTGGGAATTACTAGGCTTTAGATCACCTCCCAAGGAGATGGCAGTTGTTACAGAAAGAGGGATTCATGAATCACTAGTCTCTTTCATTTAACATTTCCTAGTCCTGCCTTTTCTAGTGGTATCATGTCTGGGCTATGAGTTGTGCATGGAATCTGTATCCTTCCTTATGTGTAAACATACAATCAGAAAACTTTTGAGGAGCATAAAAGGATATATTGCTAAGTGAACTTTGGAGATAAGTAATAGCTCCAAGGTAGCCCTCCAAAGAGCTTCTTGGCAAATCATGTTTGTGAATGTGGTGCTCCATAGGCTAAAAAGGGTCTACACAGACAGTATCAAGATACCAGTGCCTTAGTGTTGCACTGCTAACACACAATCTTGTTGTCCAGTAGGATTTTAAAGACCAGAAACCAAATCACCTATGATGTTCGAAGCAACACAGACAGATCCAAACTGTGTAACTTTCAAAATTCATAGTGCTTGTTGTATCATTATATGAAAGCAAAGCAAATGAATGTATAGCTAGTTTAATAATATATGTAGCTTAAACATACTCCATAACTATGGCCTATATTTCTCTCAAAGTTGCACTGGGATTTTATTTCTAATAATAGCAAACAAACCAAAGTTTCTATGTCTGTATATTAGTCTCTTCTACCACCATAAAACATTGTTTAATTCAGGATAGACGTGAATGCGTTTTTCAGGTGACAGATATGCTCCACAGTAATTTAAACATGCTTTTGGACATTTATGTAGCAGTAGCAGCAACTCAATCTTAGCTGTCCATGCAAATGAGAAGACATTTCAGTCTCTGATACCCATGGCAAGACAGGTTTGTGGCAGTACCTAACAAGTCTCTTTAACAACCCTTCAAGTGCCAGTCCAGGGCTGAAAACAAGTGCATCACAGTGTATCCCATGACTCAGGGGGCAGCAGTGATTCCATCTAATCTGTACCTTAGCTCCAGATTTCTTTGAAGCAAGCAAGTAATGAAAACCAATTGCTGACACAACTTTTGAAGTTGTGCTATCTCTTTCTCTGAGCTATTTATGTGTCATGACATTCTTGAGTACTAATGTCTTGGTGTTCTGCACTTACTTTTGATCATCTTATAATGAAGTAGTTCCTGGTTTGACATAAGTACTTACCATCACATCATCGCATAGTGTGAAAAAATCAAAAGTTCTAAAGATTTTATTAGTCAGGTGTATCTAAATGTGAATATCTGCAGAATAAGAGAGATTAAATACAAAGTTGTTTGCATTGTTTGAAAAACAGTATGCTCCTTATTAGGAATTATGATGCTGCAACCTATTTAATTTTGTCCTTCATTTCAAAGGATATGTTATTGTCATGGTTTAGGGTCAGGGTGGCCCCTTAGACCTATGGCAGATGCTCTCTGTTAACCCCCCTCCTTCCCCAAAGGGGAAGAGAAAGGGAATAAGGGAGAGAGAGTTAGTGATTAGAAAAGGAAACTAGAACAGCTTTAATGAAAATGAAATTAATAATTATAAAAATGGAATATATACAAGTATATACAAAACCAGTAATGAACCCAACCCCCCTGATGGTAATTCCATCACCGTCACCACTGATGCTGTGGAGCAGGCACCGGGGCAGTCCCAGACTGGGCCCCGCAGCAGACGGGAGCTGTGTTCAGGAGCTGGATTCTGGTACCAGGTTCAGGAACACACAGACCAGGATCAAAGGCAGAACAGACAGAGTCCTCTTTGGGTGCTCCGAGAAAGGAACTGAAAGAGGACCTGAGGCAAGCCAAGCAAAGCTGCCAAAGCAGTCCAAGAGAGGAGAAGAGCCCAGAGACCCTTCAGATCCCTCAGCTCTAACCCGAATATGGCTTATATAGGATGGAATACCTCGTTGGCCAGTTCAGGGTCACCTGTCCTGTCTGCTCCTGCCTGCAGGTGCAGCCTTTCACTTTCTGCACCCCCCGATGTGGTACACAAGATCCAGCAGTGGCCTTGGTCTGCACACCAATCCTTGGTAGTAACTCTAAACATGGGGTGTTATCACTGCTAGAAGCAGACACTGTCTGTGAGAATAGGCTGCTAACTTCAGACAGTGCAGTTGGTTAGAAGAACTGAGCTGAAAACTAAAATTACAGAACAGAATTAGTTCTGTTCTCACTCAAACCAGGACAATTATAAATAAATAAACAAATAACATTATAAAATAGAAATATACAAATTAAAAAATATTTATCAATAAAAAAATAACCTATAAAATATATAAATCTTATATATATTTATATAGAAGCATAGAATGGTAGAGGCTGGAAGGGACCTCTGGACATCACCAAGTCCTATCCCCTCTGGCAGAGCAGGATCACCTAGGGCAGGCCACAGAGGAACAGATCCACGTGGGTTTTGAAAGTATCTAGAGAAGGAGACTCCACAACCCCTCTGGGCAGCCTCTTCCATGGCTCTGTCATCCTCACAGAGAAAAAGTTTCTCCTTATGTTGAGGTCAAACTTCCTGTGCTCCAGTTTTTGACCATTACCTCTCATCCTATCAAAGGCATCACTGAAAAGAGACTGGCCCCTTTTACTTGATACCCACCCTTCATATGTTTGTAAACATTAGGAAGATCCCCTCTCATTTTTCTCCAGACTAAACAGCCTTTCCTCATAAGAGAGATGTTCCAGTCCCTTAATCATCCTTGTAGCTCTCCATCGAACTCTCTCTGGTATTTCCTTGTTTCTCTTGAACTGGGGAGGTCAGAACTGGGCTCAATACTCCAAATGTAGTCTCACTAGGATAGAGTAGAGGGGAAGGAGAACCTCTCTGGACATGCTGGCCACACTATTCTTTATGAACCCAAGTATACCATTGGCCTTCCTGGCCACAAGGGCACATTGCTGTCCCATGGATAATTTACTGTCCACCAGGACAAGTAATATAAATTACTTGTTTAGGTATTATACAGTATATATATTTCTATATATTACTTGTGAAAAGCCACAGCCACACCAGGCCAAAGACTAATGTAGTCATATATAAGAACTAAATACTATTATAAATATTTTCTAAGCATTTTTTGAAACAGGAATTCATTTTCATTTAACTGCATAAGTGAAACTCGGGACTGGAGAGAAGTATCACTTTGTATGCACTACTGAACATTTTTTCTTAAATTCAGGTTTTTATAATATTACTACTTATATCTCATCTCTTTTTTTCCATGATTTCCCAGGATTAAAGTTGTTTAAATGTTACTATTCACTGAAAATGAAAATAGGGAAGAAGACCAATTATTATGCGACTTATAGTCTCTTATAAAAACAGATATACAAGTAAAAATTCATGAACAAAAGCATTTTGAATCCTTTTGTATCTTGGTGAAAAATCAAAACCATGATTTTAAGAAATTACAGAATTTAAAATCAGGTTTTCTTCCAGGCTGGACTGAAAAAAAAAAATATAAAAATCAACATCATTACGGAATGAAGATTGATGCAATATTTCAATTTAGACCTTATAGAATAGTCTAGGATTCTCTGCATTTTGATGGAACTAAAACATTTCAAGAGTAATTAATCAATTTTTGTTCAGTGTGTTAAACAGAATTGAAATGTTCTCTTTTAAGCTGATTGAAGTGAACATTGAATTTTATTTGTTCATGCTCAACTTGTGGTCCACCAGGACCACCAGGGCCTTTTCTGCAGAGTTGCTTTCCAGTTGGTTTACTCCCATTTGCCTGGACTGCAGCATGGGTTTATTCCTCCATGGGAGCAGGACTTGGCATTTCCCTTTGTTGAACTCCATGAGGTTTCTCTCTGCTTACTTTTTCAGCCTCTCAGGGTTCTTCTGAATTGCATCTAGTACATAAGGCACTCCTCATTTTGTATTGTCTTCAGACTTACTGAGGGTGCATTCTGTCCCATCATCTAGGTCATTAATACCTCAGTTCTTGGTAGTTTTATTGAGGATCTTGTGAAGGTCACAAGTGATCTCAGTAGAGTAGAGAAGAAGAAAAAACATATTCATAGAGGACTCAGATAATTACAGAACTCTGACTTAAATATGTCTGAATCAAACCATTTTGCTCACATCTGGGAAATAACATAAGGAATTAAAATAGTCCACTATTAAAAAGAGAGTAGTTTTCCTTTGATGGTGTGACTTGACTGGTAAATAAGGGGGAAGGAGGGGTTGTGACATATCCTGAATTTTGTGGAGTTTCTGACAACTCATCTCATGAATTTATCTAAAGAGATATGATCTAGCTTTAATCATCCATGAAACATGAAGGCTAGAAAGTTCTATTAAGTCAACACATGTCTGCTCCTGGAATGTTCCCAGTGCCATTTTCTGTAAGGTCATGCTGCAAGAGGGAAAGTAGTATACCTATGAAGATGGCTTTGTGAAGAGCTGTGGATGTAAAAGATGACCTAGAACAGATATTCCAAATTTGGGAGTACTTTTATTCCTAGTCCTTTCAGCATAGCAATTCCTGCTTTTGCTGTTTCTGCCGTTTCCTGCTGGCTGAAATCTCCAGCTCATGCGACAGCGTGGCAAAAGGGAATTATGCATAAGTATTTTCAGAATTAGACCTTGTTCACCTTACCCATGTTGCAGGATTCTAAGATGATTTATACTGATACTGAATTTTTTGATGTAGGAAGCTAAATTATTTAGAAATTGAAAATGAAGCACTATTGCCTTTTTCAGATCTGTATGGTAGCAAATCACTGTATCAATCAAATGCTCATCCTTGTTAAATGTCATCTCCACTGAGACTTTCAAAATACCAATACCTTCCCCCATGTTCACCTTCCTCAAACTTTCTTCCATTCTTGGATCAGAGCATGAAGCAATAGCACAGGGCAACAACAGATCATCAGTAATCTCTTTCCTGAACCTGGCTCAACAGACAAGCATCAGTGAGCTTGCCATTTTGAAGTATTTGTTAGTAAGTTGTTAGAACACAGCTTGCTGCAGCTCTAGGAGTTACCCTCAGGACACCTGGATTCATGCCCAACTTCTCCATGTGAACTTCCCTGAAAATAAAACACCAGAAAGTATAAAAAATGTATTGACTTGTCTCAGGAAAGATTTGCAGGCTGCTTGTTTTCTTGTAAAGTAAAAAAATATAACAAGGTTGATGTGAGCAAACAGAAAGCCATAAAGAAGCTAAGACTGTCAATAAAAAGACAAAGCATTATTCAGCTGAAATTATCTCTGGGGATTATCTCTAAAAGCAAGCTTTGTTTTTGACATCACATTTTAAAAAGTTGCTTGAACTTTTCATTAAAAAAAATGTGATTATTTACAAGACTTCATGAAAGAGAGTAACAGAGAGCATCTCATGGCAATTGTTATGTCATTATTTGAAAAATCATCCAGTAGTTGTTCATGTGTGAACAAAACTTCATGCCTGTGATACTTACACCACTGGGGAACCCAGACTTGAATTGTCCAAGTAACTACTAATTCATATTTTCTTATAATTCCTGTGTTGGGGAAACAAAATTACTCTTGCAAAGAGAGCCAAACAGTGTTTCTGCAGTGAAGTCATTCTGCTCTGTATTCAATGGTCTCTCTGCCAATTATTTTAAAACCAAACGATAATTCATATTGCTTAAAAGTAAGGCAGTGAACGAAAATCAATGCAGCCACACTTCATCCATTGCCTTTGATTAAATTGGGTACTCCTATGTTAAAAGGATATTACTAACAACTTGAAGTGGACAAAGCCATAGTTCTAATTATTTATAACAAAATCCTTTTAGGTGTGATTCATATTTCATATGACAGCCATCTTGCTTTAACCTGTGGAAGTAGAATGATAAAAATTATTTAAGTATCTGAATTTTTAAAAAAAATGTAAAGAGACCTTATACCTGCCAACATGGATTTGAGTATACATACGTAACTGGAAAAATATTGCTGGATTTCAGGAGTTATCAGGATATTACAGAATGTGCAAAACTCTGTACAAATCAGAAACCAAAACCTATAGAACACAAACCAAACATATGAATGATGGAGTTTTAGTTCTCAGAGTTTCCAAATGTAGTTCTTAAAAATAAAATAAAATAAAATAAAATAAAATAAAATAAAATAATAAACCCCTTTTGCCTTAGTATTTCTAGAGCACTGTAAAGGTGCTGAGTTTACTTAGCATAAGGCAGTGGTTCTCTGAATCCTTTCTAACCAAAGTTTCAACCTGCTAACATAGCTGTTTTTTCCCAAAATGTGGTAAAAGACAATAAGCCAGTGGGAATCTTCCAGAAGGTTCTGTATGACCTCTGTAGCTGCATCTGCCCCTTGACAGGTATAATTTGCAACATCTTGACAGCATTCACTATCATACCTCTTCTGTGAAAGAGAAAAGCTAAAGCTAGAAACAGATGTAGAACTAGCAAATGCCAAGGTATTGCTACTTTTCATGTCAAACATCCAAAGCAACAAAATATAAAATGGTCCAATTGACAAGAAAATAAACTTGAAATTTCCATTTGCACTGAACATTTTGTGCTTCAAGAAATGCCATTTCTCTGGTGTTTGCTTTCAACTTTCAGTAACTACCTTGTTTTCAGTAACTACTTTCATCAAGAACACAAAGACACTGAAATTAAAGACTGTTTCTGCAATCTTTTAAACAGGCTATTGACTAGAAGGAAGCAGAAATCTCATGAGGCAATAGCGTCTGTTTAAATTCTAATCTTACTGGCAATAAAACATGATTTGATAAATACAGTTGGAATACAGGAGATTACCTTCACAATAAACCACTATTTCAGAATTAATGTCTTTCTAAAATTGGATACTCTTTATTACATAATAATTAAAAATATAATAAGTATTTTTGTCTTCAAATATTATAAATAAAGTACCTGTTCTTATATTGAGTGAATGAACTAGACCACGATTTTATAAAGAATTTGGTTTGCAGGTTGTTCTTTTAAGGCCAACTGACTTATGAGTGAAATGAAGCATGCACATGACAGTATATTCAGTAAATGTATCTTACAGTTTGTTATCAACACATTTAGAACATATATTAATAAATTGTCTGTTATAATAGATTATTTTTCATGTTATTAAAAAAGTAATTAAGAGTAATCTGTGATTCGGTGTAATTAGTATTATCAAGAAACTATTAACAGCTTTAAGAATGCTATTGTTCTACTATAAAATCAAGATTTCTATTATTTTCAAAGTAGGAAGCCTAGAAGATACGATATTTTATTAGAAGTAATTACACGTATATTGGAGCATATCTTGTAAAGACAACTTAAATCAAAGAGACCCAAAATTCAATTTAAGCCAAAAAATATTGCTACTTTCAGGCAATTTATAGTCATGCTGCACTTCCCAGAAAGTATTAGCTGGATGAGATCCTAAAGTTGTACATCACCTTTTCAGGAAAGCCACTCTTCCTTTTGCACTCCAGGATGCTACACACTTGTTTCTTTAGAGATTAAATTAATGCCCAGCAAAAGCTGCCTGCTATTGATGTCTTGAGCTAATCTGTGCCTGTTGTTATTATGACCACAGTCAATGTTTAATTTATGGTTCAATAATACTTAAAGGGTACAAACAGATGGGAGCCCATTGTACTCTTTGATGCATATATTTACAGACAGACAGGCCCTCTGCTTAAGGTCATACAAAAATGAGCTCCTTATTCATAAGGAGATCTTAGAGGGAAGGTTGCAGTGTTCCATAAAGCCTCATTAAAGCCAGTGAAGGTCTATCTGCATCAACTCATCATGGCTGTTTGACAGTAGAAAAAAAGTGGAGTGAAAGCTACCATATATCTTTACTGTGACAAGTAACAGAGTCAATTGTCAAAACTACCCAACACTCCTTAACATAAACATTGATTTCTGTTTGTGTATAATTTGACCACATTTTAATAATATTTTCCATGTCACATTGAAACTTTCTGGAAAAAAAAAAAAAATCAGTTTAAATTAATTTGTCCAACTCTAAAGACAGAGAAAAGGGAGTCTAAACTGTTATGTTTATTCCTAAATCTTTTTCTTTCAAGACATCTGCCCACCCCATAATTTGAGGCAGGGATTCAAATTTCAGTAGGGTGGGATTTTGAGTCAGTACATTTAACTATCTCTGAAAAAATACTGATAAAAATAATGATAGTAAAAATGACCAATAGAATAGGTAATGAACCCGTATTCCTGCAAATCGTAGGATCCCTTCCAGAGACTTCAATATAAGAACGAGCAAGTCTTTTTCTGACTGAAAACACAGAAAGGAAACCAGTCAGATAAAAAGATGTGTGGAGAACATTTAGACAAATAAAGCTGGCTAAGGAAGAGAGAGACTAGGAACAAAAAGTGTAAAAGGAAAATGACAGTGATAAAAACAACAATCAGTAAGCTACAAAAGGGGACTAGAGTCTGGGTGACATAACCATCATTCAGAATAGGGGAAGAAAGCAGGAAAGTGAATGGGAGTGGGGAGGGATCAGAGTTAAAAAAAATGAGGAATAACTGTAATAGTGTAAAGAAGAAGGACACTAAATAAAGAGGCTTGCAAACAAAGATTCTGTAAAGGACTGAATAGACAGTGGAGCAGGATTGTTCTGGAACTTAAGATCAGGATAGTATCTGACAAGGAAATGGCAGAACAGATTTGTAAGAATAGGAGGTGCAGGATGTGTAGAGCTCATTCTAGGATGAGGAAGGGGGAGGGAGACACAGATTATAAATTCTCCCCGCTTCTTTGAAAAAAAACAGGGCTTCTATGGGGAACCAGGAACACTTGTACCCCAAGGATCGGTACTTAAAAGATAAAAGTCTTCATACCACATTATCTTTGAAATACCAGTACTAGCTCTTACCAGGAATCCCAGTGCGTGTGTTGCAGGGGAAATGTTAGGTTCCAAAACTTAAGCAAACAGAAGTCAACATCCTTTCTGGAAGTGGGAAGGAGAAGGTGTGAACATATCTTTCTGGAGTCACAGTCTCTTAAGACTCTGAGGCAGATCAGTGTGACCTGCTTACAAAAGTAGCTTTGTCTCCTAGAAATGAACTGCTTTAATTTTTAAAAAGTAGCAGATGTCAAAGGGCCCCACATTAAATTTTATTTGTATATAACTTTCTCCATTTGTCATCCATTTCATTTCTAGTAGGTTATTGTCAAAATCTTTCATTCTTGCTTTTCCTTAAGATTGAATATTTTTCTATGAACATCAGAAAATATCTATTTTTGCTGAACTTGTGGGTATTTGCATCCATACTACATGTGTATTCAGATGCCCAGGCCAGCATTCTGGTGCATTTTTGTGCGCACAAATGAGTAGATTATTCAGTGAATACCAGAAACTAGTGAATCCTGGTTTCTGGTGCACTACTGTGTTGTGATTAACTGACTAAAATTTAAGAATCTGCAGACCCCATTCATAGCTGGAACAGTAATGAGTACTCTTTCTAATAACATGTGAATTCATTTTTCCCTGTAGTACTGGAAAGACTTGCTTTATCATGCTGCCTCTTTTCATAAAACATTCAGAATCATAACGATCTTCTCCTTCTTGCCAGGTCCGAGTAAAGTAGCTCTAAATTTACTAAGGACTGGTGTAGAACAGGACAGCTGAGCATCTGCGTTGTCTGAGTCCTGTCTCCATAGAAAAACAGTCTGAGAAGCCATGTCCTCTATTCAAAGGCTGTGACAGAAATTAAGATGATGCCCAAGACAGCTTTGCCTTTGAGGTAGACCACTGAGCTTTTACAATATAAATGCCAATATCTGATTTTGAAAGGCACTGTTGGTAAAACAAGAAAAAAAAACAACTAACATTTTCACTAAAAATACATTATAACGATTTCTGTTTGCTGAAAGTTTCAGGAATGACACTACTTATATTTAGTTAGTGACTTCAGCTTTGGCTGCTGTCTACCTAAAATCCTGTTTCTAAGAAAAAGAGGCAAAAAAATGGAAACAGTCTAGTAACTTCAGGTTACTTTTTTCCCAGTCCTCCTTATAGTCTGAGAAAGCTTCAGGATCCACATGAAACTGCTTAAAAAACTTAGATTTACCAGGTTTTCCATGATGGTATGATAAGGCATCAGGTAAGACAGACATGCATACATACTGTTGTTTTACGAATCTCTTTTCTCTCAGAGCCTTAGTTCCAGCCTTTACTAACAATAATAATAAAAGAAAATGAAAAAAAAAAAAATCATTTATAATGCTCCTTAATCATTATACACTGCTTCTTAGTCTCCTAGAAATAGGAATGACAGGTGTCAGTATCCAAATCTGGAATATAAACACTATTCAAAGGAAGATAAACTTATGAAAGGAAAAAAACCCAAAAACATTTCTAAACTTGGATAAAGAACAAAAACAGATAATCAAAAGGATAGTAGTCAGAGATCAGGAAGGTGATAAGGGTGCAAACATCCCTATTTCCATCCTCAAAAAGATGATGTAAAAAAGCAAAATTACATCTAGTATTTGTCATTTCTAAAACCTCACAGTGCCATAATGTCTTAAGATTCACTACTGCTTTCCAAAGCAAATCAATCATATTTAAATGGCTATTAAATAAAATTGCAAGGGGAAGCTCTGCAATCCAGGGAGATTTGTTATTGGGATTTTGTTCTGTTTCCAGAAATAAATGAAAAACATTATAGAAGGAAAGTTCACTTATGTCTGCTTACATGCATTATTAGAAATTAATCCTTTGATACTTGTTGTTGTTGATAAAATAAAAAAATTTAAGAGATGCTAATAGCCGGGTTTTTATTCTAAAGAGCAGTCTATCACTGAAAACAAACTCAAAGACAGGTTTAAGCTCGTGCCTTAAGGTATTTGTCAAAGCAAATAGCGGAGACTGACATATTTAACTAATTCCTGATTAGAAAATAATAGCTTTAAGAGAAAGTGATAAGGAATAAGTAATGAAAACAGTCAGATTTTTGCAGCATGTTGTTTAACAAAGACTGCCTGTTTGAAATGCTGGGAAATAGCCCTGGAAGCAAAATTTGAAAAGAGTGTGTGAAGCTCTCAAACATAGACAAGCTGTAGACACATTGGTAAGTAAGATGTATCAAACATTACAAATACAGTATAGCATCAGTTTATTATGAATCTTTGCCCAGATCACATGATCTCAATCTCCTTGCTTTATCATTATGACCCATGATTTATACTGGGACAATAGTTATGAACAAAAGCTGATAGTAAGGGCTAAACAAAAGTAAATATGGTAGGGAAAAAAAAAAAAAAAAAAAGTAAAATTAAGCTGAACAAAGCAACTGGTTTCATTTAAATTCTTAGTAACAGTCACTCCCCATGAGCTACTGCTTTGATGATTTCAGACATGATCTACCAGGAAAAATAAACACTGAAAACCAAAACATATTCCCATAACAATTTACATGGACTGTGATATTAAGCCACTATTACCTATAACCTCCAATGCACAAGGAATGTTTAGCTCTACAGCATTTAACCGTAAATGGCCAAGTATCTTGCAAACATATAACACTATAAACAATTATAAAGCCTGTATACCTGGACTTACTGTACTGTAAATCCATTTATTTTATAATGACTGGATTTGAAATGGAATTATTAGGGTAGTAACTGAAACATGCAGTGGTACTAGGAATCTACAGGAAAAGTGTTGTCTCTGACATCTTCAGATTCCTATTCTAATGCCTGTCTAAACTAGAACACAAATTAATTTGACAAATTTTAGTAAAAAAACCCAAACCAACAAAACCTCTTAAGGCTACAATAGTAGTCCAAGTTGTCCTGAATTCTTTTATTCCCAGAACAAATTTTCCAAATGATACTCATGACCATACAGAGATTTCTGCTTTAATGCCACAAGAGGAAGACCAGATGAGTTTTTAATGCAGAACCTCCAGATTCAGCAGGAGGTATGTGTAGTTCAAATTGAAGATCTTGAATCTAGATAAATCCCAGGACTAAATGAGAATTATTAACTGAATTTACTTTTATGATATATAAGGCTATTACAAACCAGTACTGTTGTCTGTTTGGGGTTTTTTTTGTCACATTCTAGATTGTGTAGATTTTATTTACTTTTATTGTTTTTTCCTAGACAATGGACTTCAGACAGAAGGATGATGTATGACTGGCTCTGTTTCAATAATCCACTTTGTGATAGTAACTACCAGCAAAGAAAGTGAGAACTTTCTGTATGTACTGGCTAAGTAAGGTCCTGTGGTAGCACAGACAGTCTATGCTGAGGAACAATTTGCAGGTCCCCAGTGGCTCTATACAGAGCAATCTCAGATCCTGAAAGTCAAAATTGTCTCCACAGAACACTAAACCTGAGCTTAAATGTTTCCAAACTAATGCTACAGTGTACTGATAGTGGCTATGGTGTTTCTGCAGCCAAGGCACAACTAATCTGAAACCCAGATACATTGCTTGCAGGTAGTTCATATAGCTCTGTATGAAGTTAAGGAATGTAAAACTTCATTGTTACTTGCCCAGTTTATTTCTCAACCGTGTCCCAGTCCTTCCTGCTGTAGATAATTCCCACTCCCAAGCTTTTGATGAAAAAGCACAGAATACAACTTCGCAGGTCTTACAAACTCTAGTCACACACACTTTCCTTTCATTCTCCTTTCCCTCATCCACTTACTTCCCCATCTTTAGTGGTTATTTCTCTGCTTGCTCTCTCTTCTGCTGTTCACCCTCTGCTTCCCCATAGAGAGATATTATTATTGTACCAGTAGAAAAGTGTTTGTATGAGTACATATTATCCCCCTGCCTGCACGAATATGTATTGGAATAAAATTAATTTTATCAGCAACTTTTGCAACTGTACTAAGTAAAAAGATTGTCCAATCAATAGTCATCTCCCTCTCCCTTCCTTCTCTTCCCTTTCTTTTTTTTTTTTTTTTTTAACCTCCTCCCTGTCTCTCTCCTTTCCAGTACCAATTAAGATACTTGGAAAACTCTGTGTTTGGCAGTTTTGTTCTGCATAGCAGAGGTCAGGTTAAATCACTTACACAGTGTAGAAACCTCACATTGCCCATCATTAGTCCAGGATGAAAGAAGGGGCAGGACCTATCCAGTGGACCTTTATGAAGGGAACAGACTTGTATGCCAATTATGACCTGTGTTACTCCCATTCTTATTCTCTTTCTCAGCTTGTACAGATTATATTAACTGGCTGATCATCCACATTTTTCCTCATTTTAATGTCCCCTGGAAATTTCCAAGAACAATTAATTGTTTCACTCAGATGTAAGACTGACAAAAGTAATACTGTGGGTGAAAGGAGGATTTGGAACTACAGGCTTTATGTAAAAAAAAAAACCAAACAGAAGTGAAGCACAGAAAAAAAAAAAATGTATAGGTTTTGAGTTTTTTTCATTAGTCTCATATTTTAATACTAAAGAAACATGGTTGTATATGTTACAGAGAGTCTTGTCATGCCCCAGACTTTTATATGAATGAAGAAAGAAATTGTATCCAATAAAAACAAGGATTTTTTGTTTAAATTACGCCAAAATACATGATTTAGAACAACTATTACAATTACAGACTCAAGTACTCCAAAAGATACTAAAAGTGAAGACTGGGGTTAAATAACAGTCATATTTTTAGTTTCTTGGGTCTTTACAACAGAGCTTTCATTCACTTGACCACTTGCTCTGTTTTTCTGAGATCCACTCCACGGTACAGCTGTGCATGAAATAGAACTCCACACAACTAACTTTACTCACGGAACAAGAGCCTGGGCATGACCTTAGAGGTTGGAGGTTAAGGGCAATCAAAAGAGAAATTCAGAATTTGGTTCTTAATCCTACTATTATTTTAAGTTCTCTGTAGAAAGTGGTAGAGTTTCAATAGGACAACCCGAAATACACTGAGACTTAAATATATTCTCTTGGGGGTAGAAGAGCTGTTTCAAAAGGATTTCAATCAAAACTCTAGCCGCTCTAAATAAGTATTCGTTTTGGGGAAAAAAAAAAAAAAAAAACCACACACATGGAAGGATTATCTCCTTTACGTTCTAAAAAACATCAGCCTTTTCTTATGCATCTTTCAAAAATATGTGTGTGTATATATATATATGTATATATATGTCAGAAAGACTAAAATGTACTGTATACTAAATTTGATCTGAAATTATGGCTTCAATCAGTCTCAATCTGAACTTCTTACAAATACCTTGCTGAAAAGTATTTTCCCAGTCCTGCTGGCACTGGGGAAGTATAGGTTTAAAATCTATATCAGTTAATCAGAGAAGGTAATCTCTGTTTTAGTTGACAGTATCTGGTAAAAAGCAGCAGGACCTTGTTATTATGTAATTTTAATCTGAGTACTTTAATGTGGATTTTATACAACAGCATGTTCCAGACTTCATACCACCATTTTAACTCATAGCATACTAAAAAAAGAAAAGATCCCAAAAGAATGACCTTATTTACTTCTCTCAGAAGGTTTAGGTGGTTGCAACAATTTCTTTCACCTAGTGTCTGTCCTGCCTATTTGTGAGCCCTACTGTGCACTCTGTGATGGCACAGACTAATGCAGGAGGATCCCATTCTCAGGAATTTTTGGTCACTACCTTAATTAATGTAATTAACCATAATGGATCCATGAAACCCAGAAGAATTAGTCTCTCTCACTCTGAAAAATAGTAGTTTTCTCATTTCACCATAATGGATATATTTTAGTTTCATTTTGAAGCTCAAGATGTAAAGTTTTAATCATTAAGATGTTAAAGTATAAAAAAAAATATGAAGGTATGCAAAAAAAACCAAGGATTTCCTGGTTCCTGATCCTCTAAGAATTGCCTGCCTCCATAAAAGAATATTACCACTTGGAGAGGATACCTTTACTCTTCTTTGACTTTCCTTTAAAATAAATATTTAGAAATTGTAATTGATTTGTACAATACTGGAAAAATTCAGGAGACTAAGGAATTGAGCTTGTAGTTGATTTGCTTAAACACACAAATTACACAGTATTGTAATCAAATAGATACAAAATGTGTTGTATAATTTGTGAGTCTCATATATGTTTATATCAAATCAAATAAACCTCAGTAGGAGAACGTGAAAGCATGTTGTACTGTGGACATTTTCCTATTCACATGTTAACTTACAACAATCAGCTACTGGAAGCTATTAAAATATACATTTGTGGGACAAAAATAAATCCACTTATTAAAAATGTTTTCATAATATTTCTTAAAACCTGCAAAAAGAACAATTATGTTTCTGCCCCCTCCTTTGGTTTCACCTTTCTGGATGAAATCAAACAGAAAATGTAAACTGAATCTAAAATAGCGGAATGTTTTCTACTACCCAGTCAGATAATCTTAAGTACAAGAATCAGAACTGCACCCCAATACAACACAAAAAATATTCAATAATGTCACCTATAGTTGTTATCACTATCCAAATTTGGTGTGGGGTTTTGTGTGGTTTTTGGTTTTGATGTTTGTTGGTTTGGGGGTTTTTGTTTGTTTGATTGTTTTGTGTTTTGTTTTGTTTTGTTTGTTTGTTTGTTATTGTGGAAATAGAAATCAAAGGTGGCCAGGAAATAAGACACAAAAATTGGGTAGGATTGGTTTTGGGGGTTTTTTTTGTGTTATTTTGTAAGTTTGTTTTGGTTTTTTTTTCCCATTTAGAAGTATTATTTCTCTTCATTTAGATAACTCCTATATACTAAGGAAAGGTCAGGCCATCCTCTGTTTAGTTTTTCGTATGGAGTACACGATAACTTGTGTCTTCCATCAGAAATGTCAACCTACATGAAAACATGAGAGTAAGGAAGCCTTTGTGGTGAGGTGCCTCACCAAATACCCTTTTTAGCAGACAGCTGTAAGTGAGACTATACAGCTGCTTCAAGCTTAAAACAGATCCCTTCTTTTTGCATGGTATTTCCCAGCAGCTTCCACATCCTTATCAGTACTCACCCTTGGAGTCAAGCCCTTCATCCAGGGGATGACAGATTCTAAAAACAAAGAGATGAGATTGTCATACCAGTAATGATCCCATGAAGAACTTAGAATATGGGTGTGGGTTGCATTTTGAAGGGTGAGTAGGAACTGAGAAAAGGAATTTTCTTTGAGTTTCTTGAAGGCAGAAGGCATGGGTTTGGGAATTTTTTGGCCTCCTATGTTCTTTTACTTAGCTTAGACATCATGTGATTAACAAGAACATATGCTCTGCACTAGCACCGCACAGAGCCACCCCTACTTGTGCCAGATATTACTGTGTTCTCTGGGGAGTCCATTTCTAACCATACTAATAGCCAACAGATAATGACCAGGTAAGGTCCTGCTGAATTTGTGCACTTGTGGTAGATTTATACCAGACAGAGGGAGAGTAGTATGGAGAAAAGCAGCAGATGTGGAACAAGAATTGCAATCAGAAGATCACAGAAAATCTTTCTTAAAAAGTCAGAACCAATTTTTGACACATTGTCTTGAAGAAAGTCTCACCATACAATTTTTTTAAATAATTCCATGTTTTGGTTAAATTGACAGGTAATTGTGAACTTAAATGGAAATAGAATGCTGGCACAGACTAACTAGACAATGACATTACATATCTTGCTCCTTCCTAATACATGTCTGGTTCTGTCAAATGCTCATAACCACACACAGAATTTACCAGTGATTTTTTTTTTTAATTAGTCACATGATCAGATAGAATAGTTTTTGCAAAATCATGCATTATTTATTGTACCTATTTATTACATAGCATTTTAGATATGTATTATATATAATTACATTATATTATCTTTTTTACATTCATGGCCTGGAATATTTGTTTTCATTCAGAAAGGGTGCTATTGATTGACGAAGACAGGAACTGTTAAACTCCAGTAAAAAGACTTGGGGCCTAGTTCAGGAGTAGATGAAAGACATTATGTATCAATAACAGGCTATTGTGTTGTATTATCTGGAGAGCTTTCATTAGAATTTTTAGTTACTATCAAGAAAAACGACAGATGAGAAAGAACCAAGTACCATAGTCAAGACTGAAAGTGACTTCACAAATTACAAGAAAATAATACTTGGATGATATTTTTTTCTTAATAGCTCCTAAAATGTGCTGTAGATATTTAAACCTTTATATGTCTTTTGAGTTTTAGTTGGGGTTTTTTGTTGTTTTGTTTCTGGGTTGTTATGATTTTCTTTTTTTTCCTATTTGGAAAGACAATTGAGTGTTCTATTTGATAAAAAGTTTCATACAAAAACAAACAATACCTGACATCAGTAAAAGCCATTCTTCTAAGTAATTGGATATTATGAAAAATTTATTCACAGAAAGGGTTGTAAAGCATTGGAACATGCTGCCCAGAGAAGTGGTGGAGCCACCAGCTCTGGAGGGATTTAAGGGACGTGTACATGTGGTGCTGAGGGACATGTTTTGTGGTGACCTGGCAGTGCTGTGTTAATGATTGGACTTGATGATCTTAAAGGTCTCTTCCTAACAGAACTAGGAGCACTTACATTTCAAGGCCTGGCTAAGGCTTATAGGTTCTCTTTTTTATTACAATATATTTCAGCTAGAAAATGTTTCTGCTATAAGACTTTAAGGTCAAGCTTCTCTAATTTTAGCAGGTTTGGATTCAAATCAGCAGAAACTGTATTTCAGAAGTCAATATTTATGCTGCACAAAGAAAAGTTGTTACACTGGTCATTTAAATGTTTCACAAATTTACCATCCTCTATCTCTTTGCAAGATATCTATTAAAAATAGCACTTCAATTATTTTTTCTTGCAAAAGGATTTTGTCGACTTTATTTTACTATATCATAATTAATATGATGACAAGTTAGTTGTGTTTCTTTTTATACATGTGTACTTATATAACATTAAACTTTAATTCTAAGGATACAAATTTTCTTTTTTAGAGGGAAATGCAAGTACTGAGATACGAATAAACTCTGCACAAGTGATTAAGTCTGTATAGACTGTTTCAGAGAAACCTTACACTTACTGAGTCATACTGCATCTCTAATAATAAAGGCACATGCAAAACAGTAATTAAACATTGTCATATGATTTGAAATCAATATAATAGACATATTCAAAGCAAACCACTCAATTTCTGTTGTACAGTCAGAAAACATACCAGAATCTTTGACTCCTGTGTGCTAAACAAAGTAACAAATTTTGCCTTTGTATTAGAAACCCAGAATTTATGTCATCAAATTTCAATTATCCAAGTGTCTGTCTTTTCATTACACAGAGAGCAGCAGTTTTAAAACTGTATAAATTTCTTTCCCCAGTTGGTCACTTCAAGTGTGAAGCCTTAGTTCTCCGGTTTGGAGAATTGAAAGGCATCCAAGGTCAGCAGTTTATTTTATCATATTGTAGTTTATAGCTCCTACATAAATGTGTGTCAGTTGACTGTATGCAAAAATTACGTTATCTATTACCCACTTCAATATGGTAAGCCATATCCTATTAAGTGAGTTATTTCTCATAGACAGTCAGAGATTAGAATATTACTGGCTCCACAGAGCATCAGGAGACAGACCATGCCCTTCTTGCTGCCCATGTAATACTTAGAGATATGTCTAAAAAGGCATCAACCATTACACTTTCTTGTGATATATAGTATTATATGCCATCTAGTTTTATGGTGTGTCAAGGTCTGGTGAAGTTACTTCAATCTACCTCTGCTATCCATTCAAGAAAGAAAAAATTGTGAACATCTTTACTAGAAGGCTGAAAATCTACATACTTATGAATAAAGGATTGATGTTGAAAATGAAATCTCTTTATTGATCACAAGCTTCTTTCTGTGACTGGAATAGCTATTGCAAGAAAACACTGGAATTAACTTTTCAGCAAATGAGAGAATGCACCTTTTGGGGTAATGTTACTATTCCAGGCAGTTAAAGGGTGAACAGCTACCAAACCAGTATGTCTTTATTGAAACTTCAGGATTTTGTATAGACAGCATTGTTCAAATCCTGTTATTTCACTTGGGAGAGCTGTCCCACTGACCTGTCTGGCAGTCCATACAGAAACTTCTCATATCTGGAAATACTCCATATACCTGAGATGGAGCCAGAGCTCACCTGTTCACCCCCTAGAAATGGAATAATCCTACCAATAAAGCAAAATTGCAATACAAGTAGACTTCGAACTCTACTGAAATTCATCATATTTTTCCTCTTCTGAACAGATATCTAAGCATAGCACAGAAATTATGTGACTCCAAAGAACATGAAGAATAAAAAAATATTTATAATATTTCTACATCAACCTGACTTTTGCATTTTAAGTATTAATAGGCTGTTTTAACTAAAACATCACCTACACCATTAAAGATAATAAAGGCAGAAGGCCAATAATGAAATACCTGACACAGAGGTGTCCTGGTTGGTTAGAGCTAGGAGGAAAATACCATAGTAAGTATTAACTTTTTGCATAAATTAATACATATATTATGTTCACATAAAATTGAATACTTTTTTTTAACATGCTTTTTTAAAAGAACAGCTGATGATTACATTTGTCATGCACTATAGCAAGAACTGTAAGGCCACTCACAGTGTATTTCCCACAGTAGCAAAATATAAACAAGTTTAGTATGACTCAACAGATAACAGGTTACTATTTTTTAACTATATATATATATAATATTAATACTCTGGAGAAAGTATTCAACAGAGAAGTATTTACTTATATACCCTATTCTCCACAAGACCTCACAATATCATATGTTTTTTTTCTGAAAACTTCAGTGGAATCAGACATATAAATTGATCAAGAAAAAACCCAACATCGTTCAAGGTTGGAGACAACGGCCACTCCTGTTGAACTGGAAACATACCATAAGTTCAATTTTTCAGTACAGAAGAAAGAGAGGAGTGAAGAAAAGGTAAGGGAGTTCAGTCAAGGGTTTCTTAGCATGTCCAAAGAAAGGATATTTTGTGTTGGCTATGGAAGTAGTATAAATAATGGGAGAGTGCTAATTCATCCTGTAAGTCAACAAGATTCTTCTGTGCTTACAAGCCAGTGATCTATTTGCCTGTAAAACCATTCAATATACATTTAATGTTTTATAAATAAGTACAGTAATAATATTAATGTACAAGTTAAAGGATACTACAGACTGGACTGGTTTTCCTATTTCTCACACCTTGACACATACCCCTGACTTTGCATCTTGTTTATCAACACATAAAATTACTTCAGTCCAGAGCATTTGTAAGTGCTGATCATTCTCCCTATGTTCCACACTTCACACACAGAATCACACAGAGTGTTAGGGGTTGAAAGGGACCTTGGAGATCTTCGAGTTCAACCCCCCTGCCAGGGAAGGATCATATAATCTACCCTACAACCTAATCTACCCTACAACCTAATCTACCCTAACACAGGTCACACAGGAACGCATCCAGGCGAGTTTTGAAAATCTCCAGAGAAGGAGACTCCACAACCTCTCTGGGCAGCCTGTTCCAGTGCTCTGTGACCCTTACTGTAAAGAATTCCCTCCTCATGTTAAGGTGGAACCTCTTGTGCTCCAGCTTATATCCATTCCCCCTAGTCCTATCACAAGGCACGAGTGAGAAGAGGCTGTCCCTTTCCTCTTGACACTTAGCCCTCATATATTTATAAACATTTATCAAATCCCCTCTCAGTCTTCTCTTTTCCAGACTAATGAGCCCCAAGTGTGTCAGCCTCTCCTCATAAGGAATGTGCTCCAGTCCCTTAATCATCCTTGTAGCCCTCCGTTGGACTCTCTCAAGCAGATCCCTGTCTCTCTTGAACTGGGGAGCCCAGAACTGGACACAATACTCCAGGTGAGGTCTCACCAGTGCAGAGTAGAGGGGGAGGAGAACCTCCCTCGATCTGCTGGACACACTCCTCTTGATACACCCCAGGATACCATTGGCCTTCCTGGCCACAAGGGCACATTGCTGCTCCATGGAGAACTTGTCCACCACTTAACTTGCTTCGTTTCAAGTTAGGCACACTGATTCAGACGTATTTATTTATCAAATATAGGGGGGTTTATAGAGAAAAACAGTGATATTATGCATGAAAGTGACTACTACAGCTTGTAAAAAAAAAAATCAAAATATCAGGCTGTATTCACAAAATTCCGGGTTTGATGTTTCATTTCTCACTTGGTTGTCACCTTCTTGGCTATGTTCTTTCATGAGCAAGTGCTTAGTTCAAGTCACTCCTCCAGCTAACAAAAAATAAGTTACAGAGTATTAAAACTACCATCACAATTTATAAACATAGTATTAATGAAGCCCTGAGAAATACTAAATTTTTGTATTGTAAATGGATATTAATTTTCTTGTAAACTTCAGGGTGTTATTACTTTATTGCATGTACAATGGATTACTGAGTAGAACTGAATGGATTAGCAAATTCAGGGAAATTAAAACATGTTGATTCATGTTTTATCATGAATGTATATATACAGAAAACATTAAAAATCATTACTTAAATTGGTCTAATCCAGACAGAAAATATAAGCTGTCTGCTGAAGAGACATCAATATAAGTCATCACTGATGGTGAAATAACTATTAAGCCACTTAACTCGTCAATATGTCTGGTAAAAGATTAGTATAGAACAGGGTCACTGTAGACATGCTTTGACATTTTCTGTATTTTTTCTGGTTTAGAAATTCACAGCTATTTTCTACAAAAGGGGTAAATACTTGCAAAGCTTATTTAGAAGCCTTCAACCTTCTACTGTTTCCCATAAGCCTTCTATGACATTTGACCTACCTCTTACAGGTCAGGACATTTTATCTGAGTCGGGCATAATTACAGCTGACAGCAGCTCATAGGTTTGGTTTTTTTCTTAGTCTTAGTTATAGAGAAAGAGGAACAGAGACAACAGATTAGAGGATTGTTCAGCAATCCAATTTGTGACCCATTAGAGTCTTAAGCAATCATTTGCTGGATGGGCTCATTTATAAGTTTATCTCATGGAAACTTTAGTCACAAGGAAAATCATGTGATAAGAAACTTCATAAATAATTCCTGAAGAATTACAGTCAGAAATCACTTCTATGGAATCCAATTCATTATCAGGGAATTCAGGACCAAGGAATAATGTTGATATTTTTGCAGGTAGGAATTTTTTACTATAATTCTAAAAACAGTCATTGAACTATTGAAAACTTTCGTTATACCTTTTTCGTTCATAAGGGTGTCACCTCATCTACAGATGGTCTGCTAGAGATGGGTCCTTCTATTGGTAATTTAAAAAATATAATTAATGCAAATTCTCCAACTTTGTTGTCCGATTATCTCTTGTAGACAGATCTTAACTTTAGGATTAAGTATGGCTCAAATAAAAATAGATCAATAAGACCTAGGCATCAAATTATCAAAATGGGCTGTAACAAAAGTTCCTGGTAGTTATTTATTCCAAGATAAATCCCCTCTCCTGAGAGAACTTTTTTTAGCTATTTCTTCTTTAGATAGTTATATTTCTCCTTAAAAACAGCAGTATGCATTTTAGTAGTTCAGCATCTTCTAATCCTTAGTGATTTTGCTCTAACAGAATCTCTCTATCATTAGATGAAGTTGTTTAAATAACAGTATGATTCATGTCTCAACAGCTATCGTGCATAAATCCCAAATACTTCATTTTCATGAAGAGGAAACATTCACAAGTCTATTGCAGAAGATTCTATTTAAACTATACACATGTGTAATAGCATAAGGGCCTTTTCAACAGCATCCTCCAGCTTCCTGCAGAACTGGCTCAATTGTTGTCAGGAAGCCGCCTTACCCCAGTTTTAGTAAGCTAAAGTATTCCACTGTGCCCAGAGAGAAGGCAGGTTTCAATCCTTTCATAAACTTCCTGCATCCAGAGAAGCCCTGTTACCTGGCAAAACTTTCACTGCTTCTGTCCTATGAATTAAAATGAAGAACATAAAAAATTGCTTTTCTTAAGAAGGTCATACTGTATGAATACCACCTATAAACGTGCACAAAGATTCACTATTTATTATAACAGGTATTGTCATGTCATCTGTTACTCAAATAGTTCAGAAAAGCTGTCCTTTGTCCCATTAACATCATTAACAGACTGAGTCATCAGGGTACACTGGCAACATTAACTGGGAGTAGAGCCCAAAAAGTCACTACAAACTTAATACTGAGCGTGCCTTCAGCCTGAGGTCTGCACATGGATTCCTACTGCTGTGAAAGCACTGCACATGTACCTACATCTTACATCTCACTGCACCCACCTCATACGTCTGCGGGTTGTATGTAGCCTTTCATATTCTGGGATTCAATCACAGTCCGGGACAAGATAGACAAGGGTAGGACATTATGCATTTGGCTTTGTCAGCATAACCACTGATCACTGCAGAACAGACAGGTTTGAGCCTGTCTGAAAGTGGTAGCTAGTTTTGATTTCCCTTGTCAAATGAATAATGTAGACATACAGCCTTAGTTCAGGAAGTGGTGGGTGTAGGTTTTGTTTTGGTTTTCAGTTATTATTCTTTTTTTGACTCTGATTTAGATAAAGCCCAGGTTAACTGTGCGGCTACTTTGCAGCTACAATTTAAGCATTAAGATTATTCATTTCACCCAAAGATAATGTTTAATATGACCCCATTTATTAATGACAGCAAGATGTTTTTACCTGAAAATCTCTCCTAAATAAGCCACAGGATTGCTGATAAAAGACATGGTGCAGCTAGGATAAGAATACTTTGTAGTATTTTTATTAGTAGGAGGAAACTATTTCACTATGGTGTGAATGAAATAGAAGTAAACCACATTGCATAAGGCAGTAGAAATAAGTTTTTTAATTACTGTTGCGCTACTATTCTGTACAATCCCATCTTTGACAGGTACAATTTTTCTTGTCTAAATTGTATAGAATCAGATACTATCATACACAATAATAACATAGTAAGATCTAAATAAAAAAGAACAAAGGAATTTCAGTTGAACATGAAAGTATTTTCTTGTCATTGTAGCAATTAACCTAATAAAGAAAATGTTTTCAACACTGATTACTGAATGTTTTTGACAATATTTTTAATATTAGAACTGTAATGTTAATGGTATGTGTAGTTTTATACTGCTTAATATATTTACTATATAATTTCACCAAAGCTTTGACTATATTTCCTTATTAAGAAATATGGCCAGGTAAGAAAAGGGGAAATGTTCACTAAAGAGCAGTAAAATAGCTGTGACTGAAGACATAATGAAGAATCGTAACAAAAGAAACGTATGACAAAAAGAGAACTCATAAGTCTGTAATGCATGTTCTATTTATTCATACTATTAAGTGAACCTAAAGAACACCATGCCCGCTTGCCATGTATTCTACTGGGGGGAAGGTTTAATATCAGTGTTAGCACTGTCAGATATGAATACCTTAGTAATTTTAGGAGAAACTCATATTTTCTTTCTATCTCTCACCAGGTGGGAAATTACTTGGGGATTTTTGTATCTGTTATATTACTGAAGTAGAATTTCTTTGGAGTATTGCAGCTTGTTGCTTCTCTGATGAAATGAGCAAGTGAATTCAGCACTGAAATCCACATCCATATCCATCTTCTGGGTAGCACCTAACAGGACTACTAATTCCCCTTCTCCAGGGAATGATAGGTGATGATGATCACAGCCAAGACAGGTGTGTTAGCTTAGGTAGCTGAAGCTGTTTCCATGGAGACCTTTGAAAAATCACAGTTAAAGCTGTAAACATGGGCTGTTACATGGAGAGAAAAACCCAAGGGAGCCATCTAAGCTGGGCAGTGGAACAGCTAAGGATATTTGGGCAAGTGTTTAGACCCTGCTCTTCTAGCACACTTAGCTAACTCTGAGTCAGAAAGCAGTACCTAACTCCTCTGAGCATTCACAGCTATACATCCTCCTTTGCAGACAGACGACTGAATAAGGCTATTTCAGGCATTTCCTACAGCAATGTTGCTCTTTTTCCTTCCCAGAAGCCAGAAGACAGAGCAATTATAGCACATGTGCAAGACACAGGTCCTCACCTTCTCTGCCAGATGCAGAACACAAATTTAAATCAGAAGTCACTCCTCTATAAATACTGCAGTAGTACATTCGGTATTTGTAAGTTCCTCTTCTGAACCTGCTTGTGCTTATAGAAACTGTAGGTCTCCCAGAAGACAATTTACAACACCAGGCTAGAATTACTTTTACTTTCTCAAACCCACAGAAATATAGAAGAAACTTTTTGGAGCTCTGAATCCAGTTCCCTGCTACTTCAGTCACCAACTCTTTTAGTAACCTGCAAATTTCTATCTTAACAGTGCTTAAAATTTTAATTCCTCCTACAAGGAGGCAGGATTTTGTCATCCTAATGAGTTACAAACCTTTAGATTTTCAACCTGTGTTTATTCCTGTCTGTTATTTACACTCAGTTTTTTTCATATCTCAATACTGTCTCTCACCTTAAGTACTCCTTTTCCATCTCCAGCATTCCCTGCCCTGCATATTTATACTTGGCAACCCCATGCCTTCTTAGCCCTCTAGGTTAAACAAAGTAATCTTTTAGGTGAGAACAAATAGGGTTAAAACAAATTTGAGTTATTCTTCCTCTATTAAAAGCAAAATTATAATTCCCTTTCTTTTTCCTGTTCCCACAGCTCCCCCTCCTGTTTCAATCTATTCAGGCCACTGGGAAAAGGCAATAGCACCTGAAGCAAATTCCTTAACTGTCCCAGTATGGAATTCAGTGCGAAATGAAATCTGTCAATACGTGGTGGGTTAAATATGTTAATACTCAATTAGGCTCATATAATTGAAGAGCGAAGACATCAGGTGAAATCCCCCCCTTTTGTTCACCTGTGAAACCACCATGCAAATTCTGGTTTCCCACATATGTAAATATTACTCTGGCTGAGAGTTTGTACTGGCATGAGAACAGAATTCACCCTCTGACCCCACTATGTAGGCTCTCGCACCTCTTGCAATTATCTCACATCTGTTCAAAAGAGAACTGACCTATATGTAGGAGAAGGTCTCTGCAAGCTGATATATTCCCCCCAGGAGAATGTCATGTCACGTCACGTCATGTCATGTCACGCTGATGTGAGACACATATGCAGGGTTGCTTTTATTGTAAAATCTGGTTAGAACTGTTTTCTTTAAATTTATCCTTTACTGTGAAATGTAAAAATTCCAAGAACTTGCAAAATATTTTCATGATTTTCAAAGCCATATATACTGTCTGGATGTCTGTTTTCAAGTAAAAGTAGCAAGAACTAGAAGTTCAAAACAAATTTGAGAAATCTCAAGATAATATGTATTTTAAATGTTAAGTCTTTAATGCTGTAAATATACAGTTCTGAAGTGATTGATATAAAGAGATTAATTTACGATATTTGCCTCCAAAGCTTACAAGTAAATTTTTGTACCTGTAAGTAAAAATGGAGTCATTTCATAGACTGTCATTTTTGTGTTTTTTACCTGTGGCTGTATATCACATAGTTTCCCATCTTATACAAAACACTTTAGAAAAAGTTTGTATTAGTACATTTAAGCACCTATAAGGATGCAATAACATTTCCCAGTTAAGGCTATTCTGCAAATCAGGATCTAAGTATCTATCACCTTGAAAACTGAAGCCTAATTTATAATGGATATATTATTTTAGGTCCCTGATGTGCTACAGAAAAGAATACATAAATAAATAAATAAGAGTAAGGAACAGAATACATAAGTGTCTAACTCAGATGGAGACCTCCTCAGTTTAACATACCTCCATCAGCTTCCATTCTTTTATTTCTAAAATTTACAGCACTTCTTTGCTGCAATATTTCTGGAGCCAGACTGATTTCTGACAAGCTGCAGAGGATACCAGGAGAAATAGCATCTAATCCAGTAATGAACATATTAGTATACAAGACATTCTTCTTCTGGAAATACCAGCAGTCAAGTTCTTCATCCCTATAGTTCCACTCCCTCATCTCATCTCATAGATTAATTCTGCTCTGCAATCTACAAATGCCACACATCCCCAACATTGTCCCACCAACATCCATTGCAACACCTACACCAAGCTACCCAGCACAATGACTGACCCATATTTATTATTTACTTGGTCCTTATATATCTCATTAAGTCTCAACAACACACTTCCTCTAGCCCGCCCCACTTACTGCAGCAAAATCTATTTTTTCAGGATGCGCTACAGGCCAATACTCTGCTTATCAGCAGATAAACACAAAGCTCGCAAATCTTGTTAAACAGCAGTTTATCTCTTTACAGTCAGAGGATCACAGAAAGTTAAGGGTTGGAAAGGACCTTGAAAGAGTCCAAAACCCCCCTGCCAGAGCAGGACCACCTAGAGCAGGTCACATAGGAAGACATTGAGGCGGGTTTTAAATTTCTCCAGAAAAGGAGACTCCACAACCCCTCTTGGGCAGCCTGTTCCAGAGCTCCATCACCCTCACAGTGAAAAAGTTTTTCCTTATGTTTCTGTGGAACCTCTTATGCTCCAGCTCACACCCGTTGCCCCTTGTCCTATCATTGGACATAGCAGAGAAGAGCCTGGCTCCACCCTTCTGACACTTG
Organism: Todiramphus chloris collaris; assembly: GCA_025345505.1. Classification (NCBI taxonomy): domain Eukaryota; kingdom Metazoa; phylum Chordata; class Aves; order Coraciiformes; family Alcedinidae; genus Todiramphus; species Todiramphus chloris. The sequence goes on from JANVCC010000018.1 coordinate 17,787,381, forward strand.
CCCTTTATGTATTTATAAACATTAATGAGGTCACCCCTCAGTCTCCTCCAAGCTAAAGAGACCCAGCTCCCTCAGTCTATCCTCATAAGGGAGATGTTGCACTCCCTTAATCATCTTTGTGGCTCTGCACTGGACTCTTTCCAGCAGTTCCCTGTCCTTCTTGAACTGAGGAGCCCAGAACTGAACACAATTATTCCAGATGAGGTCTCACCAGGGCAGAGTAGAGGGGGAGGAGAACCTTTCTCAAGGTACTAACCACACCCCTTCTAATCCACCCCAGGATGCCATTGGCCTTCTTGGCCATGAGGGCACATTGCTGCCTCATGGTCAACCTACTGTCCACCAGGACCCCCAGGTCCTTTTCTCCCATGCTACTCTCTAACAAGTCATTTCCCAACCTATAATGGAACATTGTGCAGAGTAGTCTGTCTGTAGCACTCCTGATTTCTGTAGCTTTTTCATACATTAAATGTGTTGGCAAGTTCCCCTAATTCAATGGTGGAAGTATTAGCAGTAAGGAGTGGAATCACATGGTCATAAAATCATAGAAACATTTTGGTTGGAAGAAACCTTTAAAATCACCTTTAAGTCCAACTGTTAAGCCAGCACTGCCAATTCACCACTAAAACATGACACTAAGCACCACATTTACATGTCTTTTTAATACCTCCAGGGATGGGGACTCCACCACTTCCCTGAGAATCCTGTTCCAATGTTCTACAATCCTTTTGGTGAAGAATTTTTTTATAATATCTAATCTAAACCTCCCCTGGCAGGTTCTTGATGTTGTAGAGGTTACATACAAGATGACAATGTTTGCCACCATTGGTTAGGCATCAGGATGATATGGAGAAAACATCAGTTAAACCCCAGAAAAAGTATCTGTGATAAGACAGTTCAGAAAAAAGTTGTATAAGGGCAGGCCAAGATAATATAAGGGCAGGATAACAAAGATGTTGGTCAGACCTAAAATAGGAAAGGTAGGCCCAAAAGAGTCCTATATTTGATGTCCTGAAGTAATCATACAGCTTCACATATACTGTTCTTAGTATCTGGAAGACTCTTAGATTCTTCACATTCACTGCATTCATAGATAGTACCTAGTAAGTTAAGCTAAAAGCTTTTAGAAGCCTAAAGAGTGCTTACACACAAGAAGTGGGATTCATATTACCTGGAAGTAGAGAACCTTCAAGAGGAAGAAAACATCCACAGGCCAATTCAACCCATCTAGCTATGACAGGTGTACAATTGCCTTACACAGACTTCCAATAAGAGACAGCTACACTTGGGTAGGTGCACAAATCTTGGTGACTGATATCAGGACATTAATCCCATGCTATGGGACATAAGTTTCCTCAAGGAATTGTTATTACCAGTATAACAAACTCCTATTGAAATAAGTGGGAACTAGGCACCTCAGTAGCTGAGGACCTGAAACACTAAATGTACATTCAGGTAAAATAGAACAGAAGTTATAAAATCATGATATCAAATATTGGGGAAGGTAGCTACAGTACTACTATATTATTTGATTAAATCCTTGCTTTACTTGGAAATGTATCCAATGCATCCTGTTTGGGAATAACCAAGTACAGAAATATTAAGACTCTAAATGCACTGTGCAGAAATTCAGACTTGGGATTTTTTTTTTTCCCTTTTCCATCTGAGCCATTTAGTACATATCTATCATAAACACAATACATTCAAATGTTACCAACCTTCCAGACATTCTCAGCTTCCAAATAGCTATGCTATTTGCTAATATAAACTTCTTGTTCAGGAGAAATCTTTGGCCTACTTAGTTGACAATTCATCACTGCTTGAAGTATATGATCTCTGACTAATGAATACTAAGTGCATATGAATAAATCTTTTGCATAAATAAACAGAATATACAAGCAGCAATCCTAGTTTTAAATGTTACAATATGGAAATCTTTTTATGGTCACAATGCAGGTTAAGGCCTGACATTAAATCACCGTTAAAGTTTACTATTTCAGGCAAACCACCTGTCGATAAAGAGCAAATAAATTATATTTTACTTCCTAGGTTAAGTAGAATTCCTCAATCTGAAATATTACTAATTGCTTGCTTTCTCAAAAGGTAGCTTTTGCAAAGAAAAGAAAAAAAAAAGAATGGTGAAGTGGATGGAAAAGAACTTGTCGTAATTATCTGTCACTAATTACACACACAGTCTCTAAAAAATAGTAGGTTGATGATGGTAACCTACATAATGTTTCTGCTCAAGACTTCTTCCTATACACGTGTATACTCTAAGAAACCTTTTAACTCCAGCTTCCACCTTAACATATCAGAATGTCTCATTGCCTTGCAGATGCCCAGAGAACAGTTGTGAGGTAGGGGGAGAAACAGTTCTCAACCTGATAAAAGCCATTTAACTTGATGTCATTCCAAGAAAAATTTGGACAGCCAGAAGGAAAGATTTGTTTCAGAGAGCCAAGAAAGCAGACAGTCCCATCAAAGGAGCAGCATATAAATGCTGCTGGCATTTATATGATCTCAGATTACTCGCACTGCCAGACTAAGAAACTGCTGATTTAAAGCTATCATCTCTGTTGTTTCTATCCAAATAGGAAGGGTTCAGCAGCATCTAGTGTTTGGCAGTTTCCAATAAACTAGTGACATGCATAATGCACACCAATCCGGCAGCTTGTAGGAGTTGGAGTCATATTCCCAACAAGAAATAAAAAATTATGGGTAAAGTGGGGGAATATTGAGAAGTATTTGTATTTTTCTCCTTGTACAGTGCCCAAGTGAGGAAAAGCAAATTAAAATCATGGAAGAGAAATCACTGGCAACTTTTCTGTCAGTGGCATATATACAGTTCAGCAATCTGTTCTCTCAGAGAAATGGACATGGTATTGACAAGTCACTGGCACAAATATCTCTGGAATAACAGTGGCAGAGTAGTATAATAGGCATCAAGGGAGGATTTATTGCAGGATGCTACTTAAAAAAACCAGGAAGGCTACAGTATGGAAAGACTGCATCCAGTAACTTTTTCTGAGGAGTGTAGAGAATGGAATTTGAGGCAAGGTCAACAGTTTTAACAGCTGCTAAAATGGGCAATACTTACAGACTGTTCTGATCATCTTCTCTGCTTGTCCACATGACACAAGCTATGGCATTCCACCTAATGATGTCTTGGAGAATTAAAACATATATAACTATTATATCTTATCTTACACTTGATTTGACATGTTGTAGGTGTTTAGAAAGTAACATGCAATAAGATGAACAGGATATGAAGATTCAGCCACATCCAAAGCCATATAGTAGCAACAGTGCCAAGATTTCCACAATATGTGGGTTGTTTATCTGCTGACTTCTTACATGTGATTTTTAACACATATTATAAAAGTAATGAATAAAGGTACAATGCTCAAGTACTCACAGTATGCGTCACTGAGTTGCTATATAAAATGTAGGGACTTATCTGAAACTGTCTATAGGGAATGGGACCATTTTCTTTCATTCCAGAGGGATTTTTATCTATTACATATACAATGTTGCATGTAGAAACAGATCTTATATCCATATTTTCTTAAGAGATGAACTATTTTCATGAAGAAATAGTTTAAGAAGTGCTACAACAGTAGTAATACTCCTCTGTATCAGCTCAAATTTCTTATGTGAACATAATATAGACCTTGGAATCTATCAAGTGAAGGAGCATAAAAATTAATTTTCCATAATGATGACTAAATAAATGTAGGCACTTGGCCTAAAATCAACTGCCTTTCTTTATGGCAAGTAACTATTTTATGTCTTCAGAATAACACCATTCACATGCAAAACTCCACTTTGAGTTACTATACATCACATAGTAATAGTCATCACATCATTCACCTAGGAAATAGAACACTTAGCCAACAGTAGAAGTGGTATTCTGTCCCCACAACCTCTTCAATGGAAAACAACATTAGGGGTTTCCAAGCTGCAGGTGGTTTTTCTTTCCTTTTATTTTTCATTGTCTTTTTTCTACTTTAAATAAAACAATGGATTTGCACATGTTAACGCATCTGAATAGATACATGTTTAAGATCTAAAAGCACAGATGGTATTGGAGGTAAGCCAACTCTGAGGCTTAATTTGTAGCTTGAAGCTTTTTGTAGAGCTGAGATGCATTCAGAAGCCACCATTGGTCCCAAGAAGCAAAAGACCCAGAGTATTCACAGGCATGGGGGAAGATTTTTGTCTCTGTGTAGGCTGACTTAAGATCTATGCTGTAGTTTTGCCAGATTTCCAGCATGCAGTTGGTATGCAATGACACATCTGCTCTGACTGAATGGAAAGGAGGGTAATGTATGAAATGGCTATATCTTAGCTGCTGCCTCAAATTTCTTTCAATATCTTGCTTTCCTGGGACAGAAACAGGAACTGGCTGGAACAAGGGATATAGAAGTTAGAGGAAGGATATCCAAGTTAGGGAAGGTAAAAATAAATATGCAAAATGGCTTTAATATTTGAAATTCATTGAACTTAAATATGTCAAACATGAAACATTTTAGGAGATAAAATTATTTCTCTCTCAGAAGGTCTCTCCTTTTGTTCTCTTTCTTCTAATTTTCTGACACCTTTATAATGACAAGCCCTTAGCCAGCATCCTCAGCACATGGCCACAGTAGTTTCAACTTTTCCTCAGAGGACAGGTAGTACAATCATTCAAAAGACATGCAGAGGAAATATAAAAGCTTCAGTTCTGTTCTGTTACTGCCAGGAGTTTTCTGAGAAACTAACTTTGTATAAAGTAATTTTTCTGTGCTCTATTTATGCTTCTGTAAAATGGATGTAATTTTCATTTCATCTTTAGTGCCTAGGTGTTCAAATAAGATTCTTCCAGGTAAAGGACAGAAATGTAAAAACAGACAATATTTGTTCTAAATTGATCATAATATTAAGTACTGAAGCACTAAAAGGGGGGGGGGGGGGGGGAAGAAAAAACAAAAACAAAAATACCCAACAATCAAACCAACATTCCCCAGAGTGAAGGAACTTAGGCAATTTGGTGAAGATTGCATGAAAACTAGGAACAAAATCCAGACTGATTACTTGAAGGCCAGCTACGTGCCTGCATCTTATTGTGGCAGGTGCACCTGCCCCAATAAAGGCCAAATCTTCTTGACTGCTGAGAGAATCCCCACAAATCCCACATAAGAGATCTTGATGTTCCAATATCATTCTGCATATGGGAGAGTCCAATTGTTCCATTAGGCAGAACAACCTTACTAGTGAAAAAAAGGACACCAACACAGAACAGAAACACATCTTCACCTAGTGCATCAACATATCCTCTCCTTCCAGGTAGATAAAGTCCAACAAAGTTAAACTCTGTCCAAATTCCAGTTTTCTGAAGGTCCTGCATCATATATATTAATAGCTTGTAAGCACTAATTTATGAACAAAGAAATATACTTCATTACATAAAGAAAATTGCATTCCTTATTAGTGCTCTAAATACTGAAACTAATGAAGTTTATATGGGCCTAGAAACCAAACTTCACCTCTGATTTTTGTTTCAAATTAATCAGTTTTGTACACCCAAATTCCCATGACATTTGTCAAAAAAAAAAAAAGGTAACAATTTTTGCTGACAACTCACAGACTTCCAATTGTATAGAGTATTATTATTACTAAAACAAATCCTCTATAATTCATGGATCTAATTACTCAGTCCTCTCCATGTTGACTTCACTCTTCTCATAGCATCTTCTTTCTCTGTCATTGTGAACTGTCATTGCGGCTTTGATCTAAGAAATAGCTGACTAGTATTTCTTTTAATTTCATCAACTCTCTACTGACTCTTAAATGTCATTTAAATATGTTTTCAACCTCACCTGTATTTTTTCAGCTTCCCCATCAGTATTTTGGTTTTTTACAGTGTATACTAATTTAATTTTGTAAGACATTTTCACATGTAATACTTTCATACAAAATGTGATTTATTACCTTTTAGTGATATTTAAGAAATAAAATGTTCATACTGAAATATGCTACAAATCATGTGTAGCTAACTTATAGCTTCTTAGTTAATCATATGTCATATCATTCATTTTTATCCCAACTTGGTAAATTTGGTATAATAAAACTGTTGAAATGTATATTCTTTTATCAACTCTACACCAAATAATTTGTGGATCAAATGTACCAAGACAACAGAATTCAAAGGATGCATTTGTTATGTCACCATAGATCAGTTAATAATGCAGATGCCTAATTATGTAATTAGATTTAACATTCAAATGCCACACAGGATTAAATTCATTGCAAAATGGACTTAAAAATCTATCCTGGAAAAGGAAAACTGTTCAATTTATATTTCAAATACTGTAAGTGAAGATATAAAGCATTTAAGATACCACTAAATGCAAATTAATGGAGAAATACTTTGCGTATACTTTTTAACAGAAACATACTCATACATCAAATTTATAGTCCATTACTTTGTCTAGTAAAGAGCAAGTAATAATGAAGCTAATGCAGAATTTTAATTTTATCTGGAACAGGATATAAAGAAAAGCAAATAATGTTGTACTAAGTAAATGTAGCCTGCTCTAAAGAAAAGTAAAATCCTAGTAGGATGAGATTATATACCACATCTTTGTGATAATGACCTAGAGAATATTCATGGTGATGTTGATTAAAGCATGAAAGAACTATTTCAAGTTATGTAACTCAGTCATAAATAGAAACCATAATTTGTCTGAACTCCAATAGTCAGCAAGAAAAAAATGGTAAGAAAGGTTGCCTGATTTCACACCAGTATTTTAAAATGACCAGGAAAATCTGCGAAGTCTGATCAGAATTTGAAGCTAACTCATTACAAAAAAAAAAGACTGGTGAAATCAAAAGTCTGATTGAGTCTACATTTTATTAACAGATACTGAAAGTAAAAGGGTCCAAAACTGTAGAGTAAAAATACACTTCACTCAGTCAGAAATCAAGTGGATCTCTATACACATGATGCACCAAATCCAAAACCTTTTAGAAGTTAGAGTGAAAACTCTCACTGATAACAGTGTGCTTTGTTTAAAGTACTATCAGGCTCCCTCAACAATCATAAAATAATTATTTTACAATTGTTAGCTTACAGTAAAGACACTGGACTGAATGGTGCTGCCTCAGTAGCCCTAGCTATTAAAACATCTGGTTCCTAGATGCAGTGTTGACTAGTCAGAGAAGACCCCCTTTCTATCTTTGATCCTCCCAGAAAGGAATCCAGCAAACACATCACCTGGGACAGGCTCAGCAAGAGATTCTTCTTTCTTCTCATTTCCCACTTCCTTAAGTGAGGCTCCTAAGAAGTTCTGATTATTCATAAGGTTGATAGCTTAAGGTACTCAGAAGCAGAAACTAGCTTTTTTGATTAATGAATAAAAATCATTGATATTTTAAAACTTGATGAAATGGTAAATATTTCCTATGATTTCACTGGGCATTGAAATGACACTAAAAGAAATATTTGAACTGGAAGAAGGCTAAGGCAGGTGGATGGCAGATTTATGACTTTTCAGACATTCACAATACCACATCTACTCCAAGGAAAATTCAGAATAACAGAAATGATGGTTGGAAATCATGTAGCCCAACCCCTTGCCTGAAATGGAACTAATGGTAACTCTAGATCAGGTTGACTACCACTTTGGCTGAATTCTCTGAGACAGATACACATTTCCTTAGTGGTGAAATTTTTTTCCTAATGTCCAGTCTGAACTTTCTAAAAGCAATTTAACTATTTTTACCAATTCACTTTTCTGAACACAATGGGGAGAGGGTACATCTGCTTCTTCCTATCCCCTGTCTTTGCTGTTAATCACTGCAATCTGGAGTACAGAGGAAGCAGGTTTGAAATTCATATTTGTTTGGGCTTAGTTGTGGGTGACCTATAGAAGATAGGGGATATTTGTTTCTGTGCAAGGATGTAAAGCATATGCTCCAAGTGAGTTCACAGCAAATTTCAGTCCATTTCAGTACCTGAGTATAAAGATCCTGTTTAATAACAACTTGCTCGTGTTCAAGTTGGAAAGGTTGCCTCATTAGGAGAGATGGTCTTCATTCTTTATATATTTTGCATACCGTTTTTTAAAAGAGTTCTCATTATTTTTTATACATTTTTCTTCAAAAAAAACAGTCTAAATAAACAAAGGGTATTCAGACAGAAAATTCTTGCTGACTGAAAATCCCTCAACAGTGTAAGTTCTGACAAAAACATTAATTCATGAAGTTTTAATTTAATTTTATTTTTTAGAAGAATACACTGACTTGACAAAATTTTCCAAGAAAATATTTGAAAAAAATTACTGTCATGCCTTTTGGAGACTAAGTGGTTCGTTTCAATCTTTATATTAACCTTGTATATACTGTACTGTCACTACAATAAAAGACAAAAACAATCAAAATTATGCATTTGAAATGTCTGTTAACTGCTTTTATTCAAAAAGTAACGCAGTCAAAGAACACACAGTCAGATCAGCAAGCTGAGAGAGGACTGGAAGCTCCTGCTTCCCTTTGATTCATAATGCAATTAATTTTTAGAATGTCAGAATTTCTCTCCAAACAGAAATACCAGGTCCTGACAGCTGGGCTGATTAGGGCAACAATATTTATTTCTGTAGTTTACTGTCTGATTTTACCGTATTTTGAGTGTCAAAGTGAAACATCAGAATAAATGGTCAGAAAAGGTTATTCAAAATGAGTTAAAGTTTAAAAAAATCTGCACAGTTACAGATGAGCGCCTGCTTCTTCTATAGTCACATCAGTTGCATGTTTACCTTGACTTCTGCTCTTACACACACACACTCCCACCAATATGGAGCTGGCCATCTGCCAACACAAGAAATACAGATGAGCACAAAAGGACCTGTTACCATTAGATACATGATAAGTATTGCCAGATGTGCACATGCTGTAAATTTAATGCAGCATCTAGCTTTATGCTTTTTTTTTTTTTTTTTTCTGTTGAGTTTAACACCCAAAGTGCTGATGGCCAGAACTAATGCTGTCTGGTGTGTTAGGTGATTTTAATTTCCCAAGCAAACATATTCAGAGTGGCAGAAAATGATGCCACAGTTAAGACTGAAAAGGAAACCTGTGCTGTTTATGACCAGCAAAAACATGCCCCCTGTGGGACAGGGTGCAGCTGAGCACTGGCACTTTCAGCATGAGAAATATGGATACACCTTGGCCCGACTTTGCAGAGATGAGATGGAGCTTAAGTCCTGCCCAGCTGTCTCTACACCAGCTGCCTCTACACCATTATCAAGTGGTGAAATTAAAACCAGCTGTGAGTTGCTTCTTACTGCTCTTTGTGGAGCTCTTTGTACCTCATCAGGTACAATCAGTCCTTGCTGCCACAGGAATTTGGTCTAGGGATGGTTTCTGACAAATATTTGTTATGAGAATAAGCCAACCAATTTACGCAATTCTCCTTTCATCATAAAACTAGGTTAACAGAGAAAATGAACAAATATTGTGTGGATGGCTGTTTAATGAGACAATGATTAGGTACCATTTATTTTAGTCTTATATGTAGACCAGCCCCGTCCTGGTACTTCTCCTTTCTGACTACTAACAATAATATTTCTCTGTTCATCTCTACTGAACAAAGTTTTATTATTTCTAGCACCAAACAATATCTTTAAATTCCCTAAACTGTAAATCTCATTCAGTATGTCAGGATTCCTATGCCATGTAGTGCATCCTATTAGATGTTAAGCTTAAATTTGTGTGTTGGGAAGTAAGTCATAAATTCTTGCCTCCTATTCTCCCATCATTCTGCTGCCCCTGCTTGTTCTCTCACCCAGGTACAAATCATCCCAGTCCTCCAGCTCTATCTCAATCACCAGTGCTATCCAATTTCTGCTTACTGCCATAGAAATGCTACTCTAGGCAGACCTCAAGATAGCAGATACACATTCAGTCAACCCAAATGAATTTAGAACCCTTGGCAGGAGCCTAGACAGTTCTTAGTACCTGATACAAAACAGAGTAGCTGTCGAAGAACACTGTGAACTTTTCATCAGAAATAATCCTAAAACCATACCACAAGGAGGACCAAACACTCTACTTCTTTATGCAGACTGACTGGATATTCTGCAATATGGAGATCCAAACCATTTAAGCTAGCACCTTTGGCCTCCCTGACAAAAAACAAGGTCTGCCATTCTAAGCAGAGCGATACTTAAAATAGGAAAACATAGCCTTAGTAGTTTTTTTTGAAGTACTCATCTGTCTCATGAGCTCTCCTAACCCAGTGATGTGAAACCTGTCTTTTTCCAAGGATCAGCATTTCACTACGTCATGGTCAAACTTCTCTATGGAGGTGAATAATTGCATGTATAGGAGAGCTTAATGGTAAAAGCATTTCCCTAAGGTGACAAATATGGTCTTCCTCTCCTTCAGTTTAGAGTTTATCCTCCCACTCCCATAATCATGTATTCAAGGAAAGCTCCCTTGAATTCCAGGGTGCAAATTATTCTCAATAAGAATGATCCTCACATCCCATATTGAAATGAGGTCAATTTGCAGCCAGGAGTACAAGAAATGTCAAACAAAGGACACAACTAGGTGATACCTGTATAGCACGATGGAGAGGAAACCTGAGTTCTGGGCCTTAGTTTCAAAAGCGCATTAATACTCCATCAAGGCAGAAGCCAAACCTAGCTCTCACTGGTGTTACCCATTACAAGAATTGGAGTGTTCTTCCCAGAAGTGGTGGTTAGGGTTTTCTAATAAGAAACATAATCAAAGAGTTCAAAACTCTGCAAATGGAGGTAAGCTTAGAGATTAGGTTTCCTTCTTCCAAGGCAAATTCTGTGATTACTCCACAATTAAAGTGGCAGGCAGCACACGTTCCTCTGGCTGCCTTTCTGAATGAATTCAGATCTGTCAGCACTTGTTAGACAAGCTCATCTAACAGTTACCAGATCAAACTCCTGTGAATACTTGGGCAAAGAGGTATCCTGCATTAGAGCAGGGTGCCTTACTCTGTCACATAAGATTCATCTGAAAGTGACAGTAGCTTAAATATATGTGCTTAGGAAGATTTTGGGTTAGCAGGCAAAGTAGATACTGTGTATATTAATAACGAGGAGACCAAAAGACCCCCATGACCACTCTTCTCCAGAGGAACTGGGGAAGACTATACATGGCAGACAAGTAGTAGCAGCTGCCTGCCTTCTGAGCCAGTGAAAGACAATCCAGGTGGGACTCAAAGGCAGGACAGTTACTTTCCCATAGCAATAAGCCCTCTCCAGCACATCCTGCACCTCAGCAGAACTCAGTGATGTACTCCCCCAGTCATATCACTTCCATCTTAGCACTGTCTTGCATCCTAACAACCTGGGGCACTTTGTTCACACCTGTCTGCAACCTTCCTAACATTCAAACTAATTGTTTAATAGTCTACAATAATTTTCAACCAACAGTGACAAAGAATTCATTCCATAGCCCAAAGAGACTATTGCACAGCCATTTTCTTTGCTTTATGTACAAATGACCTGGACAAAGAAATAAAAGCATATTAACTCTTTAAAAAACAAAACAAAACCAAGAGCAACCGGGTACTGAGCTTATATGTGTTCAAGGACAGCATTAACTTTTGTACTGTTATTTACATGAATTTGTGGTCTCTCAATTACTGGTGGCTCACCCACAGAAAAAACTGCCCTCTTCTTTTCCTCAGAAAGGAAACTGGAGAACTGGTGGCAAGTAATGTTGAGAAGGCTGAGGTCCTCAATGACTCCTTTTCCTCAGGTTTCATTAGCAAGGGCTCCAGCCACACCCCCAGAGTCACAGAAGGTGATGACAGGGGTTGGATGAAAGAACTGCACATTGCAAGTGAAGATCAGGTTTGTGACCTGATGAACCTGAAAGTGCACAACTCAATGGGACCTGAGGGGATACACCCACAGGTGCTGAGAGAACTGGCAGATGAGGTTGTTAAACCACTATCTATTACATTCCTAAAGTCATGGCAGTCCGGTGAAGTCCCCACTGACTGGAAAAGGGGAAATATAACCCTCATATTCAAAAAGGGGAAGGTGGATGAACCTGGGAACTATAGGCCAGTCAGTCTCACTTCTGTGCCTGGTAAGATCATGGAGTGGATCCTCCTGGAGGCACTACTGAGGCAGATGAATAACAATGAAGTGATTGGCTGCAACCAACATGGCTTCACCAAGGGCAAATCATGCCTGACTAACCTGGTGGTGTTCGATGTGAAGGTCACAACATCAATAACAGGGGAACAGCAACCAATGTCATTTACCAGGACCTGAGCAAAGCCTTTGACACTGTCCAGCATGACATTCTGGTCTCTAAGATGGTGAAATATGGATTTGATGTATGGACAATTCAGTGGGTAAAGAACTGGCTAGATGGCCACTCCCAAAGAGTGGTTGTCAATGGGTCAGTATCCAAGTGGAGACCAGTGACAAGTGGAGTCCCTCAAGGATCAGTACTGGGACCAGTCTTGTTTAACATCTTTGTCAGCGACATGGACAGTGGCATTGAGTGCACCCTCAGCAAGTTTGCTAATGACACCAAGCTGTGTGGGGCAGCTGACACGCTGGAGGGGAGGGATGCCATCCAGAGGGACCTTGGCAGGCTGGAGAGGTGGGCCCATGTCAATCTCATAAAGTTCAACAAGGCCAAATGCAAGGTCCTCCATCGTGGCCGGGACAATCCATCTGGGCAGTGACTGGCTTGAGAGCAGCCATGAAGAAAAGGACTTGGGAGTACTAGTGGATGAGAAGCTCACCATGAGCCATCAGTGTACTCTTGCAGCCCAGAAAGCCAATCATATCCTGGGCTGCATCAAGAGAAGCGTAGCCAGCAGGTCAAGGAAAGTGATTCTTCCCTCTACTCCACTCTCATGAGACCTCATCTGGAGTACTACATCCAGTTCTGGAACCTCTGTTACAAGAAGGATATGGACATGCTGGAACTTGTCCAGAGAAGGGCCACGAGGATGATCAGAGGGCTGGAGCGCCTCTCCTGTGAGGACAGACAGAGATAGCTGGGGTTGTTCAGTCTAGAAAAAAGAAGACTCCAGGGAGACCTTATTGTGGCCTTCCAGTATCTGAAGGTTGCCTACAAGAAAGCTGGGGAGGGACTTTTTAGGCTGTCAGGCAGTGATAGGACTAGAGAGAATGGATTAAAACTAGAGATAGGTTGATTCAGGTTAGACATTAGGAAGAATTTCTTCACCATGAGAGTGGTGAGACACTGGGACAGGTTCCCCAGAGAGGTGGTGGAAGTCCCATCCTTGGAAGTTTTTAAGATGAGGCTGGATGGGGCTCTGAGCAACCTGCTCTAGTGGGAGGTGTCCCTGCCCATAGCAGGGGGTTTGGAGCTAGGTGATCTTTAAGGTCCCTTCCAACCCTGACAATTCTATAATTCCGAAGTAACGAGCGGGTGCAGGAATTACTCATGGGTTAGTGAACATATCTCTAATCATTAGTCTACTGTTCATTTCAGAAGAAGTTGATTACATTAATAATATAACCATTGCTAGATACCTAGAAATGTAGGAGTCTTTTTTTTTTTTTTTTTTTTAAATAAAGTCACAGCACAAAATAAAGCAAATGTAAAAATATGCATTCTGGTTTTGTACATGAGTGATACCTTGAAGGATATCTGAAGAACAAAAATGTTTCCTTAATATCAACTTGTGTGAAGGAAAAACTGCAAACAATTTTGTGTATTTCTCTGTGCAATATCCATTTAATCAAAAAAAAAAAAACCAGGAAACTCATGGTGACTATGCAACATATTAAGTAGAATTTGAGAACAGTTCATGGATTTGTTTCACCTTCCTTCTTTTTTTCATTGCTCTTTAACATCTTGCATACAAAGATGGAAATGCCCATGTCTACATCATGTCACAGGTTCCACTTTAGTATATAGTTTATTCACCAACCTATATCTACATAAAGCATAATTATTGTTTTCTTATATTAAAGACATAACTGTCCAGCAATTCTGGACAGTGAATGTCTTGGGATAACATATTCTTGTGAAGCCTCCTATTCAAGAGCTTCACCTCTATCACACTAGGGTTAACACAAGCGGTTGTTTTCAACTCCCTAACACTAACTCCATTCTGCTGTCTTCATGTTGATATAAATGAAAAAAAGCCTTGTGAAAGTATTAACAAATTGGTAAAATAGCTTGTAAACTGCAGAAAACTGCCCTTTTCTTACCAGCTTCCCCAATCTCCACAGTTCCTTCTTAGATTGAATTAGGCCATTTGCAGAACATACGGATTACATTTTCCCATATGTCCCTGTTTAAGTACTACCTTTTCAATACATTATGTAAATTGTCATTAGAGCTAATGAACCTATTTTCTGCAAATAACTTACTGATTGGATTTGGCACTTTCTCCATCAATGACTCAGCCAGGAACCAAAAGTGACCTTTATAGATTTACTTATTAAACATGATTTCCACTCTAAATAGTATGATTTTTTACATTTTCCTTTAGTATTCTTCATTATCTCATCAGTATTTTTACAACATTAGTAATCTTACATGAGATCATTTTTTTTTTTTAAAGTTGAATCATGACCAAATGCAAAAGTATCCCAAACTTAAAATACACATTTAAATAACTTTCTTTAGAGAATATGTGTTATAAGTACTGTATCAACAATTACTTTCCTTGATGCTTAACTTTTTAGCTCTCTAAAAATTGCCAAGAATTTATAGGATGAACAAGATCCCTACATATGTTACAGGAAGCTGGAAGACTTGTAATCTAAAATTAGAAGTTTAATAAAAAAAGGTAGTATCTTAATTGCCCTTTATAATCACAGTCAAAATCTTTTAGAAGATTAATCAGGACTTTTATAAATAGAACCATGTATAAATTTGGCCCTTTGATAAGGAAATCAAATGCTGCATGCCATAGATATGAAGAACATGTGCTCTCTCTTTTGTATTATGGTGTGAATGAAATTCACAGCAGAGCTGCCTTCTCAGAAATTGCAGAAGGTTGAGGAAAGGGCTGTACTGGGGCAACAGGACACAAGGTAGGTCAAGGGGTTATTATGGAACATTCTCTTTTCCTTCAGCTTATGTGTGATATACCTTTAAAAGATATAGCTATTTGTTAGATTAAATATGTTGTTAGAGTGACCATTAATTAAATATTTAAAATTACTTACCATAATAATAGTTAAACCCTTTTCCAACATCTAACCTGTAGCCTCACAAAAGTAAGAGTCTGTCAAAACCATTTTCCCTAGAAGCATGTTAAAAAGTCCACATTGATACAGTAATCATCTGCACACCAAAGACTTTATTTTTAAAAGGGCAAATTCATGAGAATTTAACATTAACACAACAAATTTTACTCAAACATATTAGCCATTCAAATATTACAATCAATGAATTAATTGATAATAAATTAATTGATACATTAATCACTCAGTAAAATTCTTTATGTTGACATGAGGAAGTTTAGTTTGCCTCTCAGTGGACCCTGTCATCAACTCAAAAGCCAAAATGTTTACAGATATTATCTCCGTGTAACTTACAGCAGACATATTGCACATACATTTCACAATCATGCTAACTTTGTTGTGACTATGAAAGAGAATACCATTATGGCATGAATAAAAAATTGGATCAAAATACACAGGCATTTCAATACAGGTTTTTTCCTGAGTATTGCATTTTGAATTATGCATTACTTTACTTTGTACATACCAAGGTGCAGAGCTTTCCCTCTCTGTTTTGGTATTGTGCAATCTAGACTGATTTTTATGCAACTCTCAATGGATATGCACTGATTTAAAGAGAATATTGTAACAGTTTTTACTTCCAGGTTGCTTTAGTCTTTGTCTTACATCATTGCAGCAGATTTTATCGTTGTTGTTGCTGTAGCCAAGGTGAGCTACTGAATCAGATGCCTCTGAACATGACATTTTTCAAAGGATTGCAATCAGAATGGTCATTAGGAGGATTTTTATCCAGAGCGTCACTGTGCCCAAACTGCCTTTGAGAAAAATGAACTCTACATTTACATCCTTGTCCCCTAGACAGCAGCAATATCTGACTCTTGACATTGCTGAATGAGAAACAAGAGGTCACTCAACTTACAAAGCCTATAAATTCAAAGTTCCAACTAAGAAAACACTTACAATGCAAGAGACAGTTTCAAACCAAGGAAGAAATAAATACAATTTAATATCAAGAGTACTATGAAACTCAGCAGGGAAAGCGATCAGGAAGACTTACTTTTCAAAAACCCAAGTATATAATGGAGAACATCTTAAGATAGCATATCAGAGAAGCAGCATGATGCAAAGTAGCATTGTATCACCCCACAAAACAAAAAGAAAAGTGGGTCTATAAGCAAACAACAGAAAGCACTGTTCATCATGCCTGTTAGCATAAGCTGAACTGCCTTAAGAAATAATTCACTGGCAATTAAGGCTGAATAGTTTAGTATCACGACATGCGGATCTAAAATTACAAGAGGTAAAGCACAGCTTAAGAAAGTTTGATCTGTGACAATACAGTTTATCAGCTCATTTGACATTTCTGAAGGCTCTCTCAGGAAAACAGACACCATTGATGCCCCATATGATTTCTGAGCAGACAAAACTTGGCTTGTGCTGGTGTGAAAATTTAATTTTAAAACAAACTGATGTCTGTGTTTATATGGCAAAAGAAGAGTAATGTTCATTTCCATGCTGCAGGGTGTATGAATTTGACAGGTAAATACATTATTAGAGTTGTCTCTCGGCAATAAATTTGATTCTCTGGATATTTAAAAAAAAACATATTTCACCTTTTCCATTTTTTGTTAATTGTCAGTAGTGTACTAACAATATAGGCCACTCTGCTCTTAAAATGCAGACACCAGCAGAGATTTAAATACTCTTTTTCTTTAGCCTTGTTGGAAGGTTTCTACATGTCATAGTTCCTGGAAATAGTGGAGCTACCTTAGGTCTGATCCATCCCTATACATTCACACAAAGTCACTAATAGCTCAAGAGCATTTCCTCAGAATATTCCAGCTTGTACAAATGTCTGAAGTTCACATTGTGAACAACAACATGTGTGGAGACCTTATTGCAGCCTTTCAGAACTTAAAAGGGGGCTATCAGAAAGATAGGGACAGACTTGTTATCAGGTCCTATTGTGACAGGACAAGGGGTGATGGTTTTAAGGTAAAAAGGGCTATATCTAGACTAGACAGAAGGAAGACATTTTTTATGCTGAGGGTGGTGAGACACTGGCCCAAGTTGGCCAGAGAGGTGGTCAATGCCCCATCATGTCAGGTTGGACAGGACTCTGAGCAACCTGCTTTAGTTGCAGATGTTCCTGCTCACTGCAGGAGGGTTGGACTTGACGCAGTAAAAACTCAATAACTTAGTTATTAAGCAGGCATTTTTTATTACATGGGGAACATGGTGGCTATCTCCTCCTAACACAAACACTGGGTTCAGAAACAATCATTTCTTATAGAGAGATTACATACATATACATTACATTTCCAGTAAACCTATTACATATTCAGTAGAATTCTAAGAAACCATTATCATAAGTCTCCGCCCATTATTGCATGTGCACATCCACATGGTAGTGGGCTTTTGTCATCCTCTGGTGGTCTCTGGGAGGAAGATTGAAGTCTTCCTCATCCTTGCACTTTTCACCTTGTTGGGTCTTGGCTTGTCCCGCAGTTTTATACCGGTTCAGACTTGTTACGTGGTTTCTTGGACTACGCTGCTAAAGACTACATTGTTTTTGTAGTTTCAAGCATGTTATCTTGCATAACCATCCCTAATCATCTGCTAAAGAGAGAACAATAATGTGAAAACAGTCCTAAGGCCCTGGTTCTCTTGCAGGTGTTGAAATGGGCCACATAATCCAACTATAAGCACATAAACTCAATCTGAAAGAGGAGATAAAATGCATCAGAAATACAAATTCATTTAAACTTCTGCATAGCTGTTGCTAGGTGCTATATATTCCTCTCATCAGACTAGATGACCTTTAAAGGTCCCTTCCAACCCACAACATTCTGTGTCAAACCTTCGTATGTGTTCCTAAACCCAAGCATGATTGCATCAGCACCAAACCTAATTATTTATCATTTAATTTTATTTAAATTAAAAATTAAACACTCCGTTTTCTTGTGAACACACTATAAAATACAGTTCAGAATCCTCTCAATAAAGCATATAGTTTCTGTTCTGAATCTTTGCATTTCTATTCCTCCCCTCAACAGCCAGGATTACATTTCCTGAGCTTCTGAAACATCTGTCCTTCCTGATATTAAAGGATGTCCTTGTCTCTTGCCTAAGTGCCAGGTATCTAAAAATTCTTCCTCAGTTTCTGCCTTCTTACGTTTCCAAGGAGCAATACAAACACTTCAGTTTGTTTGTGCTGTCTCTGGGAAGTTTGCCTCCCTAGATTTCAACACAAACACAAAATCTATGGAAAATTTGTTTGCCTAGGTTTTAGCATACCAAGAGTTTTCCAGTTCAATATGATCTTCTGGATTTAATAATTAACCATTGTTCCTGCCCTGAGGATTTCATCAGTATGCACTCATACTTATTTAGCTCTATCTCACACTTTCAGGAAACATCTCTGGACAAAGTCATCCCCTTAAATTCACAGACCAGGTAGCACAAGACTGAACAATTATGTTCAGACATTTGTAACATTTCATTAAAATGATGATTAAATCTCCAGAATTTGTCTCACAGACAAAAGCAGCAGGGAAGACAATGAAGTATTATAAATAAGAGTCCTACTGGTGTAGCCTGTAGAGTATTTTTGGTTTATGCCAGCGGAAGGTTTTGACCATAGTTAAGCAGTTAAACAAAAGAGGTGGAAGAAGTCATCATATTGTTAACTTAAAGAAATGACAAGAGCTGAGACAGTTAATGCTGGAAAACTAAAATCCACATTCTCCTTGTAGCTTTGAAACAGAAGCAGGAAAAAAACCCACAAAAAATCCCAAAGCAAAACATCTGTCAGTGGAAGTGTAATGTCTAGTAGCAATATATCACCAGAGTATGTTAGCATAGCTTCCAGAAGGTAATCATCAGTGAAAGCCCATTGTTTGTCTCTGAAACATCACTTCAGTATCTTTCCAATTGAATGAATATGTTCCTGACAACAACAAATATTTTTTCTCTTTTTTCTTTCTTCAATCAACTTCCATAATGAAAAATCTCATCCAGTTTTCAAAGAGCAATAATTTCTCAAATATTTCCACTCATGCTTGGGAGACTAACTGGTTTTAGTCATTGCTTCTGCATGTTATCTACCTCATAATACAAACAACAAGTGACTATATGTCCTATGAAAAGCCTGAAGAAATAATAAGCAAAGTTTTTTCCTGAGGTGGACAAGAACTTTAAATGAAAATGAGAGGTCAGACCGAGATAACTTCTCATGATCAGTTCAGACATCATGATCTACTCAGACACAGACAGCTGTCTGTAAATCTGTCTTACCTTCCCTGCAGCCTTTGGGATGGGACTGGTAGCTTTCAGTACAACCTCATAGTGTAAGGTAAACAGATACAAAAATGGGGCTTGAAAGGCAGCCAGGCTTCTGGTTCTTCATTTTAACTCATTTATAGAGACTTATTTATGCAATGGGCAGCAACAAAATTTTGTGCTCCTAATAAGCAGCATGGAATTTGTATCAGTGCTGAATTGCACAGTATTGTTACACAACCACTTTGTCCATGTCTTTACAGAAGAAGAGGCTGGTGATGAAGCAAATAGGGAATCAATATCCCTTGGGTCATTAGAACAGAAGTATAAGCAGAAAGGAATTGGCTACAGAAGTATTAGATGTACTTAAAGTAGACAAACCTGCAGTACCACATAATATGCATCAATAAACATTATCAGATGCTTTCTAGGAAACTGATGAACCTTTAATTTATACTCTATTAGTTCAGTAGCTTCAAGAGAGAACCCACTTCTCTTGTTTTTAAAAGATATAGAGACAAGATATGAAACTAAATAAGGTGATTTAGTTTAAGAACTGCTATGGAGAGATACAATCTTAAGAAATAACTTAAGAGAATAAGAAGCCATACCAAAAAGCATAAGAAAATGTTTTAAGGGCATTGAGAAAGGGATTCATGATTAACCATGATTTTGGAAGCTAGAGTTGTTTCTCTTTTTAATGTTTTATGGTACATGGAGGGGAAGATATATCTACATTTTCAATAAACATTAAAATGTTTCACCACTAGATTAAATACTGTGATAAGAGGTGATTAAGCAGTTGGGATAAGTAAGCAGCCATGACTTGGATAAAGTTCGTAATCAAGGATAGTGGGATGAGAGTTATACGGTTTATCACTCTGGGACATCTTAGTCTCAGCACACTGAAGAGAAACTGCAAATAGTCTTGGATTTCAGTGGTGTCTAGAATTGGTGGGCGAGAAAAAAATGTATCAGCAAGACAGTTCTAATTTTGGGGGTAAATTATGGGGTTTGTAGCAAGGGATTCTGACCACAAGTCCTCTTGCTATCAGATGAGAAGGTAAGCAAGGATGCATGATGAATTTCCTTCTTCCTGAATCCATTCAGGCCCTTAGAGGTGAGCATTACAATGCTATGGGAAGAGCTCTGCTTCACTGAATAGAAAACTACAAAGACTTGTTTATTCTCCCATTTTAATAGATGGTGTCAGAACTGATAGGATCTGGCACACTTGATGTATTGCCACTAATAGACAAATTTGTAGGAAGAAGCAACTAATGAGTTGAGCACCAGAATACTCTTTATTTGGACTGTAGTTACTTTTACTTGCATGTGCTTCATTTGGAGAGTTAAGCCAGTCATTACAGCTTGGCTTAGATGAGGAAAAGCTAAACAAGGTGAAATGAGATTTAGTTCATTTAAAGGACACAGTCAGATTCAGGAAGACTATGTTGGGAGAAGCAGTAGAAGGAAGGATGAAAAATGCTGGGAGAGGAGAACAACCTAAACATATTTTTTTGCATGTGATGCAGAAAAGCCTGATGACTCATGTTTTGACAAATGAGACAACTAGATCAAATTTTAAGCCTAACTTATTTCAGATATTAATACAAAGCACGGCATTAACTTTAAGTAGTTGAGTAGTGGTGAGTGGGAAAGAAAAAATATAAAAACCATAAGTAAAAGTTAGAGATCAAAAACATTCCCCGTAAGTTCAAAGGTAAAGACTGTTTGTTAATAAGCCCATCTCTATCTTGTCTTCAGTACAATATTTGTGAAAAAGAACTTGAACCAAAATGGAAAATATGTGCATTATAATTGAAACTCCTGGCTCTAGATTCAACATTTTTTCTGCAGGTAGTTGAGAAAAATTCTATTCCAACCAATTAAAATGCTTTCTCTCACATTTTATTGAGAGTGATGCTTATTTCCATGTAGCATTTTTCCAGCATATTCTCTCCTGCATTATAAAACAGAGGATAATTAAACTTCTGAATACAGATATTTCAAGCCTATAAATCACTGACTACTATATACAGTGAGATAAGAATTGAAAATAGCATCTTTCTCAGCATTTCGTGTTATACTAAGATCAGTATTTTTAGAATATGGTCCATATGCCTAACTACAAACTTAAGTATCTTATTTCTATACACTACATAAAAAAGTCATTCCTTCAGAATGCATGATTGATCCATCTATTGCACAGTGAAATGGTAGTTATGGGTTTCTACATTATGCGTTATTAAATAAAAATCATGGCACCAGCAGTATCAGAGATCAAATATTAACATCTTTGTTGATATTCAATGGTTCCTTGGGCAAACACTAGTGACAACAAGCCATGCCATACTGAAAGGAACATTTAACAACAATACCTTTAATATATGATGTTTTAACACATACACAAGTTTTATTTATAAAACATAGAATATGTTCACATTAGCAAAGTTTTAAAAGCTGTAGCTTCATTCAAAATTTCTTTCTGATCTTTCATGGTGTGGAATCACCAACTGCTCCTTTGAAATGCAGCAGCAGCTAAACCAACTCACTCTCACCTGACATTAGTGACAACCCATTCAATCTCCTGTCCCATGGTTGAACTCAGTCTGGTTTTGTTTGGAACTAGTTTGGATAAAAAAAACATTCACCTTCACAGGCTGACAAGGAAAGTCAAGTAAATTGAAAGCTATTTATGGCAGCATTTCAATATTCTGTAGCTATTACAAATATCTATATAATCAGCAGTACATAAAGTAGATTGTATTCTATGTGAACTTTCAGTTGATGAGTACTTGATCAGAGATTAATATTTTAATATATGGCTAAACAAATTCATCATCACACACAGACAATTTTTTTTTTTTCGTATCTTGGGTTATAAATTGACAGCAGTAGCAGCTTTCATGCCAGTGGTATCAAACATATGATCAATGACTGTGAGAAATTCAAAGTGACTTTAGACAGCAATGTCCTAAGCTATTTTACTCTGCTGACTGTTACAAGTTTGTGGATTTGGATATGCATTTTAATTTGACCTTTTGCAGACACATTACACCTTCACCAATGGTTTTCATCTTTCCTGTGTTTGCTCTAAATATTGAGGTAATGCTGTGTAAACTTAGGAATTGTCATTATCCAAATTCACCACTATTTTCCAGGTGCTAAATGTTTGGGGTTTTTTTGGGGAGGGAGGATGTCTAATCAAAATACTTGAATATATGGCAGAAGACACAATTACATTGCAAACAAAATGGTCTGGGAAAGGCTTAAGAACCCCAGTTCCAGTAAATTGATGCTGAAAATAGTATTTTTCTGTGCAAAGTTGGGAGCAATCTATCCAGGCTGCAAATACAGATGATTGTTTCTTTAAAATGTTGACATAAATAGCTTTCAATTTACCTGACTCTGGAACAATACAACCCGGTTGCACAGGTCTAAAATTTAGAACATGAAAACAATGTGTTTTCAGAAATACATCATGTAGAGAATTTAGTTTTCAGTAAATCAGTTTTGTCATATAGGATATGGCACTATACTAGTACTAAATTTTTTCCCTCTATGCCATCCACCAGCAGAAACTAGATTTTAAAAACAAACAGAGCAATTCTCAGCCATCAGTTATGGCCATGTATCCCTGCTGCCTTTAGACAGAGTTGCACTGCTGTAATGAATGGCAGAATTTTGCTAATTCAGACAGACAGCTACAGTGTCTTGGTGATTACAGGGAGTTTTTCTGCAATTACAGATTCCAGTTTACATAATGTATTTAGAGGTTGTCACAGTCAACTCTGACTGATGAATTCAATATATGTCTCGTTGCATATGAATACTGTAACCAGGAATGACAGGCAGGAAAAAAAAACCAAAACATTCAGAGATTGAAACATCAGAAGTAACACCTGAAAAAGACCTTAAGGGATAATTTAATGACCTTTCCTGAGGCCAAATCAACTACACCTGTCGTACCTGGAGACTTTTGTGTAACCATTTCTTAAAGGCTTCCAATGGTGAAGGCTTCTTAGTTTCTTCCAAGCAATGTATTGTAGCACCTACCTAATCCTGATGTTAGATTTTTTCCTGATGTCTAATGTAAATATTCCTTGCATCATCTTAAGCCTTTTACTCCTCATCTTTCCCACCTCTGGTTAACCAATAGACAGATCTTGACTGATAATGGTGGTGACACAGGTAGAAGAGTACTGGGCCTGGGAGGGATGCTGGTGTAGAACCGGCTCAGTCACAGGAATTGGCAGCAGGAACGATTTTGCTCTGAGGCATAAGGTGGCCTTTGCTCTGTCAGTTCTGATAAAGATAAAACAGTTTTGTGGTATGTAAATTTGTTGAATGTTTGTTTAGAGAGTGGAGTATGTCTTTCACTGTTGAACATTTGTAAGCTTGTGACCTTTTATCGTAAAGAATCTTGACCTATATACTCACATCTACCCCAAAAAGGTGAAGATTACAGAAATAAGTGAATTGGGATTTAAACAAAACTAGCAATATATGTAAAATATTTTAATAACATTATTTGACTTTTAAAATTCATAAGGCAGTCATGTCAGTTAGCATCAGAAGCCTTAAAGAATTTTACTCATGAAATCTATTCCTTGTTCTTTGTTGTGAAATGAAACATTTTTAGCATAATACGTGAATTAAGGCTCAATTGGCCTTATACAAATTCTTGCTGCTCCTAACTTTCTCCATTTCTCTTTAGGTGCTTACAGAGGCTTTGATTAAGTATGAAAGTTGAAATTAAAGTAGTTGAGCTATTTGCTTCCCTACTCATCCCTTCCTTCTTTCCTTTTTGATAATAGAGATCACATTACTACTTAAGAAGAGTACAGGGATTTGGTTAGGTCATGCAGAAAGAGAATAAGGAAGGCAAAAGCACAGCTAGAACTCAGTCTGGCCACTACTGTATGAGATATAAAAAGTGTTTTTACAAATACATTAACAAGAAAAAGAGAGCCAAGGAGAATCTCCATCCCTTTTTGGATGCAAAGGGGCATATTACCATCATGGATGAGGAAAAGACTGAGGTATTTAATGTCTTATTTCCCTCAGCCTTTAGTAGCCAGACCACTTATCTTCAGGGTATTCAGTCCTCTGAACTGGAAAACAAGGATGGGGAGCAGAATAATCTCCTCATAATCCAGAAGGTAGTGGTTAATGGCTTGCTATGCCACTTGGACGTACACAAGTCTATGACGCCACATAAAATCTACCAAAGAGTGACGATGGAGAAGGCAAAGGAGCTTGCCAAGCCACTCTCCATTGTTTATCATCAGTCCTGGTTAACAGGGGAGGTTCTGGACAACTGGAAGCTTGTCAATGTGACATCCATCTACAAAAAAGGCCAGAAGGAGGATCTGGGGAGCTACAGGCCTGTCAGCCTGACCTCAGTACCAGGGAAGATTATGGAGAAGTTTATCTTGGGTGTGCTTACACAGCAAGTGCAGGGCAGCCAGGGCATCAGATCCAGATAACATGGGTTCATGAAGGGCAGGTCCTGTCCGACCAACCTGATCTCCTTCTATGATCAGGTGACCCATCTAGTGGATGGGAGAAAAGATGAGGATGTTTGTACCCAGAATTTAGTAAAACATTTGACACAGTCCCCTGCAGCATTCTGCTGGAGAGGCTGGCGACTCATGGCTTAGAGGGGATTGGAGAACATATCTTATGAGGAGAGGCTGAGGGAGCTAGTATTGTTTAGCCTGAGGAAGAGGAGGCTGAGAGGAGGCCTACCTGAAAGTAGGCTGTACTGAAACTGGTTCTGGCCTCTTCTCCATAGTAACTAACAACGGGACAAGAGGAAATGGACTCAAGTTGCACCAGGGGAAATTCAGATTAGATATTAGTAAAAAATTTCTTTACTTCAGTAAAGAGTAGTTAAGCATTGGAACAGGCTGCCCAGGGAAGTGGTGGAGTCACCATCCCTGGAGGTGTTAAAAAAATGGGCAAATGAGGTGCTTTGGGACATGGTCTAGTGATCATGGAGGTGTCTGGCAGAAGTTTGGACTTGATGATTTTGGAGGTCTTTTCCAAACTTAACAATTCTATGATTCTATGAACTGCAGTTTCCTAGCTTTCCAATACCTTAGTTGTCTTATGCAAATCCAAGGTAACTTGATTTTTATGAGACTCCTCAGCAGTCTTGAATACCCTAGGAAGAAGTCGTTTAGGCCCAATGAACTGAAACTATACAACTTATTCAATTTATTTCTAACAGTTATGTAAGAGACAAAAACAAAGGCAGGCTTTGGAAAGTGCTAGACTAAAAGTTAACTAGATTACACAGCACGGTATCTTCCTTGGTTTACTAATCATGAAACACAGGTGGCCATCAGGCACTTTCTGCTTCTGCTAATATCTTGTCAATACTCTAACACTGAGGTTTCTTTAGAAGCTTGTCAGAAGGAATCTAAATTCCTTAGATTTGCAAGTGTTTAAGCCAGCACAAATTCACATCTACCATTTACATTGTGGTATTTCTTACATGTGATGGCAAAGTACTCCTGCCAAAGACATTTTAACCGAGGCTAGAAACAAATATTTATTAGAAAGGCTTATGGGAAAATGGAGAAGCTGAAATCAGATAGCAGGGGAGGAGATATTTCTGAAAGTTATGATATTCAGAGAAATTTGTGATTCTTCATCCACAAACTGTTCTAAGAAAGATTTAAAAAGCATTATGGTAGTTACAAGGAACAGAAAACAATCTGAAAGATATGAGACAGTTGGAACTACCTTCTCCTTAATTTTTATAAATTCTTATACTGATTAAAGTTGTGTGCCAGCAACAAGCTCTCAGAAAATATTATATAGTCAACGATTTTTAAAAGAAAACATTCAGGCCACAGTGTATTGGCTTAAAAATAAAGCAGATATTCAATGTTCTTTTACAGTCCAAAATTATCAGAAATTTTATTTCAAAGAACTTATAGACTCTCAATTTTTCTTTTCGGCTCTTAGCATAATGCTTAATAAATAGGGAGACAGGGAAAGCCAACTCAAGCAGAAGTGACTGATAGATGCCCAGTGAAATTCAATGTCTCAGAAAGAAGCAGCTTCCCAGACAGCAGTGAGAAAAATATTCAGGAAATTGTTTAAAATTCCTCACTCCTTTCCCAAGTATCAATAACAAAATGAATAAAGCATTTCATTTCTGCTTGGCTAGAAGTCCTGAAGATTCTGAGAGATTGTTAAGCAGATAACTTTAGTGCATGAAAAATGCATGCTAGTCGTTTTGTTCTTATGTCAGTTATTTAACACGTTGTATATAAATCAGCTTGGAAGATATAGAGTTTAATCATTTCTGGGTTTATTGCTTTACCATTTCACTATATTTATCTTGCATCCTGTGAAGATGGAACTTTGATTTAAAATTTCACATTTGTAGGCCCGTGTGTCAATACTGCACACACAACTCTGACAATTACTCCAATGGGAATCATATCATTAGGCTTTACAGATAACACCCCTTCTATGGATCAGTGTAATTGGTAGTCTTCAATGGATTCACATGGAGTGTGCATACAGGACACTAATGTGCTTTGGGGAAGGTCTAGTTCTCATTGTCTGTGAAATATCAAGCACACTGTAGCCTCTGGGTGTTATTATGTAATTTATGTTCATTTGTTTTCTCTACTGATAAGAAATAGTAATTTATTCAGCAAGTATATAGCTATGTTTTGCCTGTTTTATATTCACATTTCTTTAAACACAACATAGAAACTTAAAATGAAAAGCTTTCTTGGGGTATAGGGTCCACTGCCCTGCATTGCAGGCAGTGAGTCCTAGAGCTCCCTTCAGAAAACAAACCAAACAGGAAAACACCTTATGCTCCACACTATGAGTGAGCAGTGACGTTTAATCTCACTGTGCTCATTTCTGTCCTGGTTTTGTTCCCTGTTCCATGTTCACACATCCTTTTCCTTTTATTACTATATACAGATGTCCCTTCTCCAAGCCTTACTTTCCTATTCTCAGCCTTCACTTAGTCTCTCTCTCTCCTGGATGTCTCAGAATTTATCATCTTCACCTCCTCTACAATTGTCCAAACACCATCAACTCTCTAATACACAATGTTTTGTGTTAGGATGTTATGGATCCAGTAATCAGGGTTGAAAGATCATATCTCATAGGAAAACTTACAATCTTAATTTTAAAGTCCTCCCATGAAGAATCTCCCCCACTGTTAAGGCTTTCAGCCATTCTCTTTTCTGGTTTAATAACTATCAATTTCTTTACCACACTATATTTTTATCATACCCTGAAAAAAAAATCTCCCTTCTAACGTGAACTTTACTTTTTCTGATTTGTGAATGTATAACACTATACATTTGGGTTTGTCATACTAATAGTTTTTTTGTATGCACAAACTTGTTACTTGGAATATAAGAGGTCTACGAACACCTTGGTCTGAGTGACACCTAGAAATAAAGATAATTCCCCTTTCAAGTACGTCTAGTTTCCACAACCTGTCCTGTTTTTAAACAAAAGCTGATGTATATCTGTAAACCTAAATACATGACTTCAGTGACTAATTTACAGACTCTGACTCCTGTTTGGCAGAGACCCTCAGCAGTCCTGAACTATAACCTCAGCAGACCCTTCCCTCCTGCAGTCTCTTCCAGATGCCTTAAGCTTCATACTGCCCAGTGAGTTGGATGCTGTGAATCCTCCCTGCTCACAGCACAAGGAATTTTTATGCCTAAAAGTGCCATGATTTTCACCCAACTCTCAGGCATTACACTGCTAAACATTCCTAGCTCCCAAGCCTCCTTTACATTTGGCCTTAAGTGGTTTTTCATAGAGATGTATTTAGTACAGATGGTAAGCCATAAAACTGTTAGAGAGATTATTTATTTTAAATTATTTCATCAGGAAAAACTCACCAAGATGACTCGGTTCATTTCCAAGACTATCCCAAGGCAAAACGTGTTGGTAGAAATGTCAAATAAATAACACATACAAAATGCAATTACAAACAATTGTGATTTTTGTGGATAATAAGGTTTAAATAGCTGTAAACCTAGGACCTAAAGTCTTTAACAATAAGGGTTGTTTATATATTCTCATCCAGGTCAGCTGTCTAACATGCAAAGCCTGTTATCCTTCATAATCATTAGTTCTATGCATTGAAACATACTTTTTCAATTCAGTCAGGTACTAGATTACCTTTTTTTAAGTACATTTTGGAATATTAAGAGTACATGTCCAAATTCTGCTGAGACATGCAGGATCTTAGAGCTATATTCAGCCATAGGAAGGAAGGCTGCATTGTCTTCATATAGAATAGATACATCACATGATGATAAGTGACCCTTGTGTTGATTATATTAATAATTATCAAATGTTTTTCCGCTGTCCCTACAGTTTATATTCTTTGCTTCTTGTACCATGACATAGGAGAACTGTATCTTGGTGAAAGGCACCATACAGGATATATCTGGAAAGGAACAATTTGACTTACAGGTTATGGGCAGACATGGAGTTGCCTGCCCCAGTTCTCAGATATGTCCTATTCCCATCTTCAGTAATTTCTCCTCAGTTACACCCTCTACTCTGCCCCTTGAGAGTCCCTAATTTTCTTGCCATTATGCATGTATGCAAGTGAATGTCCCTCCCAGAGGCACAGCACTACCCCCAGGGTAGACAGTACAACTACTCTGAGATGACAACTTGTACGAAGGGACACAGAGAAGGCTTAAGACATCTCAACTTTACTTCTTAAAACCCTTCCTACTCAGAGTAAATTTGAATTTATCACTTCATGATGAGCAAGTTCAGACCACAGAACAAGATAGAAGCAGCATCAAGGCTCAAGACAAGCATTCAGAAAAGCTGAAGCCAAGCAGGGAAGCAGAGAAGCTAATTTCAGGGTAAGGATTGTGATCACAACTGGGTATAGACAAATCTGGAAAGACTGAGCAACCTGGCCAAAGTATCAGTGCAGCAGAGCATACTAATGATGCACATAGGACACATGTGATTAGGACTCACATGTGATTATGATACATAAAGAAAAATACCGAGGCTGGAGTAGTGAGCCTCATTCCTCCTGTCATGCTGTTGGGTGCCCACCAGAGTGTCCAATAAAGGCAGACTACTTCTACCTAATTCCTGAGGCTCATTTGGAGACAAGCAACATCCTTGTCTCCCTTTATATTAATTTGAAAGAAATAGGCACCTATAAAGTATGATTTATCTAGACTATTTTAGGTGTCTATTTCAGAATGATTTGAATCACAAGTGCCTATTTCTGCATTCTTTATAAAAGGAAATTGTGATGACTAGCTCAGAGTTGAATGTTTACACTGGAGACATCTGCATTTGGTGAGATGAATTCAAGCCGTAGAGTTTAAACAGACCAGACAAAGAATAAAGTGTTTCAATAGCATGAACAAAAACATGGCTTACGTCAGCATCTTACAATACATCCTGAGATTTTTATCTTTGCAGAAAAAGGGGTTACCAGAGGGACTTGGCCTTTTAAAAACATTATTGGGTATGTGTTTGCTAAGTAGAGGGTAAACAGGAAAAGAAAGGAAAGGAAACAGAGGTGAGGGACTAATGAATACAGGACAAGGAAAACAACAGGAGGGCATATATGACTGACATGAGGTCACCAGTGTGGGGGGAGTGTGGGGGAGTATGAAAAGTCAAAATCAACAACCAGGAAGCTTAGGACTGACAGTATCCAGCCAGAAATTCAGAGTAACATGGTCACATCATTACTGCCTGATCAGCCCAGAATTAGTATTCCTGAACTCTCACAGATTGTGAATCCAAGATAACAATGGCATGGACTTGAAAGGCGATATGTAAATGGTCTGACATTTAACAGCAATAAATCCCATTTTATATCCATATTTTTGTGAATCTGATAGTACACCCTTGATTTTTTTGAGCTTGCCTCTAAAATGAAGAGAAGGAATTAGACTCTCTGTTAAAAAAAAATAGGATCTCTGTCATTCTTTATAAAGTAATTGAGCTCCTTACACAAATGTTAAAATTTGCAAAATCTGTGTTAAAATTATAAGAATTAACAAAAGACTTGTTCTTTCAAACCATCTTCCATACCTGTCCTTATCTGTTCAGATTTGTAGGACTTCAGGCCAGGATCTCTCTACAACTTCTTTATTACACAATCCTGAGCGATTTAGATGATTCAAAGCTGTCAAATTGGCTCTTCTCCTACGACAAGTGGTAGTTAATTTTGCCATAAATATCTCCAGTTTAGTTCTTAATTGTGAATCATCTGAACAAAAAGGAAATAATATTTCTGGTATTCTTCCACAGTAGCAACAAAAGTTGAGCATTGTCAGAACATAGACAAGAAATAGGTGACTTGCACAACTACAACCTTTGGTATAGTTGCTGCCTCTGAACACTTCCCATACTCAAACTGCTGGTTACTTCTACTGTGCACCTGGGAATGAGGTCTCGTGAGCCAGATGAAGTCTCAAGTGCCTCATGATCATTTTTCCCTTGCAGGCAATCCCTACTTATTCTGAGTCCAGAACCACCACAAATGCTTTCTTACACTGAGGTTAACAAAAAACACATCTAAGTTCCTGACCATGCTCTGTGATCATACTTAAGGAGAAAGTATGTTTACAGACTCTGACTCCCGTTTGGCAGAGACCCTCAGCAGTCCTGAACTATAACCTCAGCAGACCCTTCCCTCCTGCATTCTCTTCCAGCTGCCTTAAGCTTCATACTGCCCAGTGAGGCTTCTGGGATTTCTGAAAAATGCCTATGGCAGATAAAAAGGTACCTTGAAGCACAGGGAGTACCTGGGGTTTGCACCAGGAGTACTAAAAAAGCCATGTGGGATGCTTCAAAAGGAGACAAGAAATAATGAATATATCAGGCCTCTGGTCAAGTCTTCTGCCCAGAGTGCAGATCTCATTATCAGGTTCACAGAATTGAAGACAAGGTACAACCTTGCAGAGGAGTTTTGGACCATTTTAAAAGATGGAAAAGTGTCTTATTCTGGTATTCAAACATAGAGCGTACATGGCTGCAAGTCAATGTCTCTCCCACCTGAGCTAAAGAGAATTCCTTGAATAGTAATAGTGCCCAGAACAAGTAGCCTGAGAACAAAAGGGCCCTTTAAACCCTCAGTGCTATTACAGGCACTACAAATAAGAAATACTTCTTTGTGGTAGATTATTTACATATTAATAATTTATATTATACAAACATTTTCTTATATTATCATATGCATTATAAATAAATTATTTGCTTCATTTGTCATTATAATTAGTTCATTTCAAAAGGAATAAAAACCTAAGAATGATTACTACTTTGTGATTTGGAAAATAATTCTAAGGACATATGTAATTTTAATTTAAAATATTTATTAAGTATTCTCTCAAATATGATTTACATCCCTTACTGGGTTGGCTTTTGTTCCATATGTTTTGTACAAAATACAGATCAAAGCTCTTTATGTTGTCTTGGATAACAACACAGCTTTCATGTAAACATACATCTTATGTATCCTATTTTAATGTACGTACTGGAGTAAGTCCTAAGGGAAATAAATGCCACAAAGTTAAAATGATTTGCATCAGCTGATATGGTAACTTACACCATGTGGTAATTTAGCCTGCCTTAATTATTCTGAATTTCTTCAATTTATACTGCATATCCACAGAAAA
Organism: Todiramphus chloris collaris; assembly: GCA_025345505.1. Taxonomy (NCBI): domain Eukaryota; kingdom Metazoa; phylum Chordata; class Aves; order Coraciiformes; family Alcedinidae; genus Todiramphus; species Todiramphus chloris. The sequence goes on from JANVCC010000018.1 coordinate 17,819,551, forward strand.
TTAAAAATACAGGAAATGCCACTTCCATTTACAGCCTTTTTTGACTCCTCTGTACTATTTTGGTTTTCCTGTAGTGAAGAAGATTGTATCAGATAAGCTAAGGGTGAATCAGTATAAGCAAACTGAGAAATACCTGGATGTTTCATTCCCATGATGCTTGACAGTTCTGTGTCACGTCTTATACATTTGCTCTGCCTCCTGTAGAGAACCATGAAGTACAGCACTTTGAAAGAGCAGAAGAAATTAATAGAACAGTTTTTTCCTCAAGAGTTTCAATATTACAAAATGGAATGAAATAAGAATATATTGGCCTGCCACTTGTGTGCTGTAGGTGGGTCAATTTACTTCAGTTTTAGTGTTGCCTTTCCAATCTACATCAGCAAATTATTTATCATTAAAGAACCTGTAACACTCTGAACTCATCACATTTTGGTACGAAAAGTCACATCATCAGATACATCATTAGAATTTCTGGAAAACAGCTGAAATAAGGAATATATTGTTGACAATTTACTAAGAGTCTTAGATTTACACTACAGTGATGCAACAGCTTTTGAAAGAACCAGTTTAAAAACAAGGCAGCCAACATCCTTTTTTAAGTATTTCACCTCAGTTGTTGATGCTGTACTAAGCATCAGTACAGCATCAACGGCAAGCTCATTTCTGAGACTAGAAGACATTTTTTGTAAAAGCTCTCCAACTCCAAGTGTCTTATGTACTACAACATCATTTTGTAACCTCTCTTCAAATCCCTTGCTCAATCCCTAAGGATTCAAATCCAAAAATCTCAGAAATCAGTGGCCATGTAGTGTCCATTAGCTTCAATGAGTTTTAAATAAGTCTAAGATCACCGTGAAGTAAAAGTTTCTAATAGAAACATTTCACAGTATAGCAAAAAAATCACGGAGTCAACAGAATCTCAGAAGTGGAGGTTTAGCTTTGCTCAGCTTTCATTTCTGTCTCAAAGGGCATAAAAGAAGCAGAAATTTATCCAGGATTCATACTTGTTTCCTGAACAGTTAGGTACTATCTTCCTCTCTTTCCAATATCACTGGGATAATATGTGTTAGTATTTCTAGCACATGTACTTGCATGTGCTTCCTTTCTCAGAAGCTGAAAGATCATGAATAATCAGTAACCTGCATTTGACTGTTCCTTTCAAGTACGTTATTTTCAAAGTGTGGCTATCAAATGGATGTGTTCTATTTTGTTCCAATACAAAATTGCAAACATGACCTCAAAGCCATGTAGCCATGTTCTTCAATATTAGGACCTCTCTGTAAAAAAAAAAAAAAAAAGAAAAAAAAAGTCAGTTGTAACACATTTCCAGTGAAGAAACATTCTCTCAAAAATTCCTCCAGAAGTTTATTAACAATTCACTGAATCTTCCCTATGCTTTTCATCTTCGAAGGTAACTGAGCATTTCTGGGGTCTTAATGTAGATTTTCAAGAAGACAATTACTCTGAGAAGGATGGTCTTTGTCAACAGCAAAACACTGGACTGAGGGACAATTCCCACTTACTAATTTCATTATCATGCTTGTGAAATTGTTTTCATTGCTCCAATTCTTTTTGTAATCTTGTCCTCTGCATTCAGGAAAGATGAAAGCACACAGACAGAGACGTTCATTAGGAAAAATATCCATGTAACTTCCTTACTCTCCAAAGCACTCAATGTAGTGTGCTGACTATCTGCAGATACACCCTTGAAAAGCAACGTGAATTTAGCACAATAGAATGAATTTGTTTTGTCAGTGGCAGTGTGAAATTAGTTTACATGATACAATATTCCTTTTAGAGAATAATTATGTTGGGATGGTGTTAATGCCATTCACTTATTCATTTGGAATATCTAATGAAAACTGTTTAGGAAACAAATGGCTAATTATGTTCTACATGCAAAATAATTAAACATTCAGAAAATGGCAAGGCTGGATATTAGTATTAAATATGATATTAAGTTTTACCTAAAAGGACATATTAGGCCAATTCAGGAGGAGAAAATAAAATAAAATATGTAGATCACCTGTGAGGTATTAAGATGCTGGTGAAGAAATTTACTAGCAAAAATATTACAGCTGGAATAGCTCCAGAGATTCATGGTACTCACACTTGTATTTTCTCAGGTATACTACCAGACATTTATCAAGCAGGAGTAGAAATGTAGTAGATAAATATTCACTTAATATTCTGAGTTCCAAATCTTCACAGACATAATGTATTATTTGACTCTAGCCCACCTCTCCTGAAAAAAGTGAAATTACGTCAGAGGGAAAAGATCCTCCCTTATCTCCTTTAGGGCACACTTATGCTACATAATGCAATGCAACACAAAGATATGCCAGCCAGCTGCAGTGCATACTGAGAGCAGCATAGTTGCACCATGACATTAGTACAGCTGAGCTGAGCATCTTTGCTACCACACCAATATTCTTCTAGGACCGGAACCTGCTCTTAAAGCCTGCACTCAGATTTCCCTAGAGAGTACACTGAGAATAACCTAGCAGCCTGTAGAGCAGCTAACATCTATTACTAGCAGCATCAGAGGCATCTCTGAATACAAGTGTCCTTGTATGGAGTCCCTACTTTCTAGCTCCTACAATCATGAAGTTATTCTTAGATAGCTCTTAAACACTTCACAGGGCTCTCAGAAGTAGAGACTAAACTTAGGATCCACTGGTACCTCATGTATGTTTGAGCTAAACAACTAACAAAGGCAGTAGGAAATGTTTCTGCCTCCTATGTGATGTGCTCTAATCGTCAGAGAAAACATAGCACAGTGAAAGGACAGAGTTCATGCTTAATTTAAAAACTAAAAGAAAAACCACAAACCAAACTAAAAACAAACAAACAAACAAAAAACAAACAGACAAAACCAAACCAAACCAAACCAAAAAGCCTAAGCATTTTGTCCAAATTCCTTATTTCCAAGTGCTTACAAGAAAATACCATTGTATGCTGTAGGGAGGGAAATTTGGGGTTTTGGTCTGCACATGCACATGAGACCATTTCCTCTGTATTTTGATTCTGCTTATCTGTAACATATTGAATAATAAATGTACAAATATAAATGTTCTCAAAGAAGGATAAGCAAAAGGAAACAGTTGTGGGCAACCTTCATCAGGAAACAAAGGCTGGGCCAAGAACATGCTCTGAATTCTGCTACAGCAGAAGGATGCTGTCAATCACCATTCGTTTTTCTTTCCCCTTCTACCATTTATTTGTAGAATAAACAACAAAGCAGTTAAGATCAGAATGCTAAATAATTGTTTTATCAGTAACAGTGATAAATAAATAGCACCCTCTGTGATAATTATTTTCTCCCCTCTTCTTTTCTTAACCTATCTTCCAAATATCTTTATTTGGAAGATATTTTCATTATTATAGTTATTTTTATTATTGATTTAGCAGGTGGCTTCTTAAATGTGGTTTCTGTTTTCTTCTGTAAGCTATCTCAGGGGAACATTTTCTAACACTTCTGCTTTTCCATGCTGGCTGAAATAAACACAGACATTTTATATTAAGTTAAAAATTAAATAAAGTAAAAATATGTACTGTTTTTCAAAATGCTTTATACTTCTAAATATTGCTACTGGAAAAGGCCTTCATTACATCATCTATGTCAATGCTTCCCAAATCTTGAACTGAATTCTAGTAAGAAGATAAGGCATTTTTAATAAACACCATAATAATAGTATTTATTAATATTTGTTGACAATATTTATTTATTATTATTTAGTTATCTTTATAATTATTAATAAATACATTAACCATTTTTACTAAAAACAATAAATAGCCCAAAATGTGTCCCAATTAAGCAATGATGCAACTCCAGACATTACCTGTTCATCTTCATATAAAACCCAGACAAAAGGTTCTGCAGACAAGTTAATGGAAAAGTGGTTTGAGGAAAGAACAGCCCGACGGTGGTATTGTGTTAGATGCCGTAAAGCAGCTGGGTCCAGCTGTCAGCCTCCAACAGTCATTTTCCATTTGGTCTTCCACCATTTTTCTAAAAGAAAACAACACTTTGGACCAAGAGTTGTCCAGGCCCAGAGTATCTGAACACAGTGGTATTGCACATAGTTAAGCAAGAGATATGAGGTTTGGCCCTTTTTCTGAGACATAAGGTCCCAAAACAGAGTTGTGAATCACAGAATCGCTAAGATTGGAAAAGACATTTGAATGTCTTTTCATTCAGATCATCAAGTCCACCCTCAACCTAACTCTTCTACCCTAACAACCCACCACTAAACCTTGTCCCCAAGCACCACATCCAAATGATTTTTAAACACATTCAGGGATGGTGACTCAACCACTTCCCTGGGGAGCCTGTTCCAGTGATTAACAACCCTTTCTGTAAAGAATTTTTCCTGATATCCAACCTCCTTTCAGGTATTTGTAGAGAGCAATAAGGTCTCCCCTCAGCCTCTGTTTCCCCAGACTAAACAGACCCAGCTCCCTCAGTCACTCCTCATAGGTTATGTTCTCCAAATCCTTTACCAGCCTTGTAGCCCTCCTTTGGACCTGCTCCAGGACCTCAATGTCCTTTCTGTATTGAGGTGCCCAAAGCTGAACACAGTACTTGAAGTGTGATCTCAACAGTGCCAAGTACAGGGTCAGGATTACTTCCCTGCTGGTCACACAATTTCTGAAACAAACCAGGATGCCATTGGCCTTCTTGGCTACCTGGTGCACAGCCCTGGTGAAGACGACTTATTATTTAAAGTCTACTATGTCACTGTGATCTCCACACACCTGCCTGAAAGTCACCAGGAGCTTGATAGTCAGTGGAAAACCTGAGAAAGTCTTTTTCGATGACTTCTCTGGTCCCAGTATTGCTCTGAAAAAAAAAAAAAAAGCAAAACAAAAACTGCATTTCTGTTACATATACTTCCTCTACAGCTCCATTAAACTGCACAATAGCTACAAAATGTGAGAACTATTGAACTGTTCATCAGTTTTTTTAGGCTGCAAAGAAAATTACGTTCCTGAAAAGAGGGTGACACAGTATTCTGGTCCCAAATCTCATAACTGTAAGGTATTTATGTCCTTAATTAAAAGCATAATTTCTTTCCTTTATGGCACTTTAAACGTTTTTGTATATTTTTTAGGATAAGAGAATGGGGGAAAATAAGGGGAAAATAATCCTGCCTCCTAACAAATGAAACTTAGAAACCAGGAGAACAATTACTTTCTTTTCCAGGTTGAGTGAAAACCATACAGCCAGGGGAAAAAAAAAAAAAAAAAAAAAAATTCAGTCTAATTCTGGGCCTCCATCTGCTTTCTGGACAGATATTCTTTTTCCATCATTGTCTGTGGGTATTAATACAGATAGTAAAGGCAAGGCCTGAACTAGATAATTCAAATAATTCTGTTTTCATTTATCAATCTGACTACTAGCAATCAGGGAATTTTGTTAAAAACGTCAATGATTTTTATCTTGACAGTGCCTCTTTAATAACTAAATGGAACTCATATTAATTATTTATGTCCTTTAAAGTGCACTGAAGAGCTTTGCTGAAAATTGCCACTTTTATATTTATAGAACACTAGCACATGTATAGATAGGTTCAAAATTCATTATTTATACAGAGCTGGCTTTATTTATAGGAATCAAGTTCAATAATTAGCATCACATACAAGATGTGGCCCATTCAGCTCTAGTGGAGTGGGCATAAGGTGGAAAACAGATGCTAAACAGAAAGCTCTAGTAGGTTCAGAAATCAAAGTGACTATTCTCCAGCCTATTGGATAGCAAGGAAATAATACCATTAGGTCTGCTTTGTTGTTCCTGGATTTTTAGTGACTGTATTCTTTAAGTGTTTTAGTCAGTGCAGTTACTCAGGCTTACTTTGTTCTTTCAAATAGCTCTAAAAGAGTGCATAAAATACAATGGGCCAAATATTGTATTCAAAACTCCTTACCTCTAAGAGTGCCTAAGGACAGCAGTATGAAAACAACACACAGAGAAATTTCTTCTTGCGTAGTGAAAATACAACCCTTCTCCATGTCAGTGAAATGAATGATCTCTGTTATATGTAATTTTTGATGTTGCTAATGTTCTGAAACACTCCAAACAGCCTTCACCCTGTATTTAGAGGTTATATCAAAATACAAAAAATACAAATCTTAAAGATTCGGAGGTTTACAGAGAAAAAGCTTAAGGCTGTAATCCTGGGCCTTGTACCTTAGCGAGCCTGAACAGTCCACTTTTATTGCCATCATGTAACTAATGCACCATCAATATTTCATGCATGTAATTTCAAATGAGTAAATAGCTTTCTGCAAGTTGCATAATTTGCTCATAATCTCAGTGTGTCTTGTTCTATTTAAAGCTAAGTGCCACCATTTTAAAAATGCCCCAGCAGGACTGACTCAGTCTAGCCAAGAATGATTGAATCTTACAAAGCCCCCAACCTCACTCTCGCTGCCACCCATTCTTACTGCAAAGGCAAACCGTTTATCCCAATGCAAACACCAAAACAAAGCCAGGTAACAGATCCTACCAAATATTTAACATTGTGACTATTTAGTCACTAAGGGAGAGATAAGAGAGGAAGCAAAAAGCTAAACTGTGACATATGAGGTGTGCTACATTTAGGGAAGCTAATGAAATTGAGGGCTCGGCCATTAACCTTCAAGGAAGAAAAGCCAGGCCTACTGCTTTAAAAATTGCTGGGACCAATCTTTCACCACGACAAGCATTAGTAATGAATAATTAAGCATTTAATATAATGTTGCTTTGGTGAAAAATGATAATTTTACAATTGATGGCCCCTAAATCTATTCAGTGTTATTATGGTGCAGTAAAAAGAGGAAGAGAGCTTTGATAAAATGCAAGTTTTTCAGTGGAGGAGGGATTTTTCCTGGTGTTTTTCTTTTTTTCTTTTTTTCTTTTTTTTTTTCCTGATGGTTGGACTGAAGCATTTTCAGTTATTAGGTATAAAATCTTCTCACAGATGAGCAGTGGCCCTGCTGAGAGAATTTCATGAAAAATTTAAAAAGGGAAAAATTCAACCTGAAACAGTCTCACGTCTCATGCCAGCTCGCCTGAGGTCGAACTGTGTTTTCCCCCATAATATTCAGCTAATGTCAGGGAAATAAATCATTCAGCAGATGCAAATGCTGAAAGACTCCAAAAATGAAACTTTAACAACTCAACCTGAGAACCTATTTTGATTAAGTGATATAGTTATTTAAAACAATTTAACAGATGCTCTCTTACTTAGTAGTAAATTATTTGAACTGTACTCAAGATCAATCTTTGCAGTTAAGAAAACTGACAAGCTAAATTGCAGAGACTCCTCACAGCCATTTCTTTCTTCCTTAGAGACTGATGCTGATAGCAAGAATTTTAACTGTAGATTATCACAAATACATGTTTTGGTGGGTCTCATGAGGAGACAGGTTGCATTTTGTCATCATGTATAAAACCAAAGTATCTTGGTCTGATTTAAGCTGGTTCAAATAGAACTGCTTTAGAATCCACTTCCATATACAGCACAGAGAAGGTAAAGAAATAATGACATCTTTTATATCTTAGCTAAAAGATGAAGGGAAGCCTTTGCTCTTTACAGTCTTTACACTTAGGTATGACATTTACCAATGACATTCAGTATACATTTAGTTTCAATCCCCCTAAACAGTCACAGGCACTGTGAGTTTTCAGTGTATCATGAATTATCCTTAAGAAATAAAAGGCTAAAAAAAGGTAATACTTCAATAACAGGATTTAGGCTATATTCTTCTCTCAGGGGAGCTGATTATTTTCCTACTCTCACAAAGACTGAATTACCTTACATCTATGGTAAATCTCTCCTTCTAACTTTAAAAATCACTGTGAATTTTGAGAAGTGTGCCTATGTGTTCACACACATACATATGTAGAGATACCAATCCCTCAGAAATAAATATAAATCAAGAAAGAACAGCAAGTATTCTCCAGACAGATTGCAGTCTCTAGCAGTTGTATAGAAATGACCACTAGCTGGTTGCACCAGCTTCTTTTCCCAGGGTTTAAAAATGCATCAGCTACAAGAAAATCTAGTAAGCAGATTAGTGCTGTAAGTCTGACCTTGAATAGTTCATAAATTAATAATTAAACCCAGGGTCCTAGAAAGAGAAGAACTACAGCTTTTCCTAAACACCTAGAATGCTTTCTAGAAGACTATCTAGTAACCAGAGATCGGGCATTATGAGTATCTGAAGTATAACTATTTTTTCTTTCTTCTGATAGCACAATTTTCAAGTTAAAAAAAATAAATTAAAAAAGAATTCTGGAGAAGGTTTTTCCTCTCAAAGTTTTTTCTTGAAAAGCAGACATAGCAACTCCACCATGATATTAAGTAGATCTTAACTATCACTGTCCCACTTTGTAATTAGAGAAACAGAGATACAGATTTTGGGTTGAAGTTATCAGCAAAGGCACAGCTACCAGTTTTACCTCATTTCCCCTTAGACCCTGCTGCTTTTGTCATCTGACATCATGTGTGCCCTATCAACAAAGTTTATCACCATCACGACACTCCATTCCACCTACTTTGAAAAAGAACAGCTTAGGACTGAGTCTGAGTGCATCAATACAAAGGCTAACAATTTGTGGTCTTAATTTAAGAAAATTGATACAACTTTCAATCTCACATCAGTCAAAAAATTCAGTCAGTCACTGCTGCAAGACAGTAAGTCATGATCAAGCTCCTATCTCTCAAACAACGAAATCAAATGAGATAAAGCAGAGTGGAGCTAATAGCAGCAGTTTATTTTCTGCATGTTTCTCTTCAGGTTTGTTTTTCCACAGGTGCTTTTTATCATATAGAATATCTTTACTGACAGAATCGCATAACTTCATATACACTGAAGTGGAAAACCTGCCTTTTTCTCTTAAACTTATTACAAGTAACTCAATTGAAGCCATCCAATCCTCATAACACAATTTTTTGTACTTTCACTAGTTTAAAACCATTTTCTGGTGCTATTTTCCACTTCTTTTATAAAAAGCGGAAGAAAAAATATTTTAGGGCTATTTACCACATCTTATTGCAGGAGAGTACCAGTGACATATGGTCTTTTATTAAAAAGAGAGTTTGTTTATTTATTGAATTTCTATGTTCTTAAAACAATGGATGAAAATGTGTGCCCATAGCTAAAAGATAGTGCTAATAATAATAAAAGATTATTCCTAAAACAATACTTTATTACTTGGTCTCAATCCTTTCTTTAATATGATTAGTACAAATTCTTGACTCCACAGACATCAGTCAATATCCAGGAGTCAGATTTCATAGACACCTCATGTGAGTATATTTAAGGCGCCTACACATGGGTGAGAAGTACATTGAAGCTCATTCTATTTTCTAGGTTGTCCAGTATGAGCCAGGTCTGTAGTCACATATACAAATAATACTGAAACATAAAGAAAACTCCAGGGAGGAAAAAACAAAGTCAATTGTGTACAGAAAGAGAACTTAACTTGTTCTTGCTATCAGAAATGGAACACTGTAACACACAATGTATCTACAAAAATACCTTTAGTTCACTTCTTATATGAATTCTCAGGCTTGGGCTGTGGCTGACCAGGAATGTGGGGCTAGTGTTCAGTTGGGGTCAGATAGAATTAATTTTTTTTTATGGCCACCAAAATAACAGTCAAGCTCAAGATTCAAATATGACCAGCTACTGACTGTATTGACAGCTGGAATGCAGAAACATAGAGGCTGTTTGCAGAAGTTTTCTCCCCAGAAACATCTAAAGATCCAACAAAGAAATTAAGCTCAGCAATCATTCTTATTAACCCAACTTGTATATCCATAAAGTATAACCAAAGAAAAAGAGATCTTTTAGAGTACTTCCTCCATGTATAGAATAATCTCAAGTATTTCTACACCACCGATGATTTCAAAGAGCAAAAACACAGATGGAAAATGATCATATGCTACAGGGAACAGGAGGGAATAAAGGTTCATATAAATGTGATCCAAAATTCTGCTTGAAGTTTAGAAAAGCTGGTAGGTTTCCTGTGAAAACATTTTTCTTGTTTCTCATAAAAGATACCACCACTGGATACATTTACTGCCATTAACACCAGAAAACCCTATAGACAGAAATTACAATGGGGCCTCAGTACCTTATTCTGAAGACAAAAACTTCCACAAATCTCAGCAGCACAAGCCTTACTGAGGGAAAGACACACCTTTGAGAGGGACCTAGCTTGAGGAGAAAGTCAGAAGAATCCAGTAAGACAACAACAATCTCTCAGAAGAGCTCACCTGGGATCAGAGAGGGAGTAATAGGCTGAGGGAAACGTTAATATTTCTATCCCTGTATTCCTCAGTATTTTTCAGTGACTTCTACCCAAGTCAGTGGGTAGAATGAATAGACAGATTCAACTGAGAAAGTTTTTTCTGCACAAAACATGGGCTTCACATATCATAATATTTATGTTTCAAATTTGAACATCTTGTCTACATAGACACTCATACCCTTTCACTGAACACCTGTATCTGTACTGGAACATGTTGATCCGTTGTTGTGGCCCTCCAGCACACCGCTATCTGTTGTTGCACTGCATTGGAGAGCACAGTACTCACTCCACATCTGGAATGTGCAAGTGCACAGGGGAATCAGGCAGTCAGCCAGTCTTAGCCAGCTCCTTGTTGTCTGGCAAGCAATATCAGGAACCAAACAACAAAAGGACATCTCAAGGACGGGATGAGGGAGCTGAAGATTGATGAAATAATGACCACCAGAGGTGCCCAAGACACCCACACGTGTGCAACAAGGGGGATGACTGCTCTTAGCCACTGTGGGTGGAAAAATACTGTTCAGCCTCTGTGCACATGCTGGCCACATGTGCACCGATACCAGAGCAGTCTCCACACCCCTGCCAGGAGAGATATAAGTAGCCTGCTGAGGCAGGGAGAGAGAAGAAGGAATATATTTTTGTAAGGTCAACCTGATGCACATCTTGATCCAGGGGACACCCTTCAGAAGGCATTAGGACCTACCGACTCCTCTCCCTGAGCACCGTGCTATGTGCCCTCCTCCTGCTCAATGGTTTGGGGTCAGTATGTATGTGGGGATGTTAGATAACTAGCTGGGTTTGCTTGAATAACATTGCTTTTGCTTATTAGCTGTATGTGTGAGCACTGTTCCTTGTGAAACAGGAATCCTTCACGAACAGGAAAACACCCTTTCACTCAAACCCAAACCAACACTTTCAAAACTCCTATCTGCATCCTTGCCGAGACACAGTGTTCTCAATGCACAACACACTAAGGACAACACAACTCTTCTATTTATAAGCTGTCCAACATTGTTTCCCATCATTCAGCTCCCTGTCTTTTTACAGAAATACCTACACTTTCACACAAGGCAACACTGTGCATTGCCTGAATCCAGCACTGAATTGTAAACGTAAGATGCATCTTGACTCTCTTCCTTCCACATTTTTAGTTATCTCCACTAAAGAATCACATCTTTTCAATAACAATTTGGTTTTGGATATACTAATGTACAAAATATACTTTAAGACAATGGGAGTTTTGATTACTGGATACAGCTTTAGACCTCGAAGACTTGCATTTTGGTCTCAGTCAAACCACACTTTTATTGTACTACCTTACCAATTACTTTAATTAGTTTCCTGTCAGTAAAACTGACTAAGATATTGCTACCTAAATTGTTACACATGTTTCAGGAGATCAAAGCCAGTAACAATCATAGATAGCTCAGTTACTTTGGTGAGTAAAAATGATATCTAAACAGAGAGACATACTAGTAGGTAAAATGAGGTGATATATAGCATAGGCAATTTTGGACCTGTTGTTTTATAAATACATTTATGTGTATATACATATATATACATGCATCTACAAAAAAGTACATTGTATGAATAAACAGTATGAAACAGCTGTTTCTAATATTCAGCTCTAATGCAAATTACAATCCTTTCCAATCACAGTCTTTTCCAATTGATTTCCATTGTTAAGTTGACCATAAAAGATCCAATACAGGAACAAAAGGATCCAAAGAACAGCTACTGAGGATACACTCGGTCTGCATGATTCACTGTGTTCACTGAAGCAATGCTAGCAGTATTTTAAGGATCTTTTATTTCATCCATATAATTTTCACTACACATTTTATCATGTCTGCAATATCTTTGGTAATAGAATCTGCTGCAGTTTGCCAGAGGTATTTGAGAAATTGCTCCTTCGACCCTCAACCCCAGAAGATTAAAAAACACCACAACACTTTGGTGGTCTAAGTATATGTGAAACTGGGTGCATTGTAGAATGGGCTTAGATTTCACAGCACAAAAGATTTCTGCCACAATACAGGGACCATCCAACCCTGAGATCCCTGTGGATGAATCAATACCTTGAAGTGTAGCCATGACAACCATAGAGATCAAATAGGCTCAGCACACACAGTATTCACAGTATTGATTTTTCAACACAGGACAATACAGTGCTCTCAGTGCCTGAATATGGATGAGTAGCTGGTTAAGACAGACTTCTCTTGCAAAGTCTGAAGTGATGGTGCTGAGGAGAGAGCAGCACTTAAGGAATTTCACACCACTATAGTGAGGGTGTCCATTCTCCAATTATGAAGACAGACTGCAGCCTTTGTGTCCATAGCTCACAGCCCTAGGCTTCTGAATAGCTGGTTAGCCATGGTCATGAAAAAAAAAAAACCTTTACTATTCCCTTTTGTTGGAAATAAATATCACTGGCACGCTGCATACACTTATGACCAGAACTTTAGGTCTACAGCTCTCAAAATTTAAAATATGAAGCTACTACCCTTTAAACAAATAAATTATATATATGTACATATAACATAAAAAATAAAATGTCACCAGTGGTTCAGAACAGCAGATAAAATCTGCTAAACAGAGGCAAAAGCAGTGCATCATTCAGTGTTGGGCTTTATTCTTCTCATGTTCTATAGGGCTAGATTCAGAGATTTGATGTTTGCAATGTTCTCTAAAACCATCAGTATGACTATGATTTTAAGTGGTCTGGAATGGTATGTTAATGCAATTAATGGCAACCGTACTGAATGATCCCAAACTCTGACAGTTAAATTTAATTGAAGCAACAGAACAGTCAAATTAAATGTGTCAGAAAAAAAAGAGCTCAAGAATATGCAAAGTGTTCATGGAGCCATAATCACTGTTAACGTAAAACTTACACAGAAAATGTCATTTTCTGGAATTATCAATTAAACAGCTACAGATACAAACCAGGACAAAATTTGGTTTTTCAATAAATGTCATGAACATGATCTGCATCCATCAAAACCCCTCAATGCATATTTTTAAATTGCAGCCAAAATATCAAACACATTTCAACCACAGTGCAATAATTTCCAACTGTATGACTGTGATGCTTCACAAAAGGTCTTGTTCTGACACCTCCCAGGCCTGAAATTCCTAAGTCTGTGCCAACACCTACCAGAAAAAGGTTGTATAATGCACAGGCTGCCTGACCTAAGGCTGAAAATGCATGAACGTGTGGGTGTTTCAGAGCACAAAGCTCACGAAGATAGGGCCATGGGGCTGGTAGGGACAGAAGCCCAGTTCAATCTTTTCTGTGCTGCCTAGTGGGAGTGGTACCTGGAATGCACAATCCCCAGAAGCACACTAGAGTTTCTCTGAGAAAAATTAGATCAAGAGATCTCAGGAATGAGCCATCATACCTACAGTGCATATGATCTTAGGAAAGGAACTTAGGCCAAGAGCCAAGTAGAGCTGGTTTTTGATATTGATAGCACAAATATCTCTTGTTAAAGAAAGTTTTCAGCTGAACATTTCTGACTAAAACTATTCTAGCTTTGTTTTGTCATTAATTTGACATTTTCTGTCATAATAAAAATATATTTTTCTTTTGAGTGGAACAGAATATATTTGCATGTTTACTCAACATTAAGGCTACACAATCACTATGGTTAGACACTAAAAAAACAAAGACACTTTTAACACCTTGTGGCAATTAATGCAGGAAGAACTTCTACCACACTTACTGTATTGCTCCTCAAGCAAGACTGCATTTCAAAAGTTCAGTTATAGAGATTGACAAAACTTGCTGTCCTTCATCTTGATCTTTTTCATAATTTGTTCTTTTTTTTTTTCCTGAAAGCAACTCTTCCCTCTTTCTTCAAGTATCCTTAAAAAAATAGGCATCTAGAGGTGATGCAGATATCCCAGAGCACATTCATACTCATTGGCTGCTTATTCAATCATAAACTCTCCTTTATGTCAAAAAATTTGTTAATGATAGTCACTATAAAGTAATTGTGAATACACAAACAAACTTCTGGTGAGCCAGTAATAGTTAAAAAACATGCAGATTGTCCAGTTATGTTAAGGATACTTACACAGGCTATTTCCTAGCCAAACTTACCTTGTGTTGTGCTGCTGCAAGTCTGCAACTGATCTTCATTTCTGCTAATGTTAATCCAGCTCTTTGATACCTATGGAATTAGGCCAATTTGAAGCAAGAAGGAATCAGACCAAGCTGTTTTGTAGAAAAATCACTCAAAATCCTGAGGTCTAGGATTCCTGGAATCACACTTAAATAAAAATATAAATTGCATTTTACCTAGTGCTTCTACTGTAACACTTTATTTCTGTATGGATATTCAAAGATGAGCAAGAACATGTATGTTTGCTATTACAACTAAAAAATTCTGATGTATCTGCTGGCTCTCATTTAGTAGGCCAAAAAGGAGATGGGTGTGTCTTTTGATCTTTCTTCTCAGTTATGTCAAGCAAAGAGCTGACATTTGTCATCCTACCTTGTGAACAAAACTGAACTGCTGGGAAGCCATCCGCTAAGAACCCAAAGAAGTGCAAGTATTATGTCTATGTCCTGGTTTGAGTGAGAACAGAACTAATTCTGTTCTGTAATTTTACTTTTCAGCTCAGTTCTTCTAACTAACTGCACTGTCTGAAGTTAGCAGCCTGTTCTCACAGACAATGTCTGCTTCCAGCAGTGATAACACCCCATGTTTAGAGTTACTACCAAGGATTGGTGTGCAGACCAAGGTCACTGCTGGGTCTTGTGTACCCCATTGGGGGGTGCAGAAAGTGAAAGGCAGCACCTGCAGAGAGGAGCGGACAGGACAGGTGACCCTAAACTGACCAACGAGGTATTCCATCCCATATACGTCATATTTGGCATAAGCTCAGGGATCTGAAGGGTGTTTGGGTTCTTCTCCCCTCTTGGAATGCTTTGCCAGCTTTGTTTGGCTTGGCTCAGGTCCTCTTGTAATTCCTTCCTTGGAGCATCCAAGGAGGACTCTGTCTGTTCTGCCTCTGATCCCAGTCTGTGTGTTCCTGAACCCGGTACCAGAATCCCAGCTCCTGAACACAGCTCCCATCTGCTGCGGGGCCCAGTCTGGGACTGCCCCGGTGCCTGCTCCACAGCATCAGTGGTGACAGTGATGTAATTACCATCAGCAGGTGGGGTTTCATACTGGTTTTGTATATATTTGTAGATATTCCATTTTTATTATTATTATTTTCATGAAAGCTGTTCTAGTTTCCTTTTCTAATCACTAAGTCTCTCTCCCTTATTCCCTTTCTCTTCCCCTTTGGGGAGGGAGGGGGATTAACAGAGAGTGTCTGCTATAGGTCTAAGGGGCCGCCCTGACCCTAAACCTTGTAGGAAGCTATGACTAGCTTCAGAGACATATCTCGAAAGATAAGTAAGATCTGTTGGTCAGATATTAACTGATATCTCACAGTTTCAAGCTACACAGATAGTACATGTTAATATAAAACACAGTCAGTAAAAAGTACTCAGCTAGTTGAAATAGTAGTCCTATTAAGGACACATGCTGCACATCCAGCAGTAAAATATTACTTGAGGCAAAGCTGTTTTGCAAAAGCATTGACATATTTCATACTATATCCTGACAAACTGATTGCAGTCTTTGGTGAATGAACTTGACCTGCTTCTCCACATGCTTCATAGTGCACCTGTGATAAGTTTTAATGGTCCATGACATTTATGCACCTGTTCACTTGCTGTTGATTTGCATTCCTTTATTGAAAATAATGTGGTCTTGTTTCTAATTGCATGCATCTGTCCACAGTTCAAAGATTCTAATTCTTCCTAATTAACAGATAACTGATTATTTAAAGAACCTGTCTGTACAATTCATGAGTTCTCTGTAAGATTATGACCTCTGAGTATGCCTATGTCAGAATGCAAACAGTTTTATGTGATGACTTGCCTTTGCCTGTAGATTTTTATTTTCCCTGTTGCACATTATTCAAGAGTAGTAGATAAGAACTAACAGAAGAGGGTTGTTACTTTAGCACTCTACCACTGAAAAATATTCAGCATAGGCAACAGTCCAATTACCACAAAAAACAGATCTCTGAAGGTTGTGATCATGCGCACAACCATATTACCTGGCTGTGTTGTTTGTGACCTTAGGTAAACTGATCCAAGTAATACCTGGTAAATAGTTTGGAGAATAACACAAGGGTAGAGACAGCTTTTGTCTGTCACTTGATTTTAGTTACTAAAATTACAGGGGAGTGAGCTGTCTGCACTAAGAATTTGGTGAAGTGGAGGATACACTGATATTCTGACAGACAGATGTCCCATAACTTCTAATGAAGGGATGAACTAGAACAAGGAAGTTCATTGTTTCTTTTTTTTTAGAGCAATATCAGCTCCTGTATTTTTTTTCCAATAATGTAAAACCATGATCAAAAATTCCTCATTCTGTTCTTCTTCTGGTTTCTTTTTTTTTTTAATATATCTCATGCTCTCATCTCGCTTATTTATGAAACACCACAAAGAGATTTAAATATCTGTAGCAACTGTGAAAAAAAGGTGCTTAAAATGTCTTCTCAATAGTAAGGTCAGATGCCAGGAATAACATCAGAAGCCCATTGAATTTCACTTGGAAGGAGTGTTCAGCTATGCCTCTCTCTATTACCTAGCAGTACTGGGGGGAGTGGGGGGTTTGCAACAGCAATTGATTTGAGTTCAATCTTGTGAATCACTAACCTTCTCTAGAATCCTTATCACTTTTCCTACACTGTATTTACCCATTTGATAGACCTTTCCTATAAATAGTACTTGACACTTGTTCTGATTAAGCAGCACTTTTCCTCGTATACATATAGTTCAGTTAAGTTAAGGTAATTCTGAATGCCAATTTTAGACTTTCACTAAAAACATTCTAACAAATTCATAAGTAAGCTTGTATAAAGTCCTGTAGATTATTTACTGTGTACTTTTATATTGTATAAAATATATGTTAGTAGTTTTAAGGAGTCGGAAACCAAGCGTATATAAAACAGCATAGTAAAATAGAATTTAAAGAAATAATTATAAATAATGCATTTTCCAGGACACTGTGATAGCAGTAGAGTTCAATCTGCTTAAGAGGCTATACTGCCTGTGATCAACAGTGAAGGCTTTTAAGTCCTTTTAGCAATGAAACTTGATAAATCTCTTAGTTTAGCTACCAAATACTGATGTAAGACAGAACTGCTAATAAAAGTGTGAAACACAGTGCTGCACATTTTTGCTGACTGAAAAATTAAAAAGGAACGGTTTCTTAAAATGTTTCTAAATTGTGTTTCTCTCCTGGGAGACCACTAGTGGTCTAGAAAATCAGTGACTTGCAAACTGACTGACCTGTTTAACATTATTTGCCTGCAGGAGGACTACCAGCAGCTAAATTCTGTGTAGTGGTTTATGAAACAATTTCTATGTGGAGTTATCTGGCAACAGTGAGGGAAAAATTTTTAAAGGATTTATAGGCAAAACTCACCATTTGTTTTGCTGACCAGCAAGATGCCTTGAGGTTGCTTTCCTAACATCATCAAGCAGTGGAGATTGTCACAGTACTGGAAGTACCTGTTATGAATGACATATACAGTTTAGTATAATAAAGATTTCTTTAAGTAATTAGCTTATTGTCTCCATTTTAAATTTATTTGTCCCCTTTAGAGGCCCAGAGGAAGGATGTATTCAATTACAAAAATAACTCCTATGTTCTAATGTGAATTGAACTTTCTCATTTAGCCAATATGCACTACAGTCCATTTGAAAACATAGATCAGAAGCTTTGGCCTATGGTTTGTATTGTTTTGATACTCTGTGTGCACACCTTTTGAGTCTCTGATCAGAGAATTTTTGTACAGAGGAAAACTGGAAGTGTTACATAAACAAAGAGAATCTTCGTGCCTGGGAGCAGGTGTCCCATCTATTTGATAAGATTTGCAGGCTCAAAAGATATTACTTGCTGTTATCCCAAATGTCAGATGCACGGTTACAGTAGACACATATTTAGTAGAGGAGTTTAATCCTTCCTGCTCCATGAGCACTGAAGCTGCAAACACCTCCTGGATTATGCCGGTGTAAAGTCAATTTAAAGGATACCAAATACTGATGAGCCAACTACGGTAGATGAAAAACAGTAGTAATCATCCATAACAGCTTCAAACAAATTGCTGAGCCTTGGAAAATTATGAAAATTAAGTCTGAATTCTTGAATATTTTTGGTTTCACCAGTCACTGTTGGCTATAGCACTAATCACAGCACAGAAAAGTTATAATAGCATGACAGATAATGTTGGGGAGGGGGGGAGGAACAAAACAAACCTACATCTCTTTAGAAAATGGCTTGAAGTTTTATGTATAAGTACATAGAGATAAAAGGCATTTCTGACAGTAGCTTTGGCATACCTTTGTTTACATAAAGCCTGTGCAACCATATGGGAACCATGAGGTCTGGAGGACATACACTAAATCATAGAATCATAGAATACCAGGTTGGAAGGGACCTCAAGGATTATGTAGTCTAACCTTTTAAGGTAAACCATATATATATATATATATATATAGTTTAAATGAGACGGCCCAGCACCCTGTCAAGCTGAGTCTTAAAACTGTCCAGTGTAGGGGAATCCACCGCTTCCCCTGGGAGATTATTCCAATGTCTAATTACTCTCATGGTGAAATTTTTTTTCTCTGGATTCTAATCAGAATTTCCCCAGGAGTAACTTGTACCCATTACCCATTGTCTTTTCTGTGTGAGATTGCATGGGTCTGAGTCCTGGTTGATAGAGCTCCTGCCCTGATGGCTGTGGTATCACCAGATACCGGCTCCTGCACCTCATCCCTTGGGGGAAGCTGGTCTTTGCTGCTCCCATTCAGTTACTCAGTAAAACCATGGTCAAGTGGAGAAAACAGAAATAATCTAAGCTACTTTGTACCTATTATTCTACATATAAATTTTGTATAATAACAAGCATTTTAAAGAAGTGTCAGAATGTCTCCATTGTGCTTTACAATGGAGGAAAGGATTTAAAATTATTTTATATTCTCTTGCAATTTTCTTTAAATGTTTTTTAAAAGTTCTTTAATTTACAGCCCTCACCTGGTGGTTGGCTAGAATGTCTGCTAATAGCATAAATTTTGTTTTAAAGCTGCACTTTCTGTAACCTTGGAAGGGAGCTCACATCAGTGAGACACCATGAAAGGTGTCACTGGAATGAAGACAGGAATTTTCAATAGTAGGAAAGTCAGGTATGTTGACAGTCACAACTAGTGTGTGATTAGTCAAACTTTTCAACTTGTCTTTTTGCACAAAATCCCTATTCAATCCCAGGTAACAATTTTAGGAGTAACAGTCCACAAGGTCTGTTATTCTGCTACAAAAGAAAACTAAACTAGGTTGGTTCAATTCATTTTTGAAAAGCGTAGATTGATTATTGTGGTGGTTTGATCTTGGCTGGATGCCAGATGCCCACCAAACCTTTCTATCACTTCCCCCTCCTCCTCTCAGATGGACCGGGGGGAGGGGTGGGGGGAGGAATAAGTTTAAAACAAAGGCAGTTTAAGGAAAAGTGAAGAAAAGGCCACACACAGAATGAAAAGAAAACAGAGATTTATTCTCTACTTCCCATCAGCAAGTGATGTCTGGCCCCTTTTCCAGGAAGCAGGGCTCCAAATGCATAGCAATTGCTCTGGAGGAGAAGTGGATGCCCCCCCCACACTCCTTTTCCTAGTTTTTATGATATGGAATATCCCAGTTGTGTCCCCTCTCAAGGTCTTGTCCACCCCATCCCACTGCACGGGGAATGTTGGAAAACAGCCTTGGTGCTGTGCGAGCCTTGCTGAGCAGTAACCACAGCACGGGTGTGTTGTCAGCACTTTTCTCACTCTCAATACAAAGCACAGCACTGGGAGAGCTGCTATGTGGAAAATTAACTCCAGCTCAGTCAGACCCAATACAACTATTCATTTTCTTAATTTCCTCATCCTTGTAAAAGCTTGTTTGGTTGTTTGTTCCATATTTTGTTTTTTTCTAGAAACTGAAGTTTAGCTTGAAGACTGATTCCTTGACTGCCCTTTTTCCTTTTCAAAAGATAACGTGACACCTGTACAGTTTTCTGACAGGTGTCCTGCACAAGATAACCAAAAAGAAACATTATTCTTTTATAAATGGCCTATGATGAAGCTTGTCAAGCAGTTGATAAGAAAATATCTACTTCATCTATCCGCGCTGTACTGTATTCTTGCCTGAGTTCTTTCACCTCTGTGGTAATAATTGTACTAAGCAGCTCCCTATAACTGAGCTTTTATTTTCTTTATGTGAAAACCAATACAAAAAGTAACCATTAAAAGCTACTATTTTTCATTGGCATTTGTCATCAGTAAAAAGGAACAAATTTTCCTCAAAATTCCTTTTGCTGATAATATAGTTACATAACTATTTCCTTTACTCTTGATATACTGCTAGTTGTCCTATATATTTTTTGTGATTGTTTTATAATTTCTTGTTATGCATCTTTAATAATTTGACTTAATTTGTACTTTTCACACATTTTTATCCTTTGATGTCAGTAACAAGTTCATGATTTTGCTAAGTCAGTCTCTTTCTACTCTTCTTACTTTATTTTCTGCAACTAGTACCATACTTCAGAGAAGTGAAAAGGCTTTTCCTCAGATTTTTGTATAAGATTTGCCTCTGAGTTCTCACCTAATCCTCTGAATTTAATTACTGCTGGGTTTTTTCCTGGTTTTTTTTTTCCTTTGTGATCCCTAAGGATCACAAAAATAAACATATCTTAGTTTCTTTAACCACACTGCTTCTTTTTTTTCAACCAATTCCTTCCTTTTCAGTAAAAACTGTACATTTTGCTTTTTGGAGTAAGGAAAATTAAGAGAACATCTAAACCCATTCTTTATTAGTTACCTATGCTGATACTCTTCTGTTTGAAATTTTCAGAGAAATTTTATGCAATAAGGAGTCTCTGGCTTCAGCCCTTGGAATCAATAAAGAAGTTGTGTATAAACACACAATATTCTTCATTTTAAAATATGCTGAGTACATATGTATCATATTCAGAGGTGTAATTTTTTTACTAACTTCACTTGACTGAAGACACTCATCATTATATATAATGCCCTCTATGTTCAGAGTACACTGTGTGTTATTGAAATTTTAAATTTACATTTACAGAAGTGAATAACAATGGTGCTGGATGTTAGCTCAGATTTTGGTCCAGAAGCCATGAGTCAAATATAGGCAGCAGGACCCACCACATAGTCAACAAGAACAAAGGGAGTTGCCAAGCAAAGCATGACAGATAGCAAAACCAACAAATGCTGGAATACTTGAACAAAGCGAATAGACTGATAAAATATCCCCAGGCCTGGCATCTGCCATGACATCTCCTAAGTCTGGTGTACCAGGACTTCAATCAACTGAACAGCATTACACTGATTTAGGTAGAGGATGGGGCAGGAAATGAGGCCCTGAAGTTAGACATTGACATTCTTCTAGCAGAGGAATATCCAAGTATTGGTCTGCTGAAGGAGTGTACATGGATTACAGAAACGTTTCTTATTTTTAGAAGAACATTTTGTAAGCAATTTTGTCCTCTGATATAAGAAATTAAAAGCACAACATAAGGTAAAAAGCTGTTTTCCATCCAAACTAAAATGGTAGAAGTATGTAACAGCTTGGCTTTAAAAGGATGTCCATCTGTTAGTAAACTAGTGATCATATCATATCCAAAATGATCTAACAAATTAACAGCCAAAAAAATTACTGCCCACATCCACAGCTCAATAAATATTTAGGGCTGTGAGGTTTTTTTACAGAAACAGCATTTTAAGTGATTAAGTGTAAGTTTTCCTATTTTAAAATGTCTTTATGTTCCCAAGGTCTTACAGAAATACATAACTGAAAAATGTTCCAGTAGACAAATTTTTTCTCCTCATAGGTCCTAGTAGGAACATGGCAAGCCAATTATTTTGCCTTGGTAGAAGAATCTTGATCTGAATCCTGGTCGCAGTATTTAAAAGTCAGTGCATAAGCCTGTGGAGGTAACAGTCTTCCATAAAAGCATACTTGGCCAGAAATGGTGTTTACTAATTGGTTGGATCATGAATGAAATAGCTGCACTATCAAGTTCAGCAGATTGGAGATTGCTTGCAGCACATGCCAAGGTAGCTTCATTACTTGCCAAACCTAAGCCAGCTAGATCTAAAGCTAATTTGGGCACAGTATCTAAGTGGAAATCATGTTCCTAATATATATATACACAAGGCCTTTAAGGCTATATTTTTCACGTCACTAAAAAATTTAACATCATTAAAGAAATATGGACAGAGACTGGGAGTATTTCAATTTTTTTTAGGTTTTAGCATTTCCTGCTAGTTCCAGCAGAGCTGTGTTTGAAAATTAACAAAGCTGAAGTCTCAGAAAAAGAGGTGTTTACATTTGCTATACTTTATGCAACACAGCCCCTGTAGCAATGCACCATGCAATAAGATGCATGCAACATGTGTAGAGCTGTTTGGCTGAAATGTCATAAGACTCTGTTCTACTGCTCTCAATTTGTGACTCTGAGGAAAGCCAGTGATGATGCACTGGGACACCCCATACGAGTCAAAGGGGATTCGCACAAGAGGGTGATCCAGCCAGCCCAGAAGAAGGTCCTCTATGCAAATTCACGCAGCTTGGGTAATAAACAGGATTAATTAAGGGCCACAGTGCTGCTAGAAAGCCATGATATAGTGGCTATTGCTGAAACTTGGTGGGATGATTCCCATGACTGGAATGTAAGGGTAGATGGTTATAAGTTGTTCAGGAAGGACAGGCAGGGCAGGAGCGGAGGAGGTGTTGCCCTCTACATCAGTGACCAGCTGGAATCCATGGAGTTACATATGGGGAAGGATGATGAGCCGGTTGAGAGTATACGGGTTAAGATTAAAGGGAAGACAGGGGAAGGTGATGTTATGGTAGGGGTCTGCTACCGGCCACCTGACCAGCAGAGCCAAGTGCACGAGGCCCTCCATAGGCAGATAGAAATGGCTTCACGTTCACAGGCCTTGGTCCTTGTAGGGGATTTTAACCACCCTGACATCTGCTGGAGAGATAACACAGCAAGGCACCAGCAATCCAGGATGTTCCTGGAGTGTGCAAATGACAACTTCCTCCTCCAAACTGTAGAGCAACTGACAAGGAAAGGGGCTATTCTGGACATTGTTCTCATCAACAGGGAAGGGCTGGTGACTGATGTAAAACTCGGGGACAATCTTGGCTGCAATGATCACGAAGTGATAGAATTTAAGATCCTCAGGGCAGTTAGGAGGATGTACTCCAATCTTACGACCCCGGACTTTAGGCATGCAGACTTTGGTTGCTTCAGGGATCTGCTGGCCAAAGTGCTGTGGGGACAAAGCCCTAGAGGGTAGGGGGGCCAGGACTGCTGGTTGGTATTCAAGGATCACCTTCTCAGTGCCCACGAACAAACTATACCATCAAAGAAAAAGGCAGGAAAGAATGATAGGAGATCTGCCTGGATGAATAAGGAATTCCTGGACATGCTGTAATGCAACAAAGAAACTCTAAAAGGAATGGCAAGGACAGCTAAAATGTGGGGCGTACAAGGAAGCTGCCTGAGCAGCAAGAGACCTAGTCAGGAGAGCTAAAGCTCAGTTAGAATTAAATCTAGACAGGGAGATTAAGGGAAATGACAAAAATTTCTATAGGTATATCAATAAAAAGAAAAAGACTAGGGAAGGTGTGGGCCCCCTCAGAAAGGAAACGGGGAAAGTGATGTTAAGAAGGTTGAGGTCTTCAATGACTCATTTTCCTCAGTCTTCATTGGCAAGGGCTCCAGCAACACCCCAGAGTCACAGAAGATGATGGCAGGCGTTGGATGAAAGAACTGCCCATTGTAAGTGAAGTTCAGGTTCGTGACCATTTGAAGAACCTGAAAGTGCACAAGTCCATGGGACCCAACAGGATACACCCACGGATGCTGAGGGAACTGGCGGATGAGGTTGTTAAACCACTATCTATCATATTCCAAAAGTCATGGCAGCCCGGTGAAGTCCCCACTAACTGGAAAAGGGGAAATATAACTCCCATATTCAAAAAGGGAAAGGTGGATGGACCTGGGAACTATAGGCCAGTCAGTCTCACTTCTGTGCCTGGTAAGATCACGCAGAGGATCCTCCTGGAGGTACTACTGAGGCAGATGAATAACAGTGAAGTGGTTGGCTACACCCAACATGGCTTCACCAAGGGCAAATCATGCCTAACTAACCTGGTGGTGTTCTATGAGAAGGTCACAACATCAATAGACAGGGAAAGAGCAACCGATGTCATTTACCAAGACCTGAGCAAAGCCTTTGACACTGTCCAGCATGACATTCTGGTCTCCAAGATGGTGAAATATGGATTTGATGGATGGACAATTCAGTGGGTAAAGAACAGGCTAGATGGCCACTCCCAAGGAGTAGTTGTCAATGGGTCGGTATCCAAGTGGACACCAATGACAAGTGGAGTCCCTCAAGGATCAGTACTGGGACCAGTCTTGTTTAACATCTTTGTCAGCGACATGGACAGTGGCATTGAGTGCACCCTCAGCAAGTTTGCCAATGACACCAAGCTGTGTGGGGCGCCTGACACGCTGGAGGGGAGGGATGCCATCCAAAGGGGCTTTGACAGGCTGTAGAGGTGGGCCCATGCCAATCTCATGAAATTCAACAAGGCCAAATGCAAGGTCTTCCACTGTGGTCGGGACAATCCCAAGCACCAATATAGGCTGGGCAGTGACTGGCTTGAGAGCAGCCATGAAGAAAAGGACTTGGGAGTACTGGTGGATGAGAAGCTCACCATGAGCCATCAGTGTGCTCTCGCAGCCCAGAAAGCCAATCATATCCTGGGCTGCATCAAGAGAAGTGTGGCCAGCAGGTTGAGGGAGGTGATTCTCCCCCTCTACTCCACTCTCTTGAGACCCCACCTGGAGTCCTGCATCTAGTTCTGGAACTCCTATTACAAGAAGGATATGGACGTGCTGGAACTTGTCCAGAGAAGGGCCACGAGGATGATCAGAGGGCTGGAGCACCTCTCCTATGGGGACAGACTGAGAGAGCTGGGGTTGTTCAGTCCGGAGAAGAGAAGGCTCTGGGGAGACCTTATTGTGGCCTTCCAGTATCTGAAGGTTGCCTACAAGAAAGCTGGGGAGGGACTTTTTAGGCTGTCGGGCAGTGATAGGACTAGAGGGAATGGATTAAAACTAGAGATAGGTTGATTCAGGTTAGACATTAGGAAGAATTTCTTCACCATGAAAGTGGTGAGACACTGGAACAGGTTGCCCAGAGGGGCAATGGAAGCCCCATCCTTGGAAGTTTTTAAGATGAGGCTGGATGGGGCTCTGAGCAACCTGCTCTAGTGGGAGGTGTCCCTGCCCGTGGCAGGGGGTTTGGAACTAGGTGATCTTTAAGTTCCCTTCCAACCCTGACAATTCTGTGATTCTATGATTCTGTGATACTATGTTATGGACTTAAATTTCACAAGGCTGGAAACGAGGCAACAACTTCTAACAAACCATGCAAGCAACAAAAAATATTAAAATTAGCTTACTTGATATATTTTTGTTTGACTCTCCATTTAACAATGTTTTTTTTAAAAAATGCTTGACAAATATAATAGTATAAACCTTGTATTGCCACACACAGAGAGCCTTCCTCTTAGAATGGCTATAATCTACTATTTTAAGTTTGGTGCAATAACAGTCAGTTTGGAACATCAGAACTATAATTCTGCTGTCACGGTCTACCTGGTAAACGAAACCGCTTAAAAATTAAAATGTTTTCGATTCCTGGCCCATGAGCGTGGATGAACACATTAAAAAACAAACAAACATAAAGTTTCTTCTACAATGTCAAACCAGAATGACTTGCTAATATAATGTCTTACTGTTGAAAACGAAAGAACACTTTTCATCTCAAACACTGAATAATGAAAAAAAATGAGGAAGATTAATTCATAGATAACTATAGCCTATCAACCTTCCTTGTGAGATTCATTTCAGGGGCCTTCAGCTAAACTAGGTGTAGAACAGTGCATACTACACACAAAGGTATTCATTTGGGGTTGGACTCGATGATCTTTGGAGATCCCTTCCAACCCCTAATATTCTGTGATTCTATACAGCATAGTCTATATGCAACAGGGGTTCGTATTATTTTATTTTTA
This sequence comes from Todiramphus chloris collaris, assembly GCA_025345505.1. Taxonomy (NCBI): domain Eukaryota; kingdom Metazoa; phylum Chordata; class Aves; order Coraciiformes; family Alcedinidae; genus Todiramphus; species Todiramphus chloris. The sequence continues at coordinate 17,846,092 of JANVCC010000018.1, forward strand.
TTATTGTTATTTTAGCATAATAAACATACAATATTCTACTCAGAGAAGTGTGATGGTGTTTATGTACATGAAAATGGAATTTTACACTACTTTCTACTGTCCTCATTTTTGGCACCTAATCTTCAGGAGCCCCTACAGGGATGGGTTCAGACAGAGACTCTTCTGCTAGTGCACTGAGTTGGGCAGATGTGCCCATACAAACCACAGTAGCATGGCACATGACCAATAAATGTCCTGGCAGGACTCAGAAAGCCCTGATATAAGGCTGCATTAATGTGACTAATAACCAACGGGAACTGGTATGAACTCCTTCTGCCCAGCTCAGATCATGAACTTCCACTCCCTGAGTAGATAACCATGCCCACTAGCTCTTTCCCGTAGCCCCTGCCCTGGCTTTTCCTTCTTTCTGCCAGTGTCCTGTAGAAGTAGTCCAAGTTATTGTGAATAAAAATTTGACACTAAAATGAATTTTACTAGTCACCACCCTGCTTTTACATGACTTTCTGTGTGAGTGTGCATGCTCCAAGGCACATGGACTGCCCATGGTGGCAGTTTGCAGAGGCCTAGGCTTTAGACTCACAACATGACTGGCAAAATTGTCCAGAAAAAATATTTTAGCACTTCATTTTCCTCCACTCTGGGGCTACCTGAGCCAGGACAAGACAGATGGGATTCAGGGTGTCAAGCAGGCCTTCAAAGGATAAATCTCAGCCTTTATTTTGCTTTGCGGCTTTAGAGTGAACTTTCCTAACCGCAGTTAAAGAGAGTTGATCTGGAAGTTGGAAGGCAGAGTCCTTGAACATTTTACAACATACTTTGCAACAAAACTGGTGTTCTTTTAAACGTTATATAGTGACCTTCCAAATGGTATCTATTTTAGGGAAATATTTTTTGGTATTAATTTGATTTATAGAAATATGATACTAGAAGGAACATGCATCATCGTGTCCAATGCCCTGCTATTACAAGCAACCACGTCATATAACTCTTTTAATAAACTGTACACTTGGATACCATGGTGATGAGTACTTCATAAATATGTATATTTGTAGCTGTGCAGGAAATAAAATTATAAAAATGTGCACTGGATGAACAGGAGGATTATGTGTGACAAGGAAGACTATAGCTCTAAAGGTATTACTTCTTTTGAAGACACTAATAAAAACTTCACTGAAACCTTCACACCATCTCAGAAAAGAGTTATGTCAACTAGGGAAGGGGTAAATTGCAAACACAGGACTGATGAGAAATACAATAACACAAGAAAATAAGAAGGATAATAAAAACCAAAAAAGACCACTGTTAATATAGAAAATTTGCTCCATTCTTTGCAGTGCATGATGCAATGACATTAGCTCAAGAGAAGAAGTCCACAGGCATTTACAAGTTTATCCTTATTTAATTCAAGAAAGTTTATAGGAGAAAAAAAAATTTTTTAATCATTTCCTTACCTTTGTATATATCAGACACCAAAACCAGGCCCAATTTAACAATTTGCACCACAAAAATTAATTTTATTCATTGTGCACCACTAGCTGTTTTTCCTGTGCTTGGCTTTCCTACATTTGCAACTTGGTTCAAGAAGATAACTCATTTTTTTAATCAAGGGATTTTAGTGTATTTTATAACAGTAGTGATTTTTATTTCAGTAAGATTTATCACTTTCAGCATAAAACCAAAATCTTCTCTCATATTTATATCCTTGATTCAATCTCCTTCCATTTAGGAGACACCCTCATTTAGTAGCCACACCTTTATCACACAAGCTGCCAGAAAAAGGAATTAAATTAAATAAGAGACACCTTCTATTTACAGCCACAGGAAGAAGTAATTAAATTTAATGAAAGTTGCAGTTCTAAATAAAGACACAGAGAACCTCTGCTATCCTCCTGAAAATGAGGTTACACAATGAGTAACATTCAAAGCCTTTGCAACTCCATTATCTCCAATAGACTTACAGAAGAGATATATTTAGCATACTTTTCATTCCAGACAGAGGAATGGGGAGCAAAGTGAGAAATAGTAATTTTCATTCTTGCAAATGCACAAAAGGAAAATGGGAGCAAATGTTATTACAGATATGATTACAATAGAATAGAAATAAATAGAATAAAAATAAATGCATTTCTTCTCCATTTGGTTTGTTTTTGGGGCTTTTTTAACAATATGAGATACATGGTTAAGTAAAAGAGTGAAAGACTAGGTTATTTCCAGATTTCCCAGGGAACCCCTATGAGGATACATGAAAGCATTTACTATGGAGGAAAAAAAAATTCTTAGCTAGTGCAAAATTTCTGTTGCAAACAAAGGAAGTAAAATAAATTTAAGCTCTATCAGATAGGACATGTTCTCTCTTGTGCTACAAAGGGCAGTTATAGATTCCCTTGAGAAATTAAACAGATCATTTTGGTGAATCTCATTTAGTTGGCTGGGCTCTGAAAGAAAGCCTTGAAGGTTGAGAAGTATTTCCAAGGGAATTCTCAGTATGGTCACAATACATCAATTAATTTATTTTTTTTTTTATTACCTTTATGAAATAAAGTGATTTGAGTAGGCAGTACAAATATTTCCTGCTCAAACTGTGTGGGTTTTTCAACTAGATAATTTTTATTGCAAAAATTTATTCATATTTAGGAAGAAAATCCATTTAATTCAGTGAAGGAGTCTTCTGAAAACAAAAAAAAGATTGGAAAAGAAATTGAAATAGCTGTCTTACTATGACATCTTGTTGCTTGCTATAGTGGGTCTGGCTGAGCTGCTTTTCCCCACCCAGCCCTCATGCTGCAACACTGGGAGCTGGAAGGTGTTGATAACACACCCGTGTTATGACTGCCAGTGCTCACACGGCACCAGAGGATGGGGGGCAGGATGGGGGAGGGGATACAGACGACCTGAGCTGACCAGTGGGATATTCCATACCATATGACATCAGTTCAACTATAAAGGGAGAAGGCAGGAGGAGGATGGGGGGGGGTGGGGGCGGGGCATTTGGCTTTGTCATCCTAGCAACTGCTATGTGTTCTGGAGCCCTGCTTCCTGGACTCGGCCTGACATCATCTGCAGACGGGAAGTAGAGAATAACAACTTTATCTATCATAACCCACGGGTCTTTTCGTCTTATTCTCTCCCTGTGTGCCGTGCTGACAGAGGTTGGGGGGGTAATAATAGAAGGGCTTGGTGGGCACCTGGTGCTGTGCCAGGGTAAACCCACCACAATTGCCCATATGCATTTCACTCTCCTGATTAAGCAACCCGCCACAATTGCCCATATGCATTTCACTCTCCTGATTAAGCAACCCACCACAATTGCCCATATGCATTTCACTCTCCTGATTAAGCCCACAGCCTGGGTATAGCCTCTGCTACACAGGGCAACAAGTGATTTTTATGAATTGAGGCATTCTCTGTCAAGAGTTCAGACATGCAGTTGTAGCAAAGTATGATCAATAAAAGGAAGAAAACTTACAACAGGTTGTAAATTTCAGATTATTTTTTTCACTTACCAGGCTCTGTGTGGCAAAAATCCCAATAATCTGGCCCAGAGTATTGAGGTCTCACTCACAGGCTGCATTTATACAACTATAATGTGGTGACCATGAACAGTCTTATCACAAAATGAGACCCAACTCAAAACCACTGGTTCCTAAAGCATATTCTTATCTAATAGATGGGGACTAGCTCATGAGATGGACTCTGTGGCTGTGGCTATAGCTATACTAAAAGAAAGAGCAGGACAAGTAGGGTCCATTCCTGGTCATCTTTGGTGAGTAGGACTGAACAGCTTATGTCCATGTCACAAAATCTTCTGCCTAGAACCTGGTATCCTCACTCATACTGTCTTTCGAAATAGCCTCTGGCCTGTGCTGTCCCCTAAACATTACCTGAGAATATGCTGTTTGGTACAAGACAAAACTCTTCCAGGGAGCAGGGTACCTACTAGTTCTGCAGTCTGAACAGTCACCGCTGTGCTCAAGACTGTGTACTGCTGAGTTTTGTGGTTTTAGGTAGCTATGGCATCTAATTCCTGCCACCAACAGGAAGCTGAACTCTGAGGGAAGTGAGACATAGGTTAAATAAATAAATCCATAGGGCCTGCATAACCTGGAAGACCAACATAGTAAACAATGACATACATACTTAATACACATGTGCCAGTGCATGAAAATTTAATCACTGTAGAATTTCAATATCAGGCCTAAAATTACAAACAATCTCTCAGTCTGATGTCTGAAGATTACCGAGAACTTATGTGAGCACTCAGCACTCTGAGTTTAAGAAAAGGAGTCCTCAAACAGTCCTAATAATGAATGCACAGGATCAGTCCAATGCTGCATGTTCCTCTGATTGCACAGGTTTGTAGCACATAAGGCATTCCGTGCATTTTAATTAGTCTTCCCTCTTCTTTCAGGCCATTTTTATGCCATTGTCATGTACCTATACAATTAGAACTAATTTATACAATTAGATCTAATTACTTAATTGTTGTAGCATGCATGATGAAATAATGAGAATGTGTAATTAAGATGTGCAATTACATAATTACAATGTGTAATGACATTAGGTGTAAATATCCTAAAATGTTATGAAAAAAAACCCCACTATTGAAATAGTAGCAATTTTTTTTAGATTCTGATTCAGTTTTAAATAAACAGACCAAGTTATGAAATAATTTCTTAAAGTTAAGGAATTTTCTCTTCACATTATTAACTCCCCATAGCAAAGCACTGCCCATTTACAGCAAGGTTTAATACAATCAAAAACGGTAGGAAATTGTAGGAAAAATATATATACACTATGATAACTGAGGTTATTTTTATTCTGCTATATTTTTAGAACAGGCTCCAATTTCCACGTGTCTTTTTTTGCAGTATGGAGCAAAACTGCAAATTTAACTGACGTACACAACAACTTTAGAATTTAATAAAGCTGTACCCCATGGAGCCAATGAACTACCAAAGTAATAAATGAAGTAACTAATTCCAGCCTTGCTCTGAAACATGGTATCAACTCCTGTCAAAAATACACAAACAGAAAAGTATCATGCCCTCAGGAACTTCCTAAAATATATTTGGTCTTCCCAAAGTTTGGGATGTCCTCACTTCCCTCACCTCCCCATCCCCCTGAGAGCTCCCACAAATCCCCAGTTTCACTGCATTCTAAATGACCTATCTCAAAAGGTGCTGGGCTAGAAACAGGCCTGTCTCACTTAAAGTCTATTTACTAATTAAAATTAGATTTAATTCCTGTTAACATTTAAAACTCACTGAAATACAGAAGACTGAGATGGATTCCATTGTAGTTGTGGCAACTTCATTACTGTTGGTAACACGCAAGCATCCAAGGCGAACTTTGATCTCCTTATAGAGCTCACAAGTAGAACACCAATAATTTAAAAAGTAAAATGAGCAATAGTGATTGGATTTTTTCATTTTCCTCAGGAGAAAAAAAAAAAAAAAAAAAAAAAGAAGAAGAAGAAGATGTTGACAAAAGATTTTGACTACCTGAATTTGAACTTCCTGAACTCTTATTTTGGCAATATTTCCACTCTGGAAATTCAAATATGAAAAATAAATTTCACCTGACAGTTCAATAAGATACATCATGTTTATTTTAAAAGCTTTTCACTGTAATGTATCAGGTACTGAAATATTTTCATTTTCTGTTTAGAAGTTTTACTCTCAAGCACCTTCCTATTACCCATTAATTTTGCTAGAAGAAGGAAGTGGGGAGAAAAAACAGCATAAATAAATGTTTGGTAAAGTTTTCATGGACAAAATGCTAATGTTAAAACCAACTAAAGCTCTGTGTTGATTTCTACCATCAATATCTGAAGCACAATACCTGCAGAATATTTGAAGTATCAGAAAGCTAAAGATTATTTCTGTATAAGGAATACAAAGTACAGTTCAAAGCAGCTTTAAGCATCTGCGCAGGGAGGGACAAAAAGACTGATGGAAGTAGATGGCTGGGGGATGTTTGCTGTCCTAAACTCTGGAGACTGGGGAATGCTTACAGTCCTAAGCTCTAGACCTCCAGCCCAAAGACACAAAGAAGTTATACCAAACTAGGATCAGTTGCCAGAATTACAGAGATGCATTTCACTCCCTCCAAGCTGGGTGGTCTCTGTGGAGGAGACGATGCAAAGGTAATTAGGTTGGTAATTTGGACCTTGGATCATATGTCAGTTCCAGTCATTCCAGAGGCAACAAAGCTTCTCATGGTATACCAGTATATGCAACACCTGCATGGAAGTGAAATCCCATCTGACCATAAGCCTTGAAGTTTAAAGATTTGTAGGCTTTGAAATTTTATTCTGAGGAAAAACCTTCAGATGAAGATTTTACAAAATTTCCACAATGTAACTTTCTTTAAAAAAGTAATTCAGTTTCAGTAATTCAGTTTCAGTAATTCAGTGGCATCATTTTCCCTTTTTATGGAGTTTTCAGATAACAGCACACTATACTTAAAATGTTCTTCCTTTCTGAATAATTCAACTCCAACAGCTCTCCAGTGTCACACCTGAAGGCCTTCTGTAACTCTAAGAGTTCTGTAACAGTCTGTAACAAGTGTGTACCTCAGGTTTAAAAGATGCTTTGCCTTGTGCTACTAGTTCAGACTTGACTTATCTGCTGCTTCACCTGCATTCTTTTGTATAGCTGCACATTTGAATATCAGACACAAAAATAAATGCAATCCTCCCCAACCCTTTAAATGTAGGTCTGAGCAGTTTTCACAACTGAGATTATGCTGGCAGAATAGTATATATAAATGAGATCCTGAAAAGAAATGAAGAGCTGACAAATTTCCTCTTATTTTTCTTCCATTTCCTGAAAGACAAATCCTTATAGAAGAAGGGCATGAGAAAGAAATGTTTATCTTGTGTTACTAATTCCCTTGCAAATTGTAGAAACAGTAGCAAATACATTTTCACTCTTGATATTTAAAGAAAGACTAACTTTTTATATCTGTCAACCTTGTCAAATTATAAAGTGACTTTGTCATCTGATTAGAAATTCTCTCACAGGGGAGGTTTGCATTTTATCTTAGATTAGATCACAGAATCACAGAGTGTTAGGGGTTGAAAGGGACCTTGGAGATCTTCGAGTTCAACCCCCCTGACAGGGAAGGATCATATAATCTACCCTACAACCTAATCTACCCTACAACCTAATCTACCCTAACACAGGTCACTCAGGAACCCATCCAGGCAAGTTTTGAAAATCTCCAGAGAAGGAGACTCCATAACCTCTCTGGGCAGCCTGTTCCAGTGCTCTGTGACCCTTACTGTAAAGAAGTTCCTCCTCATGTTAAGGTGGAACCTCTTGTGCTCCAGATTATATCCATTCCCCCTAGTCTTATCACAAGGCACAAGTGAGAAGAGGGTGTCCCTTTCCTCTTGACAGCCTTCATATATTTATAAACATTTATCAAATCCCGTCTCAGTCTTCTCTTTTCCAGACTAAAGAGCCCCAGGTGTCTCAGCCTCTCCTCATAAGGCATGTGCTCCAGTCCCTTAATCATCCTTGTAGCCCTCCGTTGGACTCTCTCAAGCAGATCCCTGTCTCTCTTGAACTGGGGAGCCCAGAACTGGACACAATACTCCAGGTGAGGTCTCACCAGTGCAGAGTAGAGGGGGAGGAGAACCTCCCTCAATCTGCTGGACATGCTCCTCTTGATACACTCCAGGATACCATTGGCCTTCCTGGCCACAAGGGCACATTGCTGCTCCATGGAGAACTTGTTGTCCACCAGGACTCCCAAGCCTTTCTCCACAAGACTGCTCTCCAGCAGATCACCTCCCAGTCTGTACTGGTGTAATTTATTATTCTTACCTAGATGCAGGACTCTACATTTATCCTTGTTAAACCTCATTTGGTTCTGCCCTGCCCAGTTCTCCAACCTGTCCAAGTCTCGCTGGATGGCTGCACAGCTTTCAGGTGTATCTGCCGATCCTCCCAGTTTTGTGTCATCAGTAAACTTGCTGACTCTGTCCTGTCATCAGTGTCATTGATAAAGATGTTGAACAGGACCAGACCCAGCACTGATCCCTGGATTGACCACCACTCTCTGGACTCTATTGTCCAACCAGTTACTAATCCATCTTACTACCTGCTCTTCTATCCCATACTTCCCAAGCTTCTCCACAAGGATGTTATGGGAGACTGTGTCAAAAGCCTTGCTAAGGTCAAGATAGACTATATCCACTGGTCTCCCTGCATCTAGCCATCTAGTTACAATATCATAGAAGGCTATTAGATTAGTCAAGCATGACTTCCCCTTGGTAAATCCATGTTGACTACTCCTGATAACCTTCTTATCTTCCATGTGCCTAGAGATTATCCTAATGAGTCTCTCACTTTCTATTTTTTTGCTATTTATGAAAACACTTCTTATAAAATTAAAAATAAAGTAAAAAAAAGGTCCTTGGCTGAGAAATTAATTGGCAAACATAATTGCTACCTCAAATGTGATGAAGTCATATAAATGACCTGTTCTTAAATCCTGCATGTAGTCCTCTAAAACCTATCACTGAACTTTATTACAAACTTCCTATTATACAGTGTTTCATCTGATATGAAGTTTGTGGAATTTAAAAAAAAAAAATGTATCAGAAGTAAAATTCTGTTTATAAAAGGTGGCAGGGTATGTAAGAGTTAACAGCACTGTGTATTTTACCCTGTAGTTGGTTTACAACAAAGCCAATCATGCTCTGAATACTATGGTGGAAACGAATACATCTTTCATCCAATTAGCTATTATACAGATGCTTGGGACCACATGGACTGTGCCCTGGAAAGCAATCACACTGCTCTCAAGGAGATAAGATAATGCTGGAGGGTTTAGCTGTTCTCATGTTTATACTACAAGTTCACATAGCCTGAGTTCTTGAGGCTGCTCTGTCCTGGTTTTCACCCCTGAGCAGAGCCAGCTGTCAAAAGCTAGCAGGTCATTCTGTTTTACTTGCTTTCCTGTTGAGGACCTTTGAAGGCAAGTCTGAAAACAGAGCTGAAGGTTTGTTCCAAGAGCTGGTTTGGTGAGATAGAGTTACTACACAAGCGTGCCACCCTGAAAAGAGCCCAGAGACCCTTCAGATCCCACAGATCTAAACCAAATATGACGTATATGGGATGGAATACCTCGTTGATCAGTTTAGGGTCACCCGTCCTGTCCGCTCCTCCCTGCAGATGCTGCCTTTTTAATTTTCTGCAACCCCCAGTGTGGTACACAAGATCCAGCAGTGGCCTTGGTCTGCACACCAGTCCTTGGTAGTAACTCTAAACATGAGGTGTTATCACTGCTAGAAGCAGACACTGTCTGTGAGAACAGGCTGCTAACTTCAGACAGTGCAGTTAGTTAGAAGAACTGAGCTGAAAAGTAAAATTACTGAGTAGAATTAGTTCTGTTCTCACTCAAACCAGGACAATACATCGTATTTGGCTTAGAGCTAAGGGATATGAAGGGTCTCTGGGCTCTTCTCCTCTCTTGGACTGCTTTGGCCATCTTTTGCTTGTCTTGGCTCGGGTCCTTTTTCAGTTCTTTCCTCAGAGCACCCAAGGAGGCCTCTGTCCATTCTGCTTTTGATCCCGGTCTGTGTGTTCCTGAACCCGGTACCAGAATCCAGCTCCTGAACACAGCTCCCATCTTCTACGGGGCCCAGTCTGGGATTCCCCCGGTGCCTGCTCCACAGCATCAGCGGTGACGGTGATGGAATTACCATCAGGGGGTTGGGTTCCATACTGGTTTTGTATATATTTGTATATATTCCATTTTTATAATTATTAATTTCATATTCATGAAAGCTGTTCTAGTTTCCTTTTCTAATCACTAAGTCTCTCTCTCTTATTCCCTTTCTCTTCCCCTTTGGGGAGGGAGGGGTATTAATAGAGAGCAGCTGTTATAGGTCTAAGGGGCTGCCCTGACCCTAAACCGTGACATACAGGGTTATTATTTTGGATTTGTGCTGAAAACACTGTTGTTAATATACAGGGATGTTTTTGTTATTGCTGAGCACTGCTTAAATGGAGTCAAGGCCTTTTCTGCTCCTCACACCACCACACCAGCGAGTAGGCTGGAGGTTCGAAAGGATTTGGAAGGAGACACAGCCAGGACAGCTGACCCCAACTGACCAAAGGGATACTGCATATCAGTAATAAAAATCTGGGGTAAGAAGAAGGAAAGGGGGTACATTTGGAGTGATGGCCAACCTCCCAAGTCACCATTATGCGTGATGAAGCCCTGCTTTCCTGGAGATGGCCAAACACCTTTCTGCCAATGGGAAGTGGTGAATCAATTCCTTGTTTTGCTTTGCTTGTATGCGCAGCTTTTGTTTTGTTTATTAAATTGTCTGTATCTTAACCCACAATTTTTCTCACTTCTACCCTTTTGATTCTCTCCCCCATCCGATCCAGGGGGAAGTGAGCGGCAGCTGGCTGGTGTTTAGTCCCCATCTGGGGTTAAACCACAACAGCATAACTTCTATCAGCACTGGGGTTGTTCATTCACAGATACGGTCCAGTAACCCACACTAAATCAAGAATGCACTGCTTTCCTCACTGATCGCAGATGCACCTTACCAAATGCCCCATCTCATTAAAATTAATCAGGATTAATCAGGAAGTCAGGTGTTTGGAGGAGCTGATCCAGTCAAAATGTAACCTAGCAAAATAAAGTACTTTCCAGCCCCTGTAGCTAGATCAAAGTACAGCTGACACAGGGAGACTGGGAATACAGGACCAACCCTTTCATCTTTATGTGATTGTGAGACAGCAGGGTAAGGCAAAGAGAGTGTAAGGGCTAAAGAAAGATGTGCAACATTTGGAGCTTCTGATAACAGGGAGTTCTTTTAAATGCTGATCAGCATTTGACAGTGGCATCAGTCTGTGTAAATACTGCAGGATTGGGCTTTTATTTAACATTTACAACTTAATATTGCACTCAAGAAAATGAATGGCTTGAGCACATATGCTTTCACACACCACCTGTCCATTCCCCTCTCACTTCTGTTATTTCTTCTCACTCTGAAGATAGCTTGTTAATTACTATGCTGGTATGTAGTATGACATGGCCACAAGGAATGAAGAGATGGGAGGGAGGGAGGGAGGGAGGGAGGGAGGGAGGGAGGGAGGGAGGGAGGGAGGATGATTGTGATTTGAGTAACTACTTTATCTTGTCTCTGGTGGTAAGAGTTTATTGTTCTAACCCCTTGGTCACCTCTTAAAATATATGAAAGGGCAATGGCAACATTTTGTAGGCACTAGTGTGGCAGACCTGTGATGTATAGCTACATACCACCGTCAGTCTGATCCAGTCAACTGCTCCCTTTGCTGGCATTCACAACTGAAACAACTAAATGTGTCTATTAGCACTCATCAGACTAACACTTAAGTAGTAACCAGTGAGACCCACATGTTACAGAGCAGGATGACAGCTTTGGCTAACAACTTATTTCTTAGGCTACCATCATCGGAAGGAAGAAGTGATGTAAAACCAGAAAGACTTTTGCAATACGATGCAGCAGACAGATGGAAGATAATGTGGCATCAGTAGGGAATTTTGAAATACCCAGAATGGTACTTGGAAAGCTGCAAAATTTCTCGGGAAATTGATAAGTATGTGCTTTCCAAAGGTGCATATTCTACATGGTAATGATGTATGTAAAATTTATTTTCAAAAGAAAGCACATTAATGTTTCTGCTTCATTGATGGAAATGATGACAAACTCTTCTGCTACTTTCAGAGTAAATACTTTTTCATTAAAATACTGCCATTTATATGATCTAATGATTTTCTTCCAATCTTACAAATGAATAATAATATTCAACATTAAAAAAAAAAGTTATTTGATCAGGAAAAAAACCCAAGGAAGAGTATTTGTTTTAGAATGATGTTCCAAGAGCACCCTTCAATCTGTGTCACAACAATATATTTCCATCTCAAAACATCTGCTTTACAGAAAGAAACAGCAAAGACAAAAATCAAATTAGCTTGTTTCCATCAAAGATCAGTTTACATAACTCAGTATTTTGCCATTTGGGACCTAAGAACTTTTCCAGTTGCATTCAATGGGAATTTTTTCACAGGCAGTATCAAAACAAAAAGGTATCCTGAGCACACTCTGTAAGTTAACCATTACATGACCACCACATTAAATGGATGGTACTTTTATTTATTGCTCAAAGATTTCCCTATCTACCCTTAAAGCAGCACTTCAGTGCAGTCCCTGATCCATACTGTCTGTAATAGGAGAGGATGCAATACAACATGTCTCAGGAATACCTTACAGCATGTGCACTTAGTCCTTATGTGCACACTCTCTGGCCCTGAGCCACAACAGCTAAAACTTTTATTTATGTGTATATAAACTGAAATATATGCTTTCTGTACATGTTGCACAGGTATTATACATGTAAGTTATAACTAGTAAAAACAATAGAAAAAATTTAAGTGTTTCTGTGTGAGCACTTTCCTTTTTCTTGAAAGCTGGATTTAATTTAACATGGATACTAAAAAGCAAATCCTGCTGAGGCTACTAAAATCAGGTAATTTCTTTGGTGTATCTGTAACGCATTAATTACAGATTCAGATTCTGATTTTTTATTGCACAGAGTTATTGTTTCTCCACTACAATAAAACTGACAGTTAGTAGAGTTTTCTTTTTCTGTCTCCCTGTGAATGTCTGCTAGCACTCCAAAACGATTAACACAGCTGCATATTTCCTGTACTTTTATAGAAGACTGGAGACCTGAACAATCATCATTACAATTTTATACTGCTGTTTGCTTTACCGCTTGTGTGCTAACCCAATTAAGACCGTAAATGTCAATTTGTTCTTCAGATATAGTATGTCCATGTTCTTTAGGAATTTTTTTCACAGAGATGTTCAATTTTTATGTTCACAGTTCTTAAGGGTTTAAGATGCTACTTTTTACAAACCATGTAAGAGATGGCAACAAACAGAAAACCTCAGCCTTGCTGCATTTATGTTTTTCTGTGATACTTTCTCACTCAAATAAATGAATTAATTTATCTTCATGATACCCTTGTGAGTTTAACACTGCCATTTCCATTTCTTTCTGTACCCATACAGATGTTAGAAGCCTTTCTTCTTGAATAGGGAGAGAAGGGGGAGGTATTCATTTGCTGAGTAGATTTCTGTTTCTGCATAAAGCACCTAGAAAAAAACCTGTATTTTAAAGTAAAGGAAAGCCCAGGGAAATGTACTGCACTTAAACTGTAATGTATCAAAGCTGACAGTAAACATGCTTCCTTCGTTCTATACTACATCTTTGTGCTTCTCTACCTCTGTCTCGTATATCCTTCAGCTTTAATTATTTTTATTACTTGCTACTTATGCTGCTCAAAATATGCTAGGTATTTTTTGGAGACAACCCCTGCCCTGAACAGCATAATACAGTAATAACTGCGTAGTACCAGAATGCCATTTCTCCTTATTTTATGGCTCTATTACTGTTCTATCTGAGCAGCTCTGAATTTAATGCATTTCTCCTCATCTCCTCATGCCCCGGGGAAGGACCATCACCCGCATTGTACAAATGAGAAACCAAATACATCTATAATGTAAACTGAGTAAAGGTCTCAAGGAAGGTTTTCCATTCTCCATCACTCTAATGTGGTCCAGATGAAAACAGTTCTGCTGGGCCTTGTCACTGCCACGCGTTCCACCTGTCTTGGCAGCAATACTGTGTCATCCTCAGATAATTTTTAGAAGGGTCCTGGTGCCATCTGTCTAAAGGGCATGAGTGTTTATAGAATAAAGTTGATTTGGAGTTGCTCTCTGAAATAATCAGATGAAGCTGCAAGAATTCTGCAGCTGCTTAGACTCTGAACAAGGTAAAGGACAGAGTCAGACTTTAGCTGCCGCAGACAGTGTGTCTGTCCCCAGAGGTTTATGGACAGATTCTCTCTCTCTCTCGCATGCTCTCTCTCTCTCTCCAGCTGAGCATGAATGAATTGGGCAGTCACTAGATAAGCAGTAGCAGGTGGATTTCAAAGCCTGTCTTTACTTGGGTAAGCTAAGAAGTCAATGAGCCATCCCCACCCTAAGTCTGTAGGACACCCAAACAAGGGGAATCTTCTTTGGAGAGTTTTAATATTCTAACTTATTTGCACAGGCCATTTTCTTTACCCATTACCCATTGTCCTCTACACTACACAGCAGCAAATCTGAGGCATTCACAATCTGAAATAGCTGCCTTTTCTATTTCTCTTCACTAAATATATTCCTCTGCCTCTAGAATCTGAAAGTGTTGCTTTTAATTATAAACATCTCCTACATCCCTGCTGAGCAGATTGCCATTCTTCCTCCCAGACTATATCTGCAAATACACCAGGAAATCCGCTCGTATACAGAGCTCCCATCCCTCCTTCACTGAGGAAACCCTATCCTGAGAGCATGGTACAGATGTAACATACAAAACAGCCCCCACAGCCAATTAAAAACACTCAAGTCAGGATAAATTAGAGTATTCTTGGGGATTTTCCCATATTTTCTGAAACCTTGGTAACTGTACACAAATAAATGAAGTTCCAACCATTCAGTCAGTGATAATTGAATCTGGACAAAAACTTTTATATCAAGAAGAGTTTGATGAAGAACATCTTATATAACAATATCGTTAAAGAAATTTGCTCTCTTTTCCATACTCTTTTCTTTTTACTTAATAGTGGGAAAAGGAAGAAGAGAAGGATAGAGACAATATTACAGAAAAAATTTATTGGCAAATTTGGGGAATTTTTTTTCCACATATCATCACATTCATCATTAATAATGCTCTCTTCCAAAAAGAAAGACCTGTGTGGTCACATTTTTTATTTTGTCATTAGTCTGTCTGACATTCATCTGTATTCATACTACAATTCTCATGCAATGAACAGGATAATAAAACCCATTCCCTCCTACACTCCAGCTTAGCTGGAGATGCCTTCCATATGGATGTGACACCAGTGTCTCCCATATGAATGTGAATTTCCTGTTTCACAGCCATCAGTCCCAGTCAGTGGGTTTAGCAGTGCAACATGACTCACTGACCAGGTGTGTCCTGGATGGGGGGAAGCTGTAGAATAAGGACAGGAGTGTGGCATTGCTCTGCAGCATAGAACACTTTGTCAAGCAAGATACCAAACACAAGGATCTCTCATGGACAATGTAATGCCCAGGAGAGATATCACCTCTGAAGTACAAACCTCTTCTGACAGCCTCTGCAGTACATACAGCTGATATTCCCATATGAAACTGTAGCCCATGCTGCAGCCCAACAATACGGTTCTTCCAAAGGCAAGTGTTCTGGTGTTCAAGACACAGCTCTATAATAAAAAACAGCAGCAGGTGACATAAAGTAAGTGTTGATATTGTCTAGAAGTTGAACACAATACAAACAAAAACACAATCAGCATCTGGTGACAGCCCTCTGGACTTAAAGAATTGCTATCAACTCTTGGAGCCACCACTTCCAGCCTTTTCTTCCCATCTGTTGTGACAATGTGCACTCATTCATATTATGGCACCATGTCTCACACAATAAAAATGCCTTGTTTCTCTCCACTTCCTCAATATAAATATATATATAACCTATTATAGAACAGAGTTACTACACAATGTACTATAGCATATGTAACTGTGTGTTACAGGCAGAAGAACCCTGACTCATGGAATTTCACTTAAATAAATTTACTGCCAATTTTTAATATCAAGTTTTAATTATTGATTCAGGAATTGAGAAAAACAGTAGAACAAACAATTAAGTAAGTACTTAGGGAAACATCTTGCCTCCCCCTTTTCCAGGCTCAGCTTCAGTCCAACTTCTCTCTTCCCACCTTCCTAGTCGCACCTTCCTTTGTTTTGCCAAACCCTTCAGTGCAGTGCTGGGCAGTGTACAAGGTTATGTCTGTGCATAGATGTGTAATGCTCCTTGTTTCTTACTGGTTTTCCTCCACTGCTCATTGCTTCTTAGTGCTCTCTGACCTTGTGTTGGACTCTCCGTGGGTCCCCATCTTTTCAGGGCTGTCTCTGCCCCAGTGTGGGGGAAAGTATCTCCAGCTGTATATCCCAGCTATGTCCCCTTCTACACAGCTCACCCACTTCTTCTCCCTTTTCTTCAAGTATGTATATTCATGTTTTCCTTCATGCATCCTCTTTTCTGTGTCTGTGTGTCCTCCCACACATCTCCATTTATATCTCCTCACATGTGTGTCCTTCCACCCCCAGCACCCCTGACCCTCAGCTGCACCAAGCTGAGCCTCACACACTCTTCTGATTGACTGAGGCTCTGGTGGGTGGTTCAGAGCTGTCTGGAACCGTCTGTGGCCAGAACAGTGTTGTTCATGGCCTCCTCCTACACAGGGCACCCTGCTACCAAACCCTGCTGCTGGTGCCCAATAAATGATCTCATGTGACTACACAGCCTCATTACTGGTACCATTTGTTATATTTTCTAAATATATCCCATTCCAAGAATGTTCAATAGCATTCAGTAGTGCTGCTGAAGTCAACAGGACCATTAACATACTGAAATGCTCTGTGCTATATATAAAGACCAAATGCATAGATGTCTGGTCTTGTTTGGGGAATTTTTGAGGCTGACACTCCAGGACCAGTGACCATCTCCATCTCCCAGTTATTGCAGTTATGATAGGAAAGACTATGAACTTCTGAAAAGGCAGATCTCAGCTGTCCCAATTATGGCCTAAAACTATTATAGCCAACAGCTAGGAGTCTGGACACAATATTTTTTCTTTAATCCTGTGTTGTAACTCTTCTGCAAAATGAAAGATTCCTTTTTCAAAGTGGAAAAAGTTTTCATTACTGGAAAAAAAGAGCTTGTAACTGTCTGAAAGACATTTTTCATTTCTTTGCACCAATTAGATGACTTGCCCAAAAATATGTCAAAAAAATTGAAAGGTATCTCTGTTCACCTCAAATCTTTCACAAGTGAATTTGAACAAGGTTAAATTACATACTGTGAGGAGAGACTGTAGCATTCCTTCTGAAATAAATATCCCTGAACAGTGATCTGCACCTAAAAGCTACTTTTAAGAGTTGCTTACTAATAAGGTGTGTGTTCAGCTGAACAAAGATCTTTGTGAAAAGCATGAACATGATCTTAGTTGTACTAATAACTAACATTTATGATGCTAATTATGAATGGAAAGCATACGGTAAGGAAAAAGAATAACGAAAAATTAGCTACTATATCTTAGGCTATGGTTTCCAGAAGCCAAAACCTTTGACAGTTATTTTTAATGAAGCTTTTATTTTATTAGTTAATAACATAGTGAAATAATGTATTCATTTCTACATTAAATTTAATTACATCCAGTCATTTGAAGGACAAGAAGCAGAAGTTAGTCTCATTTGCAAAGATGTGTACTGGGTTTGCATAGCAAGTTTTGGGTAGGGGGAGGGCTACAGGGGCGGCTTCTGTGAGAAGGTGCTGGAAGTTTCCCCCATGTCTGACAGAGCGAATGACAGCTGGTTCCAAGACAGACATGCTGCTGGCCAAGGCTGAGCCCATCAGCAGCGCTGGTAGTACCTCTCTGATAATGCATTTAAAAAGGGGAAAAAAATGTTGCAGAAACAGTAGTGGGGAAAAGAGTGAGTTGTAAGAGAAACAACTCTGCAGAAACCAAGGTCAGTGAAGAAGGATGGGGAGAAGATGTTCTAGGTACCAGACCAGAGATTCCCCTGCAGCTCATGGTGAAGACCATAGTGAGACAAGCTGTGCCCCTGCAGCCCATGGAAGTGAACAGTGGAGCAGATTCCACCTGCAGCCTCCATGCTGGAGCAGGTGGATGCACCTGAGGGAGGCTGTGACACCATGGAGAGCCCATGCTGGAGCAGGCTTCTGGCAGGACTTGTGACCCCACAGGGGAACCATGTTGAAGCATTTTATTCCTGAAGGACCACAGCCTGTAGAAGGGACACTTGATGAACCAGTTCATGAATAACTGCAGCCCATGGGAAGGACACACATTGGAGAAGTTCATGGAGGACTGTCTCTCTCAGGAGGGACCCCACACTGGAGAAGAGGAAGACTGTGAGGAGTTCTCCCCCTAAGGATGACAGAGAGGCATCCTTACCCCTTACCCCTGCACTGCTCAGGGGGAGGAGGTAGAGAAGATCAGGAGTGAAGTTAAACCAGGAAGAAGGGAGGCAAGATATAGTTTATATTTTTATTACCTTACTCTGATTTGATTGGTAATAAATTAAATTAATTTCCCTGAGTCAAATCTGTTTTGCCTATGAGAGTAATTGGTGAGTGATCTCCTTGTCCTTAACTTGACCCACAAACCTTTAATAATATTTTTTCTCCCCTGTCTAGTTGAGGAGGGGAGTGATAGAGTGGCTTTGGTGGGCACCTGGCATTCAGTCATGGTCTGCCCACCACAGTAGGATGAACAAAATATGACAAAGAATAAAGGAATACAATTAAAGGGGGGGGGGGGGCAGGGAATGTATAGGGAATCAAATTAAATATTAAATATCAACTCCAATCAAATGATGTAATCAGCAAAGTTCTTTCCCGAAACTCATCTGAAACAGGATGACCACAACTCTTTATACTTCATTTTATAAACCAATCCTGAATTAGCAACAGAAGGATCAAAACATTCCAAAAAGTCTTTTCCTTCTATTGGAGATAGTAATTCTCTTCAACCAGAAGTATAGTACTCATAACTCCTCCAACTGAACATAGTTCAGCAAGTCTTATGACAGGCTGAAAAAGTGTGAACAGAACATCTGTTGTGCTTAAGTACACATATGCTACAGCTATAACAGTTCATTATATAGGACCAGAGCACGGGGTCAGGTGCAGTTTATTTGCACCTATAAGAGCACATTTCAGCTATAATGCCTTTAGACAACATTTAGGCATGGACTTGGGAACAGCATAGGCCAAAGACAGCTTCACATAGGCATCCTGCTTTGAGTGGGAAGTAGGTTTAAGTGTAAGGATACAAGTGCTGCCAGTTACCCTCAGGACCAAAATGTTGCTCCTTGTTCATCAGCTTGCATGTAGCCATAGATTTATTTTCAGAGCAATAAGACAACAGAAGTAAATCAGTGCCCTTCTATGGAAATCCATTACAAATCAAGTTTGAAATCCATGAGACTCTTCTGATTTGCTAGAGACATGAGCACGAAGCATCCTTAGGGGTAACAGCATGAAAAAACACTCCAAAACAAAGAAAAAAAAAGTGCAGATTTCTTTTTTATTAGAAAGTGTAAGCTTTACTAATTGGTGCTAAGAAATTTACTAAGCATGTGTGGTGTTAGGATTCTCTTAGGAATCACTTATGCTCATTTTTCACTCACTCATGCTGGTACTTAATTCTGTGTAATGCCTTCTGAGAACTCAGAATTATATTTAGGCTTTGCTTTAGTGAGGAAGTTAAGTTAGTGGAATAAGGGTACTTTAACAGTCACATTCAGTTACCTTTGTAGAGAAATACCTGCAGCTCCAGGAAAGATACTGGCAATGGAGACATGCTGGTTCATTTGGACTGTAAAAACAGATTCTAATAAGTCATTTTCAGACTAATCAGACACAAAGTTGACTCTGGATTTACACATAAAATTCCCTGAGCAATTCCACTGACTCAATAGCACCTTTGAGCCAGAAATGATTTAACACAGCTCACAAAGTGGCCTACAGGACAACCTGAATATCCCAGCCAAAGAGGGGTAATGGCAGTTTCCCATGAAGCAAATAGGGCTCTGTTTCATGAGGCCTAAACTTGGTTCTGCCACTGACTGACTGTTTAACCCTGGACAAAATTTTTAATCTTCCTGAATTGATCTATTGCTCAAGTAGGATTTCAGTTCTTACCTACCTGAAAGCTATGCATAAATATCAGTAAAACAAAACACAGAAAAGCTTGTACATGTTAAATTTAAGCAAGGTCGAGGAACAGTTTGGATCAGTTTGACCAGATCTGAGCTTTGCTGGTCCCTATTTACATTAAAAATAGGACTCAGCTGACCAATAACATGAGACAGCAGCCCCTCTTTTAATATGTATTATCCTTAAGCTAAATGGATGCCAACATGAGTTCCGTAAAGCTTCCTCCCATTCCCTACTAAGTCTTCACTTAGTCACTTTATAGTATTTGTAGATCAAAAACAGCTCTCCAGCTCTGCCTTAAGCACTGGATAAAGAAATTTTCTTTAAGAGTTTTAGGGTATTAGACCCAAGTGCATGTCTGAAAAGTCTCAAATGGAGCAGACAAAAGGGCAAGCAATGGATATAAAAAGAAATAATCTCAACTTGATACCTGGCAAAAGGGGGTGATTTTTGTGGCTGTTGATTTCACAAATCATTAAACATAACAGCAAACATAAAATGAATGTTTCCTGCCCATTTTTTAAATGTAGAGGCATAGGGGGAGCTTGTGATGTTCCCCTGTGTGAGTGGTCATTAGATTGAGCATTATATGGAGGGTAACAGCGTAAGTAGTCTTGCAGTGACATCCTCAAATAGCAAGTGCATCTGGCTATAGCCCCAGGGGTAGAAGCCACAAGTACTTACTGTGATTGCAGCCAAAGGTCTTATCTGTGTCCATGTTATTCTTTTCTTTTCCAGGAGAAAACAGCAGTGATTCAGCTTCAATAAAACTGTACAATGATGATATAGGAGACATTGCTAGCTCTCTACATTTATGACAAAAAAAAATATCTCCCTTTAACCTGCTCCTCCATCTGCATTTCTGGGATACTTCTCAGCTGGTACAAACAGGTGCAGCACAGGGTGCACCTTGAGCTGCTTTTTTCAGC
Organism: Todiramphus chloris collaris; assembly: GCA_025345505.1. Taxonomy (NCBI): domain Eukaryota; kingdom Metazoa; phylum Chordata; class Aves; order Coraciiformes; family Alcedinidae; genus Todiramphus; species Todiramphus chloris. The sequence goes on from JANVCC010000018.1 coordinate 17,866,883, forward strand.
TGTTACTTCAGCAAGCCTCTTACACTACCTGACAAGGAGCTATTTTTACAGTTGTTTATCCAGTAACTTTCTTTTCTCTGCTTTCACTTCCTGTATATGCATTTCTTTCCATGTACGTCATCAATAGTGTAGTACAGCCATTTCAGTAGAGACTTTCTTCAGACTATGCTTCAACAAGGCAGACAAAATAATGAAGAAAAGGTCCTGGATTCAACAGCCCAAATTTAAGAATAGTCTACCCTACTATTATGGTACACCATATCTACTGCAGTGTGGTTTAAGCTTTATGCCCAAAACTGGCCTTAGCTCCTTGCCCTATAGCTATCTGCTCTGAAGAAACTAGGTTTCTCATATTTATAGCTTCAGATGTTCATCATGCTGAGCCAATCAACAATCCTGATGCATTAAGGAGGAACACCATTTTTTCTAAGAGTATCAGCTCCAATGCTTCAACAAAAAAAATGTATACCTGAAACAGAAACTAAAAATATATTAGAAGATGAAAACACAGATCACAAGAGTTTGGACTCCTCTATAGAAACACATTTTAACGAGTTTAAAGTTGAGCCCCACCTTCAACCACTTTTGATTTGTACATAATAATTTCCTTATGTGCTTGAGTAAACAATGAATGATCAGACAAATCGGGACCATTATGTCCATTCTAAGAGAAAAACTTTTTTTTTCTGAGAAACATATAGGAGTGTCACACACTGTTGATAAATTAATTTCTTCAGCAACTTGCACCTATACCAAACCAATGTCATGCACAAAACCCACCAAATCCAAAATCTCCTTACCCTTGATAGTTTTGTTTTTATTGGCTGCCTTCCAGATTTCCTAGTCTTCTATCAATGATCTTTTGACAAGATTAATTTTGGCAGACTGAATGATAGAAAATAGTGCATGCTGATAATCAGACTTGAAATAATGGACAAGTATTGATACTTAAAGATTGATTTTAATAGTAGCCCAGGCTTGTGTTACAGCACTGAAATCCAAAATCATTGCAGATAGGAATAAATAGATAGGAATAGATAAGAATAGAAAGTAGACTCATTGCTATCACACCATTTTGGAAGCAGATACACTCATGAGCTTTTGATTCAAAATTTGTAATTCAGTCTTTGCTTAAGAGTTGATTGGGAAAAACTATTCCTGATACTGACCCGGAGAAAGGCTGAGTTTTACAGAGAACCCCATAACTCATATTGACATTTGTATTAATATCAGTGATGTTTTAGGGTTTGAGCTCCTTTCAGGATCGCACACAAGATCAAATTTAATATGAAATATCAATTCTTACTGGGATCCCCAAACGCCAATGCCCTTTCACAATATAGTCTACTGATTTCCCAGGATTTGGCCTATTAATCTCAAAGTGGACATTTTCCTTCTTCACTTCTGCTAGGTTATTTGATTATATGAGAAAGAGACCATAAAATCAATACTGGCAGCAGTCAGACCAGTGTCCTTCACCCCAGGCAGATTGTAAACTGACAAGTTACTCACTACTGAGTAGCCTCCATAAATAGTTCTGTTGGCAATGAGGTTGGTTGGTTTGTACTCATAATCATTCAGGTTGTTATTACAGCACTAGTAATATGAGAACTAACAAAACAGCAGTTGCCTTGCTCAAATTATATACTTTCCCTGACAGTGGCTGCCTGACTTAAAAGAGAGGCCCTGAAGGCACAGAACATGCTGGATTCCCAAGGCTTTCATATTAGGGCATCCCTTATGTAGCCTTCATCCCTCTCTAACTGTTTCTGCAACATCCGATAAAAACACAGCTACTTCTGAAATATTTTGGCATATCACTACCTTTACAATGCATCTTAGATTTCAGGCACAGCTTTTAAGCACAAGCTGATTTATAGGCATACAGGCATGTATTTTTTTCCACCAAGTAGAAAATAACTTGATCCCATTATTAATCAGTCTTTCTAAAGAAGCTGTTGAGATATAATTAAACAATTATATACTGTATCAGGGTATAAGAGAGTAGTGAAGGACTGGAGGCCTCCTTTCTCAAAGAAAACTGCATCTAGGAGCTGAGGAATTGGACATAAATTTAATATGTATTTTGATAGCTTGAAGGCAAATTATTTTTCCTTTGCAAATATTGGTTTCCCAAATAGGTATGCAGATACTCTAGGGTAAACATGCTGTAACATGGAAAGTATGAGCTATGATTATACATTACACTATGAAAAAAAAAGGGGTGTACATGTATCTCTGGTGTGTTCACTGGGACACTGAGCCTTCTGCCTGAACACAAGTAGCCACTTGGACATTTTGATATGTACTTAGACCACTGGAAAAGCACAGAGAGAACTAAAGAATGGCCAGTAAGTGCACAAGGATGAGAAAAAAAAAAAAAAAAGGATGCTATGAGCAATACCCATGTTCACTAGGAAAAATGTTTGCAGCCTGAAGGAGGTACATGTTGGTATCATTTCCAGGCCAAAGCAAAGGGTATACTACACAAAGCAATGAGTGAAGAGCAGAACAGCAAAGCATAACATCAATCTGTTATGTGCTGTCGTACAAAGATGTCGTCTGTATATATCTTATACCATCATCTGATTCACCTCTGAATTTGGGTCTCTACATCTGTGACCTTGGAACAGAGGATAATTCTTAGACTAAAAGACCAGGAAGTGCCTTTCTTTCTGTAAACCACATAATAGCCCCATATTTCATAATTTCCCTCCTCATCTCAGATAACTTGAAAATAAACTTGATTTACAGTACTTTTGACTAATATGAACCTTACCAGCCAAAATCTCACTTAAGTCCCTTAAAAAGCCAAGTTACCCCAGAGATAATAGTCATATAAACCCTCTAATTACTTAGCTATCAAAGACATCCCACACTTACACATATCACTCTCTTTCAACAAGTTTATGATTACATACAGGACCCCCATGTTAGACAGGACCCTAATAATCCCTTACTTACTGATGTGCCTTCATATAACCAAATCTTTTAGGCCAGCACTTTAATGTTAGCTTTGCATTAATGATAATAAACTGTGGTTGAAAAAGCCCTGTATAAAATACCAGAGCTGCAATTTTAGCAACAGTACTACATAGGATATTCACAAGAAGATTCACAAGGAAATGGTTTAAGCTGTGCCTAGCAATGATCCATAAACACAAAATGGTTATAATGGTACTCTATGAAGCAGAGGAAAAGAGTCTAGTGAGAATCATTCTTTCTTTACTGATTTCAAAATGAATCTGAAGTAGAAATTAACAGGAATATGAGCTAGACACCATTAAGATAAAAAGTCACAGAAAGAAAACAGAAGTGAATCTAAAATCAGAAGCTGAGTGGCTGGAAAGCTTCTCTGCAGAAAGGAACTGGGGATGTTGATTGATAGCCAGATGAACATGAGCCAGCAATGTGCCCAGGTGGACAAGAAGGCCAACATCATCCTGGCCTGCATCAGGAATAGTGTGAACAGCCGGATTAGAGAAGTGATTGTTTCACTGTACTGGTGAGGCTGCACCTTGAACATTGTGTTCAGTTTTGTGCACCACAGTATAAGAAAGACATTGAGGTGCTGGAGCAAGTTCAGAGAAGGGCAACAAAGCTGGTGAAGGATCTGGAGAATAAGTCTTGTGAGGAATGACTGAGGGAGCTGGGCTTGTTTACTCTGAGGACTAAAGGAAGGAGGCTGAGGGGAGACCCTATTGCTCTCTACAACTACCTGAAAGGAGGTTGTAGCAAGGTGATTGTTAAGTCTCTTCTCACAGGTCACAACTGACAGGACAAGAGGAAATGGCATCAAGTTATGACAGAGGACGTTTACGTTAGACATTAGGAAAACCATCTACACCAAAAGGGTTAACAAAGACTGGAATAGACTGCCCAGGGAAGTGGTTGAATCTCTATCCCTGCATGTATTTAAAAGCCTTCTAGATATGGTGCTCAAGTATATGGTGTAGTAGTTGCCTTAGTAGAGTAGGTAATGGCTGGACTTGATGATTTTAAAGGTCTTTTCCAACCATAGAGATTCTGTGATTCTGTGATCCTGTGAAAATAAGGGTAAAGTAATACAAAGAGAAATTATTATTCCAATTATTACCTGGAACAAAAAAAAAAAAAAAGGGACAGTATATTGAATGAAAATAACTTTAAAAAAAGGACTTGGGTTGTAGCTGAGAAATCAACAAAGTAGTAAGAAAGTCATCACAACTTGGGAACTCACCTACAGCCACAGTCCATCAAAGATTTGGAGACAATGGTTCCTTTTGTGAATAGTGGGATTATACTAATCTCATGTGCTGTTTTCTTACTACATAAATATGTTTAATGAGTCTGATGTGGCAACATAGAGGATAAAATAATTTTCAGTACTCGGATCAAATTTGGAGTAAGCCGTGATAGGAAAGAAACAAATTGCAAAGAAGGCCAGAGAAGGAGAGAGAAAGATGATGGTAGACTTAAAATAATTTCCAAGGCAAAAATATTACTGCCATGGTTTAGGGTCAGGGCAGCCCCTTAGACCTGTAACAGATGCTCTCTCTTAATGCCCCTCCCTCCCCAAAGGAGAAGAGAAAAAAGGGAGAGAGACTTGGCAATTAGAAAAGGAAACTAGAACAGCTTTAATGAAAATGAAATTAATAATTACAGAAGTGGAATATATAAAAATATATACAAAACCAGCACCGAACCCAACCTCCCTGATGGTAATTCCATCACCGTCACTGTTGTGCAGGCACTGGGAGACTCCCAGACTGGGCTCCACAGCAGACGGGAGCTGTGTTCAGGAGCTGGATTCTGGTACCAGGTTCAGGAACACGCAGACTGGATCGAAGGCAGAATGGACAGAGGCCTCCTTGGGTGCTCCAAGGAAGGAACCAAAAGAGGACTCGAGCCAAGCCAAGCCAAGCTGACAAAGCAGTCCAAGAGGGGAGAAGAACCCAAAGACCCTTCAGATCCCACAGATCTAAACTGAATATGACGTATATGGGATGGAATACCTCGTTGGTCAGTTTAGGGTCAGCTGTCCTGTCCGCTCCTCCCTGCAGGTGCAGCCTTTCACTTTCTGCACCCCCCAATGTGGTACACAGGACCCAGCAGTGGCCTTGGTCTGCACACCAATCCTTGGTAGTAACTCTAAGCATGGGGTGTTATCACTGCTAGAAGCAGACTCTGTCTGCGAGAACAGGCTGCTAACTTCAGACAGTGCAGTTAGTTAGAAGAACTGAGCTGAAAAGTAAAATTACTGAACAGAATTAATTCTGTTTTCACTCAAACCAGGACAATTACCTCTCCACATTTAAGTAAAAGCTATAAAATGAGTACTGGTTATTTATATTACAAAAACAGTATCAATATTTTTAAACTCCTTTTTTGCAAACTCCTATACCTGGAGAGGAAAACACCCATGCATGAATATATGATGGCTGATGGCCAACTGGAAGATAGATTTCCAGGAAAGAACCGGGGGATCCTAGTGGACACCAAGCAGAGAAAAAGCCATGTTTTGGCAAAGGCAGCTAATGATATCCTGAGCTGCATTAGTTAAAGTATTGCAGTGTGTCAAGGAAGGTGATCACTGCCCTCTATTAAGCATTGAAGAAGCCACACCTGGAGTACTGTTTCCAGCTTTGTGCTCTCTGGTACAAGGGAAATGCACACATACTGAAGAGAGTTCAGAGTTGGGTCACAAATATGATTAAGGAATTGCAGCATCTCTCCTGTAAGGAGAGGCTTAGACAGCTGAGACTGTTTAGACTCAAGAAGAAAAGGCTCGGAGGGCATCTTATTAATGCATATATACAGGCAGAAGTGTAACGTGAAGGGAAGATGCAAAGAGGACAGAGCCAGGATCGGTCCACTGGTGCTCAGTGACAGTCGCAGAGGCAATGGGCACAAACCGAAACATAGAAGGTTCTGTCTGAAAGTAGGAAACATTTTGTTACTGTGAGGGTGACCTAACACTGGTACAGGTTGCCCAGAGAGGTTGTGGAGTCTCCATCATTGAAGATACTCAAAAGCCACCTGACCACAGTCCTGGACAACCAGCTCTGAGTGGCCCTGCTGGAGCCGAGGACGCTGGACAAGCTGACCTCCAGAGGTCCCTTGCAGTCTCAACCATTCTGTGGTTCTGCAGCGCTGTGATTTATTTGTATGTTAGGTAGTGATATAACAAAAAAAAAGTTCTCTTCAATATAATGGGAGAAGTGTTTGGAGACAAAACTGTTTTATAAAAAAATGCAGAGATAAGTGAGCTTACAAAATTCAGGATATGAAAATTCCTTAACACATATTAATTTAAAAAATACATGATTAAGTGAGATTTATGCAATACACAAACTGAAAAAGAGCAGAGAACTGTCAAATATATGCACCAGCATTTCTGAATTTTAAAGGAATATACTAGTGAAAAAAGACCTGATAATATAACATGGTATATCTAAAATCACTGGTAGAGAGACCTACCAAATGAAAATGATAGAGTGGTGGACAGTGAGGTCTATCCCTTCCACAGCCATAAATGAACTGAAGGAGTAAATATTTTTTTGATCTATTTTAATAACTTATCAGAAGATTTATAGTCCATCATTTTGAAGCATTTGCTTCTTATAATTTTTAATGGCTGCAATGTTTCTGTGAGTTTTGACAATTCTTTATAACTTTATGTCTGATTTTAAAGTTTTGGGGGTTTTGTCTCCAAACATGTATTTCAAAGCCTTTACAAACTGATCGGTAATGAACTCTGTTGAACATTCTATGAACATGTAATTAGTACAAAACTTGACTGTAATATAAAAGCTTGATAATTCAGAGACAGACTTTCTCTGCCTTTTGTTGTATTCAGGTAGCTGAGATCCATCGGCTCCTCCTCCTCCACAGTTGAAACGTGTTCTTAGTTTTGGTAAACTTGTCTGTGTTTCCTTATACCATCCCTGATGACTTCTTGATATTTCAAGGTTCCATTATGCAGATTCATCAACAGTATTTTCCAGTGATCATTAGTTGCACTGGGCTGACCAGTGCAAATGATGTCAGATTATTATTGACAGTGCATCTACAGTACACACTGGACACTAATACCCTGATAGGAATCTGCACAAATAATCTGAAAAATTATTTAACCTTGGCTTCTCTAGTCCTTCCATTTCTACGGGTACATGCCCTGAACCCTAGTCTCTCCTGCTTCCAATTTAGGATGTAGAGGGTGCCCTCTCTTGGAAAAGGTCCACTGCCTTTGTCCTCTACCCCCACTGTCCTGTTCTGCATCACAGTGACCAGTGTGACTTTGCAGGCAGCTGCAAATGTCACAATCCTATGATGTCAATCTAAAATATATACTGTGAACTATGGAGTGGATCCTATTCAGGTGGTTGGTTTTGTTTTGCCAGGTGATGTACATTTGCAGTTTTAATTGAACATTGGGAGACAGTAAACCTTCTGGGAAATCATACAAGAAGAAACACTTTTTCTCATCTTGAACTTTGTGTTGTAATAATGCTTTTCTCATTTACCACTGAAACTTTAGAATCAACTGGGAGAAGTTTTTAAGATGTTTGTCTTGTCAGGGTAAATTTCTTTGGTGAGTTTATAACCATTGCTGCACTGGACTATTATAAGCAATATAAGCTTACCTTTGACTGGCACCTAAAATTTGATGCAATTTTTTTTTCTTAATCAAGATCTTTTACCCTTACAGATTTGCCACAAATCTCATCTTATTTCTCTCTTCTTTTTTTCCAGACTAAAAAGATTTAACTTATACAAACATTTGTAAAAACATTACCAAATTTGATTTTGTATTAGAGCAAATCAGGCATAAAAAACGTCCATCCATTCTGAGATACTTTATAGTTCAAGGTAAAAAAAAAAATACATTCCTGTTTCAGATTTAAGTTGTCATGGTGGTGTCCAGCCAGAGATCTAAACCTTTTCCTCAGTTTTAAATAACAAAAAAAACCCCAAAAACAAACTGAAAGCAAACAACAATGTAACTGTTTCTGAAGGTAGGTAGTGTATTTAGTCTTTTTTCCCCACTATCTGATTTATGAGAGACTTTGCTTGATAAGAGGCAGATATACCTCGACTTTTTGCAAGAGCTTTTTTTTCTGCCCAAATTATCTCTACGGAGAAACAGTGGCACCTAGCTGTCAGACAGGCTAACCACTCCAAGTTGTGCTGGCCAAAACGCTACACATCCTTCAGGGTTCACCCAAAAATTACATGCTGACATAATTTAACAAATCCCAGTTAGTCACAACAAAAAAAAAAAAAAAAATGATACTAATATCTTTACCTGACAAACACAAATTTTCAAGAACACCTCATTTTGATTCTCCATTCTGACCTCTGAGAAAGCATCACACTAGTTTCAAAAATTTGGATGTGCATTTGGTCTCTAGTTTGGGAAAGCACATTAAAAGCAGGAATAACTGTGGAAATTTAGACCTGCATCTGTCAGAGGGCACAGGAAATTAATTCTCTGTGCATACAGAAAAGACTGTATGCACTGTTTATACTGTCATTATTAACATCTTTAATAAGTGCTCAATTACATACCCTACTATGGAACACCGCTCCCACGGTTTAATGGAATAAGAGCAAGTATCCTGTATCTCTTTCTAGTTTTTCTTAGAAAAAATACTACTTTCCTCCCAGCTCAGTTCTTCTGTTGTCCTACTTCTCTATTCAGTGAGGTCTCAGAACTTGTTCATGAAAGCTGAATTCCTCTTAGACTAATTGCATTTCTTAACCAACTAAGCTTGCCAGGTCATCAAAGTGACATATCTGGGATGAGGGATGTTTCAAAATGTTTAGGAATGATACAAAATTGTCCATGAAATACCATCATATTGATGCATAGTATTATGATATGTAAATTTTCATGAAATTACAACAATACAAACACCTAAGAACACTCTTGACAATTTTAAATCTACCCAAGACAGGAAACTAAAGGTTTGATCCCACTGTATTTTTAGCTTCTGATAGATTCTGAATGTTATATGGAAAAGCACACAGAAAATGCCTGGATTCCTATAAAACACAGCTCTATATGACATATAAAAAGTCTTTTATAATGTTTCACATGCTTAACAATCCCTAATAAACAGAGAAAATATTAAATATTTTAGTGTTCTTATATTAATTGATTGTCCTTCATCACCTGGAAAAAAAATGCTCTCTGTATGTAGTTTCATTAGATACAGCAGAATTTTATTGGAGCTATGTTGACAACTGAATTCTTTATAGAAGTTGGGATGTTCAGAGAAATCAGCCTTATAAACCACTGTGTTTTTTCACAGATCCATATTAAAACTGAAGGTTAAATACCACCACATCAGGTAATAGCATTCTAAAACCTGCTTGGCACAGATGGAAATCATACAAGGCACAAACTACAAAAAATTTTTAGAGAGGAGCTGATACAGGTCAGGAGCTCCTTTCTCCTCATAAAACATTAAAGGGACATCGGTGAAATCAAAATGCAAGAAATGAGTAAAGGGATTGTTTCACCTGAAGTAATATTACTCTGAGGGCTACAGACTAGAATACAGTGCATACACATTTTACACAGACTTGGGGGAAGACATTTCGCTTTAAAGCATCAACCAACCACTAGCCAACAGGATTTAGGAAGAAATTTCCGCATGAGCAACTATTTGGAGAATTCTAGTATTTTCAGCTGAACTCTTTACTTCCAGACACTGCTGAGACAGGACACCACATCTCAGGTTTGACACGGTGTAGCCGTTCCTACATTCCTAAAATTCCTGTTTAGTCAGTGCAAATTAGATCTAATTGAATGCTCCTGTTGGGCTTACAAAAATAAGGGTAAAGATTAAAGTCTGAATTAGGTGGAACATTACTACTAGTAGTTTGTCTGCTGTATTTAAAGAAGTATGTATGTGTAAACTCAAATCAAAATTCTGCAAGGCAGTGGAGCTTCTGCTGTCTTGGAAGAACACATACAGCTCCAATGGTCACTGTAGGTACCATTACAGATTTCTGTGGAATTGTTTATCAGTGTAGCCCTAACTAAAAAAATCATACCAATGACTCTATAATATTCCATATAGTTTTCAAAATGTAATTCAATAACTGTTTGTACTATCTATATTTTATATATATAATTTATATATATACAGAATTTTTATATACACAGAATTTAAAAGTTTCCTCTGCAAACTAGCCCATCACTTTAACCCACTAGAGATAAGACCCATGAATGCATAAATTATATGATTATACCAAGAAGACTAAGATGCAAGTCATGACAATACCTGTATCTACTACCTATGTCACTCAGGATGAGGAAATGATTGAAATAAGTCCAGAAGTTAATTACATGGAATACAAAACTCCATTTTGTGTCAAGCTTAAAGAATTTCAAATGGGAATGAAATCTTGGGGTATACAGACTGTATCAGCAGTATATATAGAATTAGACTGTCTGTGTTACAATTCCCACCAGGATTCACGAATGTTAGTCTTCCAAGCTAGTACTACATTCATACACTTTCTTGAATTTCTTTTAGCTATTCAGCTGACAAATAAACAATGTAAGGGATATAGTCTGCTTTCCCTCCTTTTAGAAAGACTGGCTCATGTAATAACATCTGTTAACATGAGTATAAACATAGTGTGGGCAGGGAATTCTCCCTGTATTACTTAATACTCATTGTTTTAATATTACAATTAATTTTTACTTATTATTTGTACCATGATATACCTACAGGTATTAATATTGGTCATTAAACCAGGTACTGTACAACTGAGGAATTGCAAGGCAACTTCTGCTCCCAAGCATTTACTGTTGAAGACTGAAATGAAGAAAAAATCATTAGTGTTAACTTCATTAAGTAACACTAAAATATCTTTAAAGCGTGTACAAAAAGAAGAAACAAAATCAAAGGTGTTTTGTAACTATCAAAGCAATGAACATTCCTTAAAAAATGTGAAAGAGTAGCCTCCAACATAGTTTCAACTGGCCACAACATAGTCTTTGTTCTCTGTTTCAATCAGTTCAATTTCCTTACCCCTAAAACTGGAAAACTGGGGCTCCTACATTTTTTTATCAAAAGTGGGAAACACATCTTTGATTCCTATTATTCACTCTGAAACATTTTGATAAGTTTGTACAAATATCAGTGTGGGGAAAATGTAAACATTCATTGTTTTCAATTTTAAAAGCAACTTTTACTTGAATACCTTCACTTAAATACAAGTGAAGGTACACTATTTTCTATAAAAAAAGCAGATGGGAAAGACAGAGAAAGAGAGAGAAAAAATAAATACATACATACATACATAATTCTTAGATATCTTAAGGTCTACTTATAGAAATACAAATCTGGAAGTTAAAACTAAGGAAAACATACATTCTCAAATCAAGAATCAATAACATATGTACCAAAATAATTTCTCTAAACACTTCGCAGAGAGAGGGCAAAAGTTTGATCTAGACATGTATGTGCAACAGCTCCATTACAGGTGTCATGTGATTTTCTGACACAGACTATTTTGCATATCCTCATAACATGGAGAGCAGACTACTGCCATGTTTCCATTTTCTCCTAGTGTTCTTTTATCAGTTGTTGCAGGGTTTTTTTTTTTCATGTTCCCTGGACAACAATCTTTTTTCCCTAGTTAGAGAACCAACTTTAAACCCCGAAACATTAAAGTACTGGAAGGAAAAGAAAATGGTATGAAAATGTCTCCTAAAGTCCTTTAAATTTCAAATCCAATCTTAGGTGTAGCTTTTCCATATTTAATCAAAAGCATTCAGGTGTCTACTCTGAAAGAATTTAGCAGAGAATTGCATGTCTTCTATCAGCAAGATGCAGTCCTTCAAAGTGCTTTGTGCATTGACCTTAACAAATCAGAGTGCTAAGGAACTGAGGATTCTGACTGAAGCAGGTTCTGACTTCTTGAAGCATGGTCTGAATTCTCAAAATATTTAAAATCAGCTCTTGCTAACAATGAGGTAGTGAGCACCATTACTACCTACTGTTTCCAAAATGTTGGGTTGTTTTTTTTTTCCTTTTTTCAAATACAGTTGAACATAATCAGTTGAAAGGATATTACTAAAGGAGGTGTCACAAAGTAACATTTGTAAATAAACAGCATTATCTTGCCATAGCTCGGTGAGTGTTAGTAAAAAATCAATAGACTATTATAGTCTAGAAAATACAGAGGAAATATTAAGTAGATATGGAGAGGAGATATGTTGGAATAGCTTATTTGAAAACAATAAAGAGAAACAGTATTAAGAAGATAATGATCAGAAAATAATGTCAGTTACTACATCAGCTTTTTATTTTGTATAGGTCTTTTATTACAAAATGCAATATGCAAGCTTTGGCAGAAAAAAATAACCTTCAGTTAAAATGTCTGCAGACGCAATTCCATTTATCTGAAAGCATGCCCATATACTGTAAGGACTCAGTTCAGGGGCCAAAAATAGGCATCTAGTGCCATTTGAAATGGCTGATGATTTTTAAGACATCCACATGGATACCACAGATATGACACATGCCTTTCTGGGATAATACTTGGAGGCCAGATAGGATAACACTTTAGAAGCTTGGGGACAGACATCTTAAATGTCACTACTCATCCATATTTGGTCAATTGACTCAAGGCTTAAGTCAGATATCAAATAATTGAGAATAATTACCAACTGAAGTTTCTCAATCAGGCATAAGGAAGCAATTCTATGTACATAAATGCATAACAAGCCATTATAGAGAGGGTTATAATTAAAGTTGCTACTGCATCAAGTTTGAAAGTCTAATTAGGAGTCTAAAATTATTTCCTGATAAATGTGTGCTTTCCATTCCATCACCAATTAGTCTAAAAATTTCAGCTAAGCCAACTTTATTGATTTGTAAACCTGTAACTGAAGACTCCCATCCACAATTTTCCAGTTTTAAGCAATAAGAAGCAGCACCTCTTCACCACTGCATTCAAGGACTTGAGGTAATCCTCTGTAGGAAAACAGATGCAATCCAACGTGTAGCACAGTCTGTCAAAAACTCTGTAACAGGCACCTGAATGAGACTAAGATGGTAACACACAACTTTACATAAGGTAAATGCAAGTCACAGATCACAGAAGAAACTGTGCAACCCTAAAGAACTCTATATCAAGTTTTAGAGAGAGAACTCTTTTTAATTACATGTTTCCTCTGCAATTCAAAACCAGATGTAATGGAATTTCTTGGAATGGAATAATAAAAATTATGCAGATAAAATGTAAAGTCTATGTAAAACTTTATGTTCTGGGTGATTGGAGAAGGTCATTATCGACTTCCATTAGCAGGTAAACTTTATCATACGGCATACAGTCAGAAATGAATTCAAGCAAAGACAATGCAGGTAATTATAAACCCATTAAATTTCCCCAGAGTTACTTGAGGAGTCTCATCCATGAATTCAAATGTACTGTTTCCAAGCAGCTGCAGTTGAATATTTGGTCCTTCCAAGTTTTGGGATAGTGTCTTCTTTCTTTTGTATTAGCTCTACAGAAGAGAGCCTTTATACATGGGCCAGTGAGCTGTGTAAGAAATCTTTTTTTTTTTTTTTTTTTTTTTTTTTTTTTTAATGGATTAAGGTACCACACACATTGGTTTCTAAAGATAAAGGGAAGCCCAGGAAGTAGGTTTGAGTTGAAGACACAAAGTAGCTTTTCAGGGTCCCAGTGAAGCCTCAGAGTAGCTTTCCAGGGTCCCACTCTTATGCTGTGTGGCAGGCCAGGAATTGGCATGGAAGGCAAGGGTTGCTCAGAGCAAGTCTCTGCTGGTGTTTTCATTTTTTTCTTTTACCAAAAGTTCTATCAGGGGCTATAACTGCTCTAACAGCTCTCTTGGGTGACGTACTATGGCTGCTGCATGCACACCACTCTATCAGGAATGATCTGATGTCTTCTGTTATTCTAGAGCTCAAACAAGATTATCACACTCTTTTTTGGACTTAAACTTTTTAATTTGCTTTGGATGCAACAATGACTTTTACTTATTATGACCTTTTTTTTTTTTTCTGTTCTACTACATATCAAACAGAAGATACACAGAAGAAATATGACTTATTACAGCCTTATTTCAGAAAATTGACTAATATTGAAAATCTTAGTCACATAAGTATACCACTCTTACATAAGTCAGGGAGAAAGTGTAGCAGACCACACAATGTAGAAAGTCTTTTCACTGGAAAGTAATCTATAGAAATATACTTCAGTTAAAGAGTTTCAAAAATATATGGAATAAGCATATCTAATTATATACTTGTGTAGAAAAAATAGAAATGGAAAATATACAGAGACACACATGACAGTGGAGAGTATTTGCCTAAACCAAGACCTTACAGCTAAAGATAAGTGACAGTAAATATTAAAATGTCACTGCTTTTTGGATATTGACAAAAATCAAAAATTATGGCAGTTCCAAATACATTAGAAAATTCTTTTTACTCATTCAGAGGTAGGCAAGGTATATTTTACTAAGATCTTGTAGGTTTACTGCACTACTTGAACAGTAAATTAAATCATAATTTAACAAACATTAATGCTACATTCATGATTTGAACTGACCCATGTTCAACAGAGCCTAAGTGCTTCTTCAAGAATATGAAATCTTTGCACCAACAATGAAGGAACCTTGTGCCTATTATGTCTTGTTAGCTGGAGTTTACACACCAGTCCATAGTTACCTGTGCTGCCTATATGCTGTGCCCTCATATTAACTCAAGTTAGCATTCAAAGAGTTTACCAGAAGGGGCAATCTGATCATGCAGAGCAGAAAGGAGATGTTGACTTGAGTACTATCTTAATTCCCAAAGTCAGGTGAGCTGGTAGGGTCACCCATGTACACATGCCTTCATGCACAGACTGTATGAACCAACCTATACCATTCACCTTTGGAGTTCCAGACCGTATGAACCTACACCATTCACCTTTGGAATTCCACCACAAGAATAGGCTGTGTGTGCTATGGGCACTCCAGGCAAGAAAGATCCACCTCAGCCATAAGGACAACATACGGAGTACCTAAAAAGTCAAAAACTGTTGCTGCCATAAAGTGTAGATGAAAAGCAAGGAAACTACAACTGAGCTGTGGCCAGTTTTCCAGATGTAAGTGCAGCTAATCCAGTAGCACAGACACCCAATGGTTATATATATGATGACAAAGCTGTACTGCTCTGACTGATATGGAGTTAACTTTCCTCGTAGCAGGCCATATAGTGCTGTGTTTTGTATTTGTAGCTAGAATAATGTGAACATACCAATGATTTGGCTACTGCTGAGCAGTGCTCACACAGCATCAAGGTTGTCTTTCCAACAACTCCTCAAAGGCCAATAGGCTGGAGGTGGTCAAGAAATTGCGAGGGAAAATAACCAGGACAGTTAACTCAAACTGACCATGACACATGATGTTGTACTCAGCAGTAAAAGCCAAGGGGGGTTGAAGGATAGGGTATATCAATTATCAAGGCATTTGTCTCCTGAAGCAACAACTATATGTACTGAAGCGACCACTACATGTACTGAAGCCTTGCTTCCAAGAAAGTGGGTGGACATCACCTGCTGATGAGAAGTAGAAAATAAATATTTTTTCCTTTTTCTTCATTTTGCTTCTGTATGCAGACTTCGGTTGGTGTTTTTTCATTTAATTCCTTTATCTTGGCCCATGAGTTTTTAATTTTATTTTCCCACCTTGTCCAGTTGAGGAGGGAAAATGAAAGAGCAGCTTGGTGGGCACATGGCAGTCAGCCACGGTCAACCCACCATTCCTGCACTGCATCAGGTAATAGGACATGGTTCAGGGAATGACACAGTGCCCCCATGCAGATAGAACCTTGACAGGATGATTTTTACCTCTGTTTCAGATAATACTGTGTAGGGAAAACAACACTCTTAAGAGGCAAATTTTTGTCTCCAGACAATTAGTGATTCTGCATCCAGCTAATGCAGGCTTAAACACACTTATTACAGTTACATTCTGCAGGCATTGGAAAAGGTGCATGAGATATGAAGTTGCCTGGGACAGGCTTCACCATAACTAAATTTTGTTATCTACCGTATTGGAATTACTTGTAATGGTAATCCTGGTTATCATCAACAGAGAGAAACAGACATTTTAGGACATGATACATCTTATCATAGACATGGGATTAGAAGAATCACATCCTAAGCTACTTTGCCTTCAATAGGCTATAAAGGGAATGTAGACAACTAGCTCTCATGTAGACAACTGGGTTACAAATTACACAATTTATTCAAATGAACCTTACCTCTGCTACCAAATCTGTGTCTTAAACTGTTACAGTGGAAACATTGCTGTTGACAAATTCCTGTTTGCAGCTCTAAAGAAGCCAAATGTTGATTTACAAGGATGAATAAAACAAGCTGCAACACCTCTGAAGCAACTGCTGCTTTTCCTTTGGCTAAAGGATATATTATTTTCTGTTGTATTTTAAGGACTCTAACTCTATCTATATATGGCACACTGAAGTAAAACATTTTGGAGTTATTACATTCTATCAGGTAGATAATATGTCTTTAAAAAATACCCTATTACA
This sequence comes from Todiramphus chloris collaris, assembly GCA_025345505.1. NCBI lineage: Eukaryota > Metazoa > Chordata > Aves > Coraciiformes > Alcedinidae > Todiramphus > Todiramphus chloris. The sequence goes on from JANVCC010000018.1 coordinate 17,883,451, forward strand.
CTTTACACGATAGAGACTAAAAATCTGTCAAGTAATTCATATTTCTGATGTCTTTAATATGGTACATACATTTGGTAGGATTTCTTTTTCCCCCAAGGAAAAAACAGTAGCACTCCTGATTACATCATGCTAGAAAAATTGTCTCTCCAGCTTCTTGGCTGCATTAAACAAATGAAACTACTGTACACTATGTAAACACTTGTAAAAATGTCACTGGAAATTAAACAAGTTTTGTCAACCTCTTGAGGAAGATTTCTGGCAGTATTTCTCAAAATAAAGTATTAGAGCTGGCTGGAGAATCACAACTCTCACAACTTGCAAAGTCTGATTTCTTCCTGCACTGAAATGAGATGAATAAAACAAAATAGTGGAGAAAAAAGTCACCGAGAGGACAAGTATCTGTCCATCTCCCTATAACAGTTGATCACCCCCTTCAAGAGCCAACCATAAGTACACCAAAATCCTTCTTTGCCAGAATATGACACAAAGTGAAAGGATTTGACATAACAGCAAATTGCATCAAAAAGGAGGATCCGAGGCAGCCCAATACAGTATATCTCATGAAAGTTACAGAACATTACATACAGACCCAGAAGTCAAAAATTCTTGTATCTTCAGTCCATAACCTTACATTTAGGTTATGCATCTATGATCTTTTCTCAGGCTGCAAAGATATTTACAGTATCCTCATCATCCTCATGAATCACTCTCCACTTCTGCTACTTTAACTGGAGCACTGACAAAAATAACAGTTTTTAATTTCTTTCAGAGTTTTTTATGTTGAAGTTGGGGGAGGAGAAGGAAAGCTATTTTGTGATGGTGTTTTTACAGACCCAGGTTATTATAATGAACCAGTGTGCAGTGCAGGCACTAGCAGAGGATTAAAAAATCCTTCTGCTATCTTTGCCAGAGAAGAAAATATAATATGGAACAAAGTCCCCTACTGTAATAGTGGTTTGGACCATGTAGCTTAGTCCTTATACCTATGTTTTCCTGCACGTGAAGTACAGTTAATAATTTTTATCTCTTTTCCACTAATGGTGGATCTGGGTATTAATGATCCCTAAATAATCAGGAAACTCTGTTAAGCATATCTTTAAAAAGGATAATTTTATTTTTTTAAGTAGCTTTAGCTATTCTTAGTATAATTGTTTTTAAAATTGAAGTTGCTATCTCTTTGGAATTTCATAATTTCACCCTTAAACCAAGCATCTAGACATTCAGAGCACTCCAAAGACCTATGAATTCTCTCCATACAAACTGCTGCTGCTGTCCAGGCTAATTTAAATTATGCCTTTTTCCTCTTAGGAAAACTTCTGAAATTAGAATCTTGTCAGTTGATTGGCAATTGGCATTGAGCCAGGATATAATTCTCTGGTATGCACCATTAAACCTCACAGTGAGGATTAATTAGTACTGCAAAAGCACTTTGAAAATGAAATGTGCTGTATACTAAATAATTATTATTTTTATTACTACAACATTGTAAGAAAATTAGCAAGTGACTAAGAGACAGTTTACAAGACCTCCCTGAAAATTACATTGGGGCCTATGTCTGAAAGATCATCTAAGTAAAAATTACCCATCTCTATATACATCTAAATCATTTCTGTATGGTGTCATAATGGATCGGCACTGGTAATACAGATGGGTTTGGATGTCTGATTAGTGAAGAAAAATAAATTGGCAGTGGAATTCACAAGGCATTTCTATGAAAGATTGTTTCCCCTTGTTTCCCCCTATGCTGTAGCCATATATTTACATATGTGGGCAAATACAGTTTGCAGATATCCATGGAAAATAAACTCCTAAATTCACTTTGATTAGTCACTTGTCTTTAATAACTAAATCAGGAACCAATTACTGATACATCCTTTACAATATCTAGCACAACAGGTACCCAGTACTCACAGGTTTTTCTTCAGTGTAAACTTTCCTTTTTTCCTTCAATGTAAACTGAAATTTGGATAGGTTAATTGTATATTGTAAAAGAAGGCCATTCACTGACCACCTGACCTCTCTTTCTGGAGACAGCAAACCAACTACACACACAAAGCACCTTGGTTAGGCACCTTAGGTGAGGTAACATACATTCTTAGCATTGATGAAGATGCATATATACAAATGCAATCATTTGCAAATTGGAGCTATGATATTAGCCTCTCTATAAAAGCAGAAATGTGTGATTTCATAATTCATGCTCAGCTATCGCTTAAAAACTTGCTTCGTAATTGTAGAAGGTACGGACCAACTTTTCAGGCACTGAAAAGTGAGGCTTTGGATGAGAATACTTTTGTCTTGATTCCTTCAAATGATCCTTTGCTTGTTTCCTTTCTCAGTAAAAGGAGAGGTAGAAGGCTATGCATTTGCAAGCTCTAGTGCAATAAATGCACTGAGCCATGAATAAATCTACACAGTGTGGCAGTGGAATCTTGCACATAATCTGCATGAAAAATGCAGTTTTGAGGCTCTGATTCAGGCTGATATGGTCCCATAAATCTTTTCTTTTTATTCTTCCAACTGTGTAGCTATGCTCAAAAAACCTGCAGAATGACCTGTCTTTCCAATGCATAATCTAAGCCTTAGCTCCAGCAATGACTGGTGTTTTCTCATTAAATGGGATTGCACAAAGACATGTTCTGCTTAGGCTTTTGGGTTGGCTTCTGTTTTTTAACAGGAAAGATGCTTTCTAAGGTATATATTTTGAAGTAATGGGAGAAGCAATACAGTTATTTTTAGACAGTCAGTTCCCTGGTTAAACAGGAGGAGCTGCATGTTAACATAGAAAGAAGTCTGTGGTGGAAGACAGATGGGAAGCACATTCAGCACATTCTGTGGAAGAAAATATGGGGTGCTATCTATCAAAAGTCATACAAAATGCAGCTCTGGATCTATGACAGTACATGAAATTTGTTAGCAGTAATGTATAGTCACAGAGCATGGAAAAGATCAAATGGAATGTCATTTATACATTATTTACTTTAGTTTTGAGGACTAGCAGGCAGACTGCTGCTCTTTAGAGACTCATGCTGTTAGTCCAGGTTAAATCTTGGTGAAAAATGCATGCAACCTCTGGCTTATACTTTTCATGCCCTTGAAAGCTACTTGAGAAATGAAAAGATTACTTATCACTGACTTTATTTTGAACTCAACAGGGAGAAGTTTATACACACTTGTTATAGCCACAAGAGAATTTCTAGCATAATTTGAGTAGAATAAACCATCAGTTGGTCATTAATATGTTCATTTCCTTCATACTGTCAGTGATAATTAAACTAACCATTCCAAAAAAGAAGATTCCAAACATTGCCCATCACCTCCCTCCTCACTAAATTGCTTGTTACAGTTAATTTCTATCAATGTTTTATGTAATATTTAGACTACATATTTCCTCTACAGTTTGAAAGCATTTCTTCTTCAGTTCTCGTTTGCTAATGGGAATAATTGATTCTTGTCCTCTTCTGAGCATTCTTCCATGCATTTGTGACAGCTGTGTTTCTTCCCTGGTTATTTATTTAATTTGAGGTTCAAAGAGCATAGCTAGTAGAATATCCTGACAGGGAACATTAAGTCAAACATTGTGAAAATCCTGATTAAAAGCTCAATCCTGCAAGGTGCTGCATGACTTCTACAATGGGAAATGTGCTCTCTCCTCTCTTTCCAGGAGTCTGGAAACATTTGGAAATGTTCTGCATCGAAGTTATTTTTGTTATATTTGGATATTTTTGGTATATCAATTCTGTGTCAGGGATATTTTTCTGGTTAAACACAAATATATGGGGTTTGAGGGCATCTTAAAAAATCAGAACAATAGAATCAGATAGATGAATGATATGTGTAATAATTGATATCAGTAATAATGAAATAAAAATAAAACTCCCTTGGCCTTTTTTAAGCTAGATAATTCTTCAGCTTATAAAGTTTTTCAAGAAGGATGTTTTTCACAGAAAACTGTTCTGATAATGTTAATTCTGGGAAAACAAGAAAGAAAATCTTAGCAAGTTGTGTAACAAGCATTTTCATTCGTAAACAATCTCAATTTTAAGAAAATTTTTAAAACTGAATTTCAAGAAGTAAGCAAAAAAGGGGAATTCTAAAACATTAATTCAGAAACTATATTGTATCCAAAATGTAAGAATAAATTTGAAACAGTTTGATACTTTTCTCTAAAAACCTTTCAGAATGTTTCAAATACAAAACCATTTTTCAGGGTTTTTTGGAAAGAAAAGGCTGTCAGATAGATATATTTCATATTACTATATTCAGAACAACACATCACCTCTAGGATAAGGTATTCCTAAAGAATATTTGTTTCTTAAAATGGCATAAACCAAATAATACATATTACCCCTATGTCATTTAGACAGCTTCACAGTTCAGTCTCCAAGCCTCTGTTCACAAACTGCCTAACTTGTGGCATCATTTGTATTTTAGCTCATGTTCTGAAACACTCTGCATCTATAGTAAACTTTACAATAGTTACCAACTAGTTTGAGCACAGTAAATCGGCCCTGACATCTGCTCTTGCATGTGTGCTGTGACTGGCAATTCGTAATTTCTTACTAACACTAGCAATTCAGTCATTCAGGGCTGGTGTAGATGATGGCAGTAATCACACTATCAATGACCACACTCACTTTTTAAGACAAAACCACACAATTTCTTGAAATCTGTCTCAGAAAGCAGAAAGTTATATAATAACTTGAATTGTAAGGGATCTCTGAAGGCCCTCTGGTCCAATCCATACTCAAAGATGCACTAACTTTGATAGCTGTCCCCCAAAAAGGCATGTGAAAAGACAGAAAATGAATCAACTCATTGTATTTCATCCACAAGACTAGAGGAGAAACCTAAAAAAGTTCTATCACTCTACTTGTCAGTGTGCTGGCAGAAAGGGAATGCTGGAATCCAGCAGTAATCCTATGAGAATGACTGTCACTGCTTTGACAGCAGACCATCCCAGACTCTGACTACAGAAATCATATTTAGAATCATAGAATCATAGAATGTTAGGGTTTGGAAAGGACCTCTAATGATCACTGAGTCCAATCCCCCTGCCAGTGCAGGAACACCCAGGGCAGGCCACAGAGGAACAGATCCAGGGGGGGTCTTGAAAATGTCTCCAGAGAAGGAAACTCCACAGCCTCTCTGGACAGCTTGTTCCAGGCTCTGTCACTGTCACAGTGAAGAAGTTTTTCCTCACGTTGAGGTGGAACTTCCTGTATTTCACCGTGCAACCATTACCTCTCATATTATCACAGGCACAACTGAAAAGAGACTGGCCCCTTCTACTCGACACCCACCCTTCAGATATTTGTCAACATTAGTAAGATCCCCTCTCAGTCTTCTCTTCTCCAGACTAAACAACCCCAGGTCTCCCGGCCTTTCCTCATAAGAGAGATGTTCCAGTCCCTTCATCATCCTTGTAGCTCTTCATTTGACAATCTCTAGTATTTCCCTGTCTCTCTTGAAGTGGGGTGACCAGAACTGGACACAATACTCCAGATGTGGTTTCACTAGTTCAGAGTAGAGGGAGAGGAGAGCCTCTCTCAACCTGCTGGCCACACTCTTCTTTATGCACCCCACAATACCACTGGCCTTCCTGGCCACAAGGGCACATTGCTGTCCCATGGATAACTTATTGTCCAGCAGGACTCCAAGGTCCCTCTCTATGCAGCTGCTTTCCATTAGGTCTACCCCTAGCCTGTACTGGTACACAGTGTTGTTCCTCACCAGGTATAGGACTCTACATTTATCTTTGTTGAACTTCACTAGGTTTGCCTTTGCCCAGCCCCCCCCAGTCTGTCCAGATCTCACTGGATGGCAGCACAGCCTTACAGTGTATCAGCCACTCCTCCCAGTTTCATATCATCAGCAAACTTACTGAGGGTACACTCTGTCTCTTCATCCAGATCATTGATGAAGATGTTGAATAAGACTGGACCCAGAACTGACCCCTGGGGAACACCACTACTTACAGGTCGCCAGCTGAACTCTGCACCACTGATCACAACCCTCTGAGCTCTATTGTTCAGCCAGTTCTCAACCCACCTCACTGTCTGCTCTTCTAACCCACAGTTCCTGAGCTTACCCATGAGGATGTTATAGGAGACAGTATCAAAAACCTTGCTGAATTCAAGGTAGACAACAACCTCTGCTGTTCCTAATAATTTACCCTCTCCCTTGTACATCTACCATGCTTCGCTGTGTAAATCTGTTTCTCTGTTTCAACTGTGGCTGATAGTGCAAATTTCCTAATGTATTTATGTAGCTAAATTACCAAAGAGAAAAAGAGACAAAGTTCAAATCTTCCACAGCACCTTCATTTTCCTGCTTGAATTTTCCTTCCTGAATGAAATAGGCAGTATGTCTGCAGAGGCTAGAAGCAGGAAATAATGCAGTGGTAAGCCAGCACAAGGAAATGACTGATTTGAATCCTTATATATGCAAGGAATCAAAGAGCCCATTGTACATGCCAAACTTCCCCCACACATTGAGCTTTTGCTATTAGATATTGTATTCCAAATGCATCCTAGTCACTGAATGAGAACCTCATCTTGATCCTGAGTGGGGTAAATCAAGACATCTGGTTTGATTTACAACATGTAAAAAAACTGTTATTTTTTGTTTTTTAAGTAATCTGTGATATATTCTATGTATTGCAATGATACTATGGTATGTATGCTTTAGTGTTGAGTACTGACATGAATAACTACCAGAGTAATTTCATAGGATATAAATTATTACTAACCCCAGGCTACAATAATTCATGAATTCCAAAGCTTTTTAATTTAATATGCATATTTTATGTATTTGAGGATGAAAAGAGCCTTTTTTAGGCTGAGTCTGTTTTGATTTACACCCTTAGGATCATGACCGAGAAATGTTATTTCACTCACAGAGGGAGATCATCACTGAATAATGTAAATAATGTATATATTGACATGCAGAAAAGAGATTGTTCCTTTTCTCATATTCTAAATGCTTCTTAGTGCACAACTTTAGATATTTGGGATAAAAAAAAAAAAGGAAAATTACTAATCGAAAAAAAATGTTAAAGACCATGGTTACGGCAGTTTGAGATACATTGTTTATATACAATGATTATGAATAAGCACAAGTGGTACATAATTACCTTGATAATTTGACTCTATGCTACCGCTAAAATATGCCTAAAAATAATGTCTTCAAATCAGACTATCATTGTATATGATACAGATGTTGTGAAAAATGCCCCATTTTTACCAGATAAATTCATCAATGGTCATTCAGATTACAACAAAATTGTTTGCCATAATTACTGTTTGAGAGGAAATAGAGCCTTCTTCCATGAGAAAAATTCTACTCTAAGCCAGTATTTAATGTGTATTTCTTAAAGTATTTAAAAGTGTTAAAAAAAAAAAAAATTTGAAGAATTTGCAGGGTTTTATTTAAATCAACAAAAAAAAATCAACACTTCTATAATAAATATCGCCCAAGTTCTTTAAACCAAAAATGTAACAAAGAATGAGAGTTTTGCCAAGACACAATGTAAATGACATTTCATTTTTAAGTGTCAGTTCAAAGTGAAAATTTTCTAAAATTTTTTACTCCAGTTTTCCTTCTCTATAAATTAATGTTCTATGACAGCAAGAGCTAAATGTATTCTGAGGATCTTCTCTGAAGAGTGGGTACATTCTGCCTCACACCAGGCAGAGACCACAGAAGAAACTGAGGATGACAACCTATGATGTTTGGCAGGTTTAACTTCAGTCAGAGGTTACTAGCCCCAATTCATGTTTCCACCCACTATCCAGCTATACATCTAAATGAAACAGATTGTGAATGAAAGCTTGCAACTGCCAGTTCAGAATACAAATAGAAAGATGATACCTGGATTGAAGTGCTTATTCATCCACCACCGCAATAGTAACAGCAGCCCCAGCTGAAAGGTGGGGAAAACCACTTGGGACAGTCACCTGTTCACTGTCAAGAGCAGCCACAAGAGTGAGCAGCATCAACAGGAACCATGGACAATACATTAATATATTCCTTCTCATTAGAGAATTTATTCCCTTATACCTCTAGCCAGCTACATTGGACAGATAACAAGGGATAGAACAGAAAATGTCCTTCTTCTCTCTCCATGGCTCATTTGCCACTGGGGAAAAAAAAAAAAAAAAAAAAAGCTTTCTTTTTCACTGTTAGAGAGACAACCACAGCAGGTTCAGGCAAGCTCTTGATTGATCAAGCAGGAAAGCACCAACCTCGCAGCTTGAACTTTCAGCAGTTCTGATGTGAAAGACAGATATATATAAATGACAACTTTTGCCATTATTATTCTTTACAGGGAGGCAGAGAGCATATCTAAGGGCAGAGTTCTCCTAAATAGCTGTAACTTTGGCATTCTTAGTGTCAGAGACACATTGTATTAGCTCATATATTGATACACAAGCTACTTGATAAGTCTTACCATTGTGAATCTCAGTGTCACAACAGAAAGGCAGCAGAAACCAGAGCTGAATGGAGATCTTTCCCTGAAAGTGACTACACAGCACAGATTTACAGACTAATACTATTCCTTTTGTTCACTCTCAATTCACACATGTTTCTTCTCTTAAAGTACTTTTACTTTGTTTATTTCTATCAAGAACTAAGATTCATTTCAGGAAAATGTACTGTCTGATAAAATATTTGTATGTGAATTTCAAAGATAAAACATAGAAAACTAAGCCTTAAGAGTGCATTTGTGTATGCCCAGGGATACTGTGGCCATCTCTGGTCAGTAAAGAAGAGAAAAAAGAGACTTGAGCTTTGGTCATTAGCATGCACTACAGACACAGGATGGCTTGGGAATTCAGAGTGGAGGCACTAACAGAAACAATTTCCTGGTAAAAGGTTCAACAGAAAAAAAATGTGCTTATGAGGTAGGCAGTCTTTGCCAACCCAAAAATCTGAATCATGAGCTTCCAGAGCTGGAAGTACAAAACTGGTGCATTTTGAGATAAAGTAGAGCTACAAAGCTGGACATGCAAGCTTTACCTACACTTGTAATTAAGCACATCTGGGATCATACCTTGCCCTGGGACAACATATGGTCTGACACAGTATCACTGAATTTTTAGCCTCTAAGTTAGAGTAGATGCATCCTGCCGGGAAATTGATTGTAACCGCTGAGGTAAATTAAACACATTTGTGTTAAATATGTATACAAAAAATATTGAACAACGCATGTCACATCCTTATGTGCCACATCTTATATACTTACATGGGTACCAGTCCTGTGAGTATCAGCATCAGGTGCCTCAGCCAGGCCTAGGGTTCTTCCCTCAGTCTAGCTCTACTACTCCAAGGTTACACTTGAGCACTTGCATTCCAGAACTGCCACAAGACAATGCTGTGGCTGTTTCTTATGTCATCACCAGATGTAACTTCATTCCCTTAGAGACAAATCCTCCCATATTTGGTGTAGTGGATCTGTCTGAGCTGCTTTTCCCCATCCAGCTCTCATGCTGCAGCACTGGGAGCTGGAGGGTGTTGCTAACACACCCGTGTTATGACTGCCAGTGCTCACACGGCACCAGAGGATGGGGGCAGGATGGGGGAGGGGATACAGCCAACCTGAGCTGACCAGTGGGATATTCCATACCATATGACGTCAGCTCAACTATAAAGGCAGAGGGCAGGAGAAGGATGGGGGGGCATTCGGCTTTGTCCTCCAAGTGGCTGCTACGTGTTCCTGGAGCCCTGCTTCCTGGACTCGGCCTGACATCGCCTGTGGATGGGAAGTAGAAAATAGCAACATTTTCTATCATAACCCACGGCTCTTTTCGTCTTATTCTCTCCCTGTGTGCCGTGCTGATGGAGGTTGGGGGGGGGGTAGTGATAGAAGGGCTTGGTGGGCACCTGGTGCCATGCCAGGGTAAACGCACCACATTTGGCATCCCTACTTCTAGCCAGTTTAACCTTTCCTGCAGTTGAGCCTTCTTGATCTCCATGCCAGGTCATTCCTTGGTCACAAATTATAATTGCTGACCAGTTACAATTTGAATTCTCCCTCCAATGGAAACTGACAAATAGAAATGGTTCTGCATCTGTGCCAATTCACAAACTACATGCAGGAATGGGTACTCGTTGGTACAGCCTAAAACCATGGTTAGTGACTCCTCTACCAACTGGTCAAACTCAACTGCCCAAGTACATTTCCTTACACTATTGAAGTTATCGGTACAGATATAGTCAGAGAGAGGACAAATATCACATGATCAGTGATCAGAGTGATTGCCTTTTCTTCTCGACCAGCCTAAAACTCTTTTCCGCAATCTTTTGCACTGACACTATTGACTTCCCTGTCCACTTCTACAATGTGCAAGGGAGGTCACACAGACACCACAGACTTTGTGTACAAGAAATTGCCCTGCAGCAGTTTTACAGTTCTCTGTTCTTTACATCCTTCCATTCTACATCCATTTACTTCTCTCCACCTTCTGTCAATAGAAAATGACCCCATAAGAAGAGTCAAAAGCTGAGACGCTCTGCCATAACAACAACAACATCTTCAACAAGAGCACACAACACACAGCACTGAGTGAACTACAGGGCAAGCTAGAGATGAGAAAAGGAGCACAGGTTGACCAAGGAAACCTAGGAACTCCAGAAACGTATCTCAAATATGGTCTGAGCTCTCACTTCTTCTAATTCTTCTTTGGCACACAGAAGAGCTCTGTATAATTCCAACATAATTTCTTCTCTGCCTTCAGCTGTAACAAGGATTTTCTTTTTCTACTGTGAAGGGGTGCATTTTCATAAAAGATTTTCACCAGGATTTATGACTTGTATGAGAGCAATAAAAGCATCTTTCCTCACAGAATGAGATACATTTGCATTCCTTGTGAAGTGGATTAATATCTTGATTTATGGCTACTGTTTTAATGTCTTCAGTCACAAATACACCATTTTGATAATTTCCTCTTCTCTGTCCACCTATGGATTACAATAGCTTTAGTCATCACATGCAGTCATCAGAAATAAGAAGAAAAAAGGAGCATTATCTGTCAAGTTTCGACAAAATAAAATTATTGATAGTAAAAGAACTTTCAATAATTCAATAATTTAATTCTTTATCTCAATAAGGACAAATGTATCATGCCAATGTTCTACATCCTCCTAAAATAACAATGGATGATAAAACCAATATGGTGGAAAAATAAACATTTAGGGGTTCCAGCATTTAAATCTAGATAATATTAATTCAGACACAAGCATGCATTAAAATATCCTGGTATTCTGCAGTTTCTCAAATCATTAACTCTCTGGAATATGGACTGTATATTTGCTGTGTTTTTCATACCGCATAATAGCACACTAATGCTGACAGAGGCCTTCAGGCACTTCCAAATTTTAAATAAAATCACAAAATTATGATGGCAATGCCTTGTGCTTTTTGAATAAAGAGCTGAAATGAGGTCTCTTCTTAACCTGACAAAGGATAACAACATTTCATTTGGTGCAACATTATGTATCAAGTCTTTATGGTTTAAACAATATCAAATATCATAAATGCAACATAAACATAAGCACAAGAGGAAGTGAAGTTAGGATGTGCCCTTAAATTAATAACAAAATTAAAGCATACATTTTCAAAGGTAGTTAGGTATCTAATTTTCATTGAAAAAAAATGGAAAATATGTGCCTAGTAGTATTCAGAAACCTGGGCTTAAACTGGAAGTCTTGTGACTCTGCTAACAGCTGTGGTGACTCTTTTTACTGAAATCTCCAGGGCTTGTGCAATACAGTTCAAAAGCCCCAGTTCAATTAATGTTTCTGCCAGACTACCCTTGTACATAGTAAGCCCAGGATTAGGGCTAAGAACCTCTAGATCTTGGCATAAAATACTTTAATGAGGGAGAGAGTAGAAAGGTAGTGCTTTACGTGGTGTTGTACCAATCTTTAGCAGGGAACCAGCCACACAACGCTGAATAGCTGGATGCAACCCTGCCTTGCAAGCAGTCCCGTTTAGCCCAAACATCAAACACAGTTACTAAAAAGAGAGAACTATCACTACAAGAGTCAACAAGAACCTAGAGAAGCTCACTGTAGGTTGAAGATCTACCCACAAAATAATTAGTGCAATCACACCATACTTTTTCAGCCCATGGAATTGTACAAGAAAAAAATACTTCCTGCAAGCACCAACCTCCCAAGGATTGGTCTGCAATGAGGCTGTGTCTCATCATCAACTGGCTTTTCAGCAGAAGTACATGGAATCTGAGGCATACAATAAAAGACCTATGTTGGAAACAAACTTTGATGGACGAGTGGATTTGTTGACACGTAACAAAAGAATAAAGACAAATTGAAGTTTTTTGCAATGTGGGATTTCAAACATGTCTTTCTAATGTACAGTAAGTTTAAGAACGTGCTGCGTTCTTTCTCTCTGTCTTAGTTTCTCCAAGAGGTTTTCTTTCTGATCATCAAAATTTGTAGGAATTTAGTGTCATTTAACTATGCTGTCCAATTTGCTTGAAATTATCCATTGAGTAAGGAAACAGAGGCAGCAGGACAGATGTGGAGACAGTATAATCTTGTACCCTTTGTTTCCATAGAAAATGAGGCTAACAAGCATAATAATCCCTGTGAAGTTTCTTTTTTTTTTTTGTATAAATAATTGCATTTTCCTGGTGTGTATATATTTCCATTATTATTGTTTAATACAAATTACTATTAATCTACACAGCATGAGCTATTGCCAGGACGTTTAAAAGGGAAGAGTAAAAGGCCGAGCTGTTAAGCAATGGATAAAATATATTTCAAAAGTTTTTTAAGTATATTGATTTCGCCTTTGGAATTGAAAAACCTAATTTAGCAGGATATGACTATTAATTCTAATTTGGAAATAAGAAAAAAGCATGATGATTCCTTCCCCCTATAAACTGAATTATAACCATAAATTTTTGAGACTTATTGTTGCATACAATGAATTCTTCTACCAACCACCTGCTTTGGAAATCTTGTGGAAACCCCCTAACAAAGGCTAACCTACAGATTTAATAGGTTAGTAAACTTCACAGGGCAAAGCCATTAAGAATTACAAGACAGATATAATTTGATATTATATCTGTGTTACACAGTTAACCACATAGCATCTGTCTTGACAGCTTCGTTAATATATTTCACCATATATTATAAAACTAAACATGTGAAAAGCAGTCTACTTAAAAACCTTATGCTCTTTTTAAGCTGAGTTCTTAGTTTTTCAGTACTGATTGATTTCCCACAAGTTGCCAGAAATGAAAGGAAAGCAAACAGTCATGTAAATTACCTAAAAGGTCATTACTTTTGAGGCCAGATTAACATCAATTATAAATATAAAAAATATTAAGATAAAAAATAAATACCTTCTTCTCAAGGCTACAGGCTTGGGGAGGAGTGGCTGGAGAGCTGCCTGGTGGAAAAGGACCTGGGGTTGTTGGTCAATAGCCATCTGAACATGAGCCAGCAGTGTGCCCAAGTGGCCAAGAAGGTCAGTGGCATCCTGGCCTGTGTCAGAAACGGTGTGACCAGTAGGAGTAGGGAGGTGATCGTACCCCTATACTCGGCTCTTGTGAGACCGCACCTTGAGTACTGTGTCCAGTTTTGGTCACCACAGTACAGGAGGGACATCGAGGTGCTGGAGCGAGTGCAGAGGAGGGCAACAAAGCTGGTGAAAGGGCTGGAAAGCATGCCCTGTGAAGAGCGGCTGAGGGAACTGGGTTTGTTTAGTCTGGAGAAGAGGAGGCTGAGAGGAGACCTTATTGCCCTCTACAGCTACCTAAAAGGAGGTTGTAGCAAGGCTGGTGTGGGTCTCTTCTCTCAAATTAGTAATGATAGGACGAGGGGGAATGGACTCAAGTTGTGTCAGGGAAGGTTTAGATTAGATATTAGGAGGAAATTCTTCACTGAGAGGGTGGTTAGGCACTGGAACAGGCTGCCCAGGGAGGTGGTGGAGTCACCATCCCTGGAGGTGTTTAAAGAACAATTAGATGTGGAGCTTGAGGATATGGTGTAGTGGTTAGAGAAATGCTAGGACAAAGGTTGGACTTGATGACCCTGGAGGTCCTTTCCAACCATAATGATTCTATGATTCCTCAAATCATACACATCTTTCAAAAGCAAATGGTGTGTTTGTTGACTGGCTGTCACAGCGGAAAACCCAGAATAAGAACTTCAAATGGTCCCAGGAATCTTCTGTTCCTTTCTTGATGCTTTAAAATAACATTGAACTGCATTCAGAAGCCTGAATCCCACATTAAAAGGGTCCCTCTCCCCTAGAGCTCCTGTCCAGATGTATCTACACAGTTACTATTCACAACGGTCTAGCTGCATGTATGGTAACTTCCAAACAATTATTTACTTCCTAATTTTCAAATGGTATGAATTTTCTGCTTTGCCTTACCATTCTGCTGTGTGATGGGAATTTTTCCCATCAAAACACTTTTTCCTTTAGATTGGATATTTATCATATCCCCACTTATAAACACCATATGACAAAAGGGGAGGCTTGTTCCCAGACAAAGGATTAAAGGAAAATTAATCAAAATTACTCAACATTTCCTCTTCGCTTGTGAGGTCATAGAATCATAGAATAGCTTAAATTGAAAGGTATGCACAAGGATGCTCGAGGCCAACTCCCTGCTACTCACAGAACTATCTAAACCTAAATCTTATGACTGAGAGCATCATCCAGATGTTCTTCCAACTCTGACAGATCAATCCTGCCCCGATACAGCTTCATTCCATTTCCTTGTGTCATATCACTGTTCACCAGCGAGGAGATCAACACCTCCCTTCACTGCCCCCACTTGAATTTGTATGCTGTGATGAGGTCACTTTAGCTTTCTCTTCTCCAGGCTGAACAAATCTAATGACCTCAGACATTTTTTTTAGATCTTGCCTTTGAGACCTTTCACCGTCTTTGTCACTCTCCTTTGGACACACTCTAATAATTTGATGCCTTTCTTGTATTGAGGCACCCAAAACTGCACACAATACTTGAGATGAAGCCACACCGGTGCAGTGTAGAGTGGGACAATTACACAGAATTATCATTGAGGCTGGAATAGACCTCTGACATCATCAAGTCTAGCCTAAGAGCTAACACCACAACACCTAGCTAGACCACGTCACTAAGTGCCACATCCAATCTTACGTTAAACACCACAAGGGATGGCGACTCCACCACCTCTCTGGGCATTCCATTCCAGTGTTAATGACCCTTTCCATAAGGAAGTGCTTCCTAATATCCAACCTAAACCTTCCCTGGAGCAGCTTCAGGCCATGTCCACTCATCTTGTCACTGGTTGCCTGGGAGAAGAGTCCAGCCCCTACCTGGCTACAAATACCCTTCAGGTAGCCAATCACCTCCCTTGACCAGATAACTATTCTGTGCTTACTGAACCGCAGGACATGGTAGGCCCTTTTGTCTGCCAGGCACACTATTGACTCATATTCAACTTGCAATCAACACAAATCCCCAGATCTCTTTCCACAGGGCTGCTCTTCAGCCTCTTGTTTCTCGATTTCTATGTATAACCAGGATATCCTATCCCAGATGGAGAATATGGCACTTACTCTTGTTAAATTCCATACAGTTGGTGGTTGTCCAACTCTATAGCCTATCCAGATTTCTCTGTCAGGCTGCTACCCTCAAGGGATACTTATTGTCCCTGGTTTAGTATCATCAGCAAACTTACTTAATATACATTCATTGAGCCCTTGTAGTTAAAGCCAGCTTGGTACTTTTCTTGTCTTGTCCTGTGGAAGGGCAGGGTTTTGATCCCATTGATGTTTCCTTTCTCTTGGGCACTTTTATCAGGTGAAGCTGTGACAGCCACAATAAGCCACAAGGCACCTTGCCAGCTGTATTTGACAGGAGGAGATTGAAAGGCTCATCCAGTAATTCTTATGCAGGCAAAACTCCTGTGTAATGCACCAGGACTTGGCCTGAGTGAGGGAATCAAGGATCTTATCAAAAACCCACTGTAGCCAGTGGCAGCATTGCTAGTGCAATGAATGAGGATTGAGCCATGTCCTCACTTCAGTAAGTGGAGGTTAAAAACAGAAAAGCTAGTCAGATGATGACATACATGATGCAGTGCCAAGTACTGCACCATTTCATTTTCATGTGTCTTTAATAAGTCCACCAGCCTACGAGAAGGATTTCTCCAGCCTTACAGCTGAAGTTTCCATGATTAGTGTACCAAATATGCTCTGTCAGCAAGAGAAGTAGAAAGACTATATAGGTCAGTGATTGGGGCACTCCTCTGACCTAAATTTCATTCCTTATCCCAATAGATATTTAAAAGTTTGTGGAATAGGTCAAATCAAGAATATACCATTTTCTGAACTGCTTGTATGCCTATCAGATCACAGGTGCAAGAAAGGGAGAAATACCTTGGTTCTGGGACTAGATGGGATTTAATGAACTAAATTAGATTTAATGGATCTGCTGGGTGCAAATACCCAGATCCCTGTGTAATTTTGTGGATTAGAAGGTTTGGTACCTATAGCAGCTGAGAAGTACTGAGGAGCCAAACTTGTAATTTTGAACCTATGCGACTACAGTCCCAAAATTCTTTGTGTAGAATCAGATGTGAAACAGGTGACTGAACCAAAGTCTTTTGAGACTTGTTAATGCCCCTGTTATCAGATTATTTTCTCTCTCTAAATTTCTACTGCATGTAGGGTTGTTAAATACTCTTTGCTGTAATGACACAACTACATGCTTGCTCTGAAGACAGTATTAACTTTTCTCGAGAAAATTGACAATGCATACTGGACACACAGAATATGAGAGAACTGGGATTATTCTAAATACGAAGGTTCCTATTATTCCTTGACAGACCATCTGTTTATTCCAGATGCAATCTCCCACTTCTGTTTCTTACATGAGGAAGCACATGGCCATGTATATTAGAAACTAGCTGGTATTTTTAACTCACTCTGTGGGCAAAACTCCTAAATGTACACAAAAAACTTAAAGGTATGACTTTGTGGATTATGCAGATAGTGAGTATTTCTATATATAATAGGCACAAAATATTTTGCTTATAAATAACTTCCCGATTAGTCATTCACATAACAAACATTAGTTTGAGGAGAGGAACTGCACATCTGGTGCTTCAAACTGAAATAAGAAGTCTATGAAGCATTTGAACCAGAAAGAAATCAGTCCAATCTAGTTCAATATCTACATGAGAATCTAAGTAATATTTGCCTCTTTCATGACAGAAAACTGTAGATTTGTGATATTTCAACACTGACTTTTCCTATCAATTTTCAGTGTTAGTATCTCATGTTCCTTGAAAGGTATAGATGACCCAGAAGTCTGAATTTAACTTCATAGGTATGAGTGAGGCAGCAGAATTTCAGACTTATTTGTACTACTATATAAACTCATTGGAGTACAAGTCAAGAGAAAAGCCATTTCTTACAGGTTCAACAGAACGCTGGCAGTAAATTGGTGACCTTCGCACTTAAAGATTTGCTAGAAAAGCAAAAAAATTGTTCAAGATGCTGACAGGTTTGGCGGTTGTCTTTTTTTCTTCAGAAGCATTTTGGTCAGCCCTAATCTATTTTGCTTTGCTTGCGACTGAGCTAGATATTTTGTTATAAGTATGCAATGATAAATCTGTCCTTAATCTCAAACTGACAGGGTTATCAGTTACAAAGTAGCCCATACTTGAAGTGAGTTAAAATGAAATACATATCACTGAGCAAGACTTCTTGTATGTTCCACTTTAGTGGTTTTATCATTCTTGAGATTAATTGACCATCTACTGAAGTCAGTGTAATAAATGAAAATATCTCTGGTTTCCCTATTTTCTCTATATACCAGTACCTTCTCTTTAATTTAACTAGGTAATTGGTGACTTATATGCTTATTTTCTCCCTTCACTAATTTAATATTATTAGAATGTGACCTTCTTGGTGACTCTGAGGAATGCATCCATTTATCACATGTACTGTGAAGAAATTTCCAGCTTTCTATCCCTACTTTTTGCTAATAGGTCTCCAAGTTAATATGAAATTGCTGTCCCATGTATTTTGTGACAATGGCAAACTATCAAATGAGAAACTTTCTCACTGAATTTTGTGAGAATAAAGAAGACAATTACCTCTAATCTAGTCTGTCAAGCTTCTGCTTAGAAATAATCTCCAGCCCCTGAGGACAGACAGTTTCCTATTAATGCATTAAATCAGATGGGCACATCTCTTTATTTCATAGTCTCTACAATGCATTAGACTTTCAAAAGGAAACTGCAGGTTCAGTTCTAAGCCATTCTTAACTGCAATAATAACCACATGCCAGTATTTCAAGTACAATGAATATAATGGGAAAAGATGAAACTATATTAAAAACCTTCACCTTAACTACAGTCCAAGGATTCAGATTAAAAATGATAAACATTAAAAAAGCATAAGAGTAAGGACCCTCAGAAGCACTAATATTCCTCAACATAAAAGGAAGTTTTTTGCATATGTCACTCTAAAGGAAGACCCAGTATTTGCAACACAGAAATACAGAACACAAGTATTTCTGGGAATGAAGAATGCTCACTACAGTTGAGATCACTACCTTTCTCTACCTGAGTACATGCACATGAAATAATTTCCAATGATATTGAATGCAAAATAAAATGTAAAGTAATTATATACTGTAACTGACTAGTTGTTTGTATTAAGTTTTGATCACAAGGGGGAGGTTTCAGGTCTTAAACTAAAGTTATCTTACAAAAAAAAAGAGTCAGATAATGTATTTGACACCTATTTACTTCAAAGTTAATGCTAGAGTTAGATGTACACACAGTGTGGATAAAAATACAAATTTGTGAAGTCTAATGAGACAAAAATCTAAAACACTGTAATTAACAAGATTAACATGATTCAGGACTTCACACAGACAAGTCAATCTAATTCTATTCTTAGAAATACCCTTTCATCTTTTTCCCAACTGATCAATCACAGGATCAAGGGCCAGACTAAGGCCATTCTTAATTAAAAACATATAGAAAAATAAATCTGCAACCCGGAAAACCTGGGAAAAATAAATACGACTCCCAAGATGCTGAATAATCCTGTCCATAGAAACTGCTAGAATTCATGAAAATAAGAAACTTGTTAATAAATAAAATAGTATTAAAATAGCCACAAGATCATGGAAATGCTGCAATAAAGAAAATAACATCCTGCCTTAGAATATCTTTAGCAGCAGTCTATCTTACTTTCTTCCCAATCAACAGTACTTTAATTGCAACACCTTTATAGGTGCATTCATCAACTGCCAGTAGGATGGTAAATCAGCAAATAATTTGATAGCTCTTGGCTGGTCTAGACCCATATTTAGTGCCATGAAGAGATACCACCTCACAGATTAAGTGGTTTAGCCTTATTAACAGAGTCGACAATCTTCTACAAGTGCTGTCTTTTACATAATCTTTCCACACAAGCCCAAAAAAAGTCATAAATTACAGCATCAATAACTGCAAACTCTTCTGGGAAAAAAATGTATACAGACAACATTTCGATCAGCCTACTTGCCTCACCACAAGAACTTTAATTCATTAAACTTCTATAGTAGAAACACATCTAGAATATGCCTTACTTCATCCTAAATGGATTCCATAGAATGAAGCTTTCTTCCTAAAACAAAACACAAAAAAGATTTGGAGAACTCTGAGTTAAAGCATGTCTAGAGGACTACAAAGGAAACCTACTGTTATTCTACTTCTACTACCTTAGATGAAGATGTTTGGGACTAGATGAGATGAATCCCAAGCCAGCTGTCTCCAGAGGGCTCACAGTACAGTAGCCTACACAAATCAGAATCTCTCTAGTAGATATTTCTGCTCTCTCACTAGCAAAAATATCTCATTTATCACTAGAATTTCTGATCAAGTGGGTTCCATTTCATCCCTATGAACACTGGGAAAGAGCTTTCAAACACTGATAACCCCAAGCACACACTAGAATTGAATTTTATTTCTCTGCATATTCATGGGTATGAATAGGAACAGACTCACCTCTTGCAAAATTAAGACACTTATGTACTAAGAGAGCTCTCTGAAGAGGTACAGCTTCAGCTGGATTTGAGTTATGCACACACAGGGAGAGCTCCTTATGCCCTTCTGCTGTTTTTCCTTTCAAGACCTATTCTGCTTTCAAAAGTTCTTGGGTTTTTACTATGCTCTAAGTTCTTTTACAGGTCTTCCTGCATATTCATTATGGTATAATGTATACTTTTAAAACTCAGCATGCCATTTCCCTCAGCACCAGCATCCTGCTGTGTCATACAATCATAGAATCATACAATAGTCAGGGTTGGAAGGGACCTTAAAGATCACCTAGTTCCAACCCCCCTGCCATGGGCAGGGACACCTCCCACTAGAGCAGGTTGCTCAGAGCCCCATCCAGCCTGGTCTTAAAAACATCTAAGGATGGGGATTCGATTGCCCCTCTGGGCAACCTGTTCCAGTGTCTCACCACTTTCATGGTGAAGAAATTCTTCCTAATATCTAACCTGAATCTACCTATCTCTAGCTTTAATCCATTCCCTCTAGTCCTATCACTGCCCAACAGCCTAAAAAGTCCCTCCCCAGCTTTCTTGTAGGCCCCCTTCAGATACTGGAAGGCCACAAAAAGGTCTCCCCGGAGTCTTCTTTTTTCTAGACTGAACAACCCCAGCTCTCTCTGTCTGTCCCCATAGGAGAGGTGCTCCAGCCCTCTGATCATCCTTGTGGCCCTTCTCTGGACAGGTTCCAGCACATCCAGATCCTTCCTGTAATAGGAGTTCTGGAACTGGACACACTACTCCAGGTGAGGTCTCATGAGAGTGGAGTAGAGGGGGAGAATCACTTCCTTCAGCCTGCTAGCCACACTTCTTTTGATGCAGCCCAGGATACAATTGGCCCTCTGGGCTGCGAGAGCACACTGATGGCTCCTGTTGAGCTTCTCATCCACCAGTACTCCCAAGTCCTTTTCTTCATGGCTGCTCTCAAGACAGTCACTGCCCAGCCTATATTGGTACTTGGGATTGTCCTGACCCAGATGAAGGACCTTGCATTTGGCCTTGCTGAACTTCATGAGATTGTCATGGGCCCACCTTTGCAGCCTGTCAAGGTCCCTCTGGATGGCAAGGTCCCTCTGGTGTCCGCTTCCCTGAGTCTTCTTTCATTCAAAACTCACAATATAGTTAGCAGTCCTTACAGTCCTTATTAAAAATATTATCAAAAGCAGGCACAAGGAGTTGAAAGAAAGAAAGAAAGAAAGAAAGAAAGAAAGAAAGAAAGAAAGAA